>CM036912.1:17147519-17747519 GCA_020800305.1 Porphyrio hochstetteri | reverse complement strand
GTGTGAGTTTTAAAGCAGCAAACATTACTTTAAAAAAAAACAAAACAACTCAAGTACATGAAAAGTTTTGTTTCCCTTTTGTCAGTTCCTCTTCTAAACTAGGTAGTTAAGGCTTTATTTCTTAATTTAATTAGACAGAAAGTAAGTACATGAAAGTTTCTGGATGGCAGCCATTGAGAGGAACCCTGTATGTAAACGTCTCAGTTTGTATTTTTAAACACCAGTCAGATTAAGTGTGAAGTCTGGTTCGTGCGTGTGTCTTTGATGAAGGCAATTGCTAATGCATGTGGAAAGTGTTTGTAACCATAGTGGTGCTTGAAAACGAAGCAAGCTAGTGTACCACCTTCCACACTTCTCCCTCAAGTTTTAATGCAAAGGCCATCAGACCAAAATAATTTCTACCTTCCCTTTCCACGATCTGTACACAAAGCACTTTGTACAAATAGGCAGGATGGATTTTTATTTTTTTTTAATCATTCACTGATATTTGCATTGGTTTAGTGGACAAATTTATACTGAACAATCCAAATTACATCAGCTTAACAATGTGTTCCTCTGTGCAAGACTGCAAAGGCGACAAAATGTCTATTATATAATACTTCTGTATAAAATATTAATACTCAGAGGAAGCTTTTGAACTGAAAGGTTATTTTCAATGATTAGCAAAACGGTGTTGTATAAGTTTGGTGTTTTAATCAGTGTATTTGAGATAGACCAACTATACTTTTTGTTGACATAACATGAAAAAAAAAAAAATCAACTTTGCACACACAGATGTCGAAGGTATATGGAAGATCTCACTGAGGTCAGCTGGTTTCTTTTACCCTTAAGCTACTGTAAGATTGTAGAACTGCCTCCATCTCCAGCACACACAGCTTCAGCAAGCCGGCACTAGGCTTACTCCAGGCACAGGCAGTTGCTCTTTGTACAAGTTTCTCACACCAGCTGGATGTGTGTGAGTCTCCTTCCCTTTCTATCCCATGACAGCTGAAGAACAGACAGATATGCAGACGTCGTATTCACATAAATACCCCATGCACTTGTTTTCTCCTTAAGAGCTATAATCCCAAATTGCAAAAAAGTCACTGCAGCAAGATCAAGTGCTTAAAACAAGTCCACCCAAAAAAGCAGCACAGCTTTTAGTGGGCATGTTGGTATCTGTGGCACTGGCCAGACTTGAAAACACTTGAGGTGCGGCAGCCCTGGTTTCTGTAGAACCCAAGGGCAATCAGGAACATCTTTTATAGAGAAACTTATCTCAGTGCTGACTTGTAAAGAATGAAGTCCAAGGGAGAGGAAAAAAGAAAAAAAAAAAAAAAAAGGAAAAAAGAAAAAACCCAACCTTCATCTTGGCTGTGGCTTTGTAGCCATTAGGTTGCACAGGGGCAGGTAGGAGCCTGCCTCGCTGCTTCACTGCAAGGGCTATGAAGAGCCTTCATGCTTGGATTTTTCCTTTCTGTGTGTATCTTTACATAATAAATCTAGAGAAGGCGTTTTACACAGTGAGGGTGACAGAGCACTGGAATAGGCTGCCCAGGGAGGTGGTGGAGTCTCCTTCTCTGGAGATATTCAAGACTCGCCTGGACGCCTACCTGTGCAATATGTGCTAGGGAGCTGCTTTGGCAGGAGGGTTGGACCCGATGATCTCTCGAGGTCCCTTCCAACCCCTACAATTCTGTGATTCCGTGATTCTGTTTATCCAGAGCATCACTGGTCTCCAGCAGACGCTCCAGGACACCATCTGCTGTAGGTCTCACCATATTTACCAGCTTGACATGAGCGTTACAGACATCTAAAACAGCAATGGACACCTGTATTTGGGCAGCCCCACTCATCGTCTTGACATACAAGGAAAATCATCAGGAGACATTACTCAGGCAGAAAATCATGAGCAAGTGAATAGAGAGGAATTTTAAAATTCCAGGTTGGGAATTGTGCCATTTTTTTTTGTATTTAAATGCACAGTACACAGTTTGAAGAGAAGTTTGATAGGAAACATGTAGCAACAGCTTTTAACTACCTGTTCTTAGACCCTTGGGTCTAAGAAGTCTTCCACTGCATTCTCTCAGTCTTCATAGGAGACCTTAATAAGACAGAATACCTGAAATGTCCAACTTTTAACAAAAGATCTTATACAGAGAAGGTTTGTATTTCAACACTAACAATGAGCAAGGCAGGTCATAAGAACTGGAACATTTCTTTTTCTATTGATCAAACAATACAAAATGCAGGACCATGGTGAATAAAGGTGATTACTATCCTCACCCACTGCCGCTACCACATGTTTTCACCCTGCCTATTTTTTCTGGTTCTTCATCAGAATTACCTTCAAGAAAAAAAAGTCTCTGAAAAGGCTGTATATTACACCATGATTGTTTCTGAAGCCTGGAATATCACAACTCCTTCAGTCTTGGAGCAAATCAATTATGAGAAAAGAGCTCAAGTGGAAAGAAGGAAAATTATAGGTAGCAACAGTTTTTGAGACTACATTAACAACATGTTTTCGTATCCTGATTTATACCTGAGGAGGAGGAGGAGGAAAAGGTATTTATTTTAAAACAGCAGCAACAAATGGGTCCTTGGTGCAGACATATTCTCTTCCCATCCTGCTGCTTGCCTCCAAAAGTGATGGGCAAAAGTGGCATTTCACTAGCTTGATTCCACGAAAACAAACTTCCTCCTTCCAAGGATATCTCCCTGAACACTCTGGAACCTGCTACATAAAGGTCTTCGAGCTTCTCTTCCTACCAGTTTCCTGAAGGGGGACAAGAACCTCTTCTTGCAAGACCGGAAGAACACAGAGCCTCAATTCTTTTAATTAAAGAAATTTGCGGTGAGAGGAAGATTGAAGCTGTGTCAGTTAAAATTAATGATGCGGAAATGAATATTACTGATGATATTAGAAAGTGCCAACTTGACTTGTGACGCACTTTCCTTTTTAACATGCCAAAACCAAGGATGATTCTCAAGAAGTTAAACACTAGAAATACTGGCTTTGTTCTCCGCTAAATTTGTTTGGAATCTCTGAGGGGAAAAATTGTTTGGCAAGCAATCAGTACCTATTCTTTGTTATATGGTTAGAAGAAAATTGCGCTCAATTTGCTTAAACCAAAAGATCTTGAGCCAAAGCCATCTCCCATGCAAGCAAGTCAAACTTTGGACAAAACATGGCTCAAAGTGTTCTCCAGGTAAGAGGCACGGAAATTAAAGACACAGTAATTACAATCACTTTTGCAAATGTAATGCTGGTAGGTGCTAGAAAACTGTTTCACAAACATCCTTCTCCCTATTTCAGACTGTGTCTGGCCAACACAGGTGCAGGCTTGCAGCACCTCAACATCACAGCTGAGAATGAACACTTTACAGTCAAGCACAAGTACGGTCCCTCAGCGAGCCCTACGCATGCATGCATGCTCGTGACTACACGTGTGGAAAATCAGTCATGTGCACAAGTCTTTGCATGGTTGTGTCCACAGACTTTTCACTGCTTGTTATGAAAAAATGCTTAAAATGTCAGTTATGCAAAAAGCACAGACAAGTCTTTATCTAAATGTAAGGGTTCTGGGGAAAATTATTTCCATTTTTCTTAATACATCAATAGCTTTTTTTTTCTCCCTAGGAAATAATCCTCCCACTGCCCAGAGACAATAAACAAATAAATAAAACAGAAAGAAAAAAAACACAAAAGGAGAACTGTGTATTTAGTTTCCATGCTAGCAAAAAAATGGAGAAATTTACACAGCAGAAACTGAAATAACATGTTTTGTTCTTTCCACTTTATATGGTAACATTTGAGCATCAGGTAAAGGCTGTTAATTGCGTTTATGGATGTGTAGGGATCTGCAGCAGTTTTATGAACCAGAAGATACAGACTGATTTTTGAAAATAAGTTAAAATGCTTCAGAGTTTGTTATTTGGTAAAATGCTGACCCTGGAACTCCCTTTCGATTGTTTGCATCCAGTTGAGAAAACAGCTTAGTGGGTTTCCTCATTACATCCTTTGCAACTCAAGATACTTCTCAGCCAAACAGCCATCACCAGCCCCACACAGATAAAATGCTTGAAGCTTCAAGACACTAGTTCGTGCTCAGTGATACCAGTGTACCAGTACTCTTAGAGGAAGACCCTGAGCTGAGGTGCCGAGTCAGCACTCTGCCTGGAGACATCCCAAGCCAGCCCACTGCTAGACATGACGCAGCAGCTGGTGCCATCAGGGGACACAAAGAGGGCAAACAAACTCAGATGGTGGTACTGGACCCGATTCAAAATCCACTTGCTTCAACAGACTTTGAGTAAGCCATCAACACATAGAAGGAATGGGAACGCCTGGAGAAAGGTGGGATATTTCAGTACAGCCACTTGTAAAACTGCGCCAAGCCACAACACACACAGTCGCAAGCGCTTCTGACCACCGGGACACGTACATACCCTTTTCTCCACTAGCATTTATCTTCTGATCCTCCTGTCACTGGCAGGGCCTACTGCAAGCATATCTCTAACAGCATGAGCTTTTTTCTTGCTCTCCAGGCATCAGTCAAGAAAGCCCTGTACACGCAGGATGCACAGCTGCAGTATCTCCATACCACCACCGACCTACAGCTACGGAAGAGAACCAAGCTCGCCCAAGACAACAGGAACACAGGGCTAAGAACTAACGGCAATAAAAGAACCCTACTTCATGTGTGCAGCTGTGTGTTAGTGCAACACACACCAGTTAAACTTCCCACAGCAAACACCTAAGTGCTTTCACTCTCTTTGTGTTGTTATTATACAGGTTTTTTCCTATTAATAATTACCTCCCCATGATGGCAGCATTCAAACTTTCTCCATTGCTGGCGCTGCTGCTTTAGAACTCCACCTCCAGGTGTGAACACAGTGGACAGATTACCATCCCCACAAGGATGTCAAGACAGGTACAGGTATCTAGCGTGCATATCTGGATCTCACAAATGAGTTACGGCTTCACATTGCTTCCTTCCCCGCATTACCTCATGTGGCCTTTGTAAACTTTGGATCTTTATCAAAGTAATCGCAATTACAAAACCCCAGTATCTATTTAAATATAACTTGCTTATTATATGCAAGAAAACAGATATAACATACATAACTGTTTTTCACACTAAGTAAGATACAGGCAAAGCACCAAATCAGTTCACTACAAAAGCAACACTTGCTCAGAAACACAAGAGAAAATAGTGTACGACAGAAAATATAGTCACAGTAGCATATTCCTAGGTCAGGACCTCATAAATCAGTTTCAACTAACAATAAAAGGTTTATCAGGGGATTTGTAAATCACAAAGAATGAATAGGATCCTGGCCTCTGAGCAAGGCTTGGTGAATTAATTTAAGATGGCAATCAAGAGCAAATAATGTAACACTAGCCTTCTATACTGACAGACCTTACCCTAAGTTTGAAGAAATAAGGTTTCCTCTGTCACCAGGAAGAAGGGGGAAATGAAAAATAAACAAACAAGACACACAGAGAGAAAGGGACTTCTCTACCCGATCTGGGATGAGAGTGCTTTTTTGATAGCGCAGAGCCGGGGGGGTCAAAATCTCAGTGCTCAGATTTCTCACATCCGAAAGCCCTCTTGCCCAAACAAGGGGGCCTAGCCATTCTCCACCTTCAGTTTGGGGCAGGAAAGATGATCTTTCCCTGACAGACACACTGTTGAGAAAAACCCAAAACACTTCCCCACACTTAAAAAAAACCCAACCAAACCAAAACCCTGTAACTGACAATGCTCAAATGCTTACGAGCAGCAGGTACCCCAGAGCTAGCACTGAAGACGTTTTGCTCTCCACACCAGCAGATAAGCCAAGGAAAACATCACTTTCAGCACCACCATTACAGGAAGTACTGCTGAGACTTATTCCACCAAACGACAGGCTGGTTACCACTACCGTCCTCCATTTTCAAGTCTGAGTAACCTACCTCATGGCTCTTACACACTGGGAGCATCCAGAGGAGAAACTGCCAGGGGCTACCAGCGTGCTGCAAATGCACAGCCTGCATCCCCCCCACCGACCGCAACCCGGCTTCCCTAAAGGATGCTGGGCAACTCGCAAGCTTCTGAGCCTGAATTCCTGTTTGTTTAAGAGCAGTGGCAGCACTTGTAACGGGGACGGGGGGAAATGGAGGTTGCAAGACAGAGGAGCTGTTGTGCCAGGCTCGGGGAGCCTCAAAGAGCTGGGGTCGGTATTACCACGTACCGGGGGAGGGAGAAGACTGCCCCCGAAAAGACACAGATGCTTCTCCAGCAAGGGCTATTTCCGCGCTGAAGGTACGCTTCGCTCTCTGGTTCAGGCCGCTTTAATCTGCGCGCGGTGCCAACCAGGAGCAGTTGACCCCACACAAAAGACACGCAGCTGGCGGCTCCCGCGTGGATTTACCACCGCCGCCCGCTTCTCCCGGCCGCACGTCGCGCCCGGAGCCGCGGCCAGGGCCGGCCCCGCTGACGCCCGGCACGGCAGCGCCGCTCGCCCCCCGTGGATGGGCACCCCCGGGCACAATCCCCGCGGCGAGCCACAGCCGCTCCTCGAGGTCCCACCAGCAGCCGCGCCGCACCGGCGCCGGCAGCGACGCAAGCAAACCGGCCCGGGCCGAACCGAAGGCAGAAAGCAAACAGGAGACGAGCGCGACGGAAAGCGCGGGGTGGGAGAGGCGGGGGTGCCGATGCCGCCTCCTCCCGCGCCTGCCCTACCGCCTCCCGCCGGCCCCGCGCTCGCCTCACCTCAGGGACGGCCCCACGGGCTGGGGGACCCGGAGAGCCGCCCGGCCGCGCCGCGTCGGGCCGTGCGTGCCGCGGGGACGCAGACCTTCTCCGGCGCGGTCACTCCTGCGACGCTGCCATGCGGACGGCGGCGGGAAGGGAGAGGCCGGGAAGGGAGAGGCCGGGCCGGCCAGGCGGGCTCGGCTCCTAGCAGCGCCCTACAGCGCGCTCTCCGCATGCGGCGCGCACCCGCATGGCTCGGCGCACGGACAGCGCCGGCGGCAGGGAGGGCCGGGCCCACAGCCCCCGGCACCGCCCGCCACCCAGAGGCGGCCAATGGCGCCCGTAGCGCCGCGCACGTGAGGGCCGGGCCGGGCAGGCCCCGCCCGCTCGCCCCCCGCGCAGCCGCCACGCTCAGGTGTTTGCGGGCGAGTCCAGCCGCTCGGCCTGGGACTGTGGGCGTAGCGGGGCTGGGGGCCGCTAAGCACCACCTGAGCACGCCCAGAGGCGCTCCCCGTGTGGGCGTCGTGCGGGGAGCCGGGTGCGGGGCGCTCTCCTGAGCGGCGGGAGTAAAAGCGGAGCGGCTGGTAGCGAAGCCGTTCTCTTTGTGCAGGTAGACGAAGTGCAGTGCGTGAGGTAACGGCGATCGCGACAAGTTCACTTTATGTGTTTTGATTAATAAAATATTATTAAAAAATAACTACGCCTGGCTTAAGCCCTTGAGGGAACCAGAAAGCCAAAGGCAGCTTTGGCTTGCGAGGGCAGCCGCCGTGCGGGGCGCGGGGACCGCCCCCTCCACAGCCGCCCAAAGGCTGGGCACGGCGCGCCGAGACGGAGCCGAACCGAACCGGATCTTCCGTTAGAGCCCTTCTATCCTCCTGAAACGGTAAGGGTACCAGTATCCTGCAGGATTTGTTAGCCACCGACCTGACATGTGAGCAGATTTGCGGGTTTTTTTACTGGGTGCGATCTATTACTTTTGAAACAGACAAAATGATCTCTAAGGTCCCTTCCAACCCAAACCATTCTCTATGTTGACATTGATCCAGAATGGAATTAAAAAAATAATGGCTTATCTTTCGAATTTTGCTTCATCCCCATGATTTCTAGGAATGGGAGGAGATGGGGTGTGATCCCTCCATGCTTGTTCAGAATAGCTTTATAGCTCTTTAAAGATTGAGAATCTCCCCTTTATATTTGTAGGTGCATTTTTAATTAGACTTTCTCATTTAGATGACTGTAAGATGGATCTAAGGTTACAAATGAAAGTGCTTCTTAGCAGCAATACAGCTTCCCAGACCACAGAAAATCAGGCCAGCTTGTCCTGTCTCAGCTGTTCAGCACTATTTTCATACCAGTGTTTTCATCTGGTGGAGAAGTTGAGCAGAGTTCAGATATAGTCTAATGAGCTGTCATTTATTTTAAGGTTTGGTTTTTAATTCTTTCATTTGGCCCTTTAGTTATTTTCTTCCCTGAGATCATCAACACTTGTGTTAATTTTGGCCAGCATTTTAGACCTCACTTTTTCCTCATAAAGGTGAATTTCTTACCTATGTATTTATTTTTTCTCTGACCCTGTGCCCAAGGCCACGCAGGGTGTGCAATACCAGGGCTCCACAGCAGTGTGGGGTTAACAGAGATAAAAAGCAGTCCAATCTGGTAAACATCAAGGCAAGTGAAAACAGATAATAACAAGAGCTGCTGGCTGGGAAATCCTGACTTGCAGGCAGCTGGCAGAGAAATTCAAGCGGAAGAAAAGGGATTTTTTTCAAATGCCAGAGCTGGTCAGAGCTAGTTGAATCCGAATTCGCTTGGCAATCAAGACACCTTGCCAAGCTGAGGCACACCAGCAAAACAAATGAATAGCTCTGGGGACCTGAGGCAGAAGACACCTGGCACTGGGTAGACAGGGATCCAATTAGATTCCCTTTCCGATGGGGCACACGAGAGTGTGAAAGACTTACCTCCTACAGAACGTATGCTGGGTTGCTCGGTTGGTTTTTTTTTTTCCCCCTTGTTATGATATGTATTTAAAGGTAACTCAATTTTTCTTTATTTTAAAACTCTTAATGTTCCTTCCTTTCAAGCTTCTCAACCAGAGACCTCTCACAGTGTCTCAGGTTTGGTCTTCTCTGGGCTCAAGTCTCAGTGCATTTGGGCAGCTCTTTCTAAATGGCTGTGTCTGTCTCTCGCCACCTGGGATGTGCTGAGGTGGAATAGAAGAGAGAGGAGGGAAGTTAAAAACCTGAAAGAGCTCGGTTTGGGGCAAATACATGTCCTAGCTGTTCTGTCAGCCTGCTCCAGTCTGTAGGGTTGTTTTAGCTGAAGTACGAGTCAGTCAGCTCCAAGTTACTCCTTGTGATAAAAGAGATGCCAGAAGACTGGAGACAGTGGGAGAAAAATGGCTTCTTTCCACTTGCACAGTTTTGACGTTGGCCCTTTACAATTGAAATACAATAATATTGTTATTTTGATCTGTGGCTCGGGAGGCTGAATTAGTGATTACATTAACAAGCAGCAGCGATGCAGCCATATGCCTCACAGGATAAATTCATCCTCTTTAGATTTACAATTGCATTTTAGTTTAAATTTTTCAAATTCCTGCCCTTGACTACCCAAAAGATGTCAGACTTTTCCACCTCAGCATTACCTCCATTCTCATGTCATGAACATTTTTTAGAAAATATTGGTCTTCCAATAGAGTTATGCTTTGGCCAGTTTGAAAAACTGGCAATTTATTCTGAGATGTTTTCTGGTTCTTTCCTTCCAGTCAAACAGTCATCCTGTACATGCATGTCTAGATATGCCTACTTGACTTTGTCCAGTGGGTGTCCAAGTCAGTCCAAGGGAGCCAGGTGCAGGAGGGACACCAGCAGAAGGTGAACATAAGGAAGAGATGGTGCCAAAAAAGCGAGTGCCAGAGGTTCCTCAGAAAACAGTGAGGAAAATCCATACTGGGAAATCTTCTAGTCCTGCCTTTGAGTGGGCTGACAAATTTTTCTCCTAAGCAAATTTAAGATGAAAGGGAATTTTAGGAGGTAGATGAGGTAGTTACTTGGGAAGAAGTGCAAATGACAACATAGGAGAGGGATATGGGCAGGGAACTGGCATTCCCCTCTTCAGAAACACAGCAATTTGTCTTCATGGAATGGGCAAAGCCTGAAGGGGAAGACTCCAGTTTAAATAAGGAGGAGGATGCGTATGAGTCACTTCACTTGGATATCGGCCACCTGTTCCCTAGAAAAAGGGTTTCTAAATGCTGAACAGTTCAGCCTGTGATGCTCAGCCAGGGCACGTGGGCAGGAAGATGTTTTTGGGGATGCTTATCAGCTCCGATCTGCTACTTGCCACCCACCCAGCCTTAGTGCCACCCCTGTGCACTACACCCTCCCGCAGCGGCGGTGAGGCTGACTTTCCAGGCAAAATTCGGCAACATGTTGGCAGCTGTTTTATTGCCCTGCAGCCAGATGATGTTGGCCAGGGCCTGCTTTTCTTGTGCCTGCAGCTGGCTGCAGAGAGGCTGCTGTGTGGAGAGCCAGCCTGGGGGCGAGGGGCTCAGCTCCTGCAGAGAGGGAAACCTGTCACCCAAGGGCTGTGCTCCTGCGCTGCGAGGCTGCTGCAGCTCAGTGTGCCAGGACAGTGTCAAAGCTTCCAGAAAGTCTAAATAAATTATGTCAGGCTATTCTCCTTTAACTACAGTCCCAAAGATATCTAAGAAAACCAAAGAAACATGTTTTTCCACTATACAAAAACATTGCAAAACTTGGTCCCTACCATACTAGATTAATTTATAATTCACTAGATTTATTACTTAAATTTTTAAATTCCTGCCAACCAGCTTTCTTTGCTACTTTGTAACTCTGTCTTACATAATTATCCAGATACGTTACCACTTTTCTGAAGACACTTCACTGTTATGCTTGTCTTCAAACACCTGGCACAGCACCCCTGTGTTAAAGCTCAGTGGAAAGCCTCGCAAACCAGCCTGTTCTGCTCCAGAGCCACGACTCTTCCTCAGCTTCCAAATTTCCTGCTTGGAAAAAGTAATTTTCTCCTTACCTTGTCTTTGTGCTGAAAAAAGGAGGAGCATCTCTACTGTATGATGTCAGGATGACTGTTTTAGATAAAACACAGTTTCTTCCCCTTTCTAATTACTCCCAGAACTCCACAATGTGCTCACCAGTTCTATTTCATTTGTGATAATACAAGGTCACTCAATGTGCAGTGCAGCCACCTAAAAATGGAATGGAGATTTGGGGGATGAGACTTCATTCTTACCAAGTACCTTTGTATTTTGGAACAACAAGAGGAGCAGCTGTGGTGGTGTGCAAGTTAAGCAGTGTGTGTTGTCACACTGCTGCTCAGCAAAGTGTTTCAAGTGACGGCAGGAACAATGTAACAACTTCTGCTGGCTGCTGCTTCCACAGAAGATGGAGCTTTCATGAGTTTTCACTCTTCATTCAGTGGATATACCAACAGATGGGCAATCTGTTTCATTTTGTACTTATCAATAAAGGGCTGTAAATTCCCAAAACACACAGTATTGTCTGAGATGGAAGAGAGGCATGATAGGAAGCTCTGCTGCTCACTAACATCTTCACCTGCCCTTCACCCCAGCTCCTCACCCAAGCAGGGCTCTAATTTGGCAGAAGCAAGGTTGTGCATTGCTTCCTCAACCCGTGATGGATCCTGCATCAGTCAAATGTTGCGCCTGGTAACATGGCATCTTCACACTCGGCAGCACGCTGGGTACCACTGCTGAGGTATTGGGTACTTTCAGGTCTTTAGAGCCAGCAGGCTGGAAGGGGGTTAGTCTGTGACTGAATTAGTCCATTTCATCTACTCAGCTCTTCTTATTTTCTCAGTTTCGCACTTTACTGTTTCTATGATCTCTCTGCTCACCCTGGTTTCCACAAACACTAAACACTGAGCTTGGAGGCTGAATAGGAAACAAAAATTAAAAACCTTTCATAACCAAAATTAGCAGGGCAAGACCAAAACAAGCTTTCAGCTGTCACAGCTTGTCCTGCCCAGCTCATCAGAACTATTTCTCTGCCTGTTATTTATTTCTTCAAATATTGCCTGAAAACCCTTCTTCTCTCTCCAGGTCTCAGTTGGCTTTCCCAGTGAAATGGCTGTGGCTCTGTGTGCAAATGGCATGCCACAAAACCTAAGTGCCCTACCCAGATCTGGGAGAATGGTGGTCCTTAAATAAATGGCAAGCCAGCTACCTTCAGAGCGCTTAGCTAGACCTGTGCTACCACTTAGCCTTTACTTCCCCAATCCCACAGCTACCATCGCTTGAGCTTGATGATTTTCTTACCTCTTTAGAAGACGTTTTCTTAAAATAGCCAAGCCACAAGGGCATAATGAGGTGCACAGCTGGGCAGAGCTTTCTGAGCAGCAGGAGGAAAAAGGAGGAACATATGCGGAACCAAAATGCTCCAAGCTTGCAAACCACTGATATACAGTCACTTGAATGGCTGAGGATTAAGGACTCATCCAGCTGGACCATTAAGAAAAAACCTGAGGAAGGCCAAGCAAAAAGAGCAGAAAAATAAAAAAAGGTAATAATGTGTCATTTATTTTTACATGCTGCATCTTCTCTTTGTCTTCCTATTTTCCCACAGGGCAAAGAAACCATCAGTCTATTTGTAGAGAAAGCATATTTAAATCCAGGGATCCTTAATCAGGGAACTAGAGGGACTTGGGGCTCTTTTCCCATCCTGACAAGTGCAACAGGACTGCTGTGTTTGTGCTTGGGAGCCTGCTGAACTCAGGCTTGCCAACACAGCACTAAGAGAAGGCGATTTTGCTTGAAATGACCAGATTAATCTTTTCACTTTAACTGCAGCAGCTTCTGCTAGTTATGTGTACGTATTATAGATCAAACAAAAATCAATCGCTCCATTCTGGAGACTCTACCCAAGGGAAAACATAGCAACAACACGACACAACTCCACCTCTGAAATCCTCTTCCCAATAATTTTTCAAATACAACAATAAACCAATGTCTGCCAGTCCCTAAAGCTTCTACAATTAGATATCCCCTGTCAGTTCAGCATCACACCATCCTGTGGTACTATCCCAAGTACTCCTGTGATTCCTATCCACAGCTGCCAGGGCACTCAACACACTCTAAAACCTGCTTCATCTCCTTCTCCAAAGACATATTTGGGGAGGAGTATTGCACATACTGCAGGTTACTGTAATCTCCAGGTCATTCTGTCTTGTATGTGTTTACCTTCAATGTAAATGCGTTGCAGAAAGCACCAGCAATATATATTCTGTATCACACAGCAGTGAACTCATTGCCAATGCTGTATAGCCACCACAAAACAACTAAACATACACCTCCCCCAGCCCCAAACCCCTCCAGCTTCTTTTATCACCATACAGAAAAAGGTAGCGGGAGAAGGAAGATCTGATCATGCCTTAACCCAAAATAACATTTTGCTTTGTCAGGTTAATTGTATGTTCTGACATCAGAAACTGAAATTAGCAGGCGGTTTTCCCTTGGGTTGCCCAGAGACTGTAGGATGAATCATGCCTGCTCTTGTGCTGCACCTGGGACCACGGGAATGACGGATGGGATGACCAGGATATCTATTTTCCTGCTCAGATCTCTGTGGCTGAGGGTCACATCCACATGCCAGCTTTGTAGGCGCTGTGATGTGGCTGGTCGGTATTGCAGTCATCTCACAGGTGGCAGAAGTGGCCATTGTCTTCCAATGGATGCATTTACACAGTTGCAAAGGCATAGTCACTGCTTTGCTTCGACCCTCGTGGGAGTTCATGGGACTAGAGTTTCTCAGAATGCCACCGATGCTTTCTGAAATGAATTGAATGTGAGAAGAGTGCTCAACACAGAGCATTCTCCTCAGGGAAAAAACCAAACCAAACCAGAACTTTAAAACACTTCAAACTACATAAAACGCTCCCCATGTAACTAAGATACCCTCCTTCCCCTTAAAGCTATTTAGCACCAGACACGCTGAAGTCAGGCTAAGTCTTAAATCTTACAAGAGTGGACAGACACTCCTTTTGCTTGCCTCTTTCGTGTCTTTCTATACCTAAAGTTCCTCTGGCATTTCGTTTCCATGGCGGTTGCTTTCCCACCACTTCTCCGTCTCTCGGGCCCCTTTTCCTCACCCCTTCATGCTGTTTAAAAGCTCCCTACCTGCTGCGGCAGACCTGCCCGCAGCCACCTCTGCCAAACCCCAGCCCGACTGCTTCCCGCGGCTGCTCCCGCCGGGCTCGGCCTGCTCTTCTCCCTCTCCCCGAGCTCCCTCTGCTGTCGGATGCAGCCGCACTCCCAAACGCGGCTGTAAGCCCGCCGCAAGCCCTGCCGGGCTCCGGAGCCGACGCAGGTCATGCGGGAGCAGGGCTGCCCTGGGGTGGCGGAGGCAGCCCTGCCCGGCCCCTGCCAGCGCCCTCCGCTGCCAGGGCGCCTCTGGAAGGCAAAAGGAGCCGCATCCTGCTCGGCACCCCGCCAGGACGTCCTTTCTCTGTCGGTGCGTTAAGAAACGCTTCTTCTCTGGACAGAAAAATTGGTCTTTGTGCTCTGTCTCCAGCTGGTCTAGCGTAGGAGATCAGCGTACCGCTGCGGCGTGGCTGCACACTCAAAGCGCTGCTTAATTTAACAGGATGCAATAGGAGAGGAAGGGAAAATTCTGCCAAAAATCACTGAGGAGTGAGGAATAAGGCCCCAGCCTGTGCAAAACGTGTGCTGGTTCTGCCTGCTGTAAGCAGCCTGCCCGGCGCTACCACAGCCTCATTGCAAGGCACTGTAGGAGCCCGGAGGTGTGTGCCAGCGGCAGCAGGGCACCGGAGATGTAACCCCCAGCCCTGTGGTGCATGGGCATGAAGGACTGGAGGGAAGGAGGGGTGCTCGTTCTCCCTCGCATCACTCTCTCAAGAGACCATAGGCTGCAGAGCTCCCTCTCCACCATGCAGCACACACGCAGCTTGCTGCCAGCAAGATGCTCAGCAGCTGTCATTCTGCTGCGCTTGGGATGCCCAGGATGGAGGAGAAAGAGCACAAGAAATCAGTTTTTCAGCAGCGAGAGGCCCTGACTTCAGAACATGCCAGGAACTTGTGCGGGTTTCTGCAGGGGTGGTACACTGCAGCCCTGGTACCCGGGGGTGGTGCACAGCTCTGCTCCCACCACGAGAAGCACGACATGGAAGCATGCCAAGCTGTCCCCTGCTAAGTCGCCACGTTTACACACTTGTTGCATTTGCCTGTGTATGTTGCCATAGGAACTGCAGCCCCAGCATCTGCTGCCTGCTGCTGCCTGTCGCGCTGCCTCTGCTCCTCTGCCTGCCTGCTCTGCCTGCCTGATCACGCCTCCCCCTCGCTCACGAACTCCCTGCCTCATCCTCTTTTTTAGGTGACAATCAGATTACTGCTGTAGCAGCTAATTATTGCATTAGTTATAATTTGCCTATTCATTTGTCTCTCCTGCTCCCTCCCACCTTGGAACATTTCCATCTTTCCATCCTTGCTACCTTCACACTAGCTCTGCTCTGACTCCCATCCCCTTTGCTCTTGCACTCCTCAGGCACACAAAGCTGTCTTGCACTGCTGTACTCTACTCCTTCCTCTTCACCTCCCTACTACTCACATCTTCTGTGCCTCTTGCTCTCTCCCCAGTCCTTCTCTAGTTTCCTTCCTCTCTGACTCCCTGCCCACCTCCTCAGCCTACTCCTTCACACAGTCCTTCTCTTTCTTATATCCCTGTGCCAGGCACTGCCAGCTTCTCCTGGGTCTGAGCCAGACTCACTCCTCTCCTGCACTCTCACTGGCTCTTACACAGTCCACAGCATTTCTCATTCTCCACTCTTGTCCATCCAAATACCCCAGAAACTGTATCTCCTCCCACCTCCTAATAGCTTGTACCTCTAGCCTCACGCCATCCTTTACCTCTCCAAATCCTCACCTTCCTCCAGGCTCCTTCACCAAGCCCTCCAATATAAGTATTATAACCTCTCTCTGTCACTACCCTGACCTACCTTTCTTCTTTCTTGTCCTCCAGATGGGCAGCTCCAGCCAGCACCACAGCCAACTCCACCCTCAGCCAAAAAACCCCCGAGTTTTATTCCGGTGCTTATGCCATCATGTTTCACAGCCTCTCACTCCTCCAACCTCATCCCCCAGCTGTTTTGCTGCTTTTGGTGCACTGACTGAAATTCCATTTGAAGTCCTGCTGTCCCTCAGAGTTGCTTTTCCTCTCTGCCACCTTCTCCCTTTCCAAACAGCCCCTTGGACCAGGACTCTGGTGTCCTCTCTCCATGCCCACCCCAGCACACTATTCATCCTTCCCTGCTACCATCTGTGCCCTGCCCTCTCCACCTGGGAGTCTCCAGCACCCATCTCCTCTCCTCTCTGCCATGTCAAGGACATGGATGTCTCACAGGGCACCTTCTAGAGACCATCTCATCTGCCAAAAGGGCTTCAGCTAGTATCTACAGCTGTGCTGGACCCCACTCCTGATGGGTGTCTCTCCATCTCGGCTCTCAGCCAAACTCTACCCCTTCCTAGATAAATTTAGTGCTGCCAACACCACCTTTGCGGATCCCCTTGCTGTTCCCTGCAAGCCCCTTATATTTCCACACTCTGTTTTCCTACTGGGACCATCACTCTTTCTCATGAGGTTTCTTCTGATTCCACTTCTCCAGCCTTCTCTCACCACCACAGAACTGCCAGTGGTCACGAAATTGTTACGTTTAGACTGTTGCTGCAGGGCATGCAGAAGGTGCACATGTGAGAGAGCACATAAGGATGCTGTAAAGTTAGACAAGGAATTTTACACTTGTATTATATTTCCATACACACTCCAGACCATCTGTGGAAAGCTGTCAAATGACTAGTTTGGAACATATTATAAAATCTTGTTATTTTTCTTAAAACATTAATTTAGCAGGCTCAGATCTGAGAACTCAGCAAAATGCTAACAGATTCTTGTGCTTCCTAATTTTGCTCATCTTTTTTTCAAGAAGGCCTCAGTTTAATGTGCTCCAGCCACATTTGGGCAGTAGCTTGGCATGTGCTATGCATTGCTGTAGTCTCAGGTCCACGCATGCTTGTTAATACAGCCTGGAGTAATCTGCATGTGTGTTCTCGAGTCAGCAATAGTGAGACAGCACTTCATTATTTAGTAGTGACACCTCTGGACGCTGAGATCAGTACGTTACCAAGTCTATTTTAAGACTGCAGTTTTCTTTTAGGTGCTTTTTGCACACTGCATTGTCCTGTTATCCATATATTTGGACTTCACATTTCCAGCTCTGTATCCTTGCTGTCCATTTGAACAGCATCCCAAATACATTTGCAGTTAGCTTTGTGACCATCCCTGTTGTGACTCCCAGTACTTGAGTAAGCTTCTAGCATCTGTCTCATTTCCAAACACCATTTTGTGGCCAGGCTGGCCTGGGGGAGACTGGGAGCTCTGTATTTCTGCTTTTCCCTATATCAAATTTTACTCCTTTAGTTCCAAACCTCTGGAAAAAATGCCATCATTTTCTGTGCTGTTACTCTCAACTCCCATTGTTGTTTAGATCTTCCCTGTATAGAGCAGTCTGTCTTACCTGTGCTTACTGCAAAACTTCTTCATATCTGAATACCCATTGCTGAACCCACCTTTAAACTCTCCTTGCACACCCTTTCTAGCATGTTGGCGCCTTAGTCCTTGTGCTAGCAACAAGGTCTTCTGCCTTTCCTCTTCAGAAACAGCCATGCAGACCTTTCCTGGATGTGTTCCTCTGCAAAACAAATTCAAATTGGCACACCAGAGGGTGAGAGACAGGTACCCATCCTACCTTTGCTTGAATAACTAATCGGTAAATCTGAATATATATAAAATAACAATGAAATGTTGCTAAATCTACAGTAAATCCACTGCAAACAGCCTGGCTTTTCCAATCTGTGCCTGCTGACTATGCAATGCTGGTAGGTTTCCTGCACTGACAGTTGTCCATCACAAATACTTCCCAGAGATGCAACCTTCACATACACTAAGTCTTCAACACATCAATTGTAGTGGGAGTAGCTGGCTCCAGCAGAACCAGAACTTCCCAGGGTTTAAGACAGTCATGCAGCCTTGTCCCCAACCTCGGGGAATCCACATTCTTCTCCTCTTCTAACCAGGTTTCATTTCACACACAGACAGGCCCTTTGCTGATAGGAAAAGCTGACACAGTTACAAGTAGCAGCTGTTCAGAACAGTCGCAGCTTGTGTCTGAACTCAGGTGTTTCTGGTGCAAGTGGAAAGAGCCAAAATGCCCCTAAGGAAGAACCCCTGGAAGGACTGGGATTGGATAGTTGATGTCTTGGGATTATGTTGTACTCCTCATCAGGACTACTGATCCAGATATCTGGATGACACAGTAGGATGAGGAAAAGAAAAGAGGGAACAACTCAGGGAGCTGCTGCAACTGGTACTCTGCCCTACCCGAGCCCAAAAGCCTTTCAGCTCTAAAAGCAGGAGTTTGTTGAGAAAGGCTGATTCCAGACAGAACTGGAGCATGTATCAGGCAGTAGATAAGCCCTTGGAAGTGCCCGTCTTATCCCTGCAATTTTCCCACAGAATTTTCCATCCTCAGCCCAATATTTTATGCGCACTGGCCAGCCCTTTGTGGTAACATCAGACATCAGGCAAATGTTTCCTCCTATTGTCTTTGCATCTCCCAAAGGGCCTTTGGCTTGAGTGGCTTTGCCAACAAATAAGAAGCAGTAAAAACAGTTGACAGATCGAGATCAGTGCTGATGGTAGAAATGAGCTGCCCGCGATGCTGGTTGCCGTTTATTCTTCTCAACAAAGTACAGCCAGTTTGCCCAGGGCTGCACGAACAGGAAGGAAGACCTGATCTCTGCTACGCCTGGCTAGCATGCAATGATCTGGGATGAAGTCCCAGTTGAGAAACTTGGGCCTGGAGAGAACAGAAGGAGCAGAAGTAGCAGGGAGATGGTCTTTCCACTCGATCAGCAGACCCATAAAGTACAGCAACATCCCAAACCACTGAGCTCACGTCTGGCAGCATGAGCCCCTTACATTTTCCTTTCCCAGAGCTGGATCAATTGGAAAAAAGCTACTGGTCACCATACCCATGGACAAACTCATGTTCTTAGGATTAAATTTGTGGTGGGATTACAGTTTGTAGTTTCTCTCAAAGCTAATCCAAAATCTACCAGTGAAGTGCAGCATGTGTCACAATGGAGGAGCTCATGGACCTCTGGGATGCCAACCCATCAGATGTCACCTGGTTTGGATTCCACATCTGTGTCTTTGATCAATGCAAACATTTTTAGAACTACTCCAAGGTGATGTCAGTAGCATGTGGAAAAGCCAGAATGGACCACGTGCACATGTTTGCTGGATCTTCATTTTGCTCTTTCGAGTTTTTTCCCCAGTCCATTCACTTGAGGTAAATCAGTGCCTGGCACAGCTTCACAAAGGACATGGGTCAACAGCCAGAAGGGTCCGCAGATGCGACACAGGATCACAAGAGACGTCTCTTCTGCTGGAATAACAACTGGACGTGAAGTAGCACATTGCTAAAAGCAAAATATAAGTCAATAGCAAGACTCACCATCTCTACGGAAGTGAACAGACCTTGAGTTGCTCTGAAAACATCCCATGATTTTGTTTATGAACTGCACTTGCAGAAGTTCTACCTTTCAGAAACATAATAATACTTTTATAACTAATCTGTAGAATCCCATGCATTGAAAGAACAGCTCCTTTCACATCAAGCAGGGAGACTCCTTCTTCACTCAGTGGGTAGCTGTATGCAAAAGACCCACAGAAAACTGCACGGGTCCACGGTCCAGACAGATCACATGGGGAGCACTGATGGGAAATATAGGCCTCCCTTTCTTCCCATCATTGTGTTCAGAATATGTTTCAAATTGCACTAGTCACAAAGCAATCACAGAAACTTGTTTACAGTGGCAAACTGAAGATGCCCTATCAGACCACATTACAGGGAGCTACATGCTATTGAGTCCTTAGTTACATCAGAAAAACCAACATCCACATGGCTCCAGGACACAATGCAGTTTCCATATGCCGTAACAGACAAGAGGGAGCAGATGTCCAAAGCAAATGAGATCTGTCTTTAGAAGATGCCCACTAATATGTTTCCCCCTCCCCCTTATATCCCCACCAAGCATGCCACCTTCCCCCACAGAAGGTTGGGAAGGATGGAGGCCACCCCCTGCAGCACCCACAAGGCAGCGAGCTCACCCAACCAGGGACCCTCGTCCTTCCCAAGCTCCCCAGCAAGCCCCAGGCCCCACACCTAGTCCTCTCTATCCATCCCCTGTGCTGGTGGGGCTGTCCCCAGGGTGCAGGGGTAAGTGAGTGCTTCCCTGCTTTGCTCACTGGGTTTTCAGGGTGCCACGTTTAGCATTCCCAGCCTTGTTCTGCTCGCCTGACACCATCTGCTGCTTTTAAGAGCCCTGCAAGGGAGGCAAAACCAACGCAGCCATAGCCGCATGGTAACACAACGGCTGGGGCTGGTCCCTGTCACAGGGAGCCCGGCAGCCCAAGCGGGCTCGGGGCCTCTGACCCGGTGGGAGCCCCGGTTACGAACAGCTTGCTGGTTCCCTCTTTCCTGAGGCCGCTCTCGCAACACAAGGGGAGCACGTAAAAAATTCAAAGGAGAAACGTTTGCGTGTCTGTTGCGGCAAAGGTAATTTAAAGCCGATTAGGCTTTGGAAGCAAACTCTTCCCCAGGCGCAGCCCCTCTCTGGAGTGGGAACCATCCCGGCGAGTCCATGTGGAGCCGTCGCTCCGCGCGCGTGGGGCGGCATTTCGGCAGCCATCGGACCCATCAGTTCACGGGTCAGATTCCCAGGCGGGCCAAACTCCCACCGAAACGCGGGAGTACCGTTCGCGACACTCCCACGTCCTACCAACGTTTGCCGGGACGAGTGAGGCGAACTCCCCCGGGCGGCTGGCGAAGGCAGGGTGCTGTCGGAACGGCGGCGCTGCCCGGCCCCGACAGCAGGTGCCACTGCGGCCCCGCCAGCCCCGCCGTGAGGGCGCCGGGCCGTCAGGCGCAGCCGGGGGAGGCGGTGACGGAAGCCGCGGCCACGGCTCACGCGTGGGGACGAACCCGGTCAGGGAAGGGGCGCCGGGGCGGTTCGCCCGCAGGAAGCGCTCCGGTGCCGTGCGAGGGGAACGTCACGGGGGAAAAGGCCGGTGCGGGCACCCGACAGTTCCCACACACACACCTCCCCTCCGTATCTGCGGACGCTGAGGGCTGCGCGCCCTCCCGACGCGAGGCAGTGCCGGCACCGATGCCTGGGCACACTCGGGGTCGTACCCGAGGCTGCTGGCGCGGCAGCGCACGGGAAACCGGGCTCAGGCGGCAGCCCCGACAGTCCCTGCTGTGCCCGCCGGGGCCAGCGAGCAGCAGGGAGTCCCTTCGCCACGGGCAGGATCGGCCTTGGGCCTTCACCACTCGCCCTGGCATTCCAGGACCGTCATCCTTGCTCCAAGGATTCGCAATGCCGCATGCTTTTCCTGCTCGCTATTCGGGTAAGAGGCAGCCACGGCAGAAAGTGGTCTTTGTTGGTAAAGCTGTGTCTGGTTCATACCTACACCACGAATGAACGTCAGAGTGACATCGGGTTTTTAACTTCTGGGGTTTTTCTGCCTGACTTCTGCGGTCAGGAAAGCACCACACACCGAAATACTGACAGAGACTAGCACCCAGAAAGGGGAAGAGTCCAAACCTGCATACAGTTAATGCATTTATCCTAAAATTTAACCTAAAATTAGGTATGAAAGAAGTTGCAAGCTGATGGAAGTCCTTCCCTCATCCTCCACTTAGACCCCTGCCCTCACTCACCTGGAGGGGCTGGGTAACCAGCGGAAGCAAAGCAGAGACACTGTGGTCATGCCTTTGCCTGCCACTGCTAACACTGTGGGGCAGCTGAATCCACTAACCAAACAGCATTCTTCCTCCTCTGAGCACACTTTTCTAGTTGATCATCTCTTTTCCAGTTCTTTTCTTCTGAGAAGGAAGAGTTGCTGTCTTGGTGTCACAGTGAGCTATGCAGTGCTCAGACCCAGCACCACCCGCCCTCTCCGCTTGCTGTCTGCTGCAGTAGCTATGCCTTTAACGTGGATGCTGCTGGAAGCCACAAGTCTAGCAAAAAGCTTGAGATTTGGAGGTCATTTACAACTTCTTGGTATGCCACCAAGGCCTGTATGGAAACCAAAGAGGGCAGGAAGGGCCCACGAGAGATGGAGGAGGTGACAGTAGTGTGACTGCAGATAAACAGGGCAGAGTTTGCCTACCCATTGCTCTAGACACCCCAAAGTTTCTGAGACTGTTCAGAGCTGCCAGGCCCAGCTCCGGCCAGCCTGAGCAGGAGCAGCAGCTGGAGAGCACAGAGGGCACCTAAGGATGTACTGGAGACCTGCAGTCCTAAAGATGGGAGTGGAGAGCAAGAGATGTAATTCTGAGAGCCAGCAGGCAGAAGAGGGAAAAGGCAGGAGCAAGTGCTGTGATTCTCTCCTGATGAGCTGTAGCGCCTGGATTCTCTGTTTCCTCCCTCTAGGAATCTCTCCTGACTGATGCCTTCCAAAATGAGAGGTGAAAACTGGGTGCTACTCCATGCTGCTAAAGGCAGGTTTGCTGTGACTGAACAGAGCAGCATCATCCTCTCTGGTGCTGCATAAAGGATCTGAGACAGCACTCACCTGCTTAGCAAGAGCATTACGTGATGAAGTGCTACCTACCTACAGCCAGCTGGTGGATTACTCAATACTTCTGGAGACCTTCAGTGGGGCTGCACAAGGTTCCAGATGAAGCATTTCAAGGTGATTTCTGTAAAGGCAGCAGGACAAGCAGCATGCACTGGAATTGTGTAACTGGGAGCCCCTTCCACCTTCCCCCAGCACTGCCACCTGATGCGCTGGCATCGAGCCTGGAGAGGTGAACCTCACACCCCTTGTCTCAAGGTCTTTCTGGGCATCAATAATATACTCACCCTCAAGAGCAGAAAGGTTTTTCCTTGGCAGAGCTCTATTTTGATGTCTATGTGTTGCTCCTAGAAATTCATGTAACTCCCTGTATTAATGGCTTCATCTCACACTACTTCCTTTTTAGCGTCAATGGAAGTCAATAAAAGATGCCCACATGACATGCTTACATGTAATAATGATATATAATTGCTAAACGACCCAGTTCCCACTTACTGAAGCTGCACAGCTTTAGTAATGTAGAATAAATATATGCAGAGTTAGCTTGTCACTTACATTCCCAGGGCAGCAAAAGTGTCCTTGCCTTCCTTGGCCACGTGTTGAGGTCTGCGTCCTGGTTCTGCTTCTGTACAATGTCCAGCTGAGAAACTTTTTGCTCACTCAACCAGATCCCTTTCCCAGGGCTTTGGAAAGCCTCTGCTGTTGTCCAGTTTGACCTCAAAGTTGTTTTCTCAGACAGTGTCATCATTTTTCTACTTCCAGAAAGCTTTGCTGCTGTGTGAGGGACTTCCAGTTTCTCATCAGGCTCTAATTGGAGTTTTCTGCTTTTTTTTCCCCCCCCCCGGCTGCTCACTCAGACTCCAAGTCTTCCTGCAATTCAGTGATCTGAGAATGCAGGTCACTGTTTCCATCAGAGCTGCTTCCTCCTCCACCTTCACTGAGCTGCTCATGGCTCTTCCTTCCTGGGCAGACCTCCACGTTCCTCAGGCTGCGCCTGCAGATGTGGCAGCTCCCTGTCTACAGCTCCTGTCACGGTTTTCCTCCCTGAATTACAGACAACAGTCACAACCTGAGGTTCAGTCGTACAATTCCTGCCAGAAATTCTTCTTTGCTGCTTGCAGCTCATGAGATGCTTTTGCTCAGGGTTCCCTGGCCCTCCAGGTCACTGGGGCCAGCAGCTGCTTGGGAAGCAGGACCCATGGGGGTTCCCTGGGGCAGCAGGGCAGGACCCATCCAGCAGGACCCATCTAACCACCCCAGACAGGGAGCAGGGCAGGCCAGGAGGCACCAGGCACCTTCCTGGGGATAGGTCTGGGCCAGCACATCAGCCTTCAGGTAGGCCATCACTGTGACCCTAAGTGTAGGCTTTGTAGACCAGTGGGACCACCCCTCACTCTGCATCCTCCACCATGGCAGGAGGCCTTCAGCAGCCTCCACACTTTTCCTGGCTCCCTGAAGTAACAACAACCCCTGACAAGCTCTGTGCACAGATGGGAAAAAACATCCAACGTATTGACACACAACAAACCAAGACTTCATGCCCTCCCTTCTGATGCTTGTGGGTGCACACAGAGGTCTCGCTGCCACATCACCCTTCTCAGAACCCATGTCCCAGCCTGTGGCCCACCAGCTCTATTCTGGGGGGCCACCAGGCCTGGCCCAACTGCGGGTGGGTCCAAGTCCAGGTTTGTCCCCTCCTAGTCTAAGCTCACTGGTCTAGAGTGAGGGCCAACCACCCAGGGAGGGCAAAGCCAGCTGCTGCCATCAGCCCTGCTGGCACCATGGCACCCTCAGCCCTGCTTGCCCTCCTGCCTGTGTCTGCCTGACAGCTCACAAGGGCCACACCTTCCAGCCCCATGGACTTCTCTGGCTTCATGCAGGAGCTCACACAGCTGTTGCAGCTCATCCTGGCACATCCTTTCCTCCAGCCATGGGCAGTAGCTCATGCTATTGGCATGGAGGGAGCACTAGAGGGGCTGCCTGTTCCCAAGCCCACAGCTTTTGGGTACTTAGCTGGCCCCCAACATGCCACTCCTCAGCGTCAGGTTCCCCCAACAGTTTCAATTATTTCAAGCAGTCCTTTTGGTGCCCATGGGGGAGCCTTGCAAGCTGCTGCCTCTGCCAGTGCAGCAGCATCCCATGGCAGCATCCATACTGTGCAGGGGCAGCTGCTGGCTCTCATGAATGAGCCTTCACATTTTTCATCTCCTCACACTTCCAAGGGAAGGAAGAACCTTACCCCTTGCGATTCATCTGTCAGCAGCTGTGTGGTAAAAGCTGATTCCTAGAGGAGTCTGCTCCATACTCCTATCCACACTTAGATTCCTATTAATTATTTACCCCATCTGTCATTCAGGTTTGTGGTGGGTTTTTTACCTAGAGGATATATCTGTGTCTTTCTTACTTCTTTCTGGTTTTAACATGAGAGCACCCAGGCTGTGCTGTGAACAAGTGAAGCTGCATGCTCAAGCTTCGATAGAAACCACTGACAGGCTCTGTGTTTCATGATTCAAAGGTATTCATAATTCAGCAGGAGGCTTTCAAAGGGCATATGTATGTACATACATTCTTCTCTTTCTTTGGTTTAATATTTTACCTGCTTTTCAGAGAAAGTAGCTGCTGATCACACACTTGAACCGTCATCATTTTTAAAGAACCAGAAACCTGGAAATATTTGCATTTCTGTTTCATTTTTCCTACTTGCCTGTTTTTCAAGTTATGTTCCAAGGAGTCTGCTTTCAATTCTTATTACCTCTTCTTTAAATACTCCTGGACATCTCTTTTCTGCTCCCGCTGTGCTATTTGTATCCCCTCATTGATGCCTATGATCCAAGTCTCTCTCTCTGTGGATAGTCCAGACTCACTGTAAAAGAGGTCTGACCTTGTTCTTTTATCCCATTAAGGGCATTTGACCTTTTCTTTTTTTTTTTACAGATACAGGTAACTGCACAGTGCTGGCAACCCTAGTGACACTTTTTTCCTATGCTTTGTCTACTCAAGATTTGCCATAGTGCACCTGAAAAAAACAGCACTCCCTGCTAGACCTTATGCCCAGGCACTTACAGACAATTCCTGTGAGCCTCTCCTTTCTTCTTACATAAGTGTATGTTTTTGCTTAGTCATTTTCTGCAAGCAAAAGTAAATTAATCTTTTAGCATCCTGAAAAAATTAATTATAAAGAATTTTCTGTGCTTGCTCCCCTTACAGCTGGGCATCCCAACGGGTCTGAACAAAGTAATTCTCAGAGGCAATGTCCAACAGCAACAGGGCACAGGAAAAAAAAAAAACAAACCCACATTTGGCATTCATAAAGCAAAACAAACCTGTAAATGGAGCAAATCACTGGCTGGGCTCCTGTCACCAAACCTATTTCACGCCTGCCTGCAGGCATCCAGCCCCTTGCACCAGGCCATTCCTGATGATCTTTGCTTCAAAGCCCACCATCTCCCCTGACTCCCTTGCTCCAGAGGCTCCTTCCCAGAGCCTGGGGCCAGCCTGTTGCTCTGGAGTCACACCTTGTCCCTGAGCAACCCTAAGCCAGCCCTGATGCTGCATTGCCCTCTGCAGGGCTGAGGCGGGGTTCATGGACAGCCTTTGCTGTCCCATGAGCAAATCCAGTACCTGTGGTGAGGATGGCAATATAGATCTAAAAATCTCTTCAATGCCCCGTGTTCTGGTTTCCCATATTTGTCAGACCAGCTGGTAGGGCCTGGGACACAGGTCAAGAAAACATCCCCTGGCTGAGCCCTGGCTGCTGCCACACTTGGCACCATCCCATGGCATTGTGGAGAAATTCACAGGGAAAGGAGGGAACTGCAGGGCTTTCCAGGACCTCATTTACACCACCAGTGTGCCCGTGGGGCTGGTGGCTTTACACCCCAGCTCTGGAGGCCAGCTAGTTTCCAGGGGCTGTAATTCTCATGCCACGACAGCTTCCGTGTCAGCTGTCCTGTTCCAGCACATCAGTCAGGAGAGGTCTCTCAGGAAGGCAGCTTCCTGACGCACAGCCCTCACTGCCTCACCTCCCAGCAAGTCTGACGTGCAGCACTGGAGCTCATCTCACTGAGCCTCGCTGGCTGAGCTGGGCAAGCACCTTGGGGAAGCGGGACCAGAAGGAAAACAGAAGATACTTCATTTTGTGGCCAAGGATACCTGCTTATCCCTACAATGCTTGCAGAGCACTGGTCCATCTATTTGTCTTTTCGGAGAAAAAAAACCACCCCAAACCAACAAACACAGCACAGCAAGGAAAACTCTGCTGTTGCTTTTACAATCAGCAAGATAAAAAGAACACTTTGCAGTGGCATTACAGTGCACGGCTGCTGTAAGCTTGGCTGAAACCTAGCTCTAGATCAGCAATAATATTTGTTTTGCCTCACACTGCCAGCGCTTTGTGTAATGGTTTGGAGCAGTGTAACCATCTCTTGATGGCCCCAACCCTCAGCTGAAGACAGCAGGGTTGCTCCTGGCTGAGGTGCTCTCCCTGTTTGGGCCCGGCTGTAGCACAGAAGCTGTGACCTCCGGCAGCTCGGTGAAGCCGCAGGCTTTCCGCGTGCTGGCTGTCATCACTTGGGCTTGCCTGGCATCCCCATCCCTGGCAGCCCTCTGTGGGATGTCCCCCATCCAGCCCCTGGCTTGAGGGCAGCCTGGCAGCCCCAGCTGGTAGCACAGGCTAGGAGCAAGTGGCAAGAGGTCTGTGTAAGCGGAGCTCTCCTAGGAGACTGCCCATTGCCTTTAGGAAAGTGATGCCGAGGCTTAAAAACCAGACACGGCTCCCCAGCAGCGGGGAATATTTATGTCACTTGTCTCAAAAACAACAACAAAACCCCCAGAACAAAACAAAAAAACACTAAAGGAAAAAAAAAGAAGAAAGGCAGCAGCTGCGACAGAGACAGGGTGTGCAGTGCCCCCAGCACCCTGGGCCAGGGTGGACTCTGACAAACTGTGGGAGGCATCACAGCCACCTCACAGATCTTCCGGGGGTAGCGGCTGTGGTTTTAATCCCAACATCAGCCACCCAGATCTGCAATTAGGCAGACTGCTCTCCTGGAGCTGTCTCTGGATCTATAGTAAGGCTGCTCAAAGTGTGTAATTACTCAGACCTGACCACCCCGTAGGAGCCAAGTGGAAGATGGCCAGACCAAACTACTCACAGACACATCCCTGATCCATGGCACAGGCAGGTGGTCCTGGGGAGTGTAGGCACCCAGCACACAGCCCTGGGTGCTCCCAGGGATCGGGGACATTGCTGGCACCTGCCCTGGGTCCTGGTAACATCTCCCACCATGAGCAAGCCTGAGATGCTTGGCCCTTGCACTACTGAGTATTGCAACTGCTGCGTCTTCCTGCTGGTCCCTCACTCATCTCTGAGTCTACACATGGTCTTGAGAGCAGCAAGGAAATGACACTTGACTGGCAGATACTTTTCTCCCACCTCCTTCCCAGTTTGTTGGACCCTCTCTCTGTTTTCAGACTCACATGTGCTGAAGCAATTTGCAGTCATGTCTAGGTCCTGCATCACAACTAACTCCATTAGTTCAAGGATTTCTTCTCCCATGGAGTTCCTGCAGCTGCTGATGTCTTGCCAGTTAATTTCTCATATATTTCCCTTCAAAATCTGAATTCAATTAGCAAGCAAAGGTAATGAGGCACAGTAGGAAGAGAAAAAGGCAGATAAAAGCTGACACAGACCAGATGCCTCTTTCAGCCACTGCAACACCAGTAGAGTGTGAGTAAATGTCAGGTCAATGAGAGAATCCAGGACATAGACAAACAACTTGCCAGGATTTGATCATCAACTACTTACATAGGGGGTTTGAATATTCCCTGCCCTCAGGGCACCAACATTTCTCTGAGCTTCTCAAGTATTGTGCAGTTCAAGGAATGCACTGAGAAGGAGCTCATTTGCTTTAGAAAACATTGAACAGTGCAGGAACCAATGGTTGAAGGAAGACCAGCAGAAAAGACCATCCTAAGGGAGCACAGCACATCAACAACATCAACATCATCAACAACCCACACACACACTCAGTGCCTCCCATCACCTCCTCAGTAGGATACTCTGCTCATCTTGGAGACTGCTCATTCTCCATTGTAGACACCTTCATTAATTAGCACCTATCAGCACTGCAGCATGCACATGCACACACAGGCACGCGCACACACACACACAGAGCAGTCAGTGCCCAGGAGACATTAACTCTCCCACCAACAGCATCACAAGCTTATAATTGTATCCTCTATTTCTGCTCTGGCAGAATGGTCAAAGCCCTTATACCCAAGGCAGCCAGCGGCAGGGACTCAGCAGCAGCAGGGAGTGATGCAAGGCCACAAGAAGGAGCCTGCAAGTGAGCTCCACACATGGGAAAGAGTGTCCAGCACTAGGGATACCTGACTCCAGAGGAGAACATCCTGAGAGCACAGCCACCTTCTCCACAAAACCACTCAGGAGGCACAAAGGGCTGGTTTCCAGGGACTGCCTCAGGCTATGCCGGGCAGAGAGCTCCTTACCCAGCTGCAGTGAAGCCATTTGAGCACAGCATTGATCCCAGGCCAATACCCTGCACCTGCCACTGGCTTTCTGATTTAACCTGCACCAGTGCAGAATAAGCAGCACCATAGGCCCCAGCACCATTGGTGCCAAGTCCCTCATTTGTTATAAGCTTTATTGTATGGTACAAGGGAAGGAAAAGGTGTGCAGAACTCACATACATGGTAGCAGCATAGCTTTCCAAATCCTTCTCATCCTCCTTCTTGCTTTTAGGCTCCTACATGCCTATTTACACTTCAAATATATGTAAATATGCAAATAAATAACTGCACACCTTTTTCTCCCAGAGCCCCTCTTCCCTGAGTGGTGGACTGCAACAACTGCTTGGGTGGGCACGGCTCCCCAGTGCTGCCCTCGCACTGTCCGGAGGGGGACCCAGCACCGCTGAAGGATAAGCAAGCAGTGGCAGCCGTCCCACTGCCCACCTGCTGCCTGCAAAGCAAGCCCCTCTGCTTTGGGTCTTGCATTGCCAGGCCATCAGCCCAGCTGGACCGCTCAGATACCCTCAACTATGTTTTTAAAATATGGCAGAAGGTCTTGGAGAATAAATGTCAAGTGGAACATACTGTGTGTCCCCCCGTTTTCTGCGTCCTTCTTTTGCCAGCCTTGTTCAAAGACACTGTGAAATGGTTCATAGGCTTCCGTGAATTAGATGTCCCTTGAAAATGTCCCCTTCCCCAAGGAGAGTTTCAGCCTGTTTCAGGGCTTCCTCACAGATCCCCACACCAACTCCACCCCCCTCCCATCCCAGTGAATGGCTCCCTGGCACTGGTTCAGCTGACTGTAGTGAAAGGGGATTTGCAGTTTTTAAAGACCTTTCCCTTTCTTTTCTTTCTTTAAGTAGTTGTTAAAGTGATGTGAAATTATCTTGGAAGAACTGGTGGTATTGCCTTTTGCTGACAAAAAAATACGGCATGGAAGATCTGTTCGCAGAGTTATTGTTTTGTGGTTATTTTTCAGCTCTCCAAATTTCCAGTCTCCCTTGATGGTCTCCCAGGGCGAGCAGAGCCTTCAGTGAAAGGCTTGCTGAGGAAGTGAAAACACAGAATTTTTAACATAAGTGGTTTTCTCACTTCTGTTTGCCAGATATTTTATTAAGTGCTAGGAAAATAAGCAAATTAAACCTCCCACTGGTTTTATTAGAAGTAGATCAGCACTTGAAGCCCTCCAGTTATTTGCAGTTTGTTTCATGAAAAATAAGCTCCCCTTCAATTCTCCTGTTCTTCCTGCATAGTAAAGGAGCAGGAAGGTACAACCCTTTAGTCGCGATTTGTAGCTTGCTTTTCAGATCCACCTTCTTCCTTCCACGTGAGTCCCTTCTGACAGCTGATAGAGATTTCTTCCTCCCTGTGCACCGGGGGGAGAGTTGCACGAGATGTCTCCAGAATCCTTTGGGGGATAAGCCACCCCCCTGGCCAGCCCCTCCTCCGGCAGCCACCTGTGTGCCTGGACCCTCTGAGCATCATTTCATCCCTCTGCCAGCCTCAGCAGAGCAGAGTCCCTGGGGCTTTGCAGGAGGTTTTTCTTTCCAGCTCGATGGTGGAGGAAAGATGATGCTTTCAATTCCCTTTGCCCGCCGGCTCTCTCATAGTCCCATGGGGAGGTAAAAGGAAGTGACTGTTTATTAACAGAGTATCCAAATGGGAAAGAGTTGCAGAAGGCAATGTGGAGCGGGGCACTCGCTGAGTGAGCCACAATAACCCTGCCTGAGTAACTGGCTTTGCAGGAAAAAGAAGCCAAAAGCAGGAAAAGGAACCATGTAGGCAAGCACCGAGAAGCAGCCAGGGAAATACAGCGTTTTCTCATCTGGCTTGGTCGTGGCTCACATCATCAGCCTGTGAATCCAGCACACCTACTCAGGTGATGTGAAACAGAACTGCCTTTGTGGCATAGTTTTTGGATACTCTTGACTGGGTGAGTGCTTGTGTCCCCTGCTTGCACGAGGATTTCCTGGCTAGCTGCAGTACTTCCTTTGCTTTTTAACTGCAGCAAAAACCTCCCTTGGCCCACTCCCCGGGGGGAAGTACCTTGACCTGTGGAGGAGGCAGTGAGGTTAGCATGCCTTGGGAGGGTCCCGGCATGCCCCCACCCTGCACCCCTCCCACTTCCCCTATGCCTGAGCCCAGAGGTGGGTGGCAGAAGACACTGGGCATTGCAGGAGCCAGAAATAAAGTTAGGGAGGGGAAGTTCAAAAATAGCCAAGCTTTTCCTGTAAGTCTGGGTTATTCGTTTAATTTGCTGTGTTTGGTTTTGGTTTAGGGACTCTTATTTTCCCCTCAGTGATAGAGGAACAAGGAAAGGGAGAAACTGGGAAATCAGCAAGGGAATAAAAAACCCTTTCAAAACAGAGGGGAAAATGAGAAGGACTTAAAAGGACTAATGCCAAGGATGAGAGCTTCCCCTAGATACCTATTGGATTTTAACTATGAAGAGAACAGCAGGAAAACCTCCCTCCTCTTCCACCCAGCATTCAGCACTTCCACTTGCAGTTGGGTCCCTGTCACCCCACCTGGCACGCACCCCAGGACTAGGGTTGCCGTGACCCCCTGAAGCAGCCACAGACACCCTAAAGGCTGGCAGCCCAGGCTCCCTGCCCCCAGAAAACCACACAGCCCTGCCACCCTGCACCCCATTCAATGCCCTGCTCTGGTCTCTGTGACGCCACCAGCTGCTGCCGCCCACTCTGCAGGCCCCAGCCACAACCCCACAGCTCTGTAGGGCAGGGCAAAGCCTGGCACAGCCGGGATTTCAACAGCAGAAGCCAAGGGAAGAGGAGGCAAGCCCAAAAGGGAGCAAACCAAACGGGTGTGTTGCTGACGCAGGGTGCCTCTAGGCTGCCGAGGGCTCTGGCAGTGCTGTGTCACCACCCTGGAACCTGGCTGGGCTGCAAACGCCCCGGAGGCACTTGGTGGGGAAGCCAGCCCCTGCCCAGCCGGGAGCTGGGGGAGCCCGTCTCCCATCACAGAGGTGGGCCAGCACAGCACTGACACGCTGGGGGATGTGCTGGTGCTAACACGTAAAGTGGTAGAGAAGGAGCCTGGATCAAATCAGGGTCTGTTGCACATAGAAAGTGGCCAGACCCCAGCCAGCACTGCTGGCAGCTCTCAGCCCTGCGTTACTGCACGTGGGGTGGGGTTGTGGGAGACATGTTCAGGGAAGCCTGCTGAGACACAAAGCTATGACACCTTATTTTACCAGTGGCTTTCACCTGAGGATCTCAGAGTATGTTACATCACCTCTCGTCAGCTTGATGAACTCATTTAAATGCTCCCCCACACCAAAGGTGGGGATGGAGATGGCAGGGAGTTGCAGGGTGGCTGTCTGCAGGGCAGTGGGTGAGATGCTGGGCTCTGGCTCCCGTATGTAGCTTGAGTCCTGGCAGGGGCTGGCTGGACAACCCTCCTGGCATGGGTGTCCCGCCTGTGGACCAGACACAAGCTGCTCCTGGGCCAATGGCCAGCATCCTGCTCAGTGTGTGCCCAGTGAGTTAGTTAGCAAGGGCAGGAGAGAGGCTTCCCCAACCCTGCCGCTGGCACATCTTCAGGGAATTCTACTCTTTTCACCCCAGAAAGGCTCATAACCCAGAGAGGGACCATCAGCCATCCCTTGCTGCAGAAGCCAGCACTGTGCAAGGGGTGAGGCCTCTCACCAGCAGCACTGCTCAGCATACTCCTCACCTCAGCCTCTGCCCTTTGCACTTATGAGACATCGTTTGGTGTGTCCCCGGTTTCCCCCAGCCTCTGTAATATCTGCTGCCTGTCAGTGACACTGGGGAAGAGGCCCACACCATGAGGTCTCACCTCTCTTTTCCACAGCCATAAAAGGGAAAGGAAAATGTTTAAATTTGAATGCTTTGAAGTTTTGCAGAATAAACAAACTTCTTCATGTAGACTGCAATGGGGAAAAAATTCACAGAATGCTCTGTAAGGCGTAATAAATCTGGCATCCATTGCATTATCTGTACACCCATGGCAAATAATACATTAAAGACCTGAAAACAAAGTGCTCAGGGACACCATGTTATTAAAAACCAGAGAATCTTTCTTGGAAGGCAAACAAAGCATCCCAGGCACACGTAAAGATGGGATCAAAACCCAGTGAGAGCTGCAGGACAAGTAGAAGAGCAACATTAATGGAATTCACTTGAATGGCTCCTAAAACTGGAAATAAGAGATGGTTTAATGCAGGATACCCTTGGAGGCCTCAAATAGCTGCAAACAAGTATTTATGGAGCATTATGAGCCTTCTATACTGTAGAGAAAAAGGGTGTGAAAAATGGAAATATGCTTGGGGTGGAGGCAGCTTTGGGTCATTTGTTTGTGCTCCGTCTGAATTCCTTGCTGGCCTTGTTTCTAAATCACCATTATCACAGATCCCCGACAGCTGAGTGGTCTCCCATGGAAAAATGTCAAGGCAGGCAATGTGTAAGGAAAACATGCTCATACATTAGGCAGATCTCTGAGGCATAACTTCTCCTAAACAAGCACTGGCTAAAATTGCAGCTCAAATGGATGGATTTCAGTGCAGTTTCCAGTCACTTTTTAAAACTTTCTTGGAAAGCTGGTTAAATGAGATTTAGATAAGGCTGCGCTCTTGTTAAGGGGAAACATCCACACACACATTATTAATGATTGACCTGGGGGGACATCACTCACTTTTGTTTGGACTGTGTCTTGGGCCATACCAAAATCCTGGCTACAGTTTTTCAGCTGGGCTGTGCTATGTAGAGGGTTACACCCAACCGCTGGGGTCAGGCACCCTTGAACACCCAGGGATTGTGGTATCCAACTGTACATCATTTGGGCAGGGCTTTTCTCACCTCCTTTTGGCTGCCTGGGATTGATCATTGCATTGTAGTTACCATTCACCTTCCACCCCCAGCCAAAGGATGCAGGAAGGAGCCAGAGGAAGCAAACTGCCACCCAAAGGCTTGGAGGCAGAGGGGGCCAATCACACCACTGAACATCCTACCCCTGGAGCCTACTGATCAGTTCAGTCAGCAATTATTCATCATTCTCTAAATCCCTGTTTAAAGTATCCTGGGCTAAAGCCCAAGACAGACAGGACTGGCTCTTGGCAGGACTGAGCACACTTGTGGCAGTGAAGAGATGTCCCAGTGACACCTCAGTGGGCCTCACCTTTTCTCTGCCACATGGCCCTTGTTCCTCATGGGCTTGTTGCCCTCTCTGAGATGATGGACAGGGACCCCCAGTGCCCCACACTCCCAGCCTTGGGGTGCTGAGAGCACAAGGTAGAGACCAACTTGGGGAAACTCACAGTTTTGATCATCTACTGGACTGGTAAAGGAACCTGATTTTTTTTCTGAAAGAAAAATAAAATAAAAAAAATAAATATTTTGCAGGACACAGGAACAATCAGAGCTGAAATCTGCAAGCTTTGGGCAGCCACATTTTTTTCATATTCAGGTGTAACTTCTCATCTAGCCCTTATGAATGAGGGCTCTTGAAGCCCACCTGGTGGGAATCAGACCTGCAGAGCAGGAGAAAAAAAGATACTTAAGTAAACACAGGCTTTTCCTTTTTTATTTTTAATGCAAGTTCCAAGTGTCCAAGCAGCAAACCTGGTGCTGGGCAGTGGCAGTGAGGGCCCCAGGCCACAGTCTGGCCGTTGGCATGGCTGCTGCAGCCCCCGGCCTGCCACCTTGCACAGGGTGAGCAGTGCCCGCCTGGCCATGGATGGCCATGGGCCTTCCAGGGCACCTGAGGCAGGCAGTCTGTGAGGCTGGTGCGCAGCTTGGGCTGGAAAGGGAAAGAAAAGGCAGCTTGTGTCGATGACCACTGCTCCCTGCATCACCATGGCAACACATCTGCTTCCTCCATTTCCCACTCCCTGCCAAGAGAGAGCTCCAGCCCCGCTGGCGTCAGCACAAGCCCAGGAGAAGCCAGAGTCCCAACAAAACACCTTTTCACAGGTCCCTTTCTCCCCAGGCCATGGCCCTCTCTTCAATGACTGCACAAACCTTTACTTCCCTGCAAAGAATTCACCTTGCTGCTGCTGTGCTGCTCACAAAGACACTACACAACCATCAAGGACTCAGGTACCTTTGTGGCACCTGGCCCACCAGCACCCTTCACCACCATAGGTATCTTCACATCCCACGGGAAGCTGCAGTCCCCTGCCTCATCACCTCATTTTTTTCCAGGCCCACAAGCTTACATTTGCCCCCCTTCAGAGCCTTGGTGAGCCCTGAGTTTTCCTTTCAGATCCTTTTTACAGGTTTCCCTTTGTGGTGGTGCAGCCCCGAGCAGTGGCTGAGCAGCACTCCCAGAGGGGGAACAGACAGAGCCTCTGGGTCAGGATAAGGACAATTTGCTGACAAAAGCACCATGAAAGTGTAAGTAGAACAGTAACAGCCAGTTACACTCACACCCAGTGATAACACAGAGTACCTTACTGACCCAACATGACACCCCAGCCACACTCAGACTGCCCTAGAGCACCCAGGAGCACCCCTCCCCAACCTTTTCTGGGGAAGTGATGTCAGGTGGTGTGGAAACAGCCCGGGCTAACTCAGCTCACCTGGGCTGGCTGCTTGGGGAGGTTGACTCTGGCCTGTCCAGAATTGGGACACCCTTGAAAGAACTTTCACTTTGGGAGATGCGTGGCAAACCTCCACTGGTGAGTTGGTGCATGCTCAAGCTCTTGTTGAACCACCAGCTGCTCACTCACCAAGGCCAGGCCTCACTTCCCCAAAGAAGACACCTGTGAGTACTTGGATGCTCACAGGAGAGTGCCGGCTGTGGAACTAAGGGGTCCCACAGCTCTGGAGGGGTTTGCTGATGCCTGAGGTGCCTGGATGCTGTTGCCATCTGGGGCAAGCCCCTTGTGTAGCTGATTTCTGACGTCAGGCACAATCAGCAGTTTGGAAGCAGTTCCTCTCTGCTTTCACAACTTCTGCAGCAATAATCACTGGTGAAAGCAGAGCATGTGCTTGGCAGTTCCTCTGGCAGCTTATCAGGGCATCCATGCCGAGCTCCCGGGAAGGGCTGCTGGGGCAGGAGGAGCTGGTGCTGCCCGCTCCACAGATCCAGCCAGGAACTGGCAGGACCGCTTGGTTGTTCTTCCACTGGGCGAGCGCCAGGGTTTGCAAAGCCATTTCCACCAGCTCAGAAAGTTACTTTTCCCTTCTATCCAAACAATTCATGCCCCTGATAAGCTGTTTGAAACAAAAGTCGGGGTCCTTGGCTTTGCAGAAGCTTTTCAGCTCATTGAAGCAGAGGGGGTAAAGTCCCCCAAAGGTTAGGCTGGGGTTTTGAGGAGCGCTGTAGCCCCCAGCTACAGGATTTCCTGTTTCTAAAGAAAATAACACATTCTGTGCCTTTGAGCCTGGCGGTCTCCTCCTCAGCACACCCAGCACAGAGATGCTGCAGCCAAGTGGACAAAGAAACTGCCTCATGGGCGGCATCACCTTCAAAACATGGGAGAGAGGTGCAGCTTTTCTCCTTCTATCCGTCCTGCACCCCACGTGGGGGTGAGCCTGTCCCTCTCACCCTCCACCCCTGCACTGCAGAGCATCGCGTGCCTCGGCGGAGGGGTGAGCAGGGGATGACACGGGGTGAAGGAGGTTGCAGATCTCTCTGTCCCTGATGCTGCCAGCATTCACTCCCTGCACTTCAGCTTCCTGGCGTTTCTCTTTGCCAAGGGCATCACTTTGCTCTTTGGTTTTGCTCGCAACTCGTTCTGGACTTGTAAAAAATCTCCTGTAACTTCTAACGGTAGCAGCAGCTTGTTCCTAGGGGTAACCTCGGGACTGTACTGAAGTTTTGTGCTTCTTTAACTTTCTTCTCTCTGCTTACAGCAAGGAAGCAGGATGCCCCAGCTTTGCCAAAAATATTTTACTAAATAAATAGAACTGTGGGCAGTCTCCACAAGCCAGTCTCACAGGGCCACATGACCCCAGCTGGCAAGGGACAAGGGTTACATTTAAATTCAATTTTAATTCAACCAAACATCAACACTTATTTACCACAGTCCATAAAATTCATGTGACAAAATACCTCTGACAGACAGATTAGTAGCCCTCTTACTCCAGAAATGGAAAAGCACAACAGATCAAGTCAGTGCATGTTCTGCAGTATCACACCAGGCTGGTAGCAATGCACGCACCAGCATGTGACTCTGCCGAAATCTCTGCATGCTCTGGGGCTATCACTGCATCTGGCAGTCCTAAATTCCCTTGCCACCTCTGTCCTGTTCCCAGGAGAACTTCCAGTTGTCCGAAGCAGCTGAGTGTCCACCTTTAGTGCAAACTACAAGTTGCAGCAGTGTAAAGGGGCACAGACATGCATGTCCCATCTGGCCGATTTTGAAAGTAGTACCATCTTGCCATTGCTGTTCCCAAGGCCCATGCCGTCACCACCTTGCCACATCAAGGATGCAGCTGGATGTGCTACCCAGCCCCCTCTCCCCCCGCAGTTTATGTGCAACTTCATAAAACCTTGGCAGCCGAGGAAAGGATGGGCTGATAAAATCATGCTTGATAACAGAATGGTTCAAGCTTGCCTGCAATGTAGGTGTTTTCCTCCACGCCCTGGGATCCCACACCTTGCCAGTGCTGCCCATGATAGTTCCTGGGAATCTGACCCTGGCCAAGAGCCACCAAACCTCACTGGCCATCATGGTCACATTCCTTGAGGTTGTTGCATTTGTATTCACATTGTAATCACAACCTCTGGGGACACCTAGGCCCTCTCTGGCCTAAGACAGGTGGAGGAAGCCCTCCTCTGAAAGCCAGCTCCATTTCAGGCCTGTCCACCTGCAGATGCACACATTAGGACCTGACACGACTCTGCCAAGCACCACCAGCAGCCTCACAGTTCACTTGCCAGAGCCAAAGCCATCAGCCACAGCCCAGTCACAACATGTTCTATGTGGTATCCAGACAGCGATAAAAACTCGACTTCTCTGCCAGCCCAAGCTCCTTCAAACACGTGCCTGGAGCCAGAGGACTGGAGCGAGGTCCTCACACTGGTCTGTGCTTCCTTATGTGGAAGCTCTGGGGCCATTGCCATCCATTGCGCATCTGCCACACCTCACGTCCTCCTGCGGCACACCTGCCCTCTCTGATCCCAGCAGGGATAGGGCAGGGGCAGGACCGGCCCGGATTTGTCCCCCGCACCCAGTGGTACAGACAAGGGCATGATGAAGGGCAGGACATGTGATGGAAAATCAGGAACAGAGCCTCGGGCACACGAGCACCCACAGGTGGAGGTGGACCTGGAGACCTGCCATGCTGAGCCACCCCAACGGCGGGACACCACTTGCCCAGCTCTGCCCTGGCACATCCCCAGTGGGGAGGAGGCTGAGGGGGCTCGTCCTTGCCCTCCCAACAGATGTACTCCCGCCTCTGTGCTCCTGTGGCAGCCCTGGCCTTCGCCTGTGGGCCACTGCTCCCATGTGCCTGCTGCTCATGGGGATGGAGGAGGCAATGGGGAAGACCTGCACCCTTGGTGTTAGGGGGTATTTCCGAGGCAATCAAAAATAAAAACAAAAGAGAAATGGAAATCTTTTCCATCTGAATCTTCAGACTTCCTGTATGCTCCAAAGGAAAAAAGGACAAACGTGCAGTTTTCTTACCATGTACCGTGCCTGTTGAATGCAATATATGAAGGCATTTAAGCAAACCAGTAAAGTTACTGGGAATTCCCAGTAGCTACTTGGCATGAAGTGAAGAATGAACTGGCCCTAGCGTTGCTGCTTGCTGGTGAGCAGATGACATAGCTGCTGGTGGGGTTGTGCCCTGGCAGCACCCCCCCAGGCCGCAGGGCAGGGGTCTCTCTGGGCACGGTATCTGCTCTGCTTAACTCCTGCTCCCCAGCACGCATATTCAGGAAGCTGAAAGCAGCGGTTTGTCAGGGCTCAGCTAACTTGGGCTGTGAACTTCTCCTGCCACCAGCACACTTCATAAACAGGGCAACGTCTCCTCCTGTAGTATGACCTCATCACCCCAGGGATTCCTGCAGTGTTTTTGCCTGCCCCATCATTCCCATCCCACCGGGTGTGGCCCCAAGATGGTATCTCCTGCAGGGCTGATGGGAAGGAGCGGGGCTGTGAAGCACAGACCAGCATGCCCAGACCCAGGAGGTTAAGAGCAGGCACTGTCAGCAAGGCTTCCTCCTGCCTCTCCACAGGCCTGCCGTGCCACATGGACAGCGTGTCCCTGGCACCAGCTCCCCCACAGGACTCATCTGGAAGCAAAGCTGAAAGTGCAGCTGGGGCGCTGCACTTGCCACTTCCCTCCTCTCCCTGGGACTGCAAGGACCAGAGAGGAGCATTTCTTGCTCCATCTCAGCTGACAGCATCGTCTCAGTACAAAAACCCAAACCTGGAACACATTATTGCTCCCAACTTAAAAGATCCAGAGGAACGAGGAAAATGTACCGTGCCAAACACAGGCAGCACGAGCCCATCGCCTCTGGTCAGGAGACTTACAAGGGGTTACGTCAGATGCAAGGGCTAATGGCCTCATTATTTCCCTTAGCAGCACAGGCACGTGATGGGGGGAGGCAGGAGTCCTCGCACTCCTGGCAGCCAGCTGTGCAGGGCCGGTGCGGGAGCCTGGGCTGGCAGGAACCTTGGCATCCCTCACACACCCCTTGGCATCTCCCCAGCATCCCCCACACGCCCCCAGCATCCTGCACGCACCTTGGCAGAGCACAAGGACAGGAGTGGGGGAGCTGCTCCAGTGGGGATGGCTTCTTTGCTGGCCACTGAGCTGGCTGCTGGAGCGAGGGGATGGAAGGAGAGCACAGGAAGCGAAACCCTGAGGCTATAAATCCCATCGAGTCTTAACGATGTTTTTTTCAAACACATTTTCCTGACTTCCCTCCCAAGGGATCAAACCCAAACGATGGTTATGTCAGATTTTCAGGTAACCCAGAAACAAGGTATTTCCCAAACAAATAATCACATTGCAGTCTGACAATGGTCATTGTTACAAAAGAGCATTTTATTTCCATTTTTTCTGGGTGTACTATATTGCAACGTAACACTACGCAGGTCTACTATCATATTAAGATTCTTGCTACAGAATTATGAAGTTTGTTTGGTCAGATTGCGAAGTTTTTCCTTGGCATTCCTGCAGGCCTCGTCACCACTCAAGCACATGGATTAGCAGAAGTGCCAGGAATGTGATATGACACTTGGAGTGGGCGCTTTCCAATCCCAATTTACTAAAGTTGTTGGGCTGGCTAGATGCAGGTCAGCTCAAATATCCATCCTGATTTTGACAAAGGAGGAGACACACATCTCCAGATTTTGATCACAAAAGTAGATTTGCTTTTCAGGCTTAATGTACTGTTACAGTTGTCCTTATTTTTGACGCACTCTCTGTCAGCTCTGCTTCCGTTACCAAGGAAGATTTGTATTATTTTGGAGCAAGAATGTAGAATGCCCTGCTTATATTCTGAATTGTCATACTTGTTAGGCACCTGATTAATGTAAGTAGTTATATGAACTCATAGAAACCATGCCTGAAGTACTATCCATGAAGTGTCCATCCATTCTAAGTCAGATACTATAGGTCACAGAAAAGTCTAGTATGCATCGCATGTGAATATACATATGAGCAGTACATGAATCACTGAGTAAATATGGCACTTGTACATATTTTCCTGGATGTCATACAGAACTAGGAAACGATCTTCTCTTAGCTGACGCATTTCTAAAGTACTGTAATATGGTTTTGGAAAATACACCCCACAGACTAGACAGTAAGAAGTTTAGAAAAGTCAACAGTGCAGCTACCTGAGTTTGTTTCAGTAAGTTTAAGCAATTAACAGTAATGCGATATTTTATCATTCACTGCGAGCCTGAGGGCTGTCTACCCACAAAAGCCATGCTGCCCAACCCTGCGATAGATAAAACAGCACGGCTCTCCAAGCACATAGCTCGGCAGGATGATGAACTGACCTAGCAGCTCAGCACTTCCAAAGTGACTTGTCCCACCTTCTCCTTTCCTGGACCCCGCTGCAGAATCCTGAACCTCTGCTACTCCTACCCTTGTGTCCACCTGATCCTTTGGAGAGCTAATCCAGCAGAAAATTAGTCCCTTTAAAAAAAAAAAACCCAACACAAACTGGTTTGGTTTTCTGCTGGCTTAGAGGGTTGTTTTTTCCTGTGGAGGGATCAGTCCAGCACCAGATCAGTAAAGGTACAAAAGAAGCAGCAGGAACGTGTTGGCAGGAATGGGGAGCACGGGAGGAGGAGGAGGAGGAGGAGGAGGGAACTGTCTGTTTGGTGGCAGTGAGCTGTCAGATTGACTAAGATGTCTCAGCAGACCAAACCCTGGGTGAAGATACAGTTATTAGCGCAAAAGTGCTTAGACCGGTATAGTTTATTCTTGTCAAAATGAATAAAGATATACCAGCACAAGGCACTTCATAAACATGTAACTGTGTCCACATGAGGGGTTGCACTGGTATAAGTATAATCAAGAACAAACAAAACCCCCACATCCCCATAGTGATTATGTACAAAAACGGTGCAGCACAAGTCTCCAACCTTCAGTTATGAGGCGTGCATAACTTCTGTTCAGAAAACAGACCACAAACTACACATGAAACAACATCAGACACAAAATAAATTAGGGATTTAAAATGCTACATCTAGGAATATAAAGATTTTTTTAAAAAACTTTAAAAGTAATCCTATATTTCAAATCTACATAAGAGAACTATACAGCTCCACCAATTACTTGGACATTTTAAACAGTTTACATTCATCAGGGACAACAGCACTTTGGTTTACATAATTAGGTTAATATGAGCAATGAAACATTTCTCTCCCTCACATTACATCAAAGTGAAACACATTTAGTATATATATACTGCCAAGCTGTTCCAGTAAGTGCATTCCATAGATGAGGAAGAGTAGTCCTCGCCACAGCTCCATCAGTTACAGGTCTTTAACAGAACTAAACCAAACCCCTTTAAAAAAGCTTGCTTTGATTCCTTCATGCCTGACCCATTTCTAATTAATCACATGGATCTTCTCCAGAACACAGCCAAGCATAAAAAATAAGTCTGACTTGGTATTGCGGCAAGCCCACATACCAGATTGCATAGCACGCCCTGGATTAATGAGGAAATTCTCATTTTAGTTTGTCACCCCACCTTCATCAGTCAGACTCTTAAAACAACAGTATGCTTCTGTACCAAGCTCAAGAACTCGGGTTAACTGTAGCTCAGGACATGCAATGGCAGTTAGAAAACATCTAACAGCAACCAATCTGACAGTCATCAAGCAGTTATTTTACATAACCTTAAACACTCTGCAACTAAACCTCTGCAATTGATGAACAGCATTGTCTCCTAGAGAAAGAAGTACTTATTCCTAGATATGCTTGCGAAGCATTTATCCAGTGACTGCATCCGACTCGAATGCGGGTGGTTGGACAGGATGAAGAGATCTGCTCCCAGCAAAACAGTTTACTATCATATGGTTATTTTTGATTAGCTTAAATTACCTTGTGAGCAGCACGAGTTATCATACACCTGCCAAACCTGCCTAGAAGAAAGCAAATGGCTGGATTAAATAAACAACTGAACATGGCTTGAGAGGATAAAGGTCCCAACCTGATGCATGACCATTACAGATTACTACATTATTTTAAGAAGCAGGCTTCCAACTGTATGATTTCTGATTTAATTACTACCTGGGGGTTGAAAACACAGCCTTCATCAGTGTTCTCTGGTAAGATGAGACTTTTGAGAAGTTAATGTATTCATTTAATCTCAGTTTTGCAATCTCCAACTGTTCCTGTGCTGAGCATGGTTATACGATACCAAGCTCAATTAAGAAGCGTATTAGATGCTATTTCCTTCTCAGAAGCTTTACCAACTAAACATGATTGCACTTTTTCTGGATCCCATTCCTGCAACGTGCTAAGCATCCCCGAGGGGAAGTGAGCAGTGGGGAGCCCTTGCAGGACAGGGGAGTTTAATGGAGGACAGGGATTTTTCAAGGTAGTGTTCTATCTTGCTGGCTCAATGTTTCCAACACAGTGAATTCATTCCTTCATTCCATTCACCCCTTCCATTCAAGTCAGCAGGAAATGGGCAGCTGCATCCCTTCGCACTGTTTGGAAAATCTTCAATGTGAGTCACTTTGGTCCTGACTCCTCTGTGAACTGTGACTTTGCTCTTCCTGCACCAGAGAGGAAATTGCAGTCAGTGCCTCCTGCTCGGCGCAGTGTGTGAACGGAGAGCCAGTCTGAACCTGCCGAAAGGCCCAGAAGGAGTTCTGCATGCTCCCTCAGAACCTTTAAAGTATGTACACAACTGTTTCTATTTGCTTTGACCATCTGAGAAAACCATGTCATAAATAAAAAAGGATGGTCAACCCAGATCTGATCTTGTTGGATGCTGAACCCCTTCTACTGCCACTGAAGAGGAAAGAGGGCATTCAACACCTGCAGCACCACCCGTTGAAGACCACATCCTAAGGGATTAACAATAACCAGGAAGACAGTATAATCATCTATTACATATAACGCAACCCAAAGCATACACTTTAAACACAGTTTCCCTGTTGGGATTATACAAAGGAAAAAGAAATAAAAAACAGCAGATAAAACCATTTACTTTTACCAATAAAAATTAAGTTACAGGTATCCTTATTCTGAGGGCAAAACAAACTTAAAAAATATCTTAAAACAGTGAAAAAAAATGAGAAAATTTTATTTAAAAATATATGTACTCCTTACTCCAAATTGTTTGTACAGAAAGGGCTTGTTTGAAAAAGAAAAAAAAATAATGACAAAGTAACTGCATATTTGGAGTATGCACTTTCCACGGCGTATTTGGTAGAAGCGTTATTTCTGAGCACGAGGAAGTTAGTTATTCAGCTTTCATTTGCTCCCTGACATCAGAAGGCAATGTTTCAAACAAGGTGTCCTCTACAGTGAAACCAGTCCGCTTGAGAGCTCTACATTCACCGAGCTCGGGTGGGAGGATTTCAAAGTGATTGCCTTTAATATCCAAGTAGGAGAGGAATACCAAGTTACCGATTTTAGGTGAAAGGACTGACAAGTTATTTTTCCCAATTTTCAGAGTCTTCAGTTTTTTGCAGAAGTACAGTTCATCTGGCACACTCTCCACTTTGTTGCAGGTAATGGAGAAGTATTGTAAACTCTGCAGAACTCCTATTTCAGGTGGGATAAAGCGAATGTCATTGTAAGACAAATCCAAGTATCTGATTTTGTTGCATAGGAATAAGTGGGATGGAAGAACCTCTATTTTGTTATGGCTGAAGGAAAGCCGCTCGAGACTGGTGAGTTTCTTTATATGCTCTGGAATGTAGGTTATACTGTTGTACCACAGCTTTAGGATTGTCAGTTTTCGCAGATGTTGAAAACTTACTATTTCTTCGATGGATTTGAGGTTGTTTTCCTTTAGATCCAATTCCTGAAGGCTGAGAAGGCTGAAGACTGCATGAGGAATGCGCTCTAAATCGCAATGGACCAATTCCAGCTGTGTCAGGTTGACCATCTTCTTTAGGTTGTTAAGCATCACTAACTTGGTGCCGTCATTATGGATGCACAATTTCTGCAGGTGACTTGAAACATCGACGGCAGATTGTGGGATTTTGGACAAATTACTTTTTATGTAAAGAACTTTAAGGCTTTTAAGTTCCCGAAAAGACTCCAGTGTAATGTTTTTAGAAATATCGTGACTTAGGGAGCCAATTAAATAGAGCTCTTCCAAATTTCTGAGGCCATACATCCAGTGTGGAAGTTCTCTGATGTCATCAAACTTGACACTTAAGATCTTGAGATTCTCCTTCAGAAATGCTAAGGCGGCGCTGTGGATCTTCACAGAGCACTGGTGCAACGAGAGCTCCTGGAGATTGTCCAACTGTGCAATGGTTGCTGGTATCATTACATTATTAATTATTTCAAGTTTTAAAGACTGCAGCTCAGTAATTTCAAAAACTGTGTCTGGTAGTCCAGACAGCATGAAAAGCTGTAGCTCCAAATGGTTATGGGTGTTGGTCTGTAGCCTCTGTCGCAGTTTGTCCGCAGTCCACTCGTTGTTTAGGTTCAGCTGTTTCAGCTTGTTTTCACTGACTTCAGAGAGAAAGACAGCAAACCGCTTGGAATAGAGAGGATCATACTGATCGATCATGTGAAGCATAAAAGCGAAGTCGTTCTTCACATCTGGAATATCATCAATTCCTGTCTCTTGCCGCACGTATTCAAAAGAATATTCTTTCAGTGAACGATAGAACAGCCAGTACAGAGTGTAAAGGCATGTGAGGCCGTAGATGCTTACGAAGCACAGGTAACAGTAGGAAAGTTTAGAGAACAGATGTGCCATTGTGTGATTGCAGCAAAAATTCTTATATCCTGTCATGTCTTCTATATCAACATTACAGACTACTGTAAAATTAACTTCTGAGACGAGTGCTGTGTTGTAAGCAATAATAATAAGGAATTTAATTACCTTAAGTACAGTCTGGCGAACGTACATGACATAGAGGATATCACCCTCCTCAACATGCAGTCTAAATTTCTTCACCTTTTCAAACAGTGCTTTGGCCTGTTCACCTTCTTTCTTATCTAATGCCCCAGGTGTTCCCTTGTCCACAACTAACTTCTCAGGGATTGATTTTAAAGACTGGGTCTTGACCAACGTGCCTTCAGTGTTTGGCTGGATAGTATTAGACTTGTTTATGTTGTTCTTCCTGTTATCTTTGTCCTCAGAGTCTTCCCCTGACACTTCGGATAAGGCTCTCGTTGTCCAGGGAGAATCGAAACATTTCCCCAGTATTGAAATGAAGTGCTCGATTTTGGAGCTCGATCCAGGGAATTTGAACCAGAAGTTACTACACAGCATGAAGACCAGTGTGTGTATAAGGACAAGGTAGGGGAAGTACTTGGCATACCAGTGCAGGGCACGTTCGTAGCACACCTGATTTATAAAGCTGTATTGCTGAAGGTCCAAATCAGTCTTCAGTCCTTTCATTTCAACTGTAGCTGGAGGGGTGGAGGGTGATGGCTTGGCTGGAGGAAAGGGGGTTGTAACTGGGATTGTGTTTAACACATTTGAACTATTAGATTGGTTCTGGCAAGGCTGTATGCGCTTTGGAAGGCATATTATCTTGTCTTGCATGACCTGAAACACACAAAACAACAGCTTTTAAACTGATGTACAAACAATGGTGACAGTACAAATGGGTAGCAGTCCTTGGAGCGCCTCCCAGTGCCACACATTCCTCCCCACAGCCTGGCATTTGTCCTCACAGGCTGTGCTATTATTATTATTTATTATTATTATTATTATTCCCAAGAAGACACTTGCTCTATGTGCCAAGAACTAGGTCACCCCTTTTCATCTATGGTTAGCCTTACATAATTTTAATAAGAAGGCCTTGGCATAATCCAGAAAAAGGAAGAGTGTGGGCAGTGCTTACAGAAAAGACCATGGATCTCCTGCGTTGCTCTCCCCAGCGACAGGCTGTTCTTGCCAGGTGTATTCATCCTGGCTACATGATGTTCAGAGATAGTTTAGGCTTAAAGGCAGTGTAACTGCTTTCATGTGGCTGTATGCTCAGACTGTGATGTCTTATCACACCAAAAATGGCTGACAAAGAGCTAATGTAGGCATATCTACACTGGGACATTATTAATCTTCATTCTTAATAAAGACAGAGAGGGATAATGGAGAATTGACCGCATTTGTGTGTGTTTTTGCTTGGGCATCATTTTTATTCAGTTTCTTATACATACACATAGAGTCCTCATACCCACACCTGTGGGGAAAGAAAATGTATCTTTGTCCTTCTGTCCTTGAGTCTGTCTATAGTGTGAAAATAAGGAACTTGATTTATTTGGGCTGGACATCCACGTTAGCGAACAGAGGTCAAAGTGCCTTTAGGGATCAGTCACCTCTGCTTTAGTTTGGGGTACCCATTTGAGTCCAGTGCAAGGCTCCCTGTAGGTCTGAATTTACAATGCTTATCCATGGGATAAACCAAGGAACTCCGTTACTAGGCCTGAATGACTGACTGGGATTAGCCCAAACTAAGAACGTGTGTGCAGATGTAGATGTATCCTTTGACACTGTGGTTGTTGAAAGCACTAAATATAGGGTATGCAACAAGAGCTACCAAAAACAGATCCTCCTTGATGATCCACCCTGGTGCAGGGAGGAGCGCCACATGTGCAGTCAGTGCCATAACTGTCAACATGTCACAAACCCCTGCAGCTAATCTTTGTCTGTGAATGTCATTCTGATACACACCATTATTTACACCCTGGATTCATGTCTCTGGTAGTAAGTTGGAATTAAGAAAATGTGCCTGTTATTTGCAGTGTTTCCACACATTATTTCCCAGTGTGCTTCATCCAGTCAAGTGGGTAAGGGTAAAAATGACTGATGTGTGACACTGTGTGCTAAAGCAAACACTTAGCTACCGATGCAAAACTCAGTCCTATATAAAGAGATTTTTAAACACAGGCATATCTTTTCAACTGAAAATGCTTGAAAATGGAGAATACAGCAAAACAAGTTGATTTCATGTGGAATTTGGGACATAATACATGAAAATCTTGGGCCATATAAGTAAGCAAGTTCCCCTGAAATAAGACCTCTGTCAATGTGTGTCCCTTTAGCTCCATCTCTGAGTCACGCCAAGAAACGCGAGATCCATGTATGAACTAGTACTCGAACTTTCTATTTTTGTGGAGACAATCCCAAACAGCACTTTCCATTTCTTTTCAGCTGTTGGCTCTTTAGCAAAATGTAACTGACAGTAATGTCAATTGTTTATGTGTAAGCATCCTCAGAGATACTTTGGAATGGAAGAAGCATAATATTAGTTGTGGGTGGTGTTAATAAAATAAGCACATTCATTTCAAATCTCTTTGAAGCATAGAGACAGAAAGACTATTAACATCTGCCAAATAGAGAAAAACAGAAATTACAAAATTACATTTTTCAAACTTCTAAACAGAGAAGTGGTAACAAATAGGAACTTAAGTTGATCATCTGTTTCGTTATGTCATATTGTGGTGAAAACAGGCATCAGGCACAAGCCAAACCAACAGCTTTTATCTTAGCTGGCGTGACTCCATCAACTATAGCACAACTATGCTGATTTACAGCTCCTAAAAGTCTGGTCTGTGTTACTTGATGTTGCTACCTAAACAGCTTTAATCCTGGGACCAGCAAATTCTTGCTTTGTTCATGGTGAACCCAGGAGATAAAACAAGACGTGACACTATCCTTCCAAGGACCTTCCTTGTTTGTGGTGTTCTTCCAGCACACCTGAGAGCAAACACCTGGCCTCCGTCCCGCTTCATTTACCTGCAATGTGCACCCAAACACACCGATCATCAGCATGGCGACGGAGAGATAGTCTGTGAACACATCCCACCAGGGCTTCAGCACCCTGAACGCCGGCTGCTGCTCCGAGAACTGCCGAAACTCAGTCACGGGAATCATCGTCCTGCAAAAGAGTAAAGCCAGCGCTCAGCTGCCTGTCTGTACAGGAAAGTACTTCTGTGAGGCTTAAAAAATCTGATCTGGAAATGAAAAGCCCAGGATGTGGCAAAAAAAGTTGCCAGCTACCACCCAAGGGGTCCCTCTGACACCCGTCTCAGAAAAGGGATGCTCATGCTGCTCCCCTGCAGCTCCTGCGAGGAAGGGAGAGCAGGACCAGGGTCCCTTCCATCCAGGCAGGCCGATCCCTCTCAGCATTGACTCCCATCATATCTGGTGGGTCAATGTGACCTTCTGAATCCCTGAAAAGCAGCCCTTCTGTAGACAGAGACATTCAGTGTTACACACGTTAGCCTTGATGTCAAAGGTCTGGCTAAAATACTTGTCCTGCGCTCAAGCTTCATAGGCCCTTTTAGCTATCATGTTTTATTCACTTCCATTTTATTCACAGTGGTTTCAGGGATGCTCTGGACTATCTGTGTGCATACTCACTGCACTTTTAAACCTACTGTGTTTTGAGTGCAAGTCACTGAAGTGCTTTAGCTAACCAAAACTACAAGCAGATCAAGGGCTTTATCTTCATCTCAGATGTTGAGGCTTACATCATCACCTCCTCTGAAAAATCAGCTAACAACACGAGCGTGTACAGGCAAAGCAACTGATTTTAAGCCCACAGCATATTGTGTAACTGAATCCCTGAGATCAAACCAGTACTGAAACTCCCCAGGAAGTTATGATGGAAGGATAAATTCACATGGGGATGGCACAAAAATACTCCCATGAGCAATTTACAAAACTTGTCCTTTAACTAATATTTTAAGTGCTCACCACAATCACTTCATATCACAGCAGTATTCAGAGTCTATAACCCTGACTGAGCACTGGGGACCCATTAGAGCGGGTTTGGTGCCGTCCAGCCGCGCGCACACTAAGCGATAAGCGCATGCTTGCCGGTATGCTGCCCAGGGACTTCAGGGATTCAGTTAGTTCAGAGCCACGAATTGGGCAGGGAAGGATACAGGCCCAAATGGCTGTAATTCATTGCAAGTGTACAGCCACCCCAAGAATCTGTAACTGACTCCCACTACACTGGCCATACTGGAGGGGAAAGATGCTCAGTTTGACACCTTCTCAGGGACTGCTGTCTCTGCTTGCCCAGCTGAGGTACCACAGTCCCCAAAGGAACACTGTGGCATCTGTAAATGACCTTGTGTGCGTAGCTGGGTGGGGGCTTTGCAGCTTTCTGAGTGGGGAGCATAAACCTTCCTAACCCTTACTCCCTGCTCCCCTCTCCTCTTTGGAACCCTTCTACATTGCTTTAGGTGCAACTTGGCCAGGCAGGAGAATATCTCTCTCAGCTTCTTGTCCTTCTAAAAGCTGTCCCCAGGATGCATGTTACAGTGCTAGATGAAATCACACACATCTCCTGCACAGCTAGCTATCCCCAAGAGGAAGGCAAGCTGCCCTCTGCTGCACTTCCAAATTAATAGCCCATCAGTGAAAACGCTGGCAATGCAAGCGTGACTTCCCACAGTCAGGTCTGAGACTGGGCAGTGTCCATGCCATCAGGCCTGAATCACAGCAAGGGTGGCAAAGGAATGCAGCATTCGTTATCAAACTGCATGCAGCCAGGAACTGCAGTTCTGATTTTTGTGCATGTCTTGCAAATGCTCTGCAGGAAAGACATACCTCTACAGCACAGAACAGCTCAGGTAGCTGCTGTCACCTCTTATTTTTCTTTTAGAAATACTGGTGGAAAAAACCAGATCTCATAAATTAGAGGTGCTCCATGCAGCTTTAAGTACATGCCCAGTGCTCTTTCAGCTGATCTCTGGGCAAGGAAACCATTGGCTGGCAGCTCCCAGCAGCGCCTGAGCTGAAGAGCATCACACACTGATCTCCCTTCCATACCCATTTCACTGCTGTTGGTAGGGAATTATCCCTCCTCATTTTTATTTCCACATAAAATATAGGTGACTGGCAATAGCTCCTGGTAAGCTTTAAAATATAAATTTTCTACCAAGCATTGAAAGGCATGGAAAATTCTCAAAGGAATACACTAGCACAAACGTTAGCTAACCAGTTGCCATGCAACAGTCCTGCCCAAAGCTTTACACATACTGCCACTGGCTCAGCTTTTGAGGCCAGTTAGCTGACTGGAATGCCATCCATGTACCCGAGAACACCTATCAACAGATCCATTAAAATCACAAGGGTTTGACATTTTCTCCACACACATCCCCCGCCCCGATCACTTATGGGTTCTTTCTCATCTTCTGATGCCACAGCCTCTTCCTATCTGTAAGGCTTTTCCAGAAGTACAGACAATCTGCGTGCCAGGCAAGACATGATGATGTTCCCTACAGTGATTGGTACCTCTTCAGAAAACACAAGAGCTCACATGCACCAAAACCCGGGGAGCCCCAGTTCTTGCTGGTTAGATGTCCAAGCAGCTCTGAGCCCCTGGCATTACCTGTCAGCGGTACTGCAGCTGGGGCAGCGCCTGACAGCAGATGGGGCTGGAGATGGTCTTGCAGATCACTGTGCAGGGATAGCTTTTAAGACCAGAAATGAATTTGGCTGTTGTGTTTGATAGGTTTCACTCTGTATTTTAGGGCCCTTTGTTGTATTATGCATTTGCTTTATTTTTTCTAAGTGGTGTATGGGGAGCTTAGATGAAGGCAGATGGTTTCGGGCATGACAAATACATGGTGCTCTGATCCCTGGTTCCCTTCAGAAGCTGCTGTTTGCATAGCGTGACTCCTCATTAGTGGAGGGCACATACTGTTGCACGGGCTAATGGGCCAAGCAGAGAGAGACCTGCATACAGAGAGCTGTGCTAGAAAACCCGTCTGTGAGGGTGGCAGGTTTGCTGTCCGACACCAGGCATCAGAATCTGTCTGCCACTTATGTTCTTCTTTATTGTTAAAAATAGAAAACAAATGTGTGACAGTGGTACTGCACATACTAACACTAAATAAACCAACAATGTCTAATGACAGACAATACTTTTTAACTTCAGGAAAAAAGACGCTCACAAGAAGCTTTCAATGGAGACTGGACATGAAGAAGTGGGATTACTGTTTTCCAACATCCCCTGGAGAAACCCTATTGCTTCTCCCCTTGCTTCACTAGTGATAAGGAGAAAAGGCAGGAAAGGAGTGCAGAGAAGCCTAAGCTTACCGGCACTGCTGGTACCTGCGTGCAGAACAGCACGACACGAAATCGCTTTGTATTTTTATATATTCCAGCTTCTTTTTCATTCTGGTCTGCCCAGTGACCAAAAGGACACGTATCAGCAGTGGCTCTGAGGCCACAGAAAAGATACAGCAGGTCGGTGGGGCTCAGAGCAACCCCGAACCACCCCCTGGTCATGGCTGGAGCCCAGCTCTACGCCCAAAGCCACACGAGTGCAGATTCATTTATAACAACGCGCAAACCAGGTCTGGACCAACCAAGGTAATTCAGTCAATCATGAGTTTGAACAAATCAAAAGAGAGATGCTAAAAATCTCATACTGCAGCCCAAGTCAGAGAAGTCCCTGGGATTGCATGTGATATACTGTAGAACTCTACCCCTTCTCATAACTAGGAGATGGAAGAAAAGCAGTTCAGCATTTCAGCTGGTGAAAACTAAAGACATCATTACTAATTTCAGTCCACCCACATTCCAAATGCTAGTTAATGGCACAATACAGCGTAGCTGAAATGTGGAGTCTGACTTATGTTAAATACTATTTAATACTTAGGAAATATTGAATTCTAAATATTGGATAATTTATTCAATTAAAATCAGAAGTCATTCTCTTCTTTTTCTCTCTTGCATTTCTAATAATCCTCAGTCTCTAGAGTAAAGAAAACCACACATGAGATAAATCATCTGGTATGCAGCTACCAGAAGGAAATAAAAAAAGGAACTTGGATTAAAAAAAGGTGTACTGGCTGTTAAGTAGTGCTGAGAAAGGAACAGAGGGTTTGCTAGAATAAAAAAAAAATCAATAACAAAAAACACAAACAAAAACCTGAGAGAAGAGAAATTAGCAGGGTTTGTTAGTTTTAGTTGGCTTTTTTTTTTTTTAATATTCTAGGGAATATAGAAGACCTGATGAGTGAAAATGAGTATATTACAGTAAGATAAAACACTGGAATCCGTGTACAAGGGAGGCGTGTAAAGAATACCTAATTTCCCCTGCACAGGAAAAGGAGGATCACGTAAGTCTCCCAAAGGAACCTGTGAAGACTTGAAGATAATAAAGAAACAGATATGGCTTATGCTGGAAATAGAGACGTGGAAAAGAAATTTGAGAAGTATTCAGACTCCTATCTGATGTAAACAGGAACAGCTTCCAGCAAAATATCAGCTATACTCCAGCAGCAAAACAAACTACAGAAATCAGCTCATGTACTGGCTATTAGGAGTGAGATACAATGACATGATGTGACCTAAAAGAGCCAAGGAGGATAAATCGCTCCCAGTAAAAGAGAGAAGTATTGGAAAGAAATTGGACTTAATAAATGGAGAGACTGAATCAAAGGACGATTGTGAAATGGCTGAACCGTGGAGCAAAGCAGTTCCTCAGCAATTGGCCTTCGTCAGAGGGAATAAAGGAAGGTGGTGGGGACAGGTCGGAAGTAGTGATGGCTCTCGCCAGCGCGGCTGGAGAGAAAAACGAGTGTGTCTTACACACGGGTCAATCCACGTGACGTGCGCTGCAGAATATAAAGGAAATTAATTCATTAACTTCCTGCCCACTGGCGGCTCAGAGGATGCTTGGGCAGAGCAGGAGGGGTTGTGGGCAGGGACCAGCGCTGCAGCACTGGTGCCCCCAGGGCTCAGTGGCACAGCGGGGGCTGCCGGGCAGTGGCCAAACCTCAGCCACCAGCACGGTATCATATGGCCTCTGTGCAAATGGGCTCAGAGACACTGATGAACACGGTTTCCAGCTGTGGCTGTATAGCTGTAGCTACCCTACCTCCACCAGTGACAGCCACGCAACAGACCATCCCTTCCCAGCCACAGCACAGTGCGCCTGGGCTGGCACTGCTCACCGTCCAGGCTCCTGGGTGGTGTCAGCTGTCACAGCATGGCCAGCAAAGCCTTGGGGACAAGCCCCAGCCCTGGCTTCATGCTTCACAAGCAGGCGCTCTGAGGTGGGTGCTGGACAGGCAGTTAACATCCAAAATGGATTGGATTGGTATAGGCAGGGTAAGAATAACACACGAACGTAGCTAGGGGAGAGACACCACATTGCAGAAATAGTGATGTTTACAACTGGAAAGCATAAGAAAGTTGGTGAGATTTCTTAAGCTGAATAGAAAAGACATTTAAATGATTAGCCAGCTGACATTTAACCACATTTCCCTGACACCCCATCAACCCTCCTCAGATGTACAATAGGCACCACCACCTCCTGAGAGCAGCAGAGAGTCCAAGCAAGTCTCAGATGCTACAGACACGGCCCTGACTCTCGGGTAGGGATGGAGCTCTCCCCATGGCGCGATGGGCCTGGGGCTGGTGGCCACAGGGTCACGACCGCAGCCTGGCTGAGCATGCCAGTAAGGGTCAAGGCCCAGATATCCTCAAGAGACAATTGAGACTGGGACTGCTTGGTCTTTCACATCAGAGCTCTGCTGAAGGGAGGAAGTGCTGGGCTAGGCAAAACCCGCCCTCCTGGCTGTTTTAAACATACTCCATGTGTTAGGACAAATTATGAAATGCCTTTTGGGAATAGTGCTTCAAGTAGGTCTCTGGGTTCGTTCCCACACATGATTTATTGCATATTCATCTTCATTAAAGGAACAGAGCACAGCACATATTTAGCACACAACGAGCCCGTGACCCAGTCGTGGGGACTCTGCAGAGCCCGAGTGCTGCGGGACGCGTGTGCGGGAGCTGCACCCCAGCGGGTTTTGCTTTACACAGGACACGGCACTGCGCACCCTGAGCGCTACAGCCCGCTATCCTGGGCTGTAAGCATTTGTTGCTCTGCACACACACCACAAAGCTGCTTTTCAGGTGGTTCCATGCTGTCTGGCCTCGTCGCCTTGGGCCAGGAGCTGAAGTTAAGTTGAAGTGCTGCTCAGCACCGGGCCTGAGGCTGCACTGACACCCAGAATTCTGCATTCCTACTTTGTCTGAATGGGAACTACACACTGAGACAGCTAAACAAGCCAAGCTGGGAGAAGGGGGTCTTGCAGTCAGGTTCAGGTGATGTACTCTGAAAAGCTCCATTTAAAATCACTGGTCTATGCAGAGCCCCAGGGCTCAGGGCTGCAGTCTATTCTGCCAGGGATGGCAGGTACAGCCTGGCACTAAAATGGATTGGTACAAACATCATCTGTCATAGTTTCTGTTGATTACAATTCGGCAAATAAGTATTTAGGGGTGTGGTGGGGCCCCTGAACCTGCTGTAAGGAAAAACTTGCCTACTTTAAAACGGAATTTAAGTTAAGAGCTAGCCAGCGACTGTTCAAAACATTTTTAGAAACAAGTGTAGGGGAACAACACTGGACTGTGAACACAACAAAATCTGCAGTATTTTTATTTTAAACTTTCTAGACCCCTATGCCCCCACTTGGCCAAGATGGGGCCTGTGTATTGGGGAAACAATTTTTACTGCAGCACAAGAAGCTGCCCACAACTGGCTAATTTATAAACCTTTAGAAACTGTGGGTTTGCAGGTATCCTTTGATCTCAGCAGCTGAACGCTTCATCTTCGCATGCATCCAGGAGCTCCCAGCACTGCCCATGCTGGCACCACAGAGCACAGATAATGAACCTGTTTCACTTCATCACCTAACCAAGAGAGGACTAAAAGTGGACACTGTGCAAGGCACCAAGTCTGGAAAACTGAGATTAGACTAAGGGGGAAATAAGATGATAAGGGCTGGAATTAGCAACTCCTAATTCCCAAGAGGTTGATGTTCCATCCTTATCTGTGTATTCTCATGCACATTGTACACACAGTGAAGTAATGCCTGAACTACCCCATACTCAGCTTTTGTAATTATCTTGCTATATGGTTGCACTGACCAAAACGTTCAGCGTGTCGGTAAGCAGTGGTGCTGGTCAGTTCCCGTATAAGGTACCACACCAGCTCTCTCCTAACACCCTCTCCCTGTATTCCAGGCATTTCAGTAGATCAGTTTCCCCATAGGGCTCTACAGCCAGTGGTGTTTCCTGTAATGTAAAATCCATAAAAAAACAAACCTGTCAAAATTTTTTGGTTGGAAAACCAACTTTGAAGGCTGGCTATTTGGGAGTATGGCAAAAAAGTATCACATATCCCCAGTTTTTCAAACATAACGGGTTACTTTGTGTTCTGTTGATTGTAATCGAGATTTTCATAGGAAGAAATATCATCATTCTTAAGTAAGGAATACAAACAAATGATCCTGTTGCTTCAGCATAAACCCCATGTTAAGGAACTGGAAAACTATTAAAAACAAACCATCTGCATCCAAACAATTATTTTTAAGAGTCCATTTGTTTACTGTATTTTCAAACAAACTACTTGAATTTCATCTTCCTGGGACTGGGGATGAAAAGTGGCCTGAAGGAGCAAAAGAGCCTGAGTCAGGACCCCACACTGGGACCTGGCTGTGGGCTCCCTGTGCTCCTCTTTGGGCACACCACATCACCCACTGCACCACCGCTTCTCCAGCTCCAAAACAGAAAGGTACCTGCTTTCTTTGCTACCTTGGTGGGAAATATGAATGAATGAGTACTACAAGAGCATAACATGCTACTTTGTCCAGTTTTCTTCAATGGTTGAGTCTAAACTGACAGCATGCCAAAACCTCCCCACAAAGCCACTGGAGTTAATTTGATTTCATACTACACATTACTAAAATGATGTGTCACGGTTGGTATCAGTCGGCCGTCTGGGGAGCAGGCAAAATACAATCAGCCAACAGAAGATACTATTTCAGCAAACCCACTGGGGTGGTCCTACAAAATGGGTGCAACCTGTGCAGTTTTCACAGGGCCACACCTGCCCAATGTGGACCAAAGCAGGCTGGCTGTGAGCTGCTGCCCCTGCGTGACAGCTCTTCTGGGTAGCACGGGCTTCATTCCTACCTGTACTGGCTGGAGAAGGCTTGGCTGTGCCACCAGAGCTCCAGCACAGTCACCACCCCACCCAGCCGCTGGAAAACTGCCCTCCATCACACCAGCTGCCATAACCCAGGTCCCCCAGTGCCCCCGGCTCTGCAAGTCTGCGACTGCGGGCAAGGTGCCAGCGAATCACTGGGGACTCAGTCGCCTGAGAACGCTAAAAAGGGTATAGCTTCAGAAACTTGCTGAGCACCTAGACCTTTCCTGTTCTCCCGCTGAGTTACAGAGGCCCACCCTGCAAGCAGCTGTGCACACTTAGGTTTCGGCTGCCTCTGCCAGGCACCCAGGGGAATGTGGCAGACTCAGAGGCAGCAGTGAAGCCCCCTGTTCTGCCGTCGGGGCTGTCGGTACTATCAGCTGCAGCAGTGGAAGCTCAAAGGCCTGAATCCAGAACTCAGGAAACATAAGGGACGTAAAGAAGAGACATAAGGGATGTAAAAAGGAAGCACCTTAAATAAGCTGCATTTCAAAACACAGGCTGCAGTTTCTGCCTACCCATATGGTAAGTGCTGCTTTGGCGATGGGTCCCAGACAATAACCTTGTTTGTTTTAATTGAGTCATAGTACTCTTTTGCGTATTACACACCAGAAAGACTTCCTATTGTCAGCAGCTCTTTGACTTTGACTTGGTTGCACTGAAGACAAAAAGAAAAAAGTTCAGGGCTAGATTCTGCCAGACAAAGTCTCGGGGAAATCAATCACAGCTCTTTCTGTACCAAGCACACGGGCCTGTGTGGAGATTTGGCTTTGCTGAGCTATTTGTCCAGCTCCGAAGAAAAAGTACACTCTACACATTTCTTTGTCAAAGACTACTTCAAAGGCAAGACTTGCCATTTTTCAGCTCTGGGAGTAACATTCTTAGTTTATCAGGGCTATCACTCAAGCTGCCAGCCCTCTTCCCAGAGCTGCAAAATGTTCTTAATGCGAGTAAAAACCTTTAATGGCAAACCAAAGCACCGAGCAAGACACCAAGTCACTGGTAGTTTAGTGTTCCTGAAGTATGTCTAAATGATTGAGAAAAGGAAGCTCACCTCAAGTTTTAACCAAAGTTACATCAGGCTTTCCACAAACACTTATTTAACATACACAGAAAATGAAGACAGAGACGTCTCAGGACAGACGATTTTACACAAGCCAGTGTCACTCACTGTCAGAGGAATAGGCAGCGGCCTCGGGCTAATACAAGTGATCATAATAAAAAATGTTCAGCTGATATAATTAAAAATTAATTCCTAATTGGGACAGGAAACACAAAGGGTCCATTCTGAATCTTAAGCAGCTCAACCATCTGAAAAGTTAGTTAAAAACTTTTTATGCAGTGATTGAGCCAAAAACATTAAAGAAATGCTTGTTTTCATGGTTTGTGAGACTTTCTCATATAAAGGATCTTTTCTGCTCCTGCTTGCACGCTACACAAGAGAGCTTTCTGAACTCCGCAATGGTCTCATGAAACACGGATCCCAAAACGCCTGGACAAACACACAGGTATTCTCAGACTGAAACACAGCTGATGTATTTTCCTCTCCCCAACCATCCTTTGTGACAAAAATCCCTGACAGTAAAAATGAAGCTCACAGTCTCATCCATACTCCTGAAAGAATGAGAAAGACCAGTGTGGATGAATTCAGGCACAAAACGAATGCAATATACACATGGCCAAAGATAAACACGAGCAGCTACAGAATCAGAATTGCTATTTGCATCAGGTAACTTTCAAAGATTGCAAACTCCAGAGGTGTGGAAGTCCAGAGCTATCTGCCTGAATGCTCTATTGGACTTTTGCAGCGTGGTGCCCAGCCATGGCCCACTGACGAGGGATTAGCTCTAAACTTCTTCCACTGAGAAGTCTATTGCTGCAGCATCAAACAGAAAGGAGGGCTGTAGCCATCTAGCCTAAGCTTTGTGAGATCAAGGCAGCTGCTGAGGGGGTTCTGCCCATGCTATAGTGGGCATGCAGATCTTTGAAACGATGTTGTCACAGACAAATGGTGGAAAAGAGCAAATACTCTTTTTAATCACACTACCTGTAACAATAGGCTTCTCTGACAATATTGTTTGTGACCACCCACCTTGCTCTATAAGCTTGCATGAAAACTATCTACCCGAGACCCCTCATCCAGCATTCACACCGACTGGAAAATGAGATCCCTAACGGTGCTCACTCAGAACGCCAAACCCACTCTCTGACAGCAACCTGTGCTTCTGAGCTGTTATGTTCTGCTGTAAACCACAGGTGTATCAGGACCTTACACCTCTGCATGCTCAGGGCAGGGCTTCACCTGTGCCCTGCCTCACAGTCTGCTCCAGAGCAAGCCATCAGTCCAAGTTCCCACCTCGCTTTCAGTGATGAGCAGGTAAAACTGGGGATGTTCTCTGCACTTCAGCAGTCCTGTTGCTGGCTTGTTCACTTTTGCATTCCCATCAACACAAAATCACTATTGCCACGGAAGGCAGCGTCTCTGTGCACAGCTTAGCCCAGGTTTGAAGTTGGTATAAAAGGCTGGATAGATGGGGCTCACCAGCAAGTCAGTGGAAAAGGTGAAGTTTACTTTAACAGAGAAATGGATTTTTAATGCTACTCTATGGGACCAAATGTTTTCACAATACACTGATTCAAATTCACTGGAACTCCGTGTGCTCGCCGTGACATCACTGTTAGCAACTTCCCGTGGAGAACTGTGCCATTCTGGACTTCAGGGGAGGCATTTGTTTCACTTTGAAACCAAGGAAAAACAGGCACTGGGTTTTAATGCAGGATTCTCCCAAACACTTGGAAAATATGCAAAGCACATACACGGCACTACCCTAACGTTTAAAAATCTGACCTGAAACACTCGACTGTAAAACAGTCCTTCACAGGAGATGGAAGCAGGGTGAGCACAACCTCCATACTGGAAAAGAAAAATCACCCTGCTCCAAGCCTGCAACTCTCTGGATGATACAATTGTAAAGTTTATGCCATGTCTGACCAGCTCCTCCTGTCAGACAGTGAAACATACAATGAATACAGCCCAGGGAAGCTGCCCCAGGGTCTGCCAGGTTTAAAGGCAGCTCTGTGGCACTCTGCCTGCCTGGGGAGGGAAGGCAGCAATGCCAGCCCTGTGCTGTGAATGAAAGCAAGGGAGCGAATGGCACACTCACTCGTGCCCAAGGAGGTGAATCAAACCTAGCACCTTCCTGGGGGGGAAAGAACAGCAAAAGCCAACAAAAGTAACTGCACCAGAGCTCGAATTTGCACCAGTTTTGTCACGCAAAATCCCTAAGCAATCTAAAGCTAAAGGACAAAGAAGAGAATAAAGTTTCCATTATGTTGAGCATGTGAAATCCAACACTTGTTAACATTCTTCTGACAAATCATTTTGGAAGAATGGATTCTTTGCTTTACTAGGTAAGGTTTTAAGGAAAGTGTTTTGGGGTTCTCTCCTTTTTTCTGAGGCAAACGATTTAATTTTCAGAACTGTCTTTAATATATAGCCCCTCCCCTGCCCTTACAACTATGACAATGAGGACAATGTCTTTTCACTAAATTGTCTCAAAGAGGAAAAAATCCTGTAAAGTTAAACTCTGGCTCCTGTCATTGTGAATTGTTTGGCTGGTAATAGAATTATTTTTTTTTTTTACTTCCCGAGCATTCAAAAAGGCTTGGGCTGGGAAGTGCCTTTCTGGTGGTGAATAGGGGCCACTTCATCCAGTTGCAACTGAGGTCAATGGACAATCAGGGGAACTGCTCCTCCCAGCACTCTCTGACCCAGCTCATTATTTGGGGTCTTACTGTGCCCTCCCTCCGGTGCTAAGGCTGCCTGAGTATCATTTAACCCTCACTACTGCCCAGCCCAGATGCTGCCCAATCCAAACCCCTTATCATAGTCCTCAAAAACCAGATACAGAGGTGGGATGCGGCTGCCTCAGGAAATCAACGTGAACTGGTACAGAACTGATTGCGAGATAGCACCAAGCACTGAGCAAGGAACTTGTGTAAAGAATTCAGCAGTCTCTGATTTTGCTCTCTGCTGACAACCAGCACTGGCCTTTTCCAAAGCCCGGCACACACAGTAACTAGATCTTTAAGCTTTCCATCAGAAAGCTTCTTTCTGACACTGCTTACAAGAGTAAATAACAACAAAAACCTCATAGAAAGTTACATTATGGTAAAACCTCTGGCACTGCCTATTAGTACTCAGACTAGAAGAAAATAGCATCACGGCTGCCACATATTTAGCAAACTCTGAATGTAACAGAAAAAGGAAATGATTCAGAAACCACAGGTGCTCCGTACCAGGCTGCTGTGCCTTGCTGGCGGATCAGCGCAGAACCGTGCTCAGGCTGGGCTCTCAACACCGATCTGCACCATGGGCAAACAGGCACTTCCAGAAGAGTGAGCCCAGGAGAGCGAGTGCTGCCCTCCTGCCCACTCTCATCACGCCAAAAAGAACAGTAAAACCAGGTCTAATGTACTAGGGGGAAGGGGGAGTATGCCCACTTGGTTGAATCGACAAGAGAGATTTATAAATAAATAAATTCCACTCTTGCCAACCTTTTTGCTGATGTCTCGCAAAGCCTCTTTCTGTCTGTCCAGTTATTTACAGCATCGCTCCAGCCCACAGCGCTCTCTCTGTGGGAGCAAACACGTACGTGTGCATGTTCAAACAGCGCTGCCCCGAATGCTCTTTTCTTACGGAAAGTACTTACTGCAAAAGACAAAAAAGAAACGGGCAAGCCAGAACTCACACACTTATCTGTGCAATAAAATTCCTCACTTTTAAACGTTTTCATCCTAAGGAAGTTCTGGTAGGATGCAGTCGGCACTCGTCCATAGCCTCTCAGTGTGCTTGGTCAACTCTTGCCAGTGAGCTGGGCAAACTGCATTTCGTGAATGATGAACAAGCCCGCCCGTCACACTGCGACACGGCAGCGCTCTTCTCAAACCGGATTAAAAGCAGGGTTTTTATTATTTATTTTAAATCTCCTCTCACACGTTGCCACGGGCGCCGGAGCCTGGCAGTGCCGCCGGGGGCTGCGCTCCCCTCCCGAGCCGGCGGCAGGGACCCGCCAGCACCCCCCGGGGCACGGAGCCGCCGCTCAGGGAGCTCTGCCCGCCGGCGGGCGCGGTGGGAGCGCGGCCGGGCCGCCGCCTGCCCATCCTGCTCGCAGCCTGCCCGTCGTGCCGGGCGGCTTGGGGCTTTTTCCGGGGAGATACCGGCAAGGGCTTCCCTCGAGCCGCCCGTCTTCACGGTGGCTGTCTCGCCTTTTCCCGCGCCGACCCCACTCCCGGGAAGCCCCGCTTGGCTGTGGGCCGCCGCCCCGCGGGGCACCCCCCGGGCCGCCCGAACGCCGCGGCCCGGCAGCGGGGTGCCCCGCCCGGCAGGGATAGGATGGGATGGGATGGGGCGGGGCAGAGGGGGCTGCCGCGGCCGCTTCCCGGCGCCCCTCCGTGGGGGAGGAGGCGGCGGCGGCGATGATCCCAGATAAAGTTTGGCTCCCCCAGCGCTGCTCAGGGACGGGGGCGGCATTGGCGATGCCGCCGGCAGGCAGATCGGCGCCCCCGCAGCCGCCGGCCGGGCCACTTCTCCCCGCAGGGTTGGCAGCGCCGGGCCCCGCGGCGGCTCCGTCCCCGCGCGGCCCCCCAGGGTCCCCTCGCCGCGGAGACGCCCCGGAGCGGCCCCGCCCGACGCGGGTGGCGGAGGGCCCAGCGAGGGGCGGCCCGGCCGCGGCAGCGCCTACCTGGTGCGCGTCCGGGCGGGGGGCGCGGGGTCACGGGCAGCGGCGGCCGGGCGTGAGCACGATCATGCCGCGGCGCGGGGCTGATCGCGGCGGGCAGGGCCGGGCGGGGAGGCCGCCCGCATCCGCGCTCCGCCCGCTGCCGCTCCGCCCCCCGCCGCCGCGGGGCCACGTCTCCGGCCTGACGCACGCGGCGGTGGCCGGGGGGCGCCGGCCTGGTCGGGCCGGGCGGCCCCCGCTGGCGGCGGCTCTCCGGTGGTGCCGCCCCGCAGGCCCGGTCACGGCGGGCGGGACCGCCGCGCTCCGCCCGCCCCCGCTCCCCCGTGAGGCCGGGCAGGAGGGTGTCGCTAACGGTAGCCGAGAGCCGAGGCCTACGGGCGGGCCCGCGGCATCCCCGGACGGAGATGCGCGGCGGGGGCCGGCTGAACTGACGCGGCATGAACAGGCCGGGCTCGGGGGCTGTTTCTCCGCCGCCACGGAGCGCAGTCGGTGCCGTGGGAAGGAGTTGCGGGGAAGGGGGGAGGCGCGAGTGGCCGTCCCCGCCGGCGGGCGGCTGTGGTGCGTGAGGGGGCGGCAGCCGTACGGCAGGCGGGACTGCACCTCAGCGCCCGGCGCCCGGGGTTCCATTAGCAACAGAGAAGCGTCTCACAGAGTGACAATTGCAAACACAAACTTCTGGCCCGGCAGCTCCAGAGGAGCAGACCGAAAACTGCCGCCCAAAGAAACCACACGTTCGCAGGGACTTTTGTCCAGCGTTTCCGAGAAAGATTTCTGCATCAGAGGGAGGTACTTGCCTGCTAATGACTTGCCCCGAACCTCGAGGATAGCGTGTGTGTCCCCTTAGGGACAGTAAAAATATGTAAACAAAGAAATACAAATATATAAGCCCACTGGGGGGGAGTTAATGGAAACAAACACAACATGAGGCATCCCAGCTGTTTTACTGCAAAAATACTGGCTGGGTTAGGATGTGGACTGAAGGTCTGCCCTGGATAGCTGCGGGTAATTCCGACTTCATGTGCTTTCTGACCCACCCGCTTCAGGGACTGCTGAGGGCAGGCTCGGGTTCCTCGTTTGGGAATCACTGATGTGATTTATAGCTGTGGGAGTTCAGCTCATCGTTTGACTGAAGTGTTTGCTTAAGTGCTTCGCTGTGCAGAGCTGCTTGTCTCAGCTGAAGCCTGGAGGCTTTCTGAGGCACCTCAAGAAATGAGGGTCTGAATCTGGCAGGAGCTGGAAGAAGTTGCTGGCATCGCTCCCTCATAGTCTTTTGGAGCCGCCAGCCTAAAAGATTTCAGCAATATTCCACCATTACATAATTTAGTGTCAGCCCCGTGGTTTGGGGGGTACGGCTGAGGAATAAAACCGGGACAGACAAGTGAGATTTCCATATGGATGAAAGCACCGGGTTTCCTTTCTGAGCTAAAAAGTGGTTATGGTGACTGCTGTGTTCATTTTATTGGTTTCTTTCCATTACTCTTTACTCCTGGCAGCAACTTAAAGAATCCCTCCCTGTCCTGGATGGTTTCTTCTTTCAAACGTTTGCAGGCAGTTCTGTTGACCCTTTCGTCATTGCTTAGCTCATTTAATCTTTTCTCATAAGTCAGTCCCTCCTGTTACCTAATCATGGCGCTTCTCTTCCCTGTACTCCCTCTCAGTTGCTCGTTTATTTTATGGTGACATGGTGGCCAGTAATCCTGCCATTGTTAACGTTTCCTGTTGTGGAGTTTTGGGTTATTTTTGTCCAGAGTTGCTGCAGTACTTGGAGGATTGAGCTAAGCTTCCCCAATGAAGAATAATTACAGGCAAGGTCACTGATACTGCAATAGAAAACATGGTCCATGGATAATTATAGCTGAACGGGGAAGGAGGATGGAGGATTAGTGTAGTTTTTGTATGTGAGCATCTGGTGAAAGGTGGCCCAAAAACTCATGCTTGATGTTAAACACATGACTGGGGCTCCAGGTACCTTTGCTCCACTGGGAAGATCTGGATTTCAGGTTGCCTCTTTGTTTTTCATCGGCTCCATAGGAACATAGGACAGGTCACATAAGAAATGCTGTTACTGCACACGTGGTGCGTTTGCCCTCTTCTCTCATTGGCAATTAACAAACTGCAGCAGAGTTACTGCTGCTACTGCGTGCTACCCTGCAGTACTACCCTACAACAGACCCAGGGGCAGTGCTGGTTTGCACCCAGCCTTCAAACCCAGCTGGACACAAGGACAGGCTGCATGTCAGTGCTTATATGATAGTTGCCCCCTGTTCATGTACCTGTGGGCTGATTCCCAAGCGTGGTCCAGGTTCAAGATCCCTAATCCCAAAGCCCTTGCTCAGCACCAACCTAGCATCTGCCAGGATCCAGCCCCCACCTTCTACTGATGCCTCATTGTTTTCTTCTCTACAATCCCTTTAAGGATAATTTGAAGACACACCCTGAAAAAGCCCCAAAGCTACCCCATTCCCAAAAGTCTGGGGTCTAAGAGCAACGCTGAAGCTGGGGCTGAAGGGGAGGTGCTGTGCAGAGCAGGACTGACCGCATCCCCTCTCAGCATCAGGAGAGATCAGGACAGTAAAATGGGTCTGAGTTCAAGAGCTTTGTCTATACTTGGAAACACACCCACAGTGAAAATGCTTTTCATCAGTCATCTCTCCAACAACTGTTGAAAACAGCATAATCTGCTAACACAGAAAAGCTAAATTGCTTTCAGACTGAGTACTGAAAAACTGCTTCCGTGATCTGATTCAGCTGAAGTCCAAAACACATGATTTGACAGCTCTAGTGCTCCTCAGCTGCTTGAAGCTTCTGTCAAAGTTTATTTTCCCCAGTTTGCTTTTCTCTCGCTTTACATTTTAACCCCTCTCCCTCCAGTTTAGTGGGTTTGAAATAGGAATTTTAAGTGCACCAGATGTTTAAATATGCACTGAGTCTGGGCAGGAGAAACAGCTTCAGAGCAAGGCGAAGAAGACGCATTTCTTAAGCTTGCAGCATTTTTGATGTACTAAAGCTTGCTTTAATCAGAAAGAAAACACTGAAAGGGTATTTAATCTCATGAGCTCTTCTGTTGTTCCTAAGAGGAGCCACGTTCATCACTGGTGTGATTACAATGAAAGCAATGCCATAGCATGAGGGAAGAATTTGGCCCAACTAGTTTTCTGTAGAGAAGCTATTGACAGCTGTCCTCACGCACCTCGTATGGTTGAGGAAACAGAGAGCTAAAGACATGCCAAAGGAAATAGGACTCACTCCCATTTTCTGACCTGTGGCTGAACCATAGCTCCTGGGTTTGAGCGATGCTTTACCTCTGTTACACTTCTGAGCATCGTTAGGTTATCTTCAGTGATCTGTCTGCTGGGCAGCAGCGCAGCTATGCTCGGTATGGCTAGTGCAGCTTGGAGCCACTGAGCCACCCTGTGCTTCACAGGATGCAGCATCTTAACTAGTTTTAGAGGTGATGCAATGAGTGGGGGTAGCTCACATGAGACAGGAGGGATGGAGCCCAGCAGCCAGAGCTCGGAACAAGCACTTTGTAATTACTAAATGCTACTTTCACAATAATGGAGGCTTTTACTACTACCACTGCACCCCTGCAGCAAGGACAAACGCTTCTGGGAGAGGCAATTAGGACAAGAGTGGTAGCTGAGGTTGCCCCAGGTCCTGTGTCCCAGCCTTCCTCCAACTCTGCACCCTCTGATGTTCTCTACTGAACTGCTCTAGTTGGTCTCAAGTGCTACAGGCTTTTCTCTGTAGGGGCTGTCATGGTCTAACCCTAGCCAGCAACTGAGCCCCACGCTGCTGCTCACTCGCTCCCCCCATGGTGGGATACAGGAGAGAATTGGAAGAGTAAAAAGGAGAAAACTGGTGGGTTGAGATAAGGACAGTTTAACAGGCAAAGCAAAAGCCACATACACAAGCAAACCAAAACAAAGAATTCACTGAATACTTCCCATCAGCCGCCTCCAGGACAGCAGGGCTCCATCACGTGTAACAGTGACTTGGGAAGACTCTGTAACTCCAAATGTCCCCCTCTTTCTCCTTCTTCCCCCAGTTTTACATGGTCAGTTGGGGTCAGCTGTCCCGGCTGTGTCCCCTCCCAGCTCCTTGTGCACCCCCAGCCATCCCACTGGTGGGGTGGAGTGAGAAGCAGAAAAGGCCTTGGCTCTGTGTGAGCACTGCTCAGCAGTAACTGAAACTTCTCTGTATTACCAACCCAGCTTTCAGCACAGACCCAAAGCACAGACCCTTACTAGCTACCATGAAGAACTTTAACTCTATCCCAGCCAAAGCCAGCACAGGGCATCGTCCGTTACTGTCCTTCACACTCTCACAGAGATGGCTGAATTCAGGCATTTGCTTTTCTCTCATACTTGGTTTTCTCAGCAGCTGCCTGCCCCCCCCCCCCCCCCCCCCAAGCCAGACCATGATACTCACAGAGCCAGTCTGCTCCTAACAGCAGAGACTATATAAATTAATCCATTAAATCAATATGCAGAGAATCTATAAATGAATACAAATCAACTCTACTGTTAGGACATCCCTACTTGCCAGAGCAGTGACCCCTCCTGACAGGCACCCCAGCTCTGACACCGTGCTGCACTGGTGACACGGTACATTCTCTCTGGCTGACATCCAGCTAGGAGGCAACAGGCTCGCTGCGCTGTGGTCCCCTTTGCATCACGCTTTGGGCTTGGATGTTTCAAGGATTCAAGTCTTTCACTGTCATCAGACCATGTTTTTCCCTAGCTCCCCTCCCACTCCTGAAATTCCACCACTGAATTACCCACCTTTTTGTCCCTGTCTTTAAACAGTTACTTGCAGATCTTTTAGCGCTGTCAAACCTGTGTCAATAAATAATGAATTATAAAAACACAAGCAGCACATTCTTAATGAAAATATCCTTTTACACATCTAAATTATAAAGTGTTTGAGAAACAGGTCCCCTAATTTTTTTAAAGGGAATTTTAAACAGTCATCTCAAAATAAACAAAAAAATGGTAATCATCTGGAATTTTAAATTTCCTATTTTGCATGGGAACCTGAGTCATCAGACATATGGTATGCTTGTTAGCTGGGAAAGGGACAGGACTAGAATAGTCTAAAAAGCAGAAAGCACTGAAATACAGCAGCAGTCTTGGAAGCCTAAACTTAAAACAATGTCTTGTGTTAATCGCTGAAACAGATCAACACTGAAAAAACTCACATGTCTCAATGATTCTCTGAAATACGGCGCCTGGCAGGAGAAAAGGAGTCTCAGGGGACTCTGGATGAGTTAGTCAATAATTTACCTGCAAAGGGGATTATCTCATACAGACAGAGCTGATAAGGAGCAAAAGGTGAAGTGTTGCTTGGTGGCTTCTTTGTGAGCTCAGTAGCTTTGAGTCGTGCAATTTCTCACACCAAAGAGTCCAGTGAGATAAAAGTAATCATATTTTTGGATTTACAGAGCTAAGCATGACCACAAGCTCTTGGGCAGTAAGAGTAGGTTCTGGTGTCAGCTCATATGCACAGTGTGGAAGCGCAGCCCAGGCCATACTGCGGCCATCAGCGGAGGTGTGAGAGAATGGGGATCTCCACGTCATCGCTGTAGTTTGGTACCAGTGTGATTCTTTAAATCACTAGTGTAATGGACCATCAGGCTAGGCCCATGCAGAGGAGGAATGGATACACGTTTTGCTGCTTATAAACAACGCAGCTCCAAGCCAGCACTGCTTCTGACAGCAGAAGCTGGCATACATCCTGCGCTGGGCTTTGTGCTTCTTCATCAGCCAACAAGCCGCTTGTGTGGAGCACATCCGACCCCACTCCCCTTACACCTGCTGTGTTCAGACTTACCCCCATTTCAACACATGCAGTTAAAAGGTTTTTTCCCTCTGTTGTTTTTCAATCATATATTTGAGCCTTGCACTTCACTAGGAATCAATCTGAATCCAGCTGTTGGGAAAAACCCCACAACAACAAACCACGACCAAACTTCGGGACAGCTTACAATTTCAACTCTGGCTACTTCACACTACTTCAGCAGGGGAGAAATCCAAATGACAATGTACTTCACTGCTCCAGGAGTCCTTTGGTACAAAGGCCACAGTGGGCACAGCAAGTAACCTCACAGGAGGATAAGCAGTATTCAGGAAGACTGTAGGAACAGTGTTTTGTGGTGAGAGAGCATAAATGACAGCAATCTGTGACCTACACTAATTGTCAGTCTAGCTCTTCAGGCATCATGCACACAGCACAAACCTGGCTCATTTTTACCCTCCCCTGTCAGAGTTGGCTTGCCATTGGGACTTCAGCCCATTCAGCTAGGTCAGTGACTCCACGTTGAAGAGGCTGTCATTAATTTTGAGAGATGCCTCCAAGCACTGGTTGTGAGCCACTCACGGAGGTTGAAAGATCATAGTCTGAGGGCTTTGTTCATCCCTCCTCACAGCTGTGGTTGCACTTGGGTGTGATTTACAGTGTTGCCCAAGCAGTCCAAGCCACACTGCCAAAGTTCCTACCTGTAGGAACAACTACCACACAAGAAAATTTAAAGTGAAGGCTGTATGTATTTGCATATACACACACTTATGCTTACATACTGAAACAAGCCTGCATGCGGTCAGGATGAGAACTAAGATTGCTTACTGTAGCACAAACATAAGGGGATGAAACAGCCATGCAAGTGGTTGGTCTAGCTGTTGGTCAGACTGCATATGCTACAATGACTTTTTTCAGCAAGAGGCTAAACATTATATATTTACACTTGAGACCGTTAAGACTCAGGCTATGCAGTAGCCATCTTCCTCTTTAGACTAGATAATAACAATTTAAGAGACTGAATGTGCATTTTTCTATGCCTGGCTTCATCTGCTCTATTGGATTTCTAGAGCATTGTATGTGACAAACCTTCTAGGAATCCCAAACACAAATGGAAGTTCAGTGATTCAGTGGAAGAACACCATCAGAGAGGCCACACAACTGTGTGGAATGTGATGAATTTCCAGGAATAGGATTGTTTCCCGGAGATTATTGTGTAAAATACAAGTGTAAAGAGGGAACAAAGGTAACGCTGACTGCCTCTGCACCACTAGGCTATTTTAGTTTGTGAAAAGAATGAAGAAAACAGACATGTTAGAAGACCTTTGCTAGGCTAACAGGAAGCCTGTATGTCAAGAGAAAACCCTGAAACAAAGCAGTACAAAATTACCTCAGCATAAAATGTAATCTCTCCATGATTTTATCTTATGAAACCAAATCCACTTTTAGCTTCAATGCAGTGCTAACAGAGATGTGAAGAGCTCTATGTCCATGCTTCCATCCAGCAACAATAAAGGAATGATGAGGTAAAAGGCAATGACTGTATAGAAATAGATGCACTCTGCAGTTCTGAGAGGAGGGCAGTGAATTTTGGGGGTTAAAACCAACAGAAAACCTGTCCATTCAGGCTCCTTAAGAAATCAGTTCTGCCAAGTAGAACTTGCTCTGAAGCAGTGATGAAGCAGAGCACTTTCAAAGCAATGTACCACACAGCATGTGCAGAAGTTTGGCCTCTGGGTATAACAAAAGCAAATCCTTCTCGTAGAGCCTTTTGCTCCAACCTGCTGGAAGAAATCTTACTTTTAAATAAGGTGACTCTTAGAGGTGCAAAATCTAGTCTTGTTTCATTCAGCCCTGGAAGTGTTTGCTTCAGAGCTTTGCCAAGCACAGCTCAGGTCCTGACATTGGCTACTAGTGGGCAAAGATTGCAACTTCTAATACGACATGCACAGTCAAACCCAGGTGACATCGTGGTTACTGTTCAGTGTTCACATACTTCCTGTTTCAGGTGTCTTTCCACCATACACCAAGATGCTTTGATGGAACACAAACATCTAGGTATAGCATTTTATGAATCAGGTTTTCAAATACTCTCAAGTTTCTGTTACTCATTTACTTTTAGGTCCAGCAGAGAGAGGGGCAGGAATATGAAAAAACCCCGCTGACATGAGTCCAAGGATACGTAGACAGTCAGCTTATCAAGGCTGAAAGAACAATGACATGATACTATGGTTACTTTTCATACCTACTTTCTGCACAGAACAGCCTGTGTCCATGCAGCTAAACTCCCTTATTGCCACCAACAGGGCTACATCCAGACTGCCAGCTGGAACAGCCAGAGCATTGCTGGGAAGGGCGCTGACTGGCCCAGAGCCGTGCCACAGACTACACCACAATTTACAGCATGAATAGAGCTCGTGCTGGTGCTTGGGCCTCTGTCCCAGGCCTGTTTAGCTTACCCGTGCAGACATTGTCTGCACAGCTGCAGAAACATTTGCACATGCAGGGAGGGAGGGAGGGAAGGAGGGGTAGAGGAGAGGGCAGCAGAGCCATTGTTTTTTGCCAGCTACCCACGGAATTTCAGCTTAGCCTTGACAACAGTGCTGTATGCCGATGGAGAACCCTCCTGCAGGCTTACATGGGGAGAAAGTGATGTCAGGCTGCCAAAGGTGTTACACCAGCTCTGCAAAGAAAACAGAAATTGAGATTTTTCCCCTTGCACCTATAACTTACCACTGCCTCCACAGCATCTCAATAGCATGGCCTTTAGTCTCCACATCGCAGCACGGCTCCCCCACACAAGGCACCACTGTGCAGAGATCCTGAGCTAGTCCAGATGAGCTGGGAGAGCTGCCTGGCACAGCCCGTGGGCCTAGCTACAGCCCAGAAGCAGTCAAGCCACATTAGCTAGAATGGAGACAGCAATGCACAGTAGTCCAGCCAAACAGAGGGCAGCCTGCATTCCTTCTCCTGGCAAGTGTCTTGATAGCAAGTGAGCAGTCAACTCCTACAAGGATAGGGGGAGAAGTTTGTAAAGTACATTTTATGTTTCCTTTTCTTCCAGTCTAACAAATAGCACATACTACTGGCTCAGGTTCTATAAATTTTACATGAACAGTATGTTTTTATGAAAAAACTTTCCAACTCCTATGAGCAGCTTTCCAACAGAAGCAACAGCAACAGTGAAAATCCTGACTAGTTAAAGGCTTGATAATTACATCCAGGACCAATCAGGCAATTGTATTCTGTGCCTTTAGATAGGTCTGTCTTCCCTTTCACTCCACCTTCAGTGTTTCTCTTAGACCTAGCAGATTATAAATTATAAGCTGAAAGGAGATTTGGTATGTACAGATGCACACTGATGCTCTCCCTGAAAGCACTGCTTTCCTCACCTCTTTCAAATTCATTAAACACAAAGTGGATGATTTAGCTCAGCGGATCCCACATTAATAACAACATCTATGGTTTCTGCAGATTTCTTAGGATGAACGTCATATTCCCACAGGAAATTATATAAGGAATAAGCATTAAAGTAATATGATCCATGTCATCTTCCAAATAAATACTGAATGTGCTAGTTGATTTCAAACAAATTTAACAAAAGGGTAGAAGTCTCAGATAAACCTAGTTCCTTCAAGTTGCATGAAGATAGGCAACTGGCTACCTAGGGGAAGATAATCCTACAAGTGTTCCAGCCAAGAGAGAACCTGCAAGATTAAGTTAAACACTGGAAAAATCCATAAGAGGGAGGTCACTTTTAAATACCCCAACTATGAGGAAATCTTCAGGGACACTGATCTGTAGGCCAGGCTTTGTTCCTTCAGCTGCTTATGAAATGATGCAGTGTCAGGCTCTTCCTCCCTGGTTTCAGTTTTCTTTACTTCCATCAAGTTAAGGAACAGTTTTCCAGAGACTTCTGATAAACTGTATGCTTGTGCAAGCTAGAGGCAGTAAAAAGCACAGTAAAAGGAGGAACGTAGATATAATGTTTCCGCATCTGGAAAACCCTACAGACCCCCAAGACTTACAATGCTGATGAAGTGTGTGTTGTACTGACAGGAGTCCCTGGCTACACACACCTTAGCTGGCAGATCTACAACTCTGACACAGAGGAATGGCTCCAGAGAAGTTTTCTTTATGGCTGTACCCTGTTGTTTTTGTCACTGTTCCCCAAGGCAACCTTGGGCACAGAATGGCAAAGGTCTTCAGATTTATTTTTCTTGCTTCTGGTACCTTTAAAAAACCTATACTGTGAGAAACCATTAACTCCTGTTTTACATCTGCTCTCCTCCTAACCTGGAGGTGGACGATGGCAGGATCATCTCATTACAAACATTTAAAGCTTTAAGAGAAATGAACCCCTACAAGGAAGAGACTGTCCTTTAATTATGTGGGAGTTGGTGCTCTGTTAGAAGATGATGATGTTGACCTCTAGTGACTAGTCTGGGGATACCTGGTGGCATGATCAGAGCGAGACATTGATGTGAACAGCTAGCCAAAAATTTACTGAAGCTGGCACATGAGAACAGTCACCCTCCTCATGGAGGTGAGTAATTGCATCCTTTTCATGAAACTGAAATCTCTAGCAGAAACTAAGACCCCTGAAAGGTTGCTATAATGCCTAAATTATGGATGCAGAGAGATCTAAATAGAGGATGATTGTACATGGATGCCTTAAGCTGTACTTCCAGACAATGCACCCAGACTAAGCAAAACAGACACAGAGAGGCAGACATCATGGTGTAACCCCAGGAGAAAACCAGAGGGGGAAAAGTTAGTTATGAAAGGATCTGAGCTGGAAGCAATGAGATTTCCCAAAACATATTTTAGTTATGGAAAATATTGTTAGACATTTAAATACTGCCATAAGAGAGTTGCACATTTGATTTTGAGGTGAGGCTATTTATTCAATTATGCCTGGAAAAAATCATTTAGCGTATGTTATGTTGCATGTTCATAGACTAAAATTAGAAGATAATACATGATGCCTTAAGGAAGTTACTGGGATCTTATCCACAGATTCAAAACAAGTGTTTTATTTTCCCACTTACTGAAAAGAATGAAGAAAAACCTCTTCCCAGCAGAGCCAACCAAGGCATATGAAGAAAATAACAGATATTCAGGAAAAGGATAAAGAATGACAACGACTCAAAGATTGGAAAGGAGAGGGCATTCCAAACTAGTGATGCAGCCCAAGTGATGTAGTGACTATACTGACCTGTGTGGAGAGATACACCAGCAAAAGGGAAATTAGGTGAGCAGATCATGCTCCCAGGTAAATATTCTGACATGGATTTGAAGCGTGGAGAAAATTAACAGAATTTCTAGCCTCTCCAGAACTAAGCAATGGTACCTGTTTCTCTACAGAAAGGTTATTTACTTGTTTGGTTTGGAGGTTTTTTGAGAACTTTTTCTATTTAACACAACTTTTCTAGTAGAATTTAATATCCATCTTAATATCACTGCTTACTTCTCAGCTTGGACTGATCAGCACCAAAACTGGGCAAAGACACATTGGCAGCAAAAAAAAAAGAGTAAACTGAAAATGCACATTTTGCCACTCATACATAAATTAAAAAAGGAATCCATATTGGGTTTTGCTACTTCGGTAGCACACTTGTTAACCAGCTGTGTGAAGATGCTAACCAGCTGTGTGAAGATGAACTGGTGCTGCTGTCGCCCCCCCGAGTTCCATTCCTGGTTTTCAGGGTTTTGCTCCATACTGCAGTGACTGGAAATCGATGTGTTTAGAGTCAAACCTCAGAGAGCTTAAATTGCAATTCGCATTTAATTAAAATATTTTTAAAAACCTTCTTTTCAAAGAAATTGTCCATACATGAAGTCGTTACAGCACCCATTTAGTCAGGCAATAGTGCCGGCAGGGGGGGATGAAGAGTAAAACATGCCAAATCTGCGTAAACCATGGGTAGGAGGGAAACTCCTTAGTAGCGCCGTATGCAGGAGCCTTGGAACATTTAAAAGCAGAAACAAACTAGCATTTAAATAGATTTTTTTTTTTAAAAAGCAAATAAAAATCCTACGGAGCAAGAGCACAAAGTAAATATTCTCTACAAAATCTTTTTTCAGTTTACTGGGTATAGTTGGTAATTTTGGAACACACACAGTAGCTTTTGAATCTTTAATAATCATACACACATACCTTATACATTTGTGTAACTGCTCATAAATGTCTGCAATCCTTTTGTTAGTGTTTCTCTGCATATATCCTCTCTCTCAACTGGAGGTGTTCTCGGGACATGTATTATTTTGGGAAGGAAAAGGTAAAGACGTTACTTGGCACATCCAAATGTGTCAGGTCCCTAGCTACACACAGGATGCCATTCTCATGCCTCACTGGCAATCTGATTCAATACCAGTATGTATAGCTTACACCAAAAAAGCTCTTTGTTTTTAGCATATTGTTTTGGTTGAGAAAGAATTAAGGTAAATGCTACTCCCTCCCCACTGACCCATGGACTTACACAACTGTCAAAGAAGCCTCTGGCTTAATCCTATGAATATGGCAAAAATACAGCTGCTGGCTAAGCGAATGCTAAGGATGCAAACAGAAATGCTGATGTTGGGAGAGACCTGGACCTACAATCAAAGCTTTCCCCTCCAAATAGTATTTTTTCCTGTATTCTTTGCCAGCTCAGTTCTTTCAACATGCAGCAAGGACAGCCTCTAGACAATTACTGAGTTTGCCTCCCAATCTGTGTTTCTCACTCCATGATTCTGTGTGCTACACTTGGATATGGCCACTATTTAGGTCACATTTCTATCTCTGAATGATCAAAACTGGCACTGCTACTGAAATAATCGGCCCTATTGTGCCCCTCCCAGCTCTTTCCCTCATGCCAGCACAAGCATGAGTCCTCCTACATACCAGGCCGTCATTTTGTGATGGCTTGTCTCTAAGGGAGAGGCAGCAACCACGCTGATTCAGCATCTCCCTGCCCTCAATACAAGAGCCAAAGGAATGTTTACCTAGACAAAAGGGGGATAACTTCCACTGTCATCTAGAAGCTGTAGGGCCTTCTTGCTTCATGCAATTATGATGATGATTAAAACTCACTTAAGGGAGGGATGTTAATGAGAAAAGGCAGAGTTGATTTCAACTGTCACACAGGCCTTTGTTAAAGAGAGAAACTTCTGAAAAACGCAAGAGGGCTATTTCAGCTTAGAGCTCAGAGCCTTATTAACCATACAAGACTCCTGCAGCACAGCTTCCTTAAAAAAATGCAGCTTTTTTCATGGAAGAAAAAGATCTAAACTTTGACTTGTCCTCTGCTCCAGTTCTGTTTTGAGTCTGCAGGTCCCGGAGCAATACTCCAAGGGAAGCAAACAACTGAGATCTGAACTGATTAGGCCTGAAGTCTTAAAAGAAAACTCGTCATGCACTATTTCCTATCTCACTGCTGACTCAAGAACATTCAGCTCATGTGCATGTTCCACTTTCCCATCTGCCCACTGCTTACGGCTCTCGCCAACAGTTGCACATTTCCAGCACAAACATCTTCGATATATTAAGAAGTAAGTGCAGGGCAGCATAAAACACACAGAGCTTTTCATCCAAGCACTGCTCTTCTGACTATTAATCTTTATTTGTGAGCTTAACTTATTAAAAGCCTTCATTTTAACATGATAAATAATGTAACTATGTATTGTAGCCTACTGCACCTAGAAACTTTAGGTATAATTTCAGACTTCGCTGCTATGGAATAGCTTTGTTTATACCCTTGATAGATCTGTGTAAATATATGGCAATGAAAAGGAATCCCTTTTTATAAACTGCTAGGCATTATTAAATCCAGACAAATAGGCAGCTAAGAACAGGACTCTACACTTAAAAATTTATACCTAAAGTTTATCGGAGTTTTCTCTGAACCAATGAAGGAAAGAATATGTTCTCAGATAAGATCATTCAGTGGATTTATTTTTTAAGCTAGCAAAACCACATACACTTGGCATAAAACCAGCTTGAAATCAAGTAAGATTCTTATGTCCTTGCCCTTGAAATTGTTCCTTGTTTCTAGCCATTTTTTAAAACAGAAAACTTATCCATTTCCTTGTCATGTGTATGCTATAGTTTATATCCACAGAACAGAAAGAAAACAAATCATTGTTTTGCAAGCTCCTTTTATCAAGCCATCTTTAAGAATAAAAAGGGTTATTTGGAATGGTATGAATACCCTGAACTCCCACTGGCTTTGGGTGGGAGTCACTAAGCACATTCACTAAGCAGTTGTTAAAAACCTCAGCACCTTACAGAATCACTCCCTGCACAGCCCCCAAGTTACTTAATGAGTTTTCTGTAATGAGACAGACTGCTTGCTAGAATAAAAACTAGCAGTACCTCTCATCAGCCAGATTGAGGAACTGATTCAGGAGTGAAAATGGCTTGCGCTACAACAGTTGGACTAGCTCCTGCCCTAGCTTCTTCTTGTGGTTTAATCTGACAGGCAGCTCAAATCACACAGCCATTTGCTCACTACTCCCCACCACAGTAAGATGGGGGAAGAGAATCAGGAAGAATAAAAAAGGTAAACTTGTGGGTTGAGACAAAGACAGTTTAACAGGGCAGAAAGAAAATATGCAAGTGATGCACAATGCAACTTCTTACCACCCAGTGCCCAACCAGTCCTCAGGCAGCGGTGCCCTGGCCAGCTTTCCCCCTAGTTTATATACTAAGAATAATGTCATTTGGTATTGAGTATCCATTTAGCCAGTTTGGGTCAGCTGTCCTGGCCGTGTCCCCTCCCCACTTGTGCACCCCCAACCTCCTTACTGGCAGGGCAGTATGAGAAGGTGAAGAGTCCTTAACTTCATGTAAGCACAGCTCAGCAACAACTAAAACATCAGTGTATTATTGATATTGTTCTCATCCTAAATTCAAAGCACAGTACTATACCAGCTGCTAGGACAAAAATTAGTTCTATGCCAGCTTAAACCAGGACACTTTTCTCCTCTCTTCAGTTTTCCATCTTCACTACAGGAGTGGCTCTCTTGCTTTGACATAGCGCTTAATTTTTGGCTACCCCAAAAGAGTGATGCCAACTTTGCGTTACCTTAATAACCCAAACTAAAATAAATCAGTTCAGCAGCTACTGCTGAATCACCTCCAAGTACCAGAAACCTCTCAAAAGAGCACAGAAACTGCTATCATTGCTCCATAATCAGAGCACTAGTCTAGATAAAACATAGGCAACCTGAGGCACGCTGTGTCACAGTCACCACAGTCACCAATTACCATGGGTTACACATCTTGAAAGTCTGATTCATTTCCCTCCTACTCCTAAATTTTCAGGCAACTATTGCAGCCAAGGTAACTGAGCAACTGTTATCCAATAAGATCAATTCAAGGCATGCTATTTATGAACTCCTGAAGAGTATTTTTAATCTTTCTAATTCTTGCACTTCCCACTTCATGAATGCCTTATTTCAGATAAACATTTTTAGTACACTGCTGTGTCCTAGACCTGATCAAAACCAGATCTGGATTCAATACCTATGTATGTTCATATATTTAGCTATATACATGTATTATAGCCCATGCAAAGAAGTCAAGACCATTTTGTTGTAATAATGTACTATAAAAAAGCACCAAAAAACCAAACAGAAGAGACAGTGAAGGACAATTACTTTGCAAGCAAAAATCGCACCTTAAGCAATCATTGTAATGGGAGGTACTGATCTTTGCCCCATTCTCCTACTGACTTTAGTACTTGTCAAGACTGTACCAAACTAAATCAGCTTGTTAAGCCAGCAGAAACCTAGTACATTAAGTAGTATTCTGCCAGGCTTTTGCATTAGATCATCTCAGCATAAAGTCCAGCTAAAGCAAAAATAATAGTCTAGTCAGATAACAGGGCCGAAGTACAGAGGCCGGAGGACTGGCACCTCCCCTGTGCTGATGGAGGGGCATTAAAGTTAGCTATAGCGAGCAACTTAACTGAAAAAACCCCACACCAAATTCACTTCACAATTACTTGCAGGCTTGATATGTTTTCAAATAAAGAGCAGTGAGCAGTGCTCCTCTTTTTTCCCTTCCCATCCATATACTAAACCTAAACTCTCACTTCAGAGATTTTCAAGCTGCATTGGCAGTGAGACTGCAGCAACTGGTATTTCTACATACCTCCCCTTACATGAGTTTTCATCTTTGCATGCTTCTGAAATACTAATCATGTTAGTTGCTTTACAACATCTTTTGACAAAAGTATTGGTTCTGCAATACAGAGATACACGTGTGATGGAGGAGGAAAAAAAAAGACAAGTTCTATTCAGAGTTTTATAAAGAAGTTATATAAACAGTAGCAGTATATTTATAAAGGGTGTTTTATAAGAGAAAAAAGCAATTACAAATAATTTACCTGTTTAACAGCATGTCCACAAGCACTATAGACTAATACCTCACTCTGTTAAAACATCATACTGTAGTAACAGCCTACTAGCAAGTATTGCTTCCCAATAGCCTTGCTGGGCTAAGCAGTAATAATGCTGTCTCAGTCATCTCCCCTGTAACTGTGCAATTATTCCTTTCCCTGCCCTCTGCAGGTAGATTGATTTTCACCCTCTCCTCTCAACCTTCCCAAGCGTTAAATGCACATGGCTTGTATATCCATACCACCTGAAAGTAGAAACAATAAAAAAAAAGGATATAACAGGATTATAAGTTATCAGAGGTTGGACAAAGAGACAACAGATATTCATGTAAATGGAGGAATATAAGGGAGCAACAAGACAAAGATGTAACGGTTCATTTACTAAACACACTAGACTGAGTTAATAACCAAACCCTTCCAGATGCCAGTCCACCCCTCGAGCTGCTACTGCCTCTTACATCACCTATGTGTCCTACTAGTGGAGAACTAGGATAAACACATTGTATAATGCCAGGATGGTGACTTTTACAGACATAGGAATTCCCAAGGCATTGATATATCCTGAGAGCATATAGGACTGAATATCACTGCTTGCTTCTTCCTGTTAATTAACTACAGCTCCTCTTCTGTTGCTACAGCCTATGCTAGCTGTCAACTCCATCATGGCAGGAAGTAAACTGCACAGTCTCTGCGTCTCTCTGGGAAATGTAATACCATGCTTGCACATTTGAGGGACTCACCCACCCAACACCACCAAGTAAGGCATGAGAGCTTGATCAGTTCCTCATCTACAGGAATACCCAGAGTTCTGTAAAATCCTTGATACCAATAATCCAAAGGATGACATGCACTGCTTCATGCTTTCGGGATTTACAGCCATGTAATTCCTAATAGAATTTTTCAGTTGTTCCTCTTATATTCTCCATAATCATGGCATTTATTGGGGTGGAAAGTAAAAAGGGGGTCATTAGAACTGATGACAGAATGAACTTCAGGTTACATCCTTGAAGACAGAAAGTCTACATATCAAGAAAGTTCATTAGCATAAAAAAATCTACTAATTAAGAAAATAAATCATTAAACTTATGAAAACAAAATACATGGATCTGTAGGAGCATGAAACAACAGCTTTAAGCAGCAGTGTACACCTTATTTTACTAACACTACCACCTCAAATCAGGGAAACCACAAATAATTTTTATTTCATCTCCAAGAAGGGCCACAGCTCTGTAAAACTTGCTAGGAAGGTTCTTATTTTGAAAGATAGAAAGTTAACACTTCCTTATGTAACATTACTTGCACGTTTGGGTTTTTTTTCCCCTTATTCAAAACATGGAGCCAAACCCAAGTTCCTACATAAAGTCATCATGTATTATCTCACATTTTAACAGATAGGAGATCTTTGAGCTAACACAATGTGCAATACTTGAAATACAATCATGTTTTACTATAAGCAGCATTATTTTTGACAGTTTCTGTGCACAAGAGCTGTATATGCCAAGCTGGGGAGAGAATCATTGCCTTCTCACTTCTCCCTGTACAATTCCAGGCTACATTCAGTATTTTCCCAGCTCACAAAAACTAAAGTGGGAGACTTGGAAAAGGTTCTGTATCAATGATTAGGATGGAAGCTTAGTTCTAATTATCACAGAAGCTTCTCTCCTAGCCCAGAACATGAGAAGTGCTTTGATAGCATTGACTTCCCACCACTGTTCACACTTTCCTGTGGAAGATATACCTGCTAGCACATAGGCACAGGTAGTTAGAAGCAGATTTCTGAGATTTGCATTAAATGCAATATATCATATAGTAAATAAAGAACAGTTCAAGAATTGTAATGCAAAAAAAATTTAATTTTTCAAAAAGTGTTCACGATACGGAAGATCACAATACAAAGTTTGAAGCAATACAACACTGAAACAAGTTGAAAAGCCTTTTTTTGATTGGAAGTGACTGTTTAATACAAAGACTAGATGCCAACAATACTTATTGTACAAGGTTTATGACAGTGGATTCATATACTGATTCCCTGAAGATTCCATAATTTTAAAGAAATATTTAATATTAAGGTCATGGCTGAAGTGAATTCAGACTTAGACTTGTCTCTGCCCTCCGTTCCAAGCACTAGGATTGGGTTTGACAGTACAAAGTGGATAATAAAGGCACACTGTGGTTTGAAAGCAAGGCTAGACATTCTAGCCTTTAAAACTTTCTGACTGCTGTCTGGGTGTTTTATAAACACTCTAATGTACAATTGAAAAATCCAACCCTCTCGAGGAGGTGCAGAGTGAAAAAATATTTAAGTCTGCAAAATATTTAACTCACTCAACCTATAAACCAGTATTTACATCCTTATGCATTTCTTAGTGTTACCTCAAATCCTTGGAGGTTACACACTTTAGAAATTAAGTACCTTTCTCAGAGTTATTTCTGTCATTTTACTCTGACAGTACTAGCATAAAATACACATTTAAGACCACTGTTTGATCAGTTTTGTTGATTACTGAAAAGGACAGATGCATTGCTAAAAAGTGGAAGTTATCGGCCAAAGTCAGTTACTTCAGTTACTTGCTCATTCAACTTTTCCCATACAGCTTTGCAATTTACAAAAAAAAAAGCTTAAAAGAAAATGCTTGTTTAATCTTTTAAAAATTACTCAACTGCAAGTCTTCCATGTCAAATTCTGGCACAAAGTATTCTTCAATGTTAACTTATAAAGTCCTGACAGATCTATTGCAATTATTAACAAAACCTCTTGCCACTGAGGTGCAAAACACCTTACTCTGGTTTAAATCACATCTACCACAACTAGCTCTGTCTCAGAACCACGCCAGTTCCTGTGGAACTATTATACAACTCAAAATCAGGTGACAATAGAGTTTGTAAGAGCTATACACAGGCACTATGAAAGACTTAAGCAGCACTGGTCTGCACATAAGCACAACTAATCAGTTTACACTATTTCTAGAACTACATAAAAAGCAGCAGTTATATCACATTTTGGTCCCCTGAGAGAAGTGCTCTAACTACAAAGGTCTTTGGAATGCCATCAGTACAGTGAATAAACATGCACCTCTTGCAAAGCTACTGCAGAGAGATCACCTACTTCCATGTTGATCAGACTTAGTTTTGGAAATTTTCATTCAAAATAAACCTTAATCTCCACAAGTGGCATTAAAATAGGAGGAGATGACTAGAAGTAGTATAATACTAAAAGTAGTTGATCTGTGATGATTTGTTATTACAAATTGGAATGCATAGTTAGCATACTTGATGAATACAGAGTCATTAAGAGCACAGTTTACCTCATCTATATAACCAATATTTGAGACTGCCTTTGAAAACACTAGTGTACTGCAAAAAGTTTTCAAATATGTTTTTTGAAAGCATGCTTTGCCCCCCCCCCCCCCTCCCCAGGGCAGAATGTACATTTTTAGTGAACATGAAAGACATAATGACAGTTAAAACTTAAAATACAATAAAACAGCGCACAGCAGAAGAATGAAATCAGGAACCATTTTATTTCCATCCAGTTTTGCAAGTATTAAGGATGGCATAAAAGCTCATTCCACCACTATAATTTATTAAATTATTACATCCCTAGAAGAAAAGTTTATAATGTTTCCTTGGTTTTCCTTCCCAAGTGCTTACAAGCTGTATGATTAATTGGTGTGTTTTAACTGCATCTCTCTGTCCCTAACACAAACCTCCTTCATCCTCTTCCCAGCCATCAAAATACAGTACCTGGGTGTGGAGAAGCAGCTCAGAGGCAGTCAGTAATGTAAGTTGTAAAAATGTTAAACAGCAACATACACTACACTAACACTTGGGATGCTCATAACATACAGAAGACACCTTTGCAACTCTATCGTATTCCATTTGCCATGAAAATCAGTACTGTAAGATTTGTTGTCTAGTATACGTGCACGACAGTTACTCCAGATTCTCCTGATTACTCCCAATTCCTAGGCAACAATTCATTTTTCCATTTAATATTTAAGACAAAATATTGAAACTACTCTCAAATATTATTGAACTGATTTTAATAGCAAGACTCAAATGGCATCTTCCACAATTATAGAATTAATGTTCAGTACTTCTTAATTTCTTTAAGCTTTTAAGGTAAGTTGAAAAATTACTTTCAGTATACCCCATGCAACTGAACTGCTCAAATAGTTTAAACTCTTAATTTAACATACTCTAAGTTAGTGAAGAGTTTATATTTACAAACTAATTCCAGACAGTTCTTAGACCTCACACAGCAGGAGGAAACTGTTTAAAATTATCACTATCAACAGAAAAATTCCCATAGGAAAAAAAGTATATACACTCTCACTATAGCCAGGCAATTAACTCCTCTACTTCAATACTCCCATAAACATTTAACTGAATTATTTCAACCAGTAGAACCCAACCAGCAATTCATATTTCAGATTTTTCAAACATATGATTTACCTGCATTTTTTTGTTCAGATCTAAATATATTTTTCCCATACAATCAATTCAGTTTAATGCATTTCATTTTAAGACTTTGTAAACTGTTCTCTCTTTCACATCACTTAGATTTTGAGAGAGATATTAAGCAAAAGGCTTATAGAATGCAATGAGACACAGTTTAGCTTTAAACTTAGCACTTATCTGAGCATGCCTGCAAGCGCTCTCTTACGCGAGGTGGAAGTGTTTTTAACAACCTTTCTTCTACAATCAGACTATTCCGCTTTAGGAACTGACATTCTTCCAGTTCAGCAGGAAGCGATTCAAGATAGTTTCCAATGAGCTCTAATTGAACAAGATTCAGTAGCTGACCCACACAAGGGGACAAATTCATCAGACTGTTATTTCCCAGAAGAAGAAATTGCAGCTTTTTGCACTGAAATAATCCATCAGGCAGCACTTCAATCTGGAAAAAAGAATGAACAGAACAAATATATTGTACATTAGAAGTTGTTAGCCTACTGTCTCCTAAGAATCACTTGAATAACAAACACAATCTGTAGAGAAACATTAGCAGCTCCTGTGCTGTGAAACCTGTACAATCAGTTATCTGCAGTACAGGAGTTCTGGTCCACACTACTGTCATGTAACATCCAAAACCAACCTCACCAGTGAAAAATAATTATGAACCTCAAAGGAAGTCTTAAGTCTGGACCCCACACTAACAAACCAGGCTACAGTATAGCACTGCTGCTGAAGTTACCAGCTATAATTATTTCCTCTTACCCAGACAGCCAAGCTGCTCATTATCTAGCAATATGATTCACTGCAGCTTTCAGTTTGCCATTTCAAGGTAAAAATTTAACACTGATCACTTCCATTAAAATACTAGATAGGATAGACAGATGCAGGGAAAGATAAATTTCTGCTGTTACCCTTACCTATACTATCTCTGGATCAGTGCCCTTAAGCTGCTACAGACCAGGAGAATACTTTGTATTATGCAAGCTTTGATGACACCAAAGTTTCTGTAATTCAACAAGCACCACCCCTTTTCTCAGCTTTGCTGGCTTCACTTTAATCATAACACCACAAAAGTATTTAGAACCAGAGGCTGTTCCAGAAGAAATGGTAGGGTTTGCTGGGTGTAAGTAGTAATTCAAAGTTCTACTTACATGGTTTTTTGTCAAAGCCAAGTACTGCAGATTGGTCAGATAACCAATTTCTTCAGGGATGGAGGTCAGCTTATTATAGCTAAGATCCAAATAGTGTAATTTTTTACAAAGAAATAGCTGCAATGGAACATTTTTAATATTATTATAATTTAGATACAATTGTTCCAAGTTTGATAACGCACCAATCTGCACTGGAACATATGAAATACTGTTGTGCCACAGTTTTAAGCAAGAAAGATTCTTAAGATGTTGAAAACTAATAATTTCTTCCACTGTTCTGAGATTATTCTCTTTTAAGTCAATTTCATGCAAATTGTTTAGAGTAAAGATGGAATGGGGGATGCGCTCTAAATCACAGCAGATTAATTCCAAGGTTCTCAGGTTCACCAGCTTCTTCAGGTTATTCAGCACAATCAGTTTATTCCCCTCGTTGTTGATAGACAAGTGTTGTAAAGAAGGCAGAAGATCTGTAACCACTTGAGGTATACGGGAAAGGTTGTTTTTTAAGTTAATTGATCTCAGGTTTTTTAGGCCCTGAAAGCTTTCATTGTATATGGAGTTGTGATGATCTAGCATGAAATATCCTGTTAAGCACAATTCTTGTAAGTTTTTCAGATGAAAGACCCAAAATGGAATTCTTCCCATCTCACTAGATTTCAGGCGCAATGTTTTTAGGTTTTCTTCTAAAAAGCTGACAGCTGGATAATCCATAGTTAGTGATGAATGATAAACATTGAGTTCTTTGAGATTGACTAGCTGGGTCACAGCAGAAGGAAGTTTGGCTTCAGGAATAAGTTCCAGGCTTAGAACTTCTATTTCTGTCAGTTCAAAGACACTGTCTGGAAGACCATTTAACATAAAAAGGTGAAGTTCAATCTTGTCTTGAGAATTCCGTACTAGTTTATTTTTCAGTTTTTCTACTGACCATTCATTGTTAAGATTTATTTGTTTCAGTTTGTTTTCACTCAAATCAGACAGGAATATTGAGAAGCGCTGGGAATAAAGAGGATCATACTGATCTGCCAAGTGGAGAATAAATGCAAAGTCATTCTTCACATCAGGTATATCACTGTAATTACTTTTCTCTCTCAGCTTCTCAAAAGAATATTGCTTAAGTGAACTTCTCAACATCCACCACAAACTGTAAGTACAAGTTAAGCCATAGAAGATCACTAAAACAACATAAAACGAAGCCAAGACTTTAAAAATTTCTGCTAGTGAATAAACACACTGGTACCTTTTATAGCCTGTAAAGGCTTGAACATTAACTATGCAATCGATTTCAAGAGTAATAAATGATAAATAGTAGGGGACATAAATTATTATTATTACAAATACAATGACTTTCACTATAATCTGTTTCATATACACTGTATATATGACATCCTTCTCTTCAACATGTACTCTGAATTTCTTCACTTTTTCAAATATAGCTTTAGCTTGTTCCCCTTCTTTTTTGTCAAGAACACTTGAGGAATTTTCCCTTCCAGTTGTTTCCAAGCCAGGTTGCGAATATGGCAGGGACTGTCTGCTGGCCCCTATATCTACTGAACTCCCAGGTGATGAAATCACTGCTTTTGATTTGGCTATTGGCAACTTCCTCACAGACTGCTCAGCAACTGTTTCTGAGAGGGCACGTGTTGTCCATGGAGAATCGAAACACTTCTGAAGAATAGCTACGAAGTGCTCAAGCCTGGAACTTGTGCTAGGATAGTAAAGCCAGAAATTACTGCAAGCTGCAAAAATAAAGGTATGCAGAAGCACTAGGTACGGAAAAAATTTGGCAAACCAGTGAAGCTGTCTCTCATAACATACTGCATCGATGTAGGAGTATTGCTGCCGATGGAGATCGTTCTGGATTTTAAGCGGGATGATTATCGGGGCTGTAGAGCTGGCCGACATGTTAAGGGTGGCTTTAACTAAATCCCAAGGCACGGCACAATGATTGTCAAATTCTAGCTTGCAAGGAAGACAGCACAATACTCTGGTTTGAGTAAGCTGGAGAGCCCCAGCGAGCACAGCAACTAGCAGCATTATCATGGTGAGGTAATACCAGAAGACATCCCACCATGGTTTTAGTATGTGGTAGGATGACTGGGCATCTGCTAAGTATTTGAGTTCTGTTAGCGTGATCATGACTTTCACCTGTGAGAGAACAGCAGCTGGCAGAGGAAAAAAGAAAAGACATCCTTAGATAATTGTTAAAAACAATTTATCTCACATAACACTTGAAGCTTATTACTGTTTTCACAGTTCTAAATATGTGTAACATTTGCCTATCATCCAGAACACAGCAAAAGGATCCAAGAACTCCTGGCACCTATCCATCATCTTATTTATTTTAAGGAAAACTTTCTTGGAATGCAAAAATTTAAGTGAAAAGTGAAACTAGCATCAGATATTAGAAAATATGCTTTGACCAAAATATTTAGGTATTGTTCAAGTAGAAGTAAGAAGCAGATAGAAGTTAAAGTGTCTGATACATTACTAGCAGTCCTTCACTGCTGCCTTAATGTTAAGTCACAAAAGTAATCTCATTTATGAAGAATTCCAAAAATCAGAGCTACATGTTACTATGATGGTTCTTGTAATTCAGAACTTTGTACTAGATCAAGTCATGCTACCCAATTAAAGCATACATAAAAATTCTCAAAAGAGCAACTTTGCATTACATGTTCTTGTATATAATTCCCCATCTTCTCCCATCAAGAGCATTAAGTATACTGACAGCAGGAAAATTAAACTAGCACAACTTGTTACTATCCAATATTGTCATATACATAAAGTGGAACACAACCCCCAGCAGCACAGGTCTGATTCATACTTACTTTAATTAAAGAATATAAAATACACAGCACTGCTCAGTCAGGTGGTCTACACCTTTTAAACTTCCTTGGACATGCCATCTTTACATTTGTCTTCATTCTGGATAGAGAAAACATTGAACATCCTTTATTTTTAATGGCCTCACCTACACAAAGAGCAAACATTTCAGCTTTCATTCATTACAACTACTACCTTATTGCAGACATTAAGATCCATTAAGCTCTGAATTCCTAAAGCTACATGAAATGGAACAGAACCTACTCAGACATGACCATGTAGAATGTGAAGTCAAAGTTTTGCAGTTACATCAACACAAGAAACAGGAAACTGCCTACAGCTAGCCCTATTTCAACTGGCAAGTAATTTTTTTTTCTCCAAATGACTGTGAAAATAAAATACACAAAATGGAAGACTTCAGGAGATTTCAGTCACAACTTTCATATACCAAGGTTTAGCAGAAACAAAGACCCGTATTTTACATCCTGAACCAAATGAATAAACTGTCCAGTGTCAACGGCTTTGGAGAAGACACATGAAGCAATGGGGATGTGCTGATTCTATCAAATTATAGAAGCATTTTGCTTGGAAAAGACCTTTAAGATCATCAAGTCCAATTGGTTACCTTGCATTGCAGAGTCCACAACTAAATCATGTCCCTAAGCACCACATTTACACATCTTTTAAATACCTCCAGGGATGGCAACTGCACTGCTTCCCTGGGCAGCCCGTTCCTGTGCTTGACAGCCCTTTTTGTGTAGATGTTTTTCCTACTATACAACCTAAATCTCCCTGGCACAACTTGAGGCTATTTCCTCATTTTATGTTCCACTGGTTATTACTCAGAAGAGATTGAACCTCACCTGGCTACAACCTCCTTTCAGGTAGTGGTTGAGAGAGTCTCCCCGAGCCCCTTTTCTCCAGGCTAAACAACCCTTGTTCCCACAGCCACTCCTCATACAACACTTGTGCTCTAGACCCTTTACCAGCTTTGTTGCCCTTCTTTGTACATGCTCCAGCAACTCAATGTCTTTCTTGTAGTAAGGGGCTCAAAACTTAACTGTATTTGACATGCAGCCTCACCAATGCTGAGTACAGGGGGACAATCACTTCCCTAGTCCTGCTGGCCACACTATTTCTGATACCCGCCAGGATGCTATTGGCCTTCTTGGCCACCTGGGCACACTGCTGACTCTTACTCCACATTCACATTGGAAGGGAGAACAGCCAAAAAAAAGTAAACCCTTCTGGCATTCACACAGCTACTTTTAATAGAATGTAGAAACTTACCAGGCCCACTCAAGGGAAAGCAGCTGAAGGACGACAGGATGGTTACAATACACTCCTGTAGAGAAAATAATTTGTCATCAGATGATAAAATATTTGTACTCCAATAACTGAGTATTAGAACATCAGTCCATTACTCCTTCCACAGCAGGGTTTTAATGAGCAAAAGACCTAACCAAATCTACAAGATCTTGTTAGAATAATTTGAAGTCCCACTCCCATCAAATTATTTCCTTGGTTGCACTCTGAAAGTTGATTGTCCTAAAGCAGAGATAAAGTAACAGCCCTTGTCATTGCCCTCTAAGTACTAAAAGCCATTCAAACTCAACCCTTTTTGCATTTACATAGTTACTAATCCTACAGCTGAGATGCTCTAACCATTGCTAAGAAATAGCAATTTCTTCAATCATTTCAGCTCCACTTGCAAAAGACATTTGCAAATACCTTTGAAATTAGTTATTTTGGTATAATTCCTTGGGGTTTGAATATACATTTGTAGGTATATAAACACAAAAAGGTACTAAACCCATGCAAACCAAAGCTTTAACACTACAAATAATATCTGGATCACATCTCAACTCAAGCCAAGCATGGATGATTTGAATGTAAACAGAAAAAAAAAAAAGCAAAAGTATTGTTGCCATTTCCAACCTAGAATTAAAACCAGTCAAGTCTTCCAACTTGAACTTTGTCACAAAAATGGAAGACTTGGGACCCCATTAGAGTTGTAAAGAATACAGTAAGAGATATATGTTGAATGATTCAACAAAGTAAGAGCAAAAGTTACAAACAGCACACTTTTAACAAGTAAAAACATTTGAAAAGTCGAAGGGAACTGGCTGAGAGTTTAAAATAGTGTGAAAAGTCTAATTAGCATGAGGATGGGAGCAATTCTTTTCCTGATGAGCATAGAAACCTCATCAGGGACTTGGGCAGATACTAACATTTTAAGAACATGCTTTCTATAACTAAATGCTTATTAGAGAAAATGACAAGTAACACAATTTAACAATGCACATATGTACTTTGTACTCTTATACAAATAACACCACTCTCCTGATAACTGACCTGTTTTGGGGAATAACCAAGGCTCTTGTTGAGCATAAGGGACAGAATTCAGGGTGCAATAAAACAGTTAACATTTTGATAAAGTATATTAAAAGTCACAGAAAAAAACCAGAAAACAGTATTAAATACTATTAAGAAAATATTAGTATACTTGAGTATATGCATATCCCAGTGCACCTTCTCCAAGCAATGCCATACTGCTCAGACAAAAAATGGTTTGTTTTTATACAGATGGAGAACTTAAAGTGAGACAGACCCATGTACATTTGTAAGGCCTGTTTCTATAAAATGCTTTGTCACCTCCTGCCCTGAACCTTAAAGTTGTTAGTCCCTATCACATAACCCAGGAAAAAAAGGCTACATTCTTGCTACAGTTTTAGAACACTTCCTAGCAGAAAGGGAGAGTCACAATATTAACTGTATTAATACTTGAACTCTGGTCTTGTCAATTACTACTTTTTGGAACCCTTCAATGAAGTACTCATTACAGTTCTCTACATATACAAAATAAAGCTTCTTATCAGAGAAGTAGGAGGTATAGGCAAAGGAAAAATAAACATGTGAATTATTAATAACTCTGCTACAGACAGTTTTCTTTCAAATCCTATCTGTATGCCAAGAGTGACTAATCAAATGGAATAATGCTGAACTGTAATGGGTTTGATAAATCTCATCTCCAGCAGCTTTCAACCCATATCAAAGCCATAAAAGCTTTTCAAAGTGGTCTAATTCAATTGGCAATCTTTCTTAGAAGATTAGAGACAGAAGTGTAGCTGCAGGCTAAGTGATGACTTCAGGAGAGTTACCCCAGACCAGTCCCAGGCCAGTAGCCAGAAAAATAAAGTAATAAAGATCACTAATATCTAGGCAACTTCTAGTTACTTCAAGACTTACAAATCTAATCAATAAAAACATATCCAGATTATGAATAAAAGGCTATCATTTTGAAAAATATTATTTATAAGCATGAGACACACACACACCACACACACCACCCCCCCTTGCTGCCAAAAGGTTACTTAACACTGCATTAGTCTCATTTGGTCACTGCTTACATAATTTTAGGTACCATTTAGCAAGTGATGGCTCTGCAGCAAGATAAGTGCCTTGCTTGTAGCCCATTATCCTTTGGGGAGGACAAAAGCCAATACCACACAGGAGGCTTTGTTTTAATTTTAAGGCTATGCTGTTTTTGTTCATTGTTTAAGTATTCAGCTGGTGTTTACACCACACTAAGTTAATCAAAATAGATTCATACCACTGAAGTATACCTTGTCAGGCATTCTAATGGCCCCTCTAGCTTGCTTTTTTCCTCTCCCCTCAGATAAACACAGCCATCAGCTTTTCAGACAATATCTTTACATTCATGCTGTTATTGCAACAGCTTGATGTGCTTCTCAACTGAGGTTAGGAGATACTAGCATGCTAAGTAGATGTGTCTTATCAATTTTCTATCAACAATGATTCCTGAACTACAGTACCAACTTAGCTTCTAGCTAGTTTAAACATATCACTTTTTCTTCTGGAGTTTTGGATGCAAAATAAGTTCAATAAAACACTAAGCAAGCAATCAATTCTGCCTAACAGGCAGTTTTGAAACTCTTCTGTGGGAATCCTAGTGCCTGCTTATTGTCTCACATGCATGGCCTCAAGCTCCACTTGTAAATAAACCCTCATGAATATTCCCAAATGAAAAAAAGGAACAAAATTTACACACACACCCCCCAGATACTCCACCTAAACCACATCTTTCCTGGCTAAAGCTTCTTCTGTTGGCATGCTACCATTTCCTTTTTCAAATGTTCCCTAAAGAACAAAAAGCCAGGTACTGCAAGTGTTCTGGGGCAGCTCTGACTTCAGAATGAACGATACTGTCATACATACTTTTAACAGATGAGTTCAGATGACTGCCTCTCCCCTTAAGACTCCTATTGACTATTCAATTCCAGCACTACATTTGATATATGTTCTTTCAGAATCTGTGCTTCAACCACTTGTGAGCACATGCAGATTCAGTTGTAAGATCTTTTTGATGGGGATTGATGCATTCTACTGAATGCAGAACAACACACAAACAAGATTAGAGAAAGCTTCTTTCCAGTTCTTTCTGAAGGTCACAGGTGATATTTAAACATGTATAAGTAATTATCCTTTTGTATTTAAAATAAACGAAAAGACATTCCCATACTCTAAAATAACCAGCATAATCCTCAAGCACGGGATGTTGGAGACTACATTAACATTGTTACAAGTTTTCCATATCAACCTTTCAAACAATCAAAGACCATAATTACAACTACACACAATCCCAACCATCTGTGTCTGGATTAAGCAGGCCCTTGCCTGTCTTAAATGCTCCTGCTCTCAAGACAGTTCTGCTGAACGTATGATGTGGAGCTGCAATAGCAAAGTCTTAGGCTGCTTAAAAGCAGTCCTTGCTCACTGCAGAAGGGTGCTCACATACAACCATGTAGCTCAATTGCTGAGGAAAAAAATCGTAAAAAAACCCCGTTTAGTTTGAAATCTAAAAATTAGGCTACGCTTACATTTTTACTTTACATGAGCTACTTTGCTACTGCTTCAGAGTTAACTCCACAGCACATAAGCTGATAAAGTCTTGCAGAATTAAGCAAACTGCTACCCAGCTCTACCACTACCATACCTTCAGCAAGCCATGAAAACTGGAGTACAAGGCAACTATATTTGAAATACTTTCCTCAGCTGCCCAAAAGCTTGAACATTCCTAGGTTCAGCACAAAAGGTCTTAGAATGGGGGGAGGGGAGGCAGAAATCTTAAAGGCAGCTTCACCCAAACTCAGAATAGCATTTATTCTATTACTTCTTTTTTCTGGTACACTTAATGCAAGAGAAAGACTTTATCTTGTAGTCTAATCTAAATTGAAGTAAAGCTCGTTTCCAATTTGATTTGCTTCACAAAAACAAGACTTGCTCTTGAAATGTGACTGCTCAGGAGTAGATACACTACATTATGCATTTCCAACCTATGCCTGCAGTGCTCCAGAAAAAACCATCATCTTCCTTGAGCCATATTAAGTTAGCTTCTCATGAAATGCCATCAATCTCCAAATATTAAACCTTTTTTCTATTCAAGGAAGGCAAATAAAGAATTAAACTTTGGTAGTACAATATGCCCACTGGTCAAGTACTCACTAGGGAGATGGCTCACTTTCAAGCATTCTGGTTGCACAGGTAGTTAAAATTACGTACATGATAATGAATCACACCAGCAAGGTCTGCCCAAGTGCATGAAGTTACCTGACCCCATTTCTCAATAGTGCATGGGAAGGAGAAACCCAGTCAACTGTTTTGAAGGTTAACCTGTATTACAACAGAATTACTGCAGAATTAAACAGGCAAGCAATCTAACGGTAAAAGCCTAAAGTAAAATGAAAGGTAGACCAGCTTTGTTTTGCACATGATCTCTTTGCAAGCAAGCTGTCTGCATTCTGGGCAAATATCACTTCAGTTATAGTCACAGTGCTTTCTAAGATGCCCTACTAAACCAAGCAGAATCTGGACTCTTGATCAAATCCAAATGTTTCTAGTAAGCAATAATTTGTAGTTTTAATGTCTCAGCACTATTTTCAAACTCAAATTAAAAAAAATTAATATTACATCACATGGTAATAGAAGTATGACAAAGGAAGGACTTTAATGAGAGAGACAAGTGTTGCGTTGTGGTCTCTTTCCTTGAGGACCCATTAAGAAACCTGCAGCCAAGCTGTAGTAGCCTTAATTCTTTTAAATTACAAAATATATTAACTTAAACTTCAGAGATGTATTAGCATCTACAATACTGATCACAAATAACAACACAAGACAGTGCTTTGTGTCGGTTATACAACGAATCCAAAGGGTAAATTAACTTAGAGATATTTTGTTTCGCCCTAATATATAACTAATAATTTAACTTAATTTTTATTCTCACTGGAAATTCTAATGCTTTTGAAGAGCGAGATTTTTTATATGCTCCATTAATAAACATTTCTTCAAACATCTGTACATTTCACATACTCCACTTTTAAAAGGAAATTATAAATAGAAAGAGACTGCCAGAACTCCACGTCGTTTTTACCCACTAAGTAGCTCTGCTATCATGAGTCTGCTTGGCAATTCCTAAAGAAACATAGCAAAACCCATTAACAGATTAAAAAAAGCAACTGGAAAGTGTTCCATAAGACTTTTAAAACAAGAAGATAGAAACCTGTAGTAATTCTGACAGGAAGACCATGGCATATTGGGGTGTTAGCGATCCACTCTGGCTAGCTAACAGGCCCAGGCCTGTGCTGTTGCAGACCTCTTGGCCACAGCATAAATTTAGCCAGCTCATAATGCAGGAGTCTGCAGGCAGCTCCCACTTGGTACCAGCTATTACATCACTGTGTCGTGGTTTTGCCCCGGCCGAGGGCCGCACCCCACACAGTCGCTTGTACTTTTAAAAGGAAGGGGGAAGGAGAGTTGGGGGAGGGGGAAAAGGGAAGGAAGAAAGGAGGAAAAGAAACCACAACCTAGAAACCAGAACCACGCAGGTTGGGATAAGGATAGTTTACTAAACAATAACAGAAAACTAGATATAACAATAACAGAAGTTTAAAGCACAAAATAGATGAAACTGGTGATACACAATGCAATTTCTCACCAAACCACACAACTCAGGCCGCACAGCTTAGAGCCCGTCCCGGACACCCCAACCATCCCCAGAAACTGCACGTCCTGGCGTTGTCTCCCCCTCTTCCCCCCAGTCCCCCCTTAAACTGAGCATGACGTAACTGGCATGGAATATGCTCTTTGGCCAATTCGAGTCACCTGTCCTGGCTTCGTCCCCTCCTTTCTCACTAGTAAGGAAGTATGCAGAGCTGAGAAAGGTACTTGATTGCCCGGCAACAAATCGGAGACATCAGGGTGCTATCAGCACTATTCTCATGCTAACACCCAAACATGGCATTCCATTCACTGCTGAAAAAAAAGTTTAACTCCATCATAGCTGAAACCAGGACACACTGGCATGCCCTTATCAAGAGGTGCAGCAAGTTGTCCTGAGAACATCTTTCCTGGTTGATGACAGAAGTGGTGCATATACATGTTTTCTTGCAAGAAAATTCTGTAACAGCTTGAATGATCCAACTAAGGTAACACTTGGTACAAGCAGGGTCTGCACGGTGTGCTGCATGAGGACTGAAGGCCACCTGATACTGCACAACTCGTTTTCCCAGCTTCTAAGGGGATGTAAGATTATCTATACTATTTTCTTTCTTTGGTGTCAAATCCAATAAAGAACATTTAAAATGATGGCATACAGAGTCTGAGTACCTCTTGTACTGAGATCATCATGGAGTAGCACATCTTAGTGCTAAACAAACTATATAGATTGTCTTCCAGAAGCTAACTTCTGACATTCTCATGAAGTAAAAACATGGGCCCAAAAAAAGTGAAACAAAGAACAAGTCCCAGATATCCATCACGTGGCATCATACAAGCTGATCACATCTCATTCATTTTCAACACAGAGAGGTTAGCATTTAAAGTGAAGCAGTACCTTCTGTCAATCTTTTTTTGGCTGTTAAGTGTTCAGGTACACAAAACCTTTCGTATTGAATAAAAAGTAGGAGAGGGCTGTACATTCCTACTACTTCTAAAATATCTATACACTTGTAAGAGCCCAAAGAATTGTACTTTTAAGCTTGGCATTAGACAGCCCATAATGAAGTACACAATGCAACAGAAAGTCCAGTTACAGATACAGTTGGTTTTTTCCTTTCAAAAACCAGGGCACTCAGGTTACAGAAGTAAAAATAAAACTGAGCGTGCCAGACCAAGTAGGTTCATTTCTTTGATAAATTAAATGGTTTTCTAAACAAGCTGAGTGAAGAGATTAGATCTAGGTTGCAGAAAACAACTTCCAGAGTGACTCCATTTTATAGCAGCTGAGACAAAGATGGTAATTTCATAAAAACTACAAGTAATCACAGAAAAAGAGAGAGGTCACAGGCCACGCTGAACAAACAAAAGGTGGACTACATAAAAATTAGATTTAACACATACAGGGATTGCAGCAATAGGAACAAGTAAAAATGTTCAAGCATGTAAACAAAGGGGTTTTTTCGCTCTAACTCTTGAGCCATTTGTTGAGACAACCAAAAGAAGAGAGGAAAAACCCTACCTGGACTATCCTTTTCTAAGAGGAACGTGCCACCAACGATGTAGCCCTAAGGATATCAAAGGCTGTCCTCTACTAGTACCCAAGAAAATACTTGTAGCTGACAGGAACATCATCCCTGTACAAATCTAATACACCTAAAGAGTATTACCCTCCAACAAAGCCAGTCAGAACAGAGAGTAACAACGTCCAGAGTAATGGTGACTCTTAAGACAGACGACTACAGGAAGTGGGCTTTCTAGCATAAGAGGAGGGATTGGAATATACTGGGTGTAGAGAGGAGGGGATAGAACAGCATGTGAAATGCATCAGCCTGTCTCAGGACAGAAGTATGTACTCCACCTGTGCTCAGCTCATGCTTATTCAAACTAGAGTAGGAGGAGACAGTTCTCTCCAGAGATGACTACAGTGATGCCATGCTGTCAAACATTCCAACTCAAAGGTGTCAGGGAAGGCATCAGGGAAGCATCACAGACTACACTCTTATGTGATAACTAAAAGAACAGGCCTCCTTTGTTGTTCCCCCATCCCCCAATTAGGTTTTAAAAACAGGTACAACACCACTGAGGACAGAAATAGTACTCCAATACTACAAAAAGTCCCTACTTCAAGTTCTAAAGAAATCTTAGAGCAACTTTGGAGCATTAAGGATGGAACGTCGCCTTAGTTCTTCACCTATTATTTCTTAAGCAAGGAAGATTAGACTGAAAGTAATTTTGAAAGGTCTAGCCTGGGACTGATTTTTGTGGCATGCTGTACCTTTTAGAGATCTCCCAAAAAACATCTTACACAAGAGTACGTAAAGTTCTTCATCCCAGTTAACAGTGTCAGACACCTTCAAACTGCATGAAATGAGATTTTCACGTTCACTTGTAAAGCCTTTTTATTCTCATAACCACATTCTCGTGTCTTTCTCATGCTGAGAATTATGAATACATAACCACAAGACAATGGTATCAGCAGTATCCCTCCAGCATTCTAGAGGAAACCTCAATGGTATCTATTTAATTCTGCATACCAAGATAAGTACTACAATAGAAAATTAATTTTTATCCCCTTCGTTTCCAGAAATCAGGCAGATACACATGATGTCCATTCATTGTGCTGCTATGGTCAGGACATCAGAAAGCAAAGCAGAGGAAGATAACCCATTCACAACTTCAATATTATAAGGTTTCTCTACTAGCAGGTTCTTTAATTACAGTACAGTTTATTATCTTCAGACTTCAAGAGCGTAAAAGTATAAGAGACCCAGCAGCCTAAGTTACGATATTTTAACAAGGGACCCTCTTTGAAAAGCCAGGAGTAGCTCACACACATACTCTTCCATTTTTGGTGTACCTCTCAATGAAGTCATAAATGACCATAGGCCCTTGAAGTAGTCAAGACAACTTCTGCAACCTTACTGGAAACAAGCCATACATAAGAAAATATTCTTAGGAGGAAGAGCCTTGGTGTATGTCCATACCCCTGACCTAGCTCTGAATTAATACTCAAGTACCACCAGGAATGCTGTTCATCCACAGGTGGACTGTAAATCCTACTTAAGAGGTCAGGTAAGCATGTGAGTCAATCTTGTAGTCTACAAGATATCATGCTGCTATAAGTAGGCTACCAACATAGGTCATTATATGGTAACATAATACCATATGTACTGATGTATTAACTAAAGCATGTTAAACTTCTGATTGGATACTTCTAGATAAAAGTCCTATAATGAATTCAACAGCACTGCATTTAGACAAAAATGGAAGGTGCCAATGTTCTTCATACTGTGGGAAGTCCTGCTAGTTTTGCAGAGAGCAGAGTTTTGCAATACAATGGTTTTATATATTCAGAACCTTCATTCTACAGTGTTTTCCTCCATTGCTTTCCAACACAATAACCATATCCACCAATAACTAACTACAACCCAGGTAATCGGGATGTTTACCTCTGACAGCTGAATAGCTCAATGGAAATAATTTTACTTCTCTAGACTTCAGAATCCTCAACTGTAAAATCATGGTAATGTATCTCCTATTCTTCATCAGATATTTAAATGAGGAATGTTTTACAGCATTAACGCTTCTTACTAAGTAGTCAAAAGACTATCCAGGATCTGAGAGCTAGAAGCAAACATGCTATAGTTTTTCCTAATAGTGGTCAGACAGTTACCCCTTTTGCCTAATCTCAGAAATGTGAATTTGTATTTATACCCTGTATTCTAGCTAGAATAATTTTTATGTTTCTAAAACATGAACAGTTATCCAATACAGTAAATTAAAATTCCAACATTAGGCCTAAAAAAGAAACCTATGTTTTTTCAATATTTATGGACTGCCAAGTCCAAACAGTGTCCTACCAGTGTCCTATCTAACAGATGTTGAGAGCAAACGGTAACATCAAATGAGGTCACAAATCAAAAATATGTACCAAATATATTCTGTGTCTGCAAGATAATTATTACCACACACAAATATAGCTACAAGATTTAAGAACAGTCACAAAACAGTGTTTTGGTTTTAAACTTTCTTGATTCTGCGTAAGTTTCATGAAGGACTTTCCAGAAGGGAATACTATTGCTTCCACAGACCACAGAGAAGAATTTAACTGCATTTAGGAAAGTATAATTGCCAGTGCAGCAATACAGAAGCACATCTGATTTCCCTCTGTTAGTTCTGACATTGGAAAGCTGATTCCCATTTTGAGCAATGGCTCCTAGCTCATCAGAAGCAGCAGGTTTTCATCTTATTTAGCAGGAAAATTATTCTGGAAAGCCAGCCTGTCCAGCTGAACGCTTTATTCTAGATGTTCGGTCTAAACATCCAAAATATAAATTTATAGGTTTGCAATTTACATCTGATTCAAACTCGGGCACTTTTTGTATGCAAACTCTCCTGAAACCCATCTTGCTAACTTTTAAAGAATCTTCTCACCCCAAAGTAAAAAAAAAAAAACAAAACCAAACAAACATGCCCTCACAAAAAACCAAGCCCAAAACACAAACTTGTGCAACTCTACAGTCAAACTCACCTGCAATGAAATGGGACAGTTTTTACTAATCCTCCAGCAGGAAGCATGTTGTCTGTAAAGTCACCTCAATCTCTTAAGTTATCTTTCCATTCACATTACTCTATATTATATACTTATCAACCAGACAAAGCAAACAACTACATCTTTTCTTTTAATAAAATGATGGACAAATTTTACATGGCACATATACATACAGTATGATAGCGTAAATTACATATCAATGCCTAAGCACAACCCTGTATCTTAAAAGCTGCGCGCATGCATGCAATCATGAAAGCTAAACCTGGTTCAGCTTATCAGAAGCATCTCCTAGAACAATGCCAAGTTTCAGTACCATATAAAAGTGATCGACTTAAATGCTGCAGTAAACCTGCAGTAATCCTGCTTTCTTTCCTGAAGAAACACAAGGGTAGCTTATCACCTACGTTCATGCTTTATACTCCTTTTCGAGTAGGCTGAGAGAAGACCAAACAGCAAGTTTTTCCAGTACTACAAGAAAAACACTTTTGGTATAAAGCCAACTTTAATAACTTCAAAACCAAGAGTCAATGTTTTATCATCACCTGAATCAATTAAGAACTTTGAAAGAAAAAACACCTCCAGACCCACATTTGTAAGAAACTGAATAATAGTTTGAAGGAAAGCAGACACTACTTTTAACAACTCCAGTTCAGTAAAGCACTTGAGTATTGACATATCCTGTCTTACTTGAATTAAGCAATATTTTGGTGCTTTATTGACTTTGAGTCACTATCATTGCAAAGTTAGTATCTAAACAACATTAATGTTTGATAAAAAGTATTTATTTAGAAAAGAGTTTTCCTATACTGCAGAAGCACTGGCAAAGCAATAATTATTTTCATACTTCCACTGGCATAGGTCAAAAGCAATAGTTTATCTTGTTAATAATTAAACACCACAGACAGTTTTTAGTTAAAACTTTCCAAATGCCATCCCTTCTTCAAATATTTTGGATTACACAACAAATGCATGTTAAGATTTTGCTTACAGTCATCTGGAAAAAATAGTTTAAAGGATAGATACTTAAGCATTAGAGTCTAAATTTGCAGTTCTTAATTCCAGCTCAGTAGACCTCTTCATCTGCATGCAGATGAACTTTAGCTCCCAGAAAATATCTGAATAAGTATTTGACAGCCTGAACTACTCCTAAAATACCAGTAAAATAGAATACCCAGAAATTATGACAATAACATCTGGAAAAGCAGGGGTTACATTTCCTGAGGTTTTAAGTGAGAGCTTTAAAATCATTTTAATTAAGCACGAGTAAGCTACATGACCATAGTTTTGTAGTTTCTGTGCTACAACACTGAAACTTTGTTTCCATATTAAACTAAAACTATAACTCAAATTAGTATCTCCCAAAGAAACAAAGTATCTATAACAATGTCTTAAGCCTACTAACAATTAGCAGCCATGAAACCAGACTGCATCACTACCACAATATTATTGGTATCACTGGATCTCTTACTGGCATTTTTATTTTCACAATCAACTAAATTCTCAATTTCATTATATGAAATTGCTTTCCAGTTTACAGTATCAGAATATACTGAGAAGTTGAGAACTATTGATGGAAATACACTGACATAATTTAATTCAGGGTGCGTGAAGACACTATTTTGAAACAGAATAACGCCAATGAGAATTAAATTCAAGATACTCCATTGAGTTTTCTCCACAATTCCCTTGATTGTTGAAAGGCCCTAGAATCCTCCCGGGTGTATACTGGAAGAGGGTGTGCCAGCACTATAGCTCAAACCGCATTTGCAAAAGCTTTCTTGAAAGCTGCATCATCTGCCTTTCCAGTGTACTATGCTAGAAAGCACAGCCTTTTCACATCACTAACTTTAAACCAAATAACCGGGGAAACTATTCATAAGTATTATGAATCTTTAGTTCAATATTGAATTACAATTGGATTTAAACTAGCTAGAAATTAAACCCAGAACTAATTTGTAGCACACTAACAACTCCTGTGGAAAAGAAAACTCAAGCACAACTACAATAAACTGAAGCCTGCTTACCAAGTCTGGCAAGACTAATTGGAACGTACACACAAGAGAATTCATATAAAAATCAGCATAGTTATTAATAACTTAAGACCACATGATTTATAACAAGCTCTCTGACATTAATGAGGCTGACTGTCCACGTGGTAGTGGTAGGGTTAATAAAAAGCAGGCCACAGCCTCCCGGCTACATTTGCCAGCTACCACAAAGCACAGTTACTAGTTTGTGATGCATGGCTCTGAGCTCACTCCATACAGGATATGAACATGCATTATAGACAAGGCACACCACAGCTTGTCACCAGTTACGGACAATAAAGCCTATCAGTTAATTATTAGCAAATTAATAATAGATTATACTTTGCTAAACCATATGACACTCATGTAAATATTAGAATATTAATATCACTTTACATTCCTCATCTTTCTACATGGCTATCCATGATACCCAAAACAAGTATCTTCATAATGACAGCACAGACTTCTAATTTATATTTAAAAAGAGTAACTGCAAGAGCAACTGACAAACACTATTTGCAAGGCAATAGCTGAACAGCTTGTATAAGGATGCCTACAGAAAGGATAAATACAGCTCACAGGTTAGGGCACAGAATACAGACAGCAGTGTGAAACACTTAGATAGGCAACAGAGAGACAAATACAAACCACACCTTATCCCCTTAGCCCCATAAAATACTAATCCTAGCTGAGAAAAGCTTTATGGCTTAGCAGTCAGTATTGTAAGCAGAAGTAGTATTACTAGTGCCACAGCCTCTTTTGCTACCTGTAGCACATCAGGCAGAGCAGGCACAACAGCAGCTAAAGGAATACCAGATTTCCCCCTCACCCTCCCCTCCAGAAATCCATTATAAAAACACTTCTTTGGCAGTGACATACTGGTCTACAAAATTCATTTTACAACACTGAAATACCGACGGATGTTTCTTTAGCATTGTTAATCTCTCTCTAAAATTTCCTCAACATGCTTTCATCAGCTTAGTACCTTGCAAAAAACAAAAGGCAACTTGCTTTTTCTCCACATAAGAACACTATTTGCCCAGAAAAAGAGGAAAAAATGAAGTCAGACCAGCATCTCTCCTCTTCAGAGAGCAAGAGAACAAGCATATTAACACTGCAAATTTCTAAGAGTTACATGAAACCTACTGAAGTTGAAACTCAGTTACATTACACTAATCTAAAATTCAGTACAATGTAAAAAAATGCTAATGTAAAGCTCTATGGTAAACATTTTGTTATCTAGATGAAACAGAATGTTTTAAACACTGGGGAAAACCCTTAAGAAAACTTGTACCCTTATCCTAACTACTGGTTCGCTGATACAGTTATTCTCTCTGTTCTTATTCCATGTTCCTTGTGCCACTTGGCACCACAGATACTGAAAAGAAACACTACTTCGGGTAACTCTTCTACTCCCCACAGAGTCAGCTGAGTTACTCCAAGAAAACACACACAATGTATACTTGGGCAGTACACAATAAATTCTATAAGCAATATACTACAAGAGTTCAACACTCAAGACTTATGAGCTCCCCCCTCACCTTGAAAGTTTAAGAACCAAAACAAAATAGATCAATGAGTTTTAATCAGTTGCCCCCTCTGCTAGGAAGGGACATAAGGAAGAATTCTGGGACCCAGGGAAATAATTGATGCCTTACCTTATCACTTCAGCAGATAAGGAAAGCTGGGAGTCAGAACATGTGACTTGAAACTGCAAGTGACCACATAACTCCTAGCTTATTCTAGCACTACCTCAAAGGTATTGCTTTAGATGACCATGCTAAGTGCCAATTCAAACATGCTTTACCTGACTGCCATAATTAGTTATAATCTTCATATAAAACTAAGCTTTGGGGTTGTCTGCTTTAATCACTGCTACAGAACTGGTTAATTGCAGTATTCGCCACTAATTCCTTACTGAAGCCCGGAAGCTGCCTCGATTTCACCGCAGAACAGACCGACACAAAGTAAGCCTTACGCCACTAAAACAACTCGGCTACGAGGCAAGTAAAAGCTACCATGCAAGAAACCCCCTGCCACAAGAGCAGTATCTTGTGAAACAAGAGGACAGAGGAAAGGAAGAAAAAAAAAAAAAAAAAAAAAAAGGACACTGCTTCTTTCACGCACAGCACCACCAGGCCTCAACACCGAGTTTAAGAACCCTCTCCCTTCGGCGAAGTCGGGCTTGGCACCGCCTGCCATTTGCTCGAGGGCAGGTGCCGCCGCCACACCTGGAGCCGAGGGGTGGCAGCTGCCTCCCAGCCGCGGGGCAGAGGAAGGAAGCCCCAGGCGACCTGTAGCGCCCGGGTCACTTGAGGACACGTGTAAATATCGGTTACGCAAATCAGAAAAGAGTTTTCTTCGGAGCCCTACCGCACGGGACCGGGGCGGCCACCAGGCCACGGGGCAGGCACAGACTCGCTCCGGCGCCCGCGCCGGTCCCTGCCCCCGCCCCGGCCCTGCGGGGAGGCGGGCAGGTGAGCGGCCCCGGCGCAGGGCGCCGCCGACGGAAAGGCTGGCCGCCGCGCTGGCTCACCCGAGCGCCAGGTGGGCGGGCGGCCCCCTCACCTCCCGCAGGTGGCGGGGCATCCCAGCCCCTCAGGGAGGCGGGGAGCGTGGGGCGACCTCCCGGCGGCCGTGAAGGCCAGCCACACGCTGCCCTCAGGAAAGCCCCGTTCCGTCGCGCCCCCGGCTGGCTCCCCCTCCTCCCTTCCATCCCTCCCATGCCGGGGCAGCGGGGCACCTGTCAGCGGCGGCCGACCCCTCACTCACCTCACCTGACCCGGCCGCGCCGCGCCACGCCGCCTGCCCTCCCGCCTGGCCTGGTGCAACCAGCCCGCCCGCGCGCTCCTTTCGCGAGGGAGCCGGCAGGGCAGCGCAGCGCTAAGTACCGGCTCCAACCGGCACTTCTCGGGCCCGCCCCTGCCCCTGCCCCTGCCCCGCCACCGTTGTCACGTTACCGACCGCGCCAGCCAATGGGGTGCGCCCGGCGGAACCGCTGACAGGCCGCGGGGCGGGGGCGGGGGCTGCGACGGACAAAAGCTCCCCGCCGCGCCCGGCTTCCTCCGCTCCCTTCGCGCGGTGCTCACCTGCGAAGCCACCTGACGGGCCCTCCTGGGCCGCTGCCGGGGATGGGGCTGCTCCCGGTACCGCGGCTGCGCTCGCGGCGGGGAGCCCCGTCAGGCTGAGAGCCTCCTGGTGTCGGCGTTTAAACAAACTCCGCCGCCCGAAAGCCGGAGGAGGGAGAAGAAGCGCGAAAGCAATCATCGCCGTTGGTTAAAAACCAAAAATGAAAGAAACCGACTCTTGCAAAGAGGCAATTTAACGTGGCAGAGGGAGCGCGGTTTCCCGGGCACCGGAGGCCTTGGCTGGGGCCGGGTGCTGAGCCGGGGAAAGGGGTGCTGGGCTCACCCAGCCGAGGAAAGCACGGGGCGGATAGTGCGGAACGGCACAGCGCGGTTACGCCCGGCACACGCTCACAGCCCTGCCGCACCCCGCCAGATGCGGTACCGCGGTGCCTCTCCTGCAGCGACCGTAGTCTCGTTACTGCGGCCACGCACGTCCAGCGGCCGCCTCCCGTTCTGCAAGGGACAGACAAAAGCATTGCTGCATAGACAGACCTTCAGTTCCAGCGAAAAGCTGGTAACAATATTAAAAAGTTCACAAATATACACAATGTTTTAAAAAAAGTAAAATCATAGATGAATTTGACTTTGCTGCTTCAGTTCCTCTTTCTCTGGCTGACAACGCAGCTCCCCCTCCAAATGGCTGATTCTGCTGGGAAGATGCATGGAGGCCTGAAGGAAAATTTTGATTCCTACCTATGTATCTGCAAATAACTGTGACAAATGGGCTCTGTCTGCCCCCTCTTATACAAACAGCTCAATCTGCTCAAGTAACTTTACTGCCACATCTTCAGCCTTAGCAATTCCATTGCAAGAACCGACTTGGAATTCTATTTACGATATAACTATATTAGTGTGCATATTTACACCCACTCTGCCATAGTAATGTTTATTGTTTGCCTAGTCATCAGTGTCACAAAAAAAGGGTCTATTTTCAAAACACTGCTTTTCCTCCATAAAACACCAAAATCTTTTTCTTCACAGGTGTACAAAACCATCCTTCATTTGAACAGTGCAGGCATTAAATTTTGCAAAAATAGCAATCTTCAAATGGTATTCTGCACACATTTAACTGTTATTACTAGTTTCAGCTTGAGCCACTAAAATGTAACTCTTGTGCAACAGAGAAGTTTGTGCTTGTTTTGAAACACAAGTGCTGCAGTTGAGCCAAAAGTGAAACTAATTACAAGCAACGCACAATTTCTAATCCAAACACACAGAAATATTAATGCAAATGTACGTTGTAAAAAGAAAAAAGCAGCAGATGTTTGTTTCACTGGTTTGCAGGCATATTGGTAGCCTAGCAAAGAATGTATTTGTTTTAGACTGATATTTTCCACTTGGGGTGATGTACTTTGATAGTAATCTAACATCCAAGAAGACGCGATTGCCATCACAGGGATGATGTGACACAGAGATGACAATCACAGAGATGACAATATTGTGGTATTGTCTGCAAGTACTGCTCGGAGAGTCGTTGGTAAGGTTTGGTGAACAGCAGACAGCAGGCCAGCAATCTTCCCAGGAGACCAATTCCCTTTTGTCTCATGACTTGCCACTTCCTTAGCTGAGGGTATCTCCATTTCCATCAAGACGAATCCTCTGCTCTATTAGGGTTTCCCTGAGGAATGATTTAATCCATTTTACCTTATTGACGCTACTTCCCCTTTCTGTGAGCAAAATAAAAGTACATCTTATTCTATAACCTTTCTTTCTACTAACTCAAAAAGTCTGTCTCCAGGATCTGCCACATTTTTTTCTGCCAGCAATAGGTTAGGAAGACAAATAAATGTTCAAATAAATTATAGAGCAAATAACTATTTCTGCTAAATTGTAAAACCAAGTATAAAAGTATCGAATTCAGGCAGAACACTGAAGTCAATGGTCATAACGTTCATAATTGCTTGAGCGGAACATTGCAACCCCACTTCCTAGGTCTGGTTGGTTCTTACTCTGCTACTGAGTAGCTCCTGGGAAAGCACAAGGGGAGCACTCATCAGTCACACATCACAAATCTCTGAGCAATGATATCTGAGCAAAGGGAATATTTTGTTAACTGCCTGCTCAAAAACAACGCTGCCTTTAGCTGTGCAGCTCCTGACTGTATACCTAGCCAAGCAAGTTCTTCTTTGGGGTTATCTTAGTGCAATTATTGTAGGATTTATTTCTTCCGGTCTTTTTCAAGCAACATTGTCTGGAATATGTTCAAGCTCTAATACCTGTTCTAATTGTCACAGCCATTTATAAGATACTGAAAGACAACAGCTTGAGAATCCAGGGGAAGTTGAGCTTCATTTCATACATCATGCCATCCCCCTGATCTTTTTTAACTTGATATTTAGATGTTATTAAAACAGCTTTGAACCTTAAAAGAAGCAACAGTTTCAAATGTTATGCTCAGTGTGACGGGTGTCCTGAGCATCTACTTCAACTCCTTCACTGGTACAATTTTGGGAAATCTCATGTATAAGAAAGGGAAAGCAATATACCAGAGTCCTTTATATTACAGGGCAATATTTATAGTCAGAATTTCACTTTAATATATTTCCTATTGAAGAGTCTTTTTAATACAATCAAGATGGTACTATACTTGTCTTTTAACCGTCCAGTAGTGCTTGGAGTTGCAGGATCAACAGCTTCTTGATTGGCAATTGTGCTGGCAGCAGTTATCTGAAGCTAAGCCAGTTCTTTAAATAAAGTACCCTATGACAATTGTCTTGTGATCACCAAGTGCATTTCTGACCATCTGTTTCTCAAGATTCCATCTTTTGATATGAAAGGCTACAGCTTCCTAGTTAGCTGAAGCACGAACCAGTAGATCACTGCTTTTTAACCTCTAAAATGCCATACTAGCATTTATTCTCCTAAAGAGAATAAAAAACCCTGTAAGCTTCATAGTTTGACACATAATTTAATTTCAGTCCCTAGCACATCCTGATTATTATCACACTTGCTCTTTCTGGCATTTGCTAAAGCTTCTTTGTCTCCTTCTTAGAATTTATAAATCACATGTTACAGAGGCTCCAGATCATTTATTTCCTGGTGCAGTAATGTGGCTTGCAGCTAACAAAAAAGGCTCTCACTGCAGGGCTAGGTATTTTAGAACAACACTTCCCTCTGCTGGATCTGTGGGCAGTCACAACTCTGCCTCCACTGGAGGCACCTGCCCAAATCCTCTGCTCCTTCCAGATAGCTTTGGCCTGTAAGACACTATCACAGACCTTCTTAATTTATCAAATGAATATGATAATAATAAAATTTTAAAATAGCATCAACTGGACAAGAATATCAGTTTAGTTTCTGCTCAAGACTCTCAAAGCTGTAGATATTGCTAAAATTGTGAGTCTTAGGGTCTGCCATTTCATATTCACTCCAAAACACTGACATGTTAGCTGTAGAACTGCACTACAGCAATTCAGAGCAGGAGATACATCCCTGGCTGGATGCACTTCAGCATCAGGATCACAGAGTACCCCAAGAACAACACTGTACACAGACCACCCTGCAAAGCACAGGACATTTGAGAAGACAGCATGTTTTCCCTCCCTCCCTTCCTTCCTTCCTGTTCTGTGTTGCTACCTATTCTATGTCTACCTGTGAGTGCAGACAAAGTGATGGTAGTATGGAGGTCTTTTTTGCCCATTACATTGCAGGCAGCCTAAAAACCCCAGAGATGTTCAGTATACAGGATTGCTACCATGAACCTCACTTTGCAACAATACAGATTTATGGTCTGCAAAGGTTTTCTCTACACAGCCTATGCTGATTTTAATTGACAACTTTTAAGTGTCAACTGAAGCCTCATGCCAGATAAAGTTAAGTCAACATATAAGACCACCTTTTACCCGGACCAAAAGGCATTTCTTCGTAGAGTGTGTGTATAGGGCACCATAGAAAAAAGATTTTTTAAAGACAGAGAATCATTGGCCACACTTTTTGTGACTCTACCAGAAACCAAGAATAGCACTACAGTGAATTTCAATTGAATGCTACACTTCCTACCTGCTCATCTTTTGCTCGGGGTTTTGATGGAAACAGCCATATTCAGATACAGCTGTCTTGTGTTCAAGTCATACAGTTGTCAGAACACTGTTCACAACTGAGGGAGGGGGAGTGTTAAGAGGAAGGAGAGGGAGAATTGCAGAGATAAATGAATAAGATTGGGCTTAATTCTTGTCTCAGTAGTACAGGAACTGGTCCCAGTGCAGTACTACATGTGCCCCTAACTCACTTCTATGAACACAACTGAAAAACACAATTAAACATTCTGCTGAACAAAGATTCTGTTCACATACTCCACTGAATGAAGGCTTTTGGTGGACTTCAAAACACAGGAAGATGATGAGTAAGATGAAGATGGGGGAAGGGGAGTGGAAAATGCAGTTATAATCCTAAAACAATATTCTCACTCAGATAATTTATTTTAAAAAGGGATGCAGAGGTATTCCACAGAAAAACTGTGGAACAGTTTGGACCAAAGTGGAACTCAATGTTAAAAGGTAGAACAGGTAACAGTGCTGAGAGCCATACTGAGGTTAACTGGAATAAACCTTCATTATAAGACAGGAAACAGGTGATTATGCAGTAAGTGATTCCTGATTTGTGTTCAGAACAAAGCCTGTGCTGGGCACACTGAAGGTCTAGTGAGAAAAGATCACAAAATAAATATTTCTCATGAAAAAAATGTTTTCAAAGAGTTTGGAGAGGCTTGAATAAAGAAACCAGAATGTCAGGATCAAGGAGACATCCTGAGTAACAACAATAGGGAAAGGAAATATTAAAAAACCCAAACAGCATAAGGTAGCATAAGCAATGACTTTCTAAGCAGGATGTTTTCCAGTCATCACCTATTTTTTAAATGCTGAAGAATTAGGATTACTCTCTGCTTCTTTTAGAAGATACTGCGTTCTTGCCTCCCAGTGATCCTTGCATTTTATTCCTATTGACTAACTGTGAAGTCTTAGCCTGAGACTTGCCAAGAACACTTCTAAGGTGGACTCCAGTAGACAGAGCAACAAAAATGAGTATTTCTCTCCCAAGTGCTTCAACACAAAAGAAATGTTTGTTGGCTCTCGTAGCCCTACAGGCATTAACAGCTCACACATGACACGTAACACTGCATTACTAATAACTGATGTGGGTCAGTTAGAATGTCACTAGCTTGGGATTCCAATACCATTCACTCCTGTTGTTTACAAATGCCTTGACTCCACTGTACAGTTTAGTATTGCATAAAAATGTCATAAAAATGCAATTAGGAATTCAGCACTTGAAACTCTACACCACGCAATTTTCTGCAGAAAACGCAGGAAATACACTTCAGCATATTCTTATGTAAATCCTGGTTTCTCACAAGTGACCTAGGTGTTACTTTCATTTATGCTCTTATTTTTCACATTTCACTCACCTTGCACAGTGAAAGAATTTTACACCTAGTAAATATTTCATTAATGCCAGCTTTTTTTTTTTTTTGCTCAGCACTCTTACAAGTCTTGCGTTTTAGCACTTGTCTGGAGACAACTTTGTGCTAAGTCCTCCCATAGGTTACTATTTACTGTGTTTTATGTAATCACTGTTTCTTTACTTGTCAGGCCACAGACATGCAACCCTGATTCCAACTGAGACAGCTCAAGAGGGTCTGCCCCCTCAAATAACCTCCTATTGCTGATTATGGTCCCCAGCTAATTTTTCACCAGAAGCTGCTGCTCCCTCGGAACTGCAGTCTGGCTTATGTGTGTGATGTTGTTCCCCAGTTTGGTGCTACCAAAATTAACCTCACTGGTTTAAACACTTTTGATTTACAGCATTCCTTTAATCTCCATCATTTTGAAAGACTCAATTTGGAATCAACTAGTATATTATCTTTCCCATTTAATTTGCCCTTACAATAAAGCAGGATCTGCTCCGCACCTTGCAGACCCGGATCCTCAACAAAGTTATTAGATCAAAAGACCAAAGGTAATTTATTTGTCTTTCAGCACACTTTCTTTCATTCTGTATCTTTTTTCCAACTCATTCTCTTCAGCCTTCCTTCCTAATGTGTAGTTTGAGGTTGGCTAGTGATTTATCTGAAAAATCTATTCCCGATATCTCTCCAGAGTGTGAAAACATTGGCTCTGTACTATTTGTAGATCCTGCCAGCAAAAATGTCACAGAATCGCTTTCTGGTAGCTTGAGAAATCCATAATAAAACAAGTTAATGCTACATCTTAAGCAGAAATTTGCCTTCTGTTTTCTAGAGAACATGGGAAAAATAAGACAAAAAGGTCTGCCACACTGAAGTATTGCTACCCAAATACAAATATAAAGAAGGCACCTCTGGAATCTCTCAGAAAATACTTCCATTGTCATATCCATTTTCATTATTAATGGCTTGATTCCACAGGGGACAAAAGGCCAATTTTGTCCACAAACTGTCACAACATAAAAATACAGAATTTTATTAAGAAGTCTAAGATAGGAGATAATTTAATATCAGCCTTGGCAGTATGAACAGTATCCAAATAAATAAATATTAATTTGTTTATGAGTATTGCTTCTCTCTGCAGTTACATTCAAGTTTCTTTGAGATTTAAGAAATGTATGAGGTCACTAAAACCTGAAGTGCTCTCAGCATCTGCTAAGATTAGATCTTTAGAGGCAATAAAGCCTGTATAAACTGAACTCTAGGATCACACTAATTGGCTACAATCCCTTTTTAAAAATAGTGCCAAGCATACACAGTAGCTACTATCTGATAAGTAAATTGTTCCAGTGCAGCCTACTAGGCAAAGAAAATAAAAAGTCATCATTTTTGAATGAGAATCAAAGTAAATAATAAATCTGTATAGCACAGCCTCATATGAGGAGTTCTTGGCACTTACTGGGGAAGTTTAATCATAAAAAAATGTAGTTAGACACAAGTCATACAGCTCATATCCGAAATGACTGAAAAGTCTTATGCATTTGTTTAATAGTGCATACAGTGAGTAATATAGGAAATTCTCACTGAAGCATTTCCAGTTTCCTATACTTCTCTGATGCAATCCAGTGTTAGTCATACAGTGTGGGAGCAGTCAGATAGCCACATCCTCTTCCCCAATCCAAATGCTGGCTGGATTCAGCCTTTAGACTGAAGTTAGGCTTGCCAGCCTAACATATGGGCTGTATTTCTGCATCTGTATTATAGTACATTGTATTTAAGATGGTACATTAATTTTTCACAACATCTCTTTAATGGATATTTGCAAAATATGAGATTCATACTATTTTTCATGACCAAGGCTTACAGCCACAACATGGCAAACTGTGAAGTGGCAGCATGGCAGTGGGCTGGGGATAAGGATCATACCTCTCACCTGAAAGACTCATGTGATCCATGGCTTAGAGGTTTATGGGTGTCCTGCCTAACCTATTGCACAGGCATGAGCACAGGATGGACACTGAGCTGCTGCAGACATTGGCATGAATTGTGCTTTTGCTTGAAAAGCAGGACTGTTAGCACAGCATAATTGTGCAGATCCAAGGAAGAAAAAGAATAGCAAAAGATACTAAGAGGAGGAATAGTGAGCAATGAGATTCTCTCATCTGCTCTCCAGTTGCTTTTGTGATCAGAAAAACAGGCTTTTGTCCATTTCTTTTCAGTAAACAAGACTGTGTCAAAGACTTGTATGTCCCATCATTTAATATTTTCACCTCTTGACAAAAAATCCTCAGGGACATAAATTCATATAAAAAGGAAACAACAACACATATGTGCCTACTTGAACCGCTACATGTAAGGGTTTTATTTTTATGATTTACATAACACCACTTTGGAAAGTACTGGCTCTATCCCAAGGGAAAGCTGATCAAAATTTTATGGCTTTCATTTCTACTGTGATTTGACCGAGATACAGGTTCATTAGAGTCTCATCTACTGCAGCTAGGGTAGAAAACTCTAACTGCCAAAACAGAACTGAAGTCAGTTGATTTTCTATGGCCTGTTAATGGTGTGATTTGTGCACCCAAGTTCTGCCAAATAATTTTCTTCTCTTCAGTTGAAGTGCCTCTCACTAATCTATTTTGAGGTGTAGAGATTCCTGACTATTTTTCCTACTTCACAAATAAAATTGAGCTGGCTCATATGAAAAGAAAATAGCCTAAAAACACATTAATTCTTACTTCCAATGAATGAGAATGTGTTAAGCAGTTAGTCCGGCCATGCAAAACGTTAATTAAAAATTCAGGATGCATTACTGTGCACTTTCAAAATGAGTGAGATGCTTCTAAACTGAAAGTCAGTGTGAGATACTTGGGTGTTTAAAAAAACCCAGAAAAGTTTAATGAGGGTGCTGGGAAAATTACTTATTTTAATTATAGAAATAAGTATTACTTGTAAGTATGAAAGATAAATTTGAAAAAGCAGATGCCTCACCATACCTAAATTTATTACTTTACCTGAGTCCTGGGATTCAGGACTGGTTTAGTTTTATGAAAATCCTTGAATGCTGGAAGCAAAAGACTTCACTTAATGTAATTAATAATTTAATCTGTGTTTAATCAGATGTCAGTGTTCCTGTTTTCCCTGTTGTGCCAGAACTTGGAAAATCCTCTTAAGTTAGCAATCTTTGAAACTGAAGGTTGGGCCCTTCACTCTACTGGAAGTGCAGCATGGTTGAACTGCTCATTTGGTTTCTCTCACACTGTTGAGACAGGCCTCCTTGAGGACCTTCTGACTGACAAAGCGAGCCTTTGCTGCTTAAAGCACAAAGTGTCTTAAGTCAAAGAAATTAAATTGTCACTATTAGGGAAGAACTTAAAAAAAGGAGAGTGATCATAAGTAGCAACTAGAATTTTCATAGTGGTCCATTACTACAGTGGACTTGGATTGCTGCATAAATTGGACCTCTTATATGTTTTTCCTATTACTTAAAGTGAACTTCAGACCCAAACTGATGCAAATCCATCAGATGGTACAGAATTGTAGTTAACAGAAGAGACAATATTGCCTTTCTCATGTTAGATTAGCTGCAGTGGATCCTATTAACTCTTGTGCTCATAAGATTCCATTTTACCAACAGGAGTGACATAATCGGGTGTCTTGCAAGAGATGAAATGTCAGAGCCAGTTGGGGCACACAAGACTGTAAAACCACCTTTATGCTTCACTATCTCAGATCAATTGCTAAAAACTGTTCATCGCTTCAGAGAGTAAGGACTCAAACAGTGCCTGTTTCATCAGCTAAGGATGAATCAGCAGTATGTTAACATCCCTTCAGCTAACCGCATCAGGGACCTGGACTAGTGGTGCCATGCAGAAGCCCCAAAAATATAACACTGCATGTATTTCGCACGATGTCTGCTTTGTACACGATATTCTGTGAAAAACAGGGGTATCAATGTGACAAACGGACAGCGAAGGTTGAAGTTTTGGGGTCTTTTTACCTTTCTGAACGGTCGTGTGACATGGCAAGGTTTGGGATCTGCTGCCCTCCGGTGGATGCTTGGAGAGGTCCTCTCTGCTAGCAGGAGCACTGCGTTTGAGACCACGAGAATTCTCTAAAAGCATGACAGAAAAAAAAGAAAAGAAGTGTTAAGTTCTTTGTGCGTCTTATTTAGGATGAAAATTAATAGGTGGACCTCATCTTAATTTTGCTATTTTGTTCCGGTTTTCTACATCCAAGTAAAGGTGTTCTAGTTCCTTTTATGACACTGGTTCTTTTCAATCAGCTTTCACTCTTTAATTTTATATGAATAATTATTACATATATAACACAACTGTTCTCCTTTCAGCTGAGATAGATAATTTTCTTTCTAGTAGATGGTATAGTGCTGAGTGTTAGGTTTAGTATGGGGATTATGTTGATAGCACACTGATGTTTCTACCTGTTGACAAGCAGTCAAGGACTTTTTCAGCTTCTCATACCAGCCTGTCAGTGAGGAAGCAGGAGGTGCCTAAGAAGCTGAGAGGGAACATGGCCAGGACAACTGACCCAAACTGGCCAAAGTCATATTCCATACCGCATGATGTCATGCTCCGTATATAACTGGGGGGTGGGCTGAAAGATGGTTTGGCTCAAGAATTAACCAATTGGGTGGTGAGCAATTGTGCTGTGCATCTTTTGTTTTGTAAATTCTTTTATCATTATTTTCTTCCTTTTCTGTCCTATGAAACTGTCTTTATCTCAACCCACAAGTTTTACCTTCTGGGTTTTTTTTTTTTTCTGATTCTCCTCCCCAGCCCTCTGACGGGGGTGGTGTGAAGGGCTGGGTGGTTGATTAGCTGCCTGCCAGGTTAAACCATGACACAACATATACAGTAATGATATCCAAGTAGCAGATGTATCAATTGCATTTGATAATATCTGCATTCTGTCTGCTAATCCACGTCTCTCTGATTATTATCAACACACTAGACCTCTTTCTTACATCAACATTTTAACAAAAAACCAAAAAGACTTGCTATAGAAAGTGTTTTCTTATTGTCTTGTACAGTTATTTTAAAAATATTTATCTGTATTACTGGATATTTTAGAACAAGAAATGCATTTGACACATAATGCCATGCCAGGCCCCTGTGAAAGTCTGATTTGAGAGGTCCTTTCAGCTCTGCAGTGGTCTGAGATACTGCATGTTAAGATCACAATGTTATTTAGCATTAAAAAATCAATTTGAGTTGTACAACCTTTCTCTTAAAGTTCTATATAGTTATGTTGATATTAAGGCAGACTGGTTTTGTAAAGATTTACAGAACCAGCAAAAATAGTTTATAAGTACATTTCAAATATATATGTTTTTCCTAACTGAACAATCAAATTTAATAATTATGATGTGTTGATTACGGGGAACTTCCAATTTATGGATGGATGAAGTCTCTGACCTGGTTGTGAATGGAACCTTAGAATTGCAAATCTTGTGACTTTGTAGAATACCTTAAGAAATCTGGAAAACCCCACTTATTTCCTGATAAGGGGTGAATTTAGGTGTGATTGTTAAAGATTTTGACACTTCATTCCTTCCAGAAAGGCAGACCACCGTAACTAGTTAGCCCAATTTACAATGAGCACTGATTTTTATGTTGCTCTGGGGGTGCTACCTATAAGTATGTGTAGCTCAAATCAAGGATTTGAGCACAAAGAGATCAGAAAAATCAAAATCTAGGTTCTGACAAAAAGCCCACCAGAACACGGAATATTTCTAAAGCGTCCAGCCAAGTTGCCATGCCTCACTTTGTGAGCAGGCCGTGCCAGGTGACCTGGCAGCAGCCCTTCTCCCCCATGGTGTATCGGGGAGACTTTTTGGCTGTGTTGTCTCAGCCACCTGCCTCCGTACAGTGACTAAGAGGTCACCTCACCCCACAGGAACGAGGGCTGACAGGCAGTGCTGCCTTCCCGCCGCATTTTCCAGGCCGTGTCCACCGACGCCATAGCTCCTCACTCTTCCCCGTGGCTCTGGGGCACCTGCGAGGAGGTGCCCGCGGGAAACCCGCCATAGACAGCCCGCTCCCGCCCGCCCTTCCGCTGCAGATGAGAGGCCAGACTTCACCTATCTCAGGGCACGCAGCTTTGCACCCTTTTCGACCGCTCACGGCCCCGTCGGTGCCCTGTTCCGGGCGGGTGATAAGGAAGGGCCCTTGCGGGCTCTGCGGCTCCCACTTCCCTCAGTGCTTTCCCGCTCCTTCCTCTGAGGCACCGCGAGGGAGCGCCCGTGGGCGCCTGCGAAATAGGTGACCCCGGCCCACGAAGGCGGTGGCGGGGCAGGCGGACGCCTAGCTCCGCCCTGGGGTTGCCGCACCTCCCTTCGCGGGCGGAACTCGGTGGAGGCGGTGAGTTGTGGTGGCGCGGACAGGGCGAAGAGGCCGCGCCCTCAGGGCCTCGCTCCGCCGAGGGCCTGCGGGGGAAGCGGCCCCGGGGCGGGCCGGGCCTGGCCTGGCCTGGCCTGGCCTGGTTTCGCTTCGCTTCGCCTCGCCGGCACCCAACCCGAGCTGGGGGTGGCCGCGGTTCTTGGCCCTCCGAGCGGCCCGGAGCTAGTCCCGCAGGCGCGGGGAATGCGGAGTAGTAGTGGGCAGTGGCGGCCCGCGGACGGGCGGCTCACTCCCCTCTGCGGAACGCGGGGCTGTGGGAGAGGGCGGGGGTTTTCTATGTGTCCGGCAGTTTCTGGCATTTCAGGCTTTGTGCTGCGAACACAGAGTGATTCAAGGTGAAAATTATCTTGGGTAGAGGGCATCAGCGAAAGCATAAATGCAATGTAAGGTGACTATAAAGGCAAACCTGCTATTATGAAGGGGGGAAAAAAGTAAATACCCCCACGTCCTAATCCCTCTCATCGTTCCATATTGTAAAAATTATTTTCCACGCTATTTTCTCTATTCCATGTAGATTGTGAAAGGAAAAGATCACGAAACGTTGGCTATTACAACAAATCCTTTGCACACAGCTGTTTTAAGTTCAGTGCCCTCAAGAAGAATACCCAAGTTCCCTCAGTCCTCAGTTTTAGCAGCATGTCTTGACGTGCCATTTATTGCTTTTAGATGGTAGGAAAACCAAAAGTTTTGGCAAGACCTGAGTAGAATTGCACTCTCTTTCGCTAAAGCTTTCATCGCACATACGAACAGACCGTCTTTCAAAGGCTTTACAAAGTTTGGTAACATCTTCCAGGTTTGCATATCCAACAAATATTAAAACCAGCACAAATATAACAGGGATTATATTTACATTATTCTGGTTGCTGACAGGCTTGCAGGGGTTTTAGTAACATGTTTGTTGCTGAGATTGCACAGTAAAATGGGACTTCTTGTTGCATGGAAAAAATGCAGCGGTTTAAGGGAGTGTGACCATAAGTCTTTCAAACTCAAAGGCAATGTTTTTATAGAGGTGGTATAACTGAAGATCAAGAACGAAGGGACACTAGCATTTGGCCTTTAGTTTCAAATGGGAAAAAAAAATCAATTAATTACAAATGTAATTTTTCATAAAATGCCCCAGAGGCACAGCAGCACCCAAGGTCAGGGTGCTCTAAGACTAGGAGGCTGGGCAGCTTTTGTGAAAGGAGCAGAAGAGCCTGCAACTCAGAGGTTGTACTTGGAGTGATTAAAGAGCATAGCACGAGGTAAATGATTGTTACTTCGCAGATGTATTCATAGAGCTCCCATGACAAAGTCTAACTATATATTCCAGTCTAGTTTAAATCACCAAATCTGAGTTTAAACCAGATTAGCAACCAGAATGTGTTTTCTTCCCAGCTCCACTAAAAAACATTTATTGTGTTGGCCTTTCTGGTAGCCTGCCTTGCTTCTCACCCCCCTAAAAAATAGGAAGCTGCAGGAGTAGTCATTTTTTTCCCTAACAATCTCTTCTTCCTGTTTTTTCAGTGAGTATGCAAGCCTGCATTCAGGAGGACTGATTACGAGTTAAAGCATGAATGCTTCAGAACTCTGAAAATTAGAATGGGATGATAAATATTCCTAGCTGTTAATTTCTGAGTTTAACAGACACGACTCTTGGCCAAAAAGCTGGTGCCTTGCTTCGAGATTGAAAAAGAAACAGTAAGACTAAGAAAGGGAATTTAATTTTTATTCCTCACCAGTGCATTTTCAGTGTTTGAAGAACGTTACTAATTTTTAAGAGACTTGAAACAGAGCTGCCTAGCACGGTGCAACTTGTGATCTGGAAAAGACTTTCTATCTTACTTAGAACATTATAAAGCATCCTATTGATATCTTATACATACCTGGTCATCGCCAAAACTCATACAGAGGTAATAATTAAGTGTGTGCTCATCCTAAAAGTAACAGTAAGTTATTCTTGAGCTTATGATACATATTAACAAGTCATGTTTAATTATAGTGGGAATCTGTGTTTGGAGGGAAAAAAAACAGGTCTTTTTTTTTTTGAGATCATTGTGGGAGAATATCTGGTTAAGTAGGCCTTTGCCTTGACTTCCTAGAATAGCTTGAATGGAAGTATTCAGTGTTGCAGAAGAGAGGAGGTATTTTTAGAAAGAGAGGAAGTCAAAAAGTATTTTATGGGAGGCTTTCCCATTTAGTGGCCAGTAATCTTGTCTCTGAGTGTTCTTGAGTCTGAACAATTGCTGTTCAGCATTCCCCAGAAGAGTATCACAAAGACTGAAATGTGGCAGGACAAATGTTCCATGTTAGTGCTTTGATATCTACGTTTCTGTGGTGTTAAAGTGTTTTTTTACTTCAGGTATTTGAGGTACTTGCAGAGACTGACCATGCTGCAGTGACACAGGTCTGCTGCACCTCGTGCTATGTTGTGTGATTGCTTGGTGTCAGACAGTGGCTGGCTGAACACTACACTGCCTTTCAGTGCAGCATGGCACTAATGCTAGAAATATTTACAGCTATTAATAATTTTTGTTACAAAAATGGCGAGTTATTTTTGCATTTTTAAATTTAATTTTGCTACTTCTCAATACAAAATGAAACAGGCAGACATGCACTTGCTCACTACTGCAAGTGTCTGCAGTGTGCTGCAAGAGTAATCCTGTCCCTGGGCTGACCATGGGAGAATAGTCCTATTGTTACAGACACGTTTTAAGACAGTATCAGTATGTTACATTGTGTATGTCATTTTTTGTAAACATACACAAGGAGACAAATAGGGGCCTTAGCAATCTTTTAAATTTCATGTAGTTGTAATAAAGGATTATGTCAAATATACCAAGTACTGTTATTGAAAGTAACTTAAAATGAATTTGCAGGTCTATTTAAACAGGTATTTTGTGTCTTTCAGAGTATCTTCTGACTAGTGCAAAAGGTTTAATTGTTGTTTATTTTTGCTAGTCCTCAGGCTAGCAGAGTTGAGGAAATTATCAGTTTTTCTGCTTGTAAAGGACGTGTCAATAAATGTATGTTGCAGATTGCTAAATGCAATGGGATTACATGGATATTATTGAGGGTCTACTTGAGATAGCTTCAACTCACTACTGTGTTAGAAAGACCTTAATTTCAGAATTGAGACTGACTTTGCAGCACTGCAATAAGAGAAAGGCAACATCAACATTTAACTCATTCAATGAGGCATTCTTAAAAGGGAGTATTGCTTGATCTTTTCTGTTTACTTTACATTGAAAGTGTAAAGAACACTTTCTTCTTGGACTAAATCCATTCTTCATGAAAAAATAATGATTTACTTTGATATTGAATTACTTCTGGCTGCAAGGCTTGCATGGTATTGTTTTAATGGGCAATGTCATTCCTTTGTTTCTAATACAAAAGTATAGTTTTTTCTTTCTTTTTTGTTATTTTCTTTTCTTTCCCTTTTCAAGCAGCAAAGTCTGGGGGAAAGCATTCTTTAATGAGTAAACTATGGAAAACAAAGTTGTTAATTATACTGCTGTGGCTACTGTGTTTCTGACACAGATCTATGGGTTACATGTTTTTCTCTTACACATACCAGTCACTTTGACAATGTCATACCATATATATTTAAAAATACATTCTGGAAGTAGTTGCCTGAGGTGCCACCTCTTACTTCTTTTTATAGTTATTGATTAACAGGGCACATTTTCTCTAGTCAGTGAATGTTTTGTTATTCCACACAGAACATTCTTTGTAGCTGGTTTTTTTTTGCCATGTTAGGTATTCAGTGTTTGCCAGGTCACTGTGGCAAAACTTAGTATAGTTATACAAAGCATGTGTGCCTGCTTCTTCAGTGTGACCAGTGATCTTAATTGTCTGTTTCAGAATACCTGATTTGAAACACTTGAAAATGAAGATAAGTTTTAAAGCTGTGTGATTTTTTTTTTTTTTTTTTTAATGGCTCTTTTTCTGTTCTATCTAAATTGTAATAGCAATTTTTTTTACACAAACACATCTTCACAACAGTTCTAACAGAGACTTTGAATCTTGAATTGTATTTAGTCTTGTCATTCAAGGAAAAGAAGATCCCATGCTGTCAAATAGAGGAAACCTTCCTTCTAGATGACATGCAGAAATATTTTGCAGCCCTGTCAATTAAAAACTTTCATCGTCTGTGCTTACAAATGTGATAAAGTAATAGTTTACCAGAACTTATTTCAATGGAGGAAAATCACTGAAGGGAAGAGAAGGGGACCTTATCTTTTGAAACTGCCTAGTGATATGTAGAAACTCATTCCTGGAATTTTAAAGTTTTTTTCAGGTCACTTATTTATTATGCAGGCATGCGTTTTGCTTCACAAACCTTCTGTTGCCTTGGCTTTAGAACATACCAACTACGAACAGATTTCCTCTCCAGATCCATCCAACTTTCAGCCTCTGCAGTAAGTATTCCTTCAGCTTCATAAAACTATTCCATGCAGTATATGAAAGATGTGCTAATTTTGTCATGTTGCCAATATATATTTATTAGCTGTGGGGTTTTTTCTTGTTTCATCGATCCAAACATTTAATATATAAACAACAAAATGAGGCCTATTTAGCCGCACTAGCAAAATAGAATTTGCCGATTATTGCTTCGTGTATCCTTTTCAGTCTTCAAAATCACATCTAGCGTATATCAGGTCAGAAGTGTTGCCTGGTTGTTAGGGCACTGGAGCTTGAGATACGAGACACAGGTTCAGTCCCCACTTTATCACAGACTTTTGGTAAGTCAGTTAATTTCTTTGTTATCTCGGCTTTCCTTTAATGAAATGAGAGTAGTGGTGCTTCTTGATGCCACAGTAGCAAACTTAATTTTATACAGAATCATCTCCATGATGTAGAGTAGTTTAACTGCTTGTAAGACTGTAACAATTTTAAATCTTTCATTTTTTTTGAGAGAAAACAGAACTTTGCAACATGGTGGTGGTTGGAGGTCACACTCTGCATTTCGTATAGAACACTGGAATGTAAATTGTGTTCCCAGGTCAGAACAGGAGTTCATCTAGTCAGCAACACAGGTCAAAGGAGGCATATGTCAGATCCTTCAAAACAGATGTTCAAACCATTATGCTGGACAGTTGTAGCATATTTTACCTATATGAGAAGTTTCTTTTGGTGTGCAAGCCCCTTTGAAGGTCAGCTTGCTCAAGTCAGTTTTTCATATGCTGTAAATATTTGTCTTCCATTTAATGGAGCTGGATAATCTCACCAAATGTGCTGAAATCTAACTGGGAGTGGGAGTGGTTCATTTTCTTAAGATCTTGGCTTCAGTTATAATTTGGACATTAAATTCCACAATTTAATTATGCACCATTTAAAAATATTTGCTTCTATCATTATAAAATATATTGCCATTAAATTTAATCACAAGTTTATTTGTATTAGGAAGAAAGATAAATAAAAGCAGAATCTGGCTTTCAGGTGCTTTCCCTGGTAGAAAGTATTAGGGAAAGCAGGAGGTTAGAGTTAGAGCTTGATAAGGACATACCTCTTAAACTTATGGACATCCTAGTCCTGCACCTAGAAATGTCAGGTGATGACATAACTGTGCTTTGATGTCTCGGAAAGCTGGAAGCAAAACTCACTGGCCTTGGTGACTATTAAGCAGGTATCCTTTATTGCAGTGCTGGGCACACAGGGGATTGCTCCTCCGAATGTGTGCACCTATTGAAGCCAAATTTCTCATATTTATACAGATTAACTATACATATTCATTATAATATCTAAGAAAAGGCAGAGTTATGCTAATTATTTCTAAGAAGTCATTTACATTAACCCCTCCCAGATAGAGCATGCTCAGTGACACTCAGGGGGTCTTCCGGTGGTCTTCAGGGATGAAGGCTGGACGTCTTCCTCACTCTCAGTGCATGCTCTTTATGTTTCTTCTCCATGGTTACCTGAGCTCAAAAACACATTCCTGCACAAACTAGTTAGGAACTCCTTTTCGCTGAAAACAAGATATACTCTGTCTCTTAATTGGTCGTTAGTCTCATTATTTATGACTCCCCTATCTTCACTTTCTTTAGTTTCAAGGCTACTGTTATGGCTGAGTTTTGTAGCTGCTATTACAAAACAGCTAACATGATTACAGCCAAATTCTACTAAAATCCCAAACTGATCTATTCTTTAAAACATGCAAATACTGTCTATTCTAAACCACACAAATTCTTACTTCTGTATCTTCAAGGCTGTTGTGCTGTTATGGCTAAGTTTTGTAGCCGCTCTCACAAAGCAGCTCACAGAGTTACACCCATATTCTAATAAAATCCAAAACTAATCTATTCTTAAAACCATGAAAATTCTTATATTAAAGTTATATTAATTGTCTCTTAAGCTACACCTACATCAATCTATTCAGCATGATTACATTTCATTGAATCAGCTTAAACAAAGAGAGTTTTAAGAATTCTTGTGATCTTCTGGAAGAAAGAATGCTACTTAAGGTATCATTTTAAAATGTCTGTTAATTGGTTGGCTTTCTCCAAGTAATAAGGTAGACCTGAAACCCACTGCAAGCTGAACCTGTGAAAACCTGAAAACTAATACAGGTCCAGTATTCTGGCTTAAAACTAGTTTCAAGGCACAAGAAAAAAATAAATAGGAAGACATGAATAATGCAATATTTAACTTAAAATAGTATGAGCGCTGCAAGGTAAAGGCTTATTTTACTTGTCACATTTTTAGGTAGGGAAGGTTACTTAATGCAGTTAAGATTTACATTATAGTTAATTATAAAAGTCTTGCAGTTGATTTCAAGAAGAGCTGGTCAATGGAACAAATGGACCCATGGCAAAATACAAAATTCTTCTTATTAACTGGAAAGATTCAAGGTGAGACTTCTTACTCCTTGTAGTATATGTAGTCCAGTGTGTAAAAAAAGGTATGTGTGTGGGGCTCAGTCTAAGTAGTACCCATGTTATTTGTATTTATACAGTACAGCCAAATATTAATCATACTTACCAAGACATACACTCTAAAAGTGGATTAATCTTCTAAACCAGGTGTGTGTTTTTACATAGATGCAGTACAGATTACCTAGTCAGAACTCCTCCTTAATATGGTCTATGTTCCGTGCCAAGAAGTACAACTTCATCTATTGTAATGGTTTTCTTCCTGAGTACTTCTAAAAGGTGTCCTGTGCTTGATTCCTCTGGTGCCTGTGATTCATAAATGAGATCAGGATCAGATCTGTAGAGAAAATATATGAGCAGAAAAGTATCTATTTAATTTTATAGCTTCCTGTTCTTCAAATCATTAGGTATACAGTGGCTTCATTACTGTAAAGAGGTTGAGTGCAAACAAGTGCCTGCATAATATTTCTACTATGAGCCATTCTCATTGATTCAAAGTTGAAACTTTGAGTGTAATGGTAATGCAAGCATTTTCTTCTCAGATTGTGGTAGCTAAAGTATGGGTTTTGCATCTTTCAGACAATAGCGATAGCTAGCAGTGGTAAAAGTCACTGAAATTACTAGTCTGACTCAAAGAAAGAGGAGTGTCTGGAGTACTGGGGGACTATGCAACTGCTATGCAATCTTCTTCCAGTATCAAGCTGGATTACAAAGATAGAAACAGGCTTGCAGTTTTGTTTGTTTGCACATAGAAGTAAACCTGGGGTTTTTCCTAACCTTTTTTTCTCTTTTTAGTTTCAAAACACCACAACAATCAGTAAGTTTTTCTCTGCTTTACAGAGTGTATTAATTGAAAGTCAATTCTAATGCACTTTACCAATACCTTCTCAAAGGTCTGAGCATACAGGAAAAATGTGCTTTAATGCGGTTTTGCCGTGTTGTACGTAAATACTTGAAAGTTTTAAAAGTCGGAATGAAAATAGGAAATGTCTTTGCTATTTTCCTCTAACCCATCAATTTAACAAATGAAATTACATAGAAAATGCCTGCTTTCCAAGCTAGATTGAGCAGAAATTGGGCTAGAAATAAGTCTTTAAATTGTTAGTGTATCATAGAAAAGAAAAAACGTATATACCCTGTTTGTTTTTTCTTTTTAGGTCATCTTTTAAAGCTGTTCACCTAAACTATGCTGCTGCTCCATCCCTGCTGAAAGTTCAGTGGCTTTAGATAATGATGAATGAAAATTTAGAACATTTTTATGTATTTTCTTCTTGGTCTGAATTCAAGCTATTATAGGAGCTTTAATGAAAGAACATGTCTATAATTTTATGTAACTTCTGAATTCAGCTGGCAATGGTATATTTGAGAAAGCATGAAAGAGGGCTTGTTATGCAGAGTTCAACAATATAGTACTTTGTCTTTCTTAATAAAACCCTTCTGTCTGTGTATTTTGATCTTGCAGACAATGGCCTTCAGACACAAAAACACAAGACGAATTGAAGGCCTTGATAGCAATGTGTGGTAAGTAAAAGGAAAATATCTGTAAACTTCAGAAAATATCTTTGGCTGATACATGTTCTTTCCAAATCGATAATTACTGCCAATAAGGTGGTACATAGCATTTGCCATCTCTGCTGAAATATATTTGGCACCTGTGTAGAAGCAATGAGCCAAATTCTGTAAGAAGTGTGAACTAATTCTTGAGCTTTCAATATTAGGTTTTGGCTTCTCTTCATCTAGTAAATCATAAAAGAGAAGTATAATTCTCGGGCATGGCAGTGTAGCTGGCTTTCAAATTTAAATGTTAATTTCTTTTGAGTAATGTGGTTGATTTGTGTTTACCAAATAAGTCAGCTTTCATTTTAAAGCCATTATGCTTATATTTATAATTTAGCTAATTGTTTTTAATACACTTTTTTCTAGGTATCAAGTTAATCTCAAAGCAATATTTCTATCACCGGTAAAGGTGGAATTTTGTTAGTTGGTGAAAATAGCACTTTAGACTTACGTTATTTGTGTGTATACATGCACAAGGTGTTTTGGTCATTCAGCCTTCAAACTAATTTTTAGCAATTTGTATTAATTTTTGACAGAACTGTGATGCTATGTGGGGTATTTTGTTTTGTTAGGTGGTTTGATTTATTTTGTTTAATCTTCTTAACATTTGTAGCAAGGAAAGGGTAAAATGCAAAGCTTACCTGTGATGGGAGGGGGAACAAAATTGTTGGAGAATCCTAACATTTGAATCTGGCAGGCTGCTATGAACCAGTTAGTAAACAGCCTGAAACAGTCTGTTACCTAGAATTAAAAAAAAAAAGGCAAAAAAAAAAAAAGCCCTCTGAGGTGACTGGATAATTTAAATTATGCCTTCACATGACAGAAGCTAGCCCTTAAATCGTTTAATATGCTGCTCTAATTAGCTCTTCTTCATTTTTTGAAGAGGGTAGTGTTCCATTTCTGCTCATATCCAGGGTTACTGTATGTTTGTGTGTATGCATGTCTAAGCACAGTTCTGCTGGCAGAAAAGTTGCTCTGTGGATGCAGAAAGTCAGCCTTTATTTGAGTTCCCACCAACTCCTGTGGTTGGTTACTATAGTTCCAGCACCCACCTCTCCATGTGAGGACTCTACTTAAACCTGTTCTCACTGTTGTGAATTTGGTAAAGTTAAATACTTTTTTTGGTGTTTTGCTTTTAATGCTATTGAAGGAAAATATAATTTTACCTGGTATGTTAAGTTTAAGGTGTTTTTTCCCTTTAGGGTTGAATTTACAAAGGTGGCAGGAGATCCCTCGATAGTTAATCTCGGTCAAGGCCTTCCTGATATCTCCCCTCCCAGCTATGTTAAAGAAGAGCTGGCAAAGGCAGCGGCAGTTGACAGACTGAACCAGTATACACGAGGCTTTGTAAGTACTGTGGGCTTGAGGATCCAACTTCAGTGGAGAACCTGCCACAGGGAAAAAAAAAAGTGACTAAGCTTTAAAGTAATTTTATCTATAGGTCATATGGTTATGTCCGAAATGAAGTTGATCTGCTAGCCATATCTGTTGCTAACGAATGCCCTCTGTTTAAAGATGAATCAGATAGGATAATGTTAGAATAATACCAGTTGAGACAGCATCCCTAGGATCAAGAAAACATTCACCTATGACATATAGTAGTTTTCAGTGAAGATTAGGAAGTAATGAAAACAGTGAAGATTTTGCTCCTGGAAGATAGTCACTATCTATTTTGTAAGTTGGCTTGTAGAGTTTATGTCCTGAGCTCAGTGTGAGTGTGTGGCATTTATTATTCTCCAAGGCAGGATATTCAGGTGGACTATTACTGTTGTAGTATGACCACTTCCTTGTTTGGTTTGCCTTTCTTATATTTTGTGGTAAAGATAAACCATATTGCCCAACTGAGAATCATCTGTCAGGATTGCTGCAAGACCCTAAGGAATCTATCTAGTATCTTTTGAGATTACCATGTTATGAAACAGTGATAGACAACCATTGTATAGACTGGTAGGCCAGCAATTGCTTTGGTAGTTGTGGCATCCTTGTGTTTATATTCCAACGTAACTTCTTCATATTCTCTAAGAATCTGCATGCATTAGAACTGATGGGGAGCAGCAGTGGCCAGCAGCTCCCTTAAGGCGAAGCCATCACAGCAGGGCAGAGGCCTCACCAGCCAAGGCCCATTCTCATGGAACCTGAGCAAGGCGGGCCCAGAGGTGATGGCTGAGATCAGCCCAGATCACCAGGCAAGCTTGTGGTGGTGAGGTGGGCCTGAGGTCAAGCCAGGAAGTCAATCCACAGGTCAGGCCCAGCAGTGCTAGCCACAGTTGGACATGTCTGAGCAGGTCCAGGGTGACAAGGCATGTCTAAGGTCAAGCCACAGAATCAGTCTACAGGTAGGGACCAGGATCAACAGGGTCTGTGGCCAGATACAGGCCTGTCTAACTGAATTGCAGGCCAGCAACCCTACTGCATAGCACTTGGATGGAGCCCCTGGACTGGGGTACAGCTCTGGGTAGTGGTCCTAGGTGAGGCTGCCCAGGGCCATTAAGGCTATAGGGCCCTGACAAGAACAGAAAAAAGAACAAAACAAAACAAATCCCTGGTGAATGCAGTCTCATTACCATCCTTGTTTGCATCACTTTGTTTAATTGCCTTTTGTTGTGTGCAGTCTCTGCAAGTAAAATGAATATATATGTGTAACTTGAAAGGATTAAGCAGTTTTTAGTGGCAGACAAATGCAAAATACGGGTGGGATTTAGTGAACTTCTGGGCTGAGCATTAGTATGTTCATCAGCCACAATAAGGTACCTCAAATGTCACCAGGCAGACAGAGTTTTAGAGAAGCCTTGGCACAGGGGGAAAGGCTTCAGAGAGAGTGGGCTGCAGTTTCTGGCAAATATTCACGGACTTATTCTTTAAAATAATTTGCAAATAAAGCATAAATATAATTTTCCCATTCCATGCAATTATTCAGTATTTACTTCTTCCACTCTGTTCTTTATTTGCAAATAGTTTGATAATTTCCACGATAACTATGAATGTATGCAGATATATTATACTGTAGATAGTAATTAAAGAGAATTTCTAAGGCTTTGAGCAGAGCTATCTGTGGTAGCAGGTATGGGCGGGATGAGTATGAGCTGTGCGCATCCGCCTGATAATTGAGACAATGTCTCAGCTCTCTGCTGCGCTTGGACCTCTCATTGACTGTAGGGCTGTGGCCTGGTGAGTGACCTAATGTGGCTTGGGTGCTGCAGCATTCCTGTGTAGTTGTGACACACTAGTGGCAAGTAATGGCTGTCATTTGAATCAACAATGACTTGTCAGCCTTAATTTGTTAATATCCTTGTTTACGGAAGGGTTCATGATTTTATGCCTTGTGTGTAGATGTACAATGTGCAATGTTTCAGGTAGTTGTGTTTCCCCAGGGAGTTGTTTTCTATTTCTACCAAATATCCAAAAAGAAAAAAGATTTTCACTGCAGGAAACCTGCAGCCTTCCTGAGTAAACAGGATTGTGCCTTTTTACTTATTGTATATGATCTTTGTTGCATGCTTATTTTCTTGGTCTTTGCACATTTTGAGGGGAGTGTGTTTATGTCCCTGTAGGGGACATAAATGGTAAATGCTGCTTTGAGATGTGGTATATGATTATCTGAGTTGTCATTCTGATGACCAGTGGTGTTTATCAGCAGTATATAAACAGAATAAAAACATTTCCCTTGCACCAAATAATGTTTAGTTGAAAGATAAGGAAAGAGACAGAAGGAGCTTCAGATGGAAATATGAGCAGGTGGGAAAGAGACTCTAAAAGGGGTGAGGATTAATTGGTGTCAGAGTATTCCCTTTTCTCCTCCTGTCTCATGTCCTAGCATTCCTCTAGGCTACCTGGACCTATCCTGAGATATGATAAGAAGATAAGAGTTAAGCATCAGATACACAAAAATAATTTTCTAATAGATATGAATAAATTGAAACCACTTTTCTTCCTTAATGTGCAAAAACTTTAAACCATGCTACCTGTTAACAGCCATTAACACTTGGGGCTCATCTTGTATTTTTCAATTTCACAGTGTATTATTTTGATAAGTGTGGAAAAACCCCTAAACACAGGAGTTGTACCTTGTCAGAAACACACCGATCAGTTGCCTCTGTTTGCCTTAAACAGGGACATCCGTCGCTGGTGAAAGCTTTGTCTCAAGTGTACGAGAGAGTTTGTGGAAGAAAGATTGATCCTCTCACAGATATCCTGGTGACTGTGGGAGCTTATGGATCTCTCTTCAGTACAATACAGGCATTAATTGAAGAGGGAGACGAAGTAAGTTTTTATTTGAAGTGAGAGAATTTGCCTGATTTTCCACTTTTAAATACAAGTTAATGTTAGGGCTTCTTTCTGATCTCCATCAATTTGATTTGTTACAGTTGCATTTCTAACTTACAGTTTCAGAAGCTGTGATCAGGACACAGTCCTTTGGATGTCTTGCTGTCATTCACCAATTTACAAACCCCTTTCTTTCACACTTAGGGTAACCATAGCAGTTTCTTTATTGCTGTTGCTGTTAGGTGACACAATACACACTGATTTCTTATTTGAGAATACTAGTGGGCTGTTATCTGCAACTGAAGACTTAGGGTGACACAGAATCTGGTTGGTGTTTGAATAACCTGTGTGTATGAAGTTCTGTTTTGGACCATTGCATGGCAACAGAAAAGCAGAAAAGTCCTTCAGTTAAAGGATTAATAATTTACAGTATTTGCTGTGATGATTCATACCTTTGTTACTGATGTGTGCCTTTTTGACAATGATATTAAAAGTTATTTTGAGGGGATTTTTTTTTGTTGTGTCTGTAGTGGACAAGAACTTTTTATGTTGTCATGCATTCTGTTTTCAGTGTGTTGATTTAACTTGTATAATGTATGTTTTCTTTTTCTGTTGCCCTGATATTCGCTTCTCTTTTTTTTTGTTGTCTGCTACTAGCCTTTGCTTTTTCATTGTTTTTGTTTGTTTGTTTTCCTATTATCTAGCCTCTATGCATTTTTTTAATTAGTCCTAATTTTCTACCTGATAATTTTTCTCTGCTAAAATCTGAGGATTTAAGCCATTCTTCTGAGATTGCTGGATACTCAATTCTGTCCATGAAATTCCAGGATTTTTAAGGCAGCTGTGCTGTGGCTCAACAATTTCCTGTTGCTGTCTCCCATCTTTGTCTTTTCCTTGCACCTTCAAATTTGTGTGCAGGGCCAAACATTCCTAATGTTCTATCTTAATAGTTGTAATATGTAACTGTAGAAGAACAGCCTGTGTGTGCTGTCAAAAATGAGCAGTGCTTAACATACTTAGACTGAAGGCAGAACATGCTTCAGTGCTCAATGAGGATGGAGTGCCAGAAACCTTACCACCAAAGTAAATCTCAAAGTACAATGGTAAATTTTCTGTTTCTGATACGGTTTGTTGTAATTTCAGGTAATAATAATAGAGCCATTTTATGACTGTTACGAACCGATGGTAAAGATGGCGGGTGCAAAGCCTGTTTTTATCCCGCTGAGATATGTGAGTAGCTTTTTAAAAATTGTTTATCATATGAAGGTTCTCATCCATACTCAATGCAGTTTGAACACCTTCTAGACAATGCTTTCTGTATAGTTTTTCATAATATCCAATTACATAAAAATAAGATAGATTGCTGTAGTGTAAATTGGAGGTAATAATAATCCAAACGAGCTAAAATATTTTGTTAATGTTAGGAGAGTTAGGATGTTTCTCATTTACTTTAATTGATCCATTCTGAAAGCTGATCAAAATTCCTTTTTTGAACGTCATCAGCAAATGTTTTCAGTGCAGATAAGGAAAGGAGGATCACATATCTGCAACTTCAGTATCTGCTGGTTTTCAGAAATTTGCTTTCTGATCACTTCAGCAACACCCACAATGACAGAATGTAATTTATTTTCCAAAATTTGCTTACTAAATAAGGAGAGATCATGCAGTAGACATTGCAGTATGTATTAGAATTACTGTTTCCTTTGTTGGTAAAAAGGTATAATTTTGGTATGGATTAATTTTCAAATTCATACTGCTAGAATTATGCTGGCAACTTGCAAGGATTGTTCTGGATGCAAAGTGTTGATCCTGTTACCATTGCCATGGGTGACTGGCAGCCTTGCGTGGGAAGGGCTGAGGGGCTCTTATGCAAGACTGTTGCAAGAACCCTATGAAGTCAGGACAACACAGTGACAAACTACAAACTGTGATGTTCCTCTGGGTTCCCTTCTAGTGATGTTTCACCTGACAGGGCTCCTTCTGGTATTTTCCATTTCAGGGTCTTGTTTTTGGTCTGGCCCTCTCGCAGTTCTATGCAGGTATCAGAAAGTTAGCGTGGCCATGCTCTTTGTTTTCTGTAGCAACTGTCCCAAACTTCTGCTGTGTAAACCACAGCAAATCCAGAGCCTCAGTGGTGTAGGTGTTTAACTGTTTGGCCATTTTCATATGGACAAGGAGGTGCATTGTCATTCTACAGCCAAGCATGAACATGCATGTTCTAGTGTTTAGGAAGGCTCCCCTGTTATGTGACTCGGCTTTTTGCATTACACATTTATAAATCAACATGTGGAAACCAGATTCTGGAAAACAGATCTCGAGAGGCCTTATGACAGACAGTGGTGAGAGGGCAGCCAGCAGCATGATAATTTACCTTGCTCTTAGCTTCCCTGCCTGTTCCTAGAAGTGCCTTCTCCCAGGAGAGCAGGACAGATTGGATAGGTTGTCAAGTGTGGTGTGAAAATACCTCAGTGTAAGTTGGGCATCTCCCTTTAAGCTGTAATATGTATTCAAGTAATGCATAAATTTATTGGTTTGGGGTTTTTTTGTGTATTTTGTTGTTGTTGTTTTGTTTTTGTTTTTGTTGTTTTTTTTTTTGTTGTTTTTTTTTTTTTTTTTTTTTTTTAGAAAAAGGTTGGAAACTCTGCATCTAGTGCTGATTGGGTCTTAGATCCTGATGAACTTGCAAATAAATTTAATTCCAAAACAAAAGCGATTATTCTGAATACCCCACACAACCCTATAGGCAAGGTAAGAGTCCTGCTTTAACACTACTTGATTTCAGAGTAAGCCTTAAATACTATGATTAATGCATTTTCCCTTACTTTCATGTGTCCCAGGTGTTTACCAGAGAAGAGCTCCAGGTAATAGCTGATCTCTGTATTAAACATGATACCCTGTGCATCAGCGATGAAGTGTATGAATGGCTGGTGTATAAAGGAAATAAACACATTAAAATAGGTACTGATTTTTGGTGGCATCTTAAAACTGGCTGTAGAACGAAGTTTTAAATGTCCCTCTCAGAGACAGGAGTTGCTGGAAGGAGCTGACTGTAAGCTTGGACTATTTTACAATGTTAAGACTCCAAGAGGAGAGCTCCTCCCTTTTCTGAAAAACATTTTAAAGAATAATTTCCAAATGAATTTCCAAAAGGCTTTAAGTGACTTTGGAGCAGATATCAATGGAAACCAGTGGGATTGATGATCATAAATCAGTTGATCATCTGTATATTCCATCTCTTATTCAGTTACTTTGGTGGCCATGACATCTGCCATTCATGTATGTATATTAAACTATGCTTTGCCGAAGAACTAATAGAAGGAACAGGGATTAAAACTTCCTTCTCAAAGCATTGTAGAGATAATCAATGAGGAACTCAATTGGTTTGCTCCATTATTTGTAAAAAGAAAAGAAAAGTATAAAGGAGTGAAGATAGTGCATGAACCAGAGACAGTGTGAAATAGTGAATATTGAATTCAGTGCAGTTGCTGCATGGGTGGTGTGAAAGCATGCCAAAGTCTCCGTACAGTATTGCGACCAGCGTGAAGCACCCTTGCAAGAACCAGAGAAACAAATATGGGCTTATCCCCCCATCTCTCTTGTTCTGCTTCTTGCTTCGAGTTTCACTGAAGTTAGTGGAATCACCCCTGCTGTCTCAGAACAAGTGAATCTAGTGCAGGTTTCTCAGTCTTGCATTGCTACAGCTAAGTATTTATGTAAAAAGTGATGATCTTTATTTGGATCTGCTGATGTATTTGAGCTGGATAAAGTCTAAAGCTTCCTTCTTCTACGTACAGACATTTTCCTTCTGATGTTTTTAATAATTTTCATCATTTTCCATCTTGCATGAACTGTTGTCATAATGAAGGCACATTTCATGTGCATTAAGCATCTAGTTGAGATTTAACAATGAAATCAAGAGACATAAAATATAACTTAGACATCAAAAAGCTTAGCATTTTTCCCCTCCCTTTACCACTGGTTGAATGCTGAATAACTTTGCTGCTTTGCTTTAATTCTTTATCTGTAGAGTGGCAATAGTGGGGGCTACATTGTTATGAAAACTGAATCTTAGAAATATGAAAAACTAAGTTACAGCTAAATGGTCTTGCAGTACATTGGAGCTCATCTACACAGTTGCTAATCATACAGTGGCAGTACATTGGTTGTATTGGCCATGCATTGGATATGAGTCTGTTTTGAGAGTGGCCTCATTGCATGGCTGTTGTGGTGCCTTGATACTGACACCTCGAAGAGCCTCAGACATGGAAGAAGGGGAACATTTTGAGTGCATTGATGAGATAGTAATCTGAGTTGGTGCATCCTAATGAGTTGCCACAGTAACTGATCATGTGTGGCTTATCATGTCCCAATTGCACAGTAAAATGAGTTAAATTAAAGCTTTCTTCACAGGCTTAGCAGGTGGTTCATGTAAATAGCAGTCCTCAGAACCAAAATCTCTGTGGGTAGTGTAAGGTGATACATTTTCCTTTGCACTGGAAGCATGTTGGAACACTTTTCTTGTCAGTTATACTTTGTCTTAGTGGGCAGGTGGTGAATTCTTAAGACACAGTAACTCTATTGTTAATATCAGTATTGTCATTTTAATACTTCAAACCAAAACATTTCCAGTTGAACAAAAGACGTTCTGTAGTTCAGCATAAAATGTAAAAATACTATGTAATGATAATGTATATTAAAGCCTGGGCAGCTAGTCAGTTAGGTTTACATACATATTCTCTAATAGATCCCATGATAACATCTTTAGTATTAAAATGACTGTTAAACCTTCAAGGTAACACGGTAAACAATAATATTATTTCAGTAAAAGAAACGAGCTGCTCTTTTTAACTTAAGCTTCTTATTTTTTAAATACAGTCTACAAAAGATAATACGAGAAAAATAAATTAATGTGTTAATTCACTAAAGCTCTTGTTTTTTCCATATTAACCTCTACATATTCCATCAAATGCAGTGACACTTTTTTGTGAGAGGGTTAACGTGGATATTACATCAATTTACAGGGTCTGGTGGTGGCTCCTTAACACAATTTAACAGGGGTTGCTAGCCACAGATCATAAAATTAGTGTAGTCTTTGTGCTGTCACCAAGCAGTTTTCTGTAGTGTAGAGAGCTTCATCATGTTTCTCATCATTATCTGACTTCCGTAAAACTGCGGGCTTCCTCTAAGTGATGGTTAGGGTTGCACTGGCAGATTTAGAGACTGCATCTCCTAGCTGAGGATTCTGAACAAGCCTCCTGAGCTGATTGCCAGCCCGGGTAACAGGCTTATTATAGGTGTTAGCTTGCACTTTGTTAGTTCTTAAATTGTAGTCAGACTCAGTTGTGGTGTCATATAATGATGTTGCCAAATGACATGGAGGAATTTACCTCTCTATTTAAAACTTGCTGCTTGTAAAAGCAATGGAGTTCCTTCTTTCCCTGTGCCCTTTTGCTGCTGCTGTTATTTGAAATGCTGTTACATTCCATCCCCAAGGTTGAATTCCTATGACTGAGTGGCAAAACAGCCTCACTAGAGGGCATTAGCTTTGAAATTCAATTCTTCTTGCAATCTGTGAGAGCTAGTTGGTTGCCTTTAGGAAGTGATCTATACTCTTGACCTAGCTACCTAAATGGGGCATCTGTTCAAACTTCACTTTTGTTTTCAAGATCACAGAGCAGTTGAATGAATATGGGTGGGCTAATAGGAATATGAGCTTATTTCCTGCTGTTTTGTTTCTCTTCTTGAGAAGTGTGCTCACAAAAAATACATGTTTTCAAATAACTGCAAAGACTTATACCATGTCTAATGCAGATAACTGCTGCAAAACTTTCCTTATGAAATTCAGTGGTTTTATTTGGAAAATCTTTCTTCATTGGTCTCCCTAGAGAGGGGGTTTAACAATTGACAGATTCATTAGTAGTGGTTCTAGTGTACAAATGAGGTGGAGCTGGATGCTGTTGACCACTGCAATTGCAGTAGTGGTATGACCTTGTCTAACTGTGTCTCAAATTTAAGTATGTCTTGATTTATGTGTTTCTGTTGAAAATGAATTAAGTTAAGGTCCAAATAAAGCACCCCTGAAGCAGCGTACAGAAAAAATTTGGAAACTACAGGAACATGTATTTGCTCTGGCATCTCCTTGGAAATAAAACAAAGGATTTTTGTCTCCTAACAGATACAACTAGTGAAAGACCTCCATCCCCCCTAATTCTTGCAGATGTCTTTAGCTAGCTGCTATTGTTGATCAGCCACAGGCCTGTTCAAATTATAAAACAAAATGTAATTTATTTACTCACTCTGCTGGTTTTTTGATTCTTGAGGTGTTTGGTTCCAGGTTAGAAGCGTTAGTGATTATTTTCTTTTTCTGATTTCTGAGGCAGCCAGTGACACTGAACCAGGCAATTCTATTAAAATGGCTTGCAGTGCCCGAGTTAATGCATATGGTGCTATTATTAGGCATCAGAAATAATGTTGCACTGAGATGAATGGGTAGCCACATCTTAGATTGTATCTTTCTTATGAATAATCATGCATCTTAGCTGAGGATAACTAACAAAGTTTCCATAAACTGTACTTCTCATTTTCTGTCTCTTCCTTACCCTCTTTTCGTGCCAAAAAGCATTGGCCCTCATATTCTTTCTCTTTTAATAGTTGCTATAATTTTAGAATATTGTCATTGCTTGCCTAATATGCTGCAGTGATATAGCAACATACTGCTCTGAGCCAGGGACAGTACAGTTTTTCTAACTATATGGAATATGCAAGTGCACTTGTACCAAATCAATTTTATTTTATACACAGCTACATTGCCAGGTATGTGGGAAAGAACAGTAACTATAGGAAGTGCTGGAAAGACATATAGTGTAACTGGCTGGAAGGTAAGAAGAATCAACATGAAAGAATTCAATTATATAAGTAACAGAATGCATTTATTACCTTAAAAATGTCTCTGTTTTTATGACCGATCTTTTGAAAGCTTCTGGAAAATCTCCATGTCTCCATAACATGAAGATAGAATTCAGTTGGAGCGATTGCTTAGGTTGTTTTAATTATCTTCTAGTCTCTCTATTAATAAGCTCTTGTGAGAAAACAATACTAACACAAATAACCACAGTATGATTTGTTCAAAGCCAGTCCAAATTTTTGGAGCCAACATAGATATTATCATATGTTAACTTTCTAATTTTGTGGTAAAAAATTCAGATTTTGATAATGGTATGTTTTTGAATGTCTTCTATTTCTTTAAAATGTTTAATGATAATATTTTGCTTGACTTTAAAATACATATCAGAAAGTAAAAATACTTAACAACTTGGCAACTAAATTCTTTTTTCGTCACCTGTGTTCACACTGAACCATGACATATATGAATCAGTAGTGAGCTTTTGTTTTATGCTTAACCAACCTTTGAAAAAGGAGCTTATGAGATGGAAAGATTCTAATACAATTAGGAATAACATTCCTAATAAGTGCTCAGTTTGATTTCTAACCCTTATTATATGAAGACTTAAGAGTTTGCTCAGTACCCTATGAGAGACAGGGTTAAGTGAAACTGTAACTGTTTATCAAATCCAGAATTTAAGGGCATCATTCAGCAAACCTCATGCAAGCCAGCTCTTTTCCGAATTCTTTCGCACAACAAATTAAATATCAATTCATAAAATAGAAAAACTTGAGACATTAGCTAATTTTAATGCTTTGTCTACTTTTAGTAACACCATTGCTGTAAGTATAACGTATGCGTACTTTCTTCCCTTAGCTTGGCTGGTCTATTGGCCCCCAGAACCTGATTAAGCATTTGCAAGTTGTTCACCAAAATACACTGTATACTTGCGCAACTCCATTACAGGTAGGTACAGATGGACCAGAGGAGGTTATTTTCTGGTAGTAGCAAAACTGTAGGCCTCACTGTAATAAAACTATAATCACAACCATGAAGTTTTCGTTGTCAAAAATACAGATATTCTGGGCTGCAAGAAGAGGAGATAAGTTTGATCTGCACACCTGACATTTAAAAAAAAAAAAGTCAGTCTTGCAGATTCTTTCTTATTTCACCTACAGACTGCTGCTTCTTGCATAAAATGTGACAATATTAGAGTTTAAACTTAGCTTCAGTTTGTAAACCCTTGTGTCTAGGACTGGGACTTCTTTATATGATTGGTGCCTAGGAAATGACTGGGTGCTTTGGGTGTTGCCACAGCACAAAGTAATAAACAGATTACACTCTTGGATGTAGCTTGTGCTGATTTGCTTAATAAGGGTCAGAATCAAAGGAAAAAATCCATGTGATTTCAGTGGGAAGTGTGTGACTGTGAGTTTTCTGAGTGTCTGTGAGTGCTTAGAATATTGGTTTTGTTTCCAGGAGGCTTTGGCACAAGCACTTTGGATAGACTGTAAACGCATGGATGACCCAGACTGCTATTTTTACTCACTGTCTCGAGAGCTGGAAAGCAAGCGTGATCGTATGGCTCAGCTACTCCAAGAAGCTGGACTAAAGCCTGTCATTCCAGATGGAGGATACTTTATGATTGTTGATGTTTCTACATTAAGTTAGTATAAAGTTTATTAAAAAGGGTCTGGAAAGCAAATATAGTGAATCTGAAAATGCATATTTCATTTTTAACTATATTGTCATTTCAAGTTTGCATAACTTAGAAGTTATGGGAGTGATATTTTCTGTTTGACCTTAGCCTGGGGGACAGATTTTAGAAGCTTCAGTAAAGCCTTTGTGATCCTGACTACTGTCCGTGTTTTGCGAAGCTTTGGCAAGATTTTTGGGAGGATAAAGGAGGTAGATAGGATTTCTATTTTCAAAGGGTCTACGATTATGAAAAGGTTTGGGAGCCAAGCACCTGGTTTTGTATTCTGAGTTCACAGTCATTTGCACTTTCCCTTGTTTTATTCTTTGTTCGTTTTTTGTTTTGTTTTTCTTAATCTGAAGTCACAGCCTGAAAGCTCTTTGAGGCATTCTGATTTTTAAACACTATAAAATGCTATCATAATTTAAAAAACCTTCTGGAAATTCAGGCTTTGGTATGGTTGGAGGAAGAATTCCCAGAGGGGAACACTTTCTAGTTCCACGTTTTTCACAAACTGGTCCTAAGGGAAATTGTCATTCACACAGAAATGTTTAAACACAGCTGGACCTCACAGTGCTACCATGTGTCAGAGTCTTAAATACCCCAGTTTCACAGATGAGAAAACTGCAGTTGCAGTGATTATTGCTGTCCATGCAATAAAGACACTCTACAGTACCCTCCCACAGGCCTGATACCTCAATAACCCAGACCAGAGGACTTCTTGGAGTACCTCATTGGGTTTTTTCCAAGCTGCGTGTATGAATTTGCTTTGAAGGAAAAGGCAGAGCTCAGGTCAGACTGTTAAGGTTTAACCTGTTGGCCTATTTTAATTGTTACAGTGTAATACAGTGAGAGTTTGAGAAATGGAATAGTGAAATTATGATTCTTAAAGCAGATTTCTTTTTTATCTGCATGTTTAAAATAAGAAAATACTATTTCTATTTTACGTTTTAGACTCTGTCAGCAATTCCTCTTTCAGCATTCTGAAATATGTATATATAAGGCATATACCTTTATTCTTAAGTATAAACTATAATAAAGTGCTGTTAATGCTTTCCCAAGGGAATTTAGTTTATTTTAATTTATTTTTTTTAGATGTGGATCTCTCTGGTGTAGATGAGAGAGAACCTTATGATTACAGATTTGTTAAATGGATGATAACATCTAAGGTAAGGTTTCTTGGTTATATTTTTGTTTTAGAAATGCTTTTCCATTGAAAGCAAGAGCAGTGCATCTATATGTATGAAACAGTGTTACAGAGATATTCCATTCAAAATATTATTTGGTTTTATAGTAACTGCTGATAATTTTGTGGCTAAAATATTGCTAAATATGCTGAAAATGTACCCTGTGGGTTTGTTTTACATCCCAGCACTTTTCTTTCAGCATTCTTAAATGCTAGTTGTACGAAAGTACTTGTGAAATGTTTTGCCTGAGAAAGTTTATTTGAATTTAGTTAAACCTAGCTAGTGCATACAAAACCAAACGTTGTCTTTCCCTCACATGTTGTGAGAGTTTGAGAAATGGAATAGTGAAATTATGATTCTTAAAGCAGATTTCTTTTTTTATCTGCATGTTTTAAACAAGAAAATACTATTTCTATTTTATGTTTTAGAAGCTGTCAGCAATTCCTCTTTCAGCATTCTGTGGTCCTGAGACAAAAAGGCAGTTTGAAAAATACATACGTTTTTGCTTCATTAAGGTAAGTTTGTGTCCTGGGAAGACTAAATATCAAAGCAGTATGGAAATCTACATGAGACTGATTGTTACATTCTGCCCCAGGATCTCCGGAGTTAGATGGTTTTAGGAACAGAAAGTTAGCTGCTTGTAAAATTCAGCACAAAGTATCACAGAGAATGCTTTGTGTTGGGAGGGACCTTAAAGATCCCCCCCTAGTTCCATCCCCCCTGCTGTGAACAGGGACACACTCCACTAGACCTGGTTGCCCAAAGCCCCATCCAACCTGGCCTTAAACACTGCCAGGGAGGGGGTGTCCACAGTCTCTCTGGGCAACTGGTTACAGTGTCTCACCACCCTCACAGGGAAGAGTTTCTTCCTCATACCTAATCTAAATATACCCTCCTTCAGTTTAAGGCCATTCCCCCTCATTGCATCACTCCCTACCCTTGGAAACACTCCTTCTCCAGCTTTCCTGTGGCCCCTTTAGGTACTGGATGGCTGCTCTAAGGCCTCCCCAGGGCCTTGTCTTCTCCAGGCTGAACAACTCCACTCTCTCAGCCTGTCTTCACAGGAGAGGCACTCCAGCCCTCTGATTGTCTTTGTGTCTCTCCTCTGGACTCAAACAGCTCTGTGTCCTTCTTATGTTGGAGTCCCTGGAGCAGAACTCAGTACTCCAGATGGCATCTCACGAGCAGAGTAGATGTGCAGAATCACCTCCCTTGACCTGCTGGTGATGCTGCTTTGATGCAGACCAGGATGCAATTGGCTTTCTGGGCTGCAAGCTCATGTTGCTGGGTCATGTTGAGCATCTCATCAACCAACACCCTCAAGTCCTTCTAAGGGCTGCCCTCAATCCATTCTCCACCCAGCCTGTAGTTGTGCTTGACATTGCCCTGAAAAATGTAAAAAACCCGTCACCATACAATCCAAAGACCCAGGAAGTTATCTTGCATGTTTTTTGTGCTTTGGCTGGCTTTTACCATTTTGTAAGCACCTCCCTTTCACCTCCTGTTGAATTTGTTCTTGAAAAGACTGAAAGACTTTGGGGACAGGTACATAAGCTTTGATGAGACCACAGCCCTAAAATGTTTCTCGGTTGTTTTCTAACAGAGTCAGCAAAATAGAATATGTGCTACTCCTTAACTGTTGTAGTATAAAGATCAGAGCCTTAGCTTGAACCACTAATGAAGGGGATTGCTTGTGTTACATCATTCTTTTGATGAGGTATAAAGACTATGATATAAACCCAGCCAGTAAGGGCCAGGATGAAACCTGCTGGTTGTAAATATGGCTTCTGCAGGATAAACAGCTCTAATCATGTCAAGTTAAAGACTACTTGTATGACTCACCAGGTTGTAGCCAAGCCACACAACTGGCCAGTGGATAGATTACCCATATTTAGAGGGCTTACATTTAAATAGTTCATGGCAAAACTTGGTTGCATGGAGATCTGAAAAACCCAACTGTATGCATAAAGATTAGGAAACTATGCTAGCGTGTCTCTGATATAGAGCAGCCAAGTACACCACCACATTTATATAAGAAGTATTGCTTTCATTAAATTTGATAGTATAGATGCTGAGAAAATGTTATCTTTTCAATATATCTGATAAATATTTGCAAGGAATCAGCATTGAATTCTTTGTGTAATCTACATTTGTAGCTATAACTGTTAATCAAAAACTGACTGACTATATTTACAGGATGCAAGGGAAGCTGCCAAATAGTGATTTGGGATGATATAATTATTACTGCTACTCTCTTCTCAGGAGCTCCATGCTTGCTGTAATAGTGATATTCCTTGTTTTGCAGAAAGACAGCACACTAGATGCAGCTGAAGTGATCCTGAAGAACTGGAATAAACAGACAGCATGATTTTTTTCTTATTCACTCTTCCATCCAATATAACTATCTAATAGTAGGGGTTTTATTGCAAATTTAAGAACAAATTACTTATCCCACTAATTCTGTACTGTATTATTGTAAATAACTTTGTGGTGCCACCTGCTGAGGAGTTAAAATGATGGTTTACTGAAATCTGTGTAACGCAACTCAGGTTATTTTCAGTCTTATCAAAACCATTTACTTTTTTCCTAAAAAAAAAATATATATATATATATGGGATTCACTTCTTTTACTGAAAGACAAAATTTTGTAGGACTCCATAAAATAAATAAATAGGTGATGCAGGTATTTTAAAGCTTACAAGAAAAAAGTGGGAAGTGTTGTAACATCGCAGTTTGTGAAACCAAATAGCCTGCAGTGGAGGAAAATCAAGATATGCCTCATATTAGATAACTGCAGTGACTTTCCACATACATACTTACCTACCCTTTCCACGCACAAAATTATCAGTTCAAATAAAGTGATTGAGTTAAATCAGTACATTGCTTATACTGTAGATGAAATTGAAAAGTGCTAAGTTGACTAATTACTATTTTATTTTCCTAGAATAGCCATGTTTGCTGTTCTGAAAGTATTCAGTCTTCAATAAAATCATAAAAGTGGCATCTAGAGTAGGAATTCTATTTACTCGTGTCTACTTACTTATTTATTACGTGGTTGAACCTACAAAGCAAAATGAAAGACCTTGCTTTAGAGGCTCCTTCACAGTCAGAAGCACAGTAACAGAATTAATCCTGTCATTCTTTTTCTTAGTATGTTCACAGCATTCGTAACTTCACAACAACTTACTTCAAACTCTTTAGATCTAGGAGAAGCACAGAGATGGGCCTAATACTGTGCTGTGGAGCTCAGCTAATGTTATTTCAAGCTTAGTTGATAAAGGACTGTTTCAAGAGAGTTCAATACAGAGAATTCCTCTCTAGTTGCCTCTACTTCAGTTCTCTCTCTGATCTTTTTGTCTGTGAACAAGTTTCTCACTAGCAGAAGCATTCCAGGTAGGTAACCATTTAGGCAGTGTATTATGTTCTCCACATTGTTCCTGTATTCTTCCCTCAGGCCTTATGGCAGAAGGCCTGAACAAATTCAGTAACAAGTTTTGCAAATATTTTACTCAATTTTGTGATCACACAGCTGGAATCTTAACTGAATTCCATCAGACTGTGACCGTGGCCAGGGCTTCTAAGAATGTATAGAAAATGGACTGAGAGAGCAGCTGCCTGTTTTTTTCATTAGCACTCCTCGGTTGGGCTTTTGGGAGCCTGGTAGCCAGGACTTCTGTAGTCTTTGTAGCTGTCTTGCGCTGCCATTCCCTGAGTCTCATTGGGAAATGGGTGGTTGGTATTTTTAAGGAGGCGTGTAGTCTTTGTGTAGAAAAATCAATCTAATAATTAAAGTGACCTAGCTGAAATTTCAGCATAAGTTTCATGTGGAGATTTCTACCTTAAATTCCAGGAGGAACAATTTTTTGTAAGGTAGTAAATTTCTGTGAAATCAACACTGCAGTTTGTAAGGATTTTAAATTGGCTGATGTAAGTTGCATGTGGAGCTGTGCTGGTGCAGGAACTAGGAGGGCAGTGCAAGAGCCTCTTGAGCTGCATGACAGCCTGGGAAAGGAAAACGTAAAATAGTGTTTCACTTTAATTGAAAACTAACTTTTTTAAAAAGAAGCAATTTTTCCTAGCATAAATCAGCCATGTTAAAACATAGACTTCTAAGAAATGTTTGTATGATTACATGCATCAGAATTTTCTAGTTTTTTAAGCCTCTGAAATACAAAATAATAAAATATTTGAACTTTTGTGTCTTGTCCTCGAAACAGGTGCTTCTCTCTGTACCTAAACCTTATTCAGGTAATACTGTTTTCAGTTTTGTTATATATAAAATTTTTAAAGATCATTGCATCCTACTTCTCTTGAACATAACAGCTACAGAGCACAATTCTCTAAGTTTTTTTAAACCCCTGTTCCTACAATCTTAAGATGTTTATCTGAGATAGCTGGGTTGTTAGCATGTGAGCACATACATAATTGGGTCATGTGGCCTCACAACAGTGGTAAGGTATTAAGGGTTCTTCCATTCACCTCTATTTACAATGTTTTCATTGCTCTGTAAAAAAAAAATAAAAATGCAGAACTGAAGAAGAAATTAAGAAAACTGTAATATTTCTCTATTGTTATGTTTGACTGTTTCAAACTTCTCATTAGTATGTTAATAACTAACTTGAAGCACAGAGTTTGAGTTGGGACACACAGGTGGCCGATGTTTAAGGTAGCTCTGCATTGTGTATAGTTGCAGAGCCTTATTTGTGTGTGCTGATTTTGGCTGGGATAGAGTTAAATTTCTTTGCAGTAACTAGTAAGGGGCTTTGGATTTGTGCTGAAAACAGGGTTGATAACACACTTTTTAGTTACAGCTGAGCTGTGCTTACACAGATCCAAGGCCTTTTCTGTTCCTCACACTGCCCTGCCAGCAAGTAGGCTGGGGGTGCCCAGGAAGCTGGGAGGGGTACAGTTGGAACACTTGACCCCAGCTGACCAAAGGGATATCCTGTACCATACGATATCTGATCAGCATATAAAGCTGGGGAGGCTGATAGGGAGACTGCTGCTTGGGGACTGGCTGGGCATTGCTTGGTGGTGAGCAATTGTTTTAATTTACCTGGCTTGTTTTTCTTGGGTTTTATTTTCCCCTCTTTTCCTTTTTATTATTAATATTTCATTTTAATTATTAAACTGTTTTTACCTCAAGGTTCGTTCTCACTTTTAGCCTTATAATTCTCTCCCCACCCCACCATGGGTCAGGGAGTGAGCAAATGCCCGTATGGTGCTTAGTCATCGGCTATACCACGACACTCATGTTATAGGACCCATTGTGATAGGCTTGAGTAGTTAAATTTCTTTTTTCCTATTTTGTTAGGTGCTGTAATGAGGTAATCTTTTTGTTTCATCAATGTCTGAACACACAAGATGCAGGACAGAGATGAATTAACATACCAAGCATAATTCAGCTGCTCTGGCTATTTATTTGCCCCTTTGAGGCGTTTGACTGACATCTGCTATTTTAACAAAATGGCCGTTGGCTAAATCAACAAACCATTACAAAGGACCTTTAGACTTAGAAGTAAGAACAAGTGATGTGTTTTCATTAATGTGCGGTTCAGTGTGTTTGCAAAGGCATCTGTATATCCCATTGCATTGTTGCTGAAATGATGCTGGTACTGTCAGCGATGTAAGAACTGCAATTTAATTACGCATTTTTATTACTGACAAGTAGCTAGCATCACATACTCAGGGTGAAATTTTAAGAAACTCCAGAATGACCAATTAAGTAAGTTTTAAAATAGGGTTACTGTTGTAACTGCCGTGATGGGGAAGAACAGATACAGCTGAGGACAGCAAGGTGAACTTTCTGTAAGCTATTAATGTGATCTGTTGTTGACAGACTGTTAGTAGTGGTATTCCACCTGTCACATCAACTATTTTTTTTTGCTGCTTCTGGACAAAGCACTTGAGAAATTGCTGCAAACAGGGAATAAAGAAATGCTGAGATACAAGCTATTGTATCTTTTGCAAAATTTCTGAAAACTGTCTTTCTGTGGTGGAAATTAAACTCTTTCAATTCTAGTTAATGAGAATGGGGTCAGGAGGGATGAGGTGCTGACAGTGATTGCTGGCAGATCTTTTTCAAGGAACAGATTACGAGAGAAGCCAGGACAAACCTGGAAAGCTTGATGGGACTGACAGTGCTGATGGGGCACATCTGTTGTGGACACTGTGACGTACACATTTGAGGTTATGGGGAAACAATATCCCATGCTGTATTCACACTGACAGTTACAGTGATTTTATTTTATTTTTTTAATACTATTTCATCTTTTGGGTTTATTGAGCATTTGTGAAAAAGGTCATGGCAGATGGAAAAAGGGAAGCTTTAAATGTGCATCTTGGCATCTGTATCTTCTAATAGTTCAGTTTATTTTTATTCCAAAAAGTGTGTTAAATCTAAAGAATGTGTTGGCAAGTTCAAACTAGCTTGTTTTCAATGAGCACCTAGCGTTTTGGTCAGCAGAAAAGTGTTTAGAAGTTGTGTGATAATGAATTTGACTCAATATTCACAAGTATTAAGAGAACTTTTCAACCCTGTTGAATTCCCTTCTTTGAGTCAGTAAATTGAAAAATATTCTTGTTATGTAGCAGAGAGGTGGCCATAAATGGTGTGAACAGTCATTTGCATCCAATTAAAGGATGGCAAATTCACAACTGTTTAAAGGCTTAATGCTGATTGCTTTAAAGCACCGAGGTTGTGGCACTTCCCAAAATAAGTCGGCTCTCCTGTTCTACTCATCACTCTCTTTGTGAGTGGGGAGAGGTTCATACCAAATGAGTGTGTTTTTTTCCACTGCTTTACAACTTGGGCTTTAAAGTCTGTTGTTGCTGCTCAAAGTACAGAGGTATTTTGCGTATGGATAATCTCTGGGGAAAGGAGAGCCGGAGGGCTTTGGTTTTGCAACAGGTCTTGTGTGTTTCTTCTTGGCTGGATGTTTGCTGCCCAGGTGGATGCGAGGAGGAGAGACAGAAGGGGAGCACATCACATTGTGCATGAGTGTGTTGGGGAAACACGGGGAACCCCCCAAACCATCAGGCGCACCTGTGGGTCTGAGATGGGCTGAGCATGGGTGTGTGGCTCGTTTGCCATGGGCTCCCATGAGTCACAGCTGGGCTGCCAGATCCCTGCGGGCCCTGAAGAAGGGCCAGGTTTTTCTCATGGTCACATCAGCAGAGTGGCAACCCGGGCCAGCTGCAGCAGATGACTGATGCCTGTAAAGAGGAACCGAAATTTTCTTGTCTCTTCTTCCTTGTCTGATAACTGGCCTCTGCCCGGACTCGGTTCCAGAGCCAAGCGCAGGCCGTGCCCGCGACGCTTCCGTGCGAGCTCCGTTTTGCTTGTAATGCTTGTCTCCTGGAGTTCGCAGCCCAGTCCCGCCGGCTCCTCTGCTCTGGCGCAGTAGCGGCAGCAGGGTGATGCAGGGGCTGTCAGGGCGCAGCAGTGGGGAGGCTGTAGGCAACACACGGCTCGGCTCCCGCGCTTGCCGGAGGGGAAGGTTCCAACGCGGCCTCCCCCAGTGCAGATACTGTACTGACCAGCCCCAAGGTCCCCAGCGCCGCTTGCTTTACTGCAACGAGGGGCTCGGGCCCGGGACTAACGCCCTTCTCGCACGGGACAACACGCCCGTCCCACCGGGTTTCGCTCCTTGTTTGTTCCTCCGCGCGATCCGTAGCGCGCCCTCGGCTGGCCCCGCCCACTGTCGTTATATAAGGCAGAACGCTGCGGAGCGCCTGACTTCTCACAGGGCTGCGGCAGGAGGGTGGTGAGATGGCGTCCACGAGCCGGTACGGGAGCCTGGCCTGGGCAGTCGGAGGGGCCCGTGCGGAGCAGAGCTGCGAGGGAGGAAGCGGGAGGGGCTCCGCCATCTCTCACGAGCCGTAGCTCAGGAGAGAAAATGGCCGCGTCGCCGCCGCAGCTGCTGCCCGGGGAGGAACCGGCGGCCTCCGCCGTCCTTGCCCAGCCTCGGTGCCCCCGTCTCGGCGCGGCTCTCGCTTCAGGGCGCAGCCGGTCTCTCTCCGGTTTCCCGTGTCCCAGGGCCGCCTGGTTTGTGGCTCTCGGTGTGGCAGGAGATCTGGGAGGGCCGCGAGGGGCTGGGCCTCGCTGGGCTTCTGTGCGTGGGCTGGGCCGGGCGCCCCTAGGCGAGCGGCCTCAGAGGGGCCGCCCGCGACCGGGGAGCGCCGGAGGCGCTGGGCTCGCCGCCTTCTTTCTTCGTGTCGTTGTTAATCGGTAGCGCGCCGAGAGGAAGTGAGCGTTTTAGGGGATTTCGTGGCGATGTGTGACATGATTCCGGGCACCTCGGTAGCGACAGCTCGGTACTACCGGCCCTTGCGCTGGAGCCCTTCTCCCGGAGGGCCAAGCTCTTAGCCCGGCGGCGCCTTGTTGCGCGGCTCTGACGGAAGGAGGGCTGCTCTCGGTCCGAGGTGTCCCGTTCGTACAGGGATCGGGCGCTTTTCTCCATGTCCCGCAGGCAGGCACCACCTGGGCGCGGAGCCCCAGGTGCCGCTCGGCCCGGCGCTGACCAGCGCCCGGCCGGCTGCCACTCCTGCTCAGCGCCGCCTCTGAGCCGAGGTGGCAGCTCCCTGGCCTGGCTCCAGCTTATCTGGTCCTGAAAACAGCTTTTAGGCTGCCACCCTAAATCCGTGCCGGCACTAGTCGGTGGCCAAACGGGTCTCGGGCTCTGAATTGGTCTCCTTTCCTGGAGCTGTATCGGGGTTTGCTTTGAAGTCAGGAATGAAGGTAGACCCATGGAGCGGACTGTGGTGTGACTGTGACTCCTGCTAAACCTGTCCGAGCGTCTAGGGAGTGCTTCCTAGTGGCCTTGTTACAGCTCGGGAGCTATTTGCTGAGGTGGACCTTTTTACACGTGTCATGTGTTGTCCTTCAGCTGGCTCAGTGTAGCCAGCGTGTATGTTACAAGGCGTGTGGTACATGCATCTGGATAAATGAGCTAAAATTGACATAAGACTAATTTTTGGCCATGTTTTGTGAAGGTAAAGCCTAAACCAGAACACTTCAGTGTTTCTTTCAGGCTTCTGGATTATTTTTTTTTTCTTTCACTTAGTGTGTCGCTACACGTTTGTATCGTGCCAGAAGTCAGACGATTGCAAATGCGTTGTCAACATTTTTGTCACATGAAACTATTGCCTGGGAGTAGTAAGAAGGAAAGTAGTTTAAAGAGCTTTTATGTTACGTTTTGAAACAGAACTTACATCTGAAGATCTTGTGTGTGCATTCTGGAGGCCTTAATGTTGTGGTGTTGATTTGAAAATCATTTTTCTGAACTGCCACCAGATTAACTTTTTTGTGGTTTTTTTTTTTTTAACTTTTAACTGGAAATACCAAGAAAGTAAAAAGGTGGAATGTATAGATTAGGCTGAAATAATGGATTGGGGGAAAGGGGAGAACTCTGAATACAGTTACAAGGATTAGAAGTTATTTTTTTTGCACAATCAGATTCAGGTTGATGAGTACTCATGACAAACTTGATCACAACAAGTTCCATACCCTTTGGTTTTTAGCTCGAGCGAAATATCTTTGTTGAATATAGAGAACCCAATCATAAATATTTACAAATCTACTTTTGAAAAGATTGATTTTAAGTTACTGGACAGTCCCTAGAATGAGTTACTTGCTTTGTAAATGTTTGGTTAGAAACAATTGGTTATTACTCTAGTCAGTAACAAAAAGCTATTGTGTTAAATAATGCTGATGCTTTATAGGAAGGCTTTTACAGCTGCTGTAACTCTTGAAGATACGCGGGTGTGAAACAGACAGATCCTTGTTATCAGAAGCAGTTGTTATGTAATAGCTTTCATGAGCTGATTTATTTTTGTTATGATCTTAAAGAGTTGTTTACGTTAAAGTGGGGCTTCTTTTTTTCTCTCCATATATTTGAGTAATAAAATGGTGGTAGAATCAGTTGTTTCCTAAAAATGTATGTTGTGTGTGCACTATTTTCTGAATTAAGTACCTGGTAAGTAAAATTGATCTGATTAAAATGAGTGAAAATGCTCATGTGGAATGAAACAATTGCCACTAGTTTCTTGGCAAACTTCATTTTTAGTGATGGAGTGTTAAATTAGATTATGCTTAATAAAGTTTGATATTTAGATTTGTGATGTCTTAATTTGAAGTGGCTTTGGTACAAGATATATCACAAAATAATTGAAATTTCAGAGTACCTGAAGTTTTGATTTGTTAAATGTAGAGTTACAGCAGTTAAATAAAAGGTAAAGTTCAGATTGATATTCAATCATTCATATCACTATAAATTCTATATTATTAAAGTGTTTGTTTTGGCAAGGAGCTTTTGTACTTCAGGATATGCAGCCTGCCTGATTCAAACTAATTTATACTTATATATATTTTTTTTTTTTTTTAGTTTGGATGTACTTCCAAGAGTGACTTGTCCAAATCATCCAGATTCCATTTTAGTAGAGGATTATAGAGCTGGTGATATGATTTGTTCTGAGTGTGGGCTAGTAGTAGGTAAGTAGCTATTCGTATTTGTATGTATTACTATGTAACTTAAATTGTGTGTGTGTAGATTTATTTTCCCACAAAACTGGTATATGATACTTTGAGTATTAAAAAGGCTTTTTCTTGATGCCTAAGCGTTTATTTTACGATATTATGTTGGATAAAAGCTTACTGTTTTGAATAATTTGTCTTCTGGTAACTTTTTGCATTATGAAGAGAATCAAACTCTGTTTAAAGATCGAAAACTTCAAATATGTTGTAATTTTGAATTAGAATACTGGACTAGACAGCACAATATTCTGTCTTTAATCATGACTGTTGTTTCAATCAGGACAGTGTAAGAAATGTAATAAAAGCTCTTTGTCAAAGAGCTTACCAAAAAAAAAAATTCTCAGTTTCCCACCAGTTAGAGGATATCTTCTGCCCTGAAGGATTTCTCTTTATATCATTGCCAGCACCTGCTTTTGTTAATTACTTCTCCCAAGGCTTTTAATACTATCCAAAGTAAATATCCAGTTTTTCCTCTGTAAGTTTGCTGAGCTCTTTTACTTGGCTCATGTGGCAGCAACTTCCACAGGGTAAATTGTGGTTCTAGGTATAATGGAATATTTAAAGTGAAAGGCCTTTTAGGCACTGTGCTTGTTTGAATGAGGGAGAGAGGGGCAAATAATGTAGTCTTAGAACATGCTGTATATGCATTTTTATATATCTCTTCTAGCATGAGCGTCTTACTGTGCATCTTACTGTCCGTAATGCTTTTTTGCATGAGAAACTTTTCACGCCCATGTGTCCCGGTTTCGGCTAGGATGGAGTTAATTTCTTTTCTAGCAGTGGATGGAATGCCATGTTTGGGAGTCAGGATGAGAGCAGTGCTGATAGCACCCTGATGTTTCTAGTTGTTGCCAAGCAATCAAGGACTTTTTCAGTTCTTCATATTTCCCTACTAACGAGAAAGGAGGGGACGCAGCCAGGACGGGTGACCCGAACTGGCCAAAGGGGGTATTCCATGCCAGTTATGTCATGCTCAGTATGAAGGGGGACTGGGAGGAGGAGGAGCAGGCGGCTCCAGGACACGTGGTTTTTGGGGACGGTCGGGTTCCGGGACGGCTCTGGGCTGCATGGCCTGAGTTATGTGGCTTGGTGAGAAACTGCATTGTGTATCACCGGTTTCATATATTTTGTGCTCTAAAGTCCTGTTATCGTTGTTATATCTATTTTTCTGCTATTTTAGTAAACTATCCTTATCCCAACCCGCGGGGTTTTGGTTTCTAGGTTTTGGGTGTTTTTTTCTTTTTTCCTCCCTTCCCTCCCCCTGCCCCGAACTTTCCCCCCCTCTTCCTTTTAAAGAATAAGCGACTGTGTGGGGCTCGGCCCTCAGCTGGGGCAAAACCATGACACCTTGTTACAATCATTCTTTAAACTTCATTTATTTTTATTAAGTTATTTTTAGACATGCCCTGACCCAAAGAAAATCCGCTGTTTTGAGGGTTCACATTCAGGTAGGGGCAGGATTGTTATTTGCTTTGGTAAAAGGAGTGGTTTAAATTGCATAAATTATCACAAAGATAAATGAATCATAATAAATTTGATGGTTAAAAATTCACATGTCCATGGCAGTGTTTCCTGTAGAAACATAGTAATAGGCTTCTGAATTACTGCTTAAAAATAGCTTGTTGCATGTTCAGCTCTTTGTGTGTCTGCCATAGATGTGGAACCAAAGCTTGGAAAAACCCATCTTGATCTTTTAAGATAATTCTGGCTTTAGAAGAAGAGGGAAAGGTTTTACTGGATACAATTTTATTAATTTATTTTTTAGTGACTTGGGAGTTTATCAGAAATTACACTTTATGTACCTTCTGATACCTTGTCACACGGTATTACTGCTTTAGAGATTTACTCTCTTCTGAGTCAATAGCATTGGAAATTTCTTTAGTTCAACTTGTCAACATTTTTGATGAGCAGAATCACTAGAATATTAATACAAACTTTTGCTGAGTTGAATTTTTAAAATGTGTTTAAAATAGTTCTCTTTTACAGCCAATGTTACTGGTAGGGGAAGAAGGTGTTTTGTCTTTAATTGTGCCTTTTTTTTTTTTACATAGACCTTTCTATGGATTTAGCACTGAAAGGCTTTAGCATTTACTTTCCTTGTGCTGATTATTCTCAATCTGTCTTGCCTTTTCTCAGCAATTTAGTCTTCCTGCATATGTCCAATTCATTAGGGTATTTAGCAGCTAGTTTGGAAAACCAATTAAATCAGAGATAAATTATTGAAGAGTGCATAACTGAACATTCAACATTTTCTTTTCTGGTCTGGTAAGAAATTTAGAGGAGAAAAATGGATCTGATTCTTCATGCCCGTTTTCTGGAGATGCATCTGAAATAGGGATGTTTTAAGGAGTGAAAACAAAATTTATTTTCCAGATGAGAAAGCTTTCATGCGTTTATTGCAGATTCCATGATACATGTTCCCCGTGAGAGACTAGCGATTTAATTTCCTGTTCTGGCATAGAAAAGTCGTGGATTTGTGTTTCAGAGCTTGAGGTGTAGCTGATCTGAGCGCAGCCCACTGAGAATGTGTTTTGAGGTGGGCTGGAAGTTAGTGAGATCTTTATCACTGAAGTGGATTGGTTAGAACAGTTTAAAAACCCCAAAGACTCAATACATTAATACATTCTGTAGCCAAAGTAGTGGTACAGGTTTATTTAAAAATATTGTGCTTTTGATGTCTGCAGATCACTGCTGGTGTCTGTAGGGGAGAATGGTAAATGGGGAGATTGTGCATTTGTTTCACTGCTGTAAAGTACATAGTGATGTGACTTCACTTGGTTTTTTGGTTTGGGGTTTTTTTTTTTTGGTAGTACAGTTTGGCTGAAATCAGAGCAAAGAATCTTTGACTAAAGATAGCTGCATACATATTTTTCAGATTTTTAATCAATTGTGTGGGAACATGAGATGAAATCTGTATTAGTAGTATGAGTGAAGCTGCATTTATCAGGTCTAGAGCTGCAAGGGTGAAGCATGGAAAAATTTGGGGGAGTGGGAGGCTAGGAGAAGGAAGAGCTGATTTCTTTAACAGTTGAATTTCATGTCTTAGGCAGAGTTGTATATGGGGAGTACTGTTTTGTGAATGGATTTTTGGGAGATTTTTAACCAAAGTTAAGTTTTGTGCTTATAGATTTTGTTCTTAATGTCTCAGCAAGATAGAAATTTTAAGTTAAATCCAGTATGCTGATTTTTCTTTGCACAAAACTTTCCCTTGCTCTGAACTGTGGTGTTTTGCTATACAGTATTAAAGCAATTAAATCTAGTAATGTCACTGTGACTGGAGCTGATGGCTGCTCTATTACTGCTTCAAAATACAGCTTCAGTCTAGTAAACACTCTCATGTGCCTTTCTGCTGCTACCTTTCCTTGCCTAGCTTGTGTTCATCTTTTCATGGTAACTGCTTTTCGCTTGTTAACTTTTCCTCCTGTTAATTGCCTTCTGCATGAAAGGCAGTTGGGACACCTAAATTGCAATTATACACGGTATCTTGATATTAATCTGGATTGACGTGCATCGGAAACTGCAAGCCTGTGTGCAAGTTTATCTGCTGTCTTAAGTTGCGGTGGCCGGCAGAGAGCAACACGCAATTTGAGATGAATTTTAGGTGAAGCCGTTTTATTGGGTGAAATCACACAGATTATATACCTTTATTACTGCAAATGTGGCAAGCTAAAAAAACTGCTAATTGGTTACACACACTGTTCACACCGTACTGATTGGTTGGTAATTATAACGAGTTCTGATAAACCTGTCTTACAGCTAAATACCGTTAGTTTACCTTTAATACCTAAAAGCATCCGCACACCTGCTGTTTTGATCCTCTTGTTATGGTTGATTCCTAACATGTTCTGTTACTCCCAAATACCTTCCCATAACTGCTTCTTGGTTTAGGGTAGCCTGTACCCCTATCAACAAGGCCGCTGTGTTTTGAGAATGTGATTATTAGGATCCTCGGAGCATGAGTAACTTTTCCTTTCTCATGGGAACAGAAGAATATTGTCAGGGCCTAAATCTTGGGAGAAGAGAGCTAGGCTGCTAGCAGGCCTGCTGTCTTCCATGACATTGTCTTGTGTTTTATTATACATGGTCGTCTTAAATTGTTCTAGGTTGTATGATATGGTAAGAGTTCATGGGCTGGCTTGAGAATTCACAAAATTCTCAAGGTTTAGAGAACTAGTTAGTTCTATGCTCATTTAAAACATTGACCATATCTCACTGCTCAGACAGACTTGAGGGAGAAGCATTTTATTCAAGAACACAAGGCTAGTAAATCTTCTTGACAGGTAAATATTTTGCTTACTACTTTTTAGGCAGTAAAAAACCCCTGGAAGTCAGCTGATATGCCAGAAGGGGCTGAAGAAAGCAGAATCCAAGTGGAATACAAAGCACTGAATTTGCTTGATGTAGCAAGGTGGTGAGCTGAATTTCAGAGGGGAGTAAGTCTAGTGGCATGTACCACTGTGTAGCATCTCAGCTAGGTGGGAGTACCTTTGTGATATAAGACTTTTTTTAACCTTCTGTGTAGTCCCATTAGATGTTCTCTTAGTGTGCTGGAGTTGGAGCAGTAGGGAGTTTATTTTCAGCATGTAGTAAGTGATTTTCTCTCACTCTGGGTAGTTCTACTTCAGTAGGGAGGTAGGGCTTAGGGAAGAACACAGTGCTCTTGTATAGAGTCTTTTTTGGTAGCCTTTGTAAAAAAAACAGAAGTCTGTTTTCAGCTGATGAGAAACCTTGGGTAGGTATCAACTTTAAGTTTTGAATTGGATTATGACCTCTATTCAGATGTTTATTCTTGTTCTGTGTATACCTGAGTGTTCAGTTAAATTTTGGGGAAAATAATAGGTTATGATCAGCAGTTATGCTGTTAGAAAATTCTGTCAGAATCTTCAGTTGGCTAATGCTTCTGAAAAGTTGGAGATCTAAATGGCACATCTTAAATTCAGGTGTGGTCTGTGAGGAATATGTAAGGTTTAACTGTACCACAGATACTTTTTTTTTTTTTTTTTTTACTCTACAGTATAACAAATGGGCAGGAAGGGATTTCATGACTGCCTCTGCTAGTGAGTCTGTTACTCAAGATGCCTGTCATTATGGATGCAATCAGTCTTACCGCTATGCAGATGCTTGTTTTCCAAAAACCAAAGAAACCTTTTTTCTTCCCTCCCCCAGCTGTTGGTAATGACCTGTAAGTGAAAGTGCTTGAGTCCTCCTGATGTGGGTCCAGGAGAGGACAGTTATGTGGTTATGTCTGTGCTGGTATCTTTATACCTCCAAATGGTGAAAAATCTTTTTGTATTTGGGTGTATGTTCATGATTACTTTGTTCTGTATTATCAACATTTAGAAATAAAATGTGAAAATCTAAATTATTAAATAGGCAAACACCTTTAGATATGGGTGTGTATTAGCGCTTTGTATTTGATTGCTGCTTCTGCACTGGTGTCTAGAGCACTAAAAATTATCTGGACAAAAATTAATCCTTGCAAATAAAACTCTTTGGGTCCATAGGAAAGCTAATTATAAAGAATGCTGATACTTAAAGTTGACTTCTGCACAAGCATTCATGGATTTTGATTTACACAGGAACTATGAAATAATTTACTAGCCTTTTCCAGTCAGCATTTCAAATAGTCTGTGTTTTAAGTCTAACCCCTTTCTTTAAAGGGCTTTAAAGACAAGGGTGATGTTTCTAGCTCTTTCAGCAGTAAAGCTTTTAACAGTGGAACCATAGACTTTGGATGTCAAAAGTTGGCATCTTTTGTTAGGCTTTGTTAATAAGCATGCCCTTAGCATGAAATTTCTTGGCGGGTGGAGGAGACTTTCTAGTTGGTGGGTTCTAGGCTGGGAACCAAGGGTGTTTGAGAACCACTACAAAGAAAACTTCTATTTATTGAAGTACTAGATCTGTCTAGTGGAATAACATTAATGTTTTGAATCTTCTTATTCAGGGCAAATAAGGGCTAGAAATGATCTGAGCTCCTCTGGTGGAAAAATAGTCCAAAGCCTCTTACTTAATGTGATGTGAAGTAGATCAGGCACAATGTTTTTCATTGAAATGCGGTTGTTTGGAGCATCCTTTTGCAAGTACGTGAGCTGTTACGTAAATCTACAGACAGCTGACTGGACTCATCCACAAGACTGTTTCACACTTCTACTCTTACTTGCTTCCTCCAAAAGTATTACAAGTTGATGGCTGAGGAAGCCCAGAAGTCCTTTTGATTTGGTCATCATTTTGATATGCAGAGGCTGCTAAGCTTCTGTTCTTGCAACAGCCATTTACCTGCAGCACTGTAGTGTCTGTTTCAAGTCATAGCTGCTGTTAGGTACTGCTATGATTCGGTTGGTGTCTGGAGACCAGTCAGATTCTTCAGATTTGTTGTTTTGTTTGGCATGTTTTTGTTCAGGGTCTTTTTTTTTGGGGGGGAGGGGGTGTTGTTGTTGTTTAATGTCTCAAAGCCTGGTCTGGTTCTCTTTGTTATTTCAGCTGAGCCTTGGGAGTAGGCTGGTGTTGCTGGTGGCGGTGATGCATTTGTGGTGTTGACAATTTATTGAGGGCAAGATAACTTTTTGCAAATATTTGTGTCTTTTGTAGAGAAAGTTGTGATGATGAAATTATGTGTGTGGGTTTTTGGGTTTTTTTTTTTCTGTCCCCCATTCCTCCCAGGATTTATGTTTTGGTAACATTAAATACATCTGGTCTTAATTAGAAGTTCTAAAGCTGAAAACTGAGGAGGGGGGAAGTGTATATTTTGCAAACTATAAAGTTGAGTGCTACTGTGTGTGGCAATGCGTAATCTAATAAATAGAATGTGGAGGAGTAAGTATCTGGAGTAATGCGTCTAGCTCTGAGCTGCTCAGTACCAGAAAGGTAGAGACTTGCTGGAGCAAGTCTAGCAGAACGTTGCAAAAGTGATTTAGGAACAAGAGCAGCTGGGACTGTTGGCCTGGAGAGGAGAAGGCTCAGTTCAGCCTGGCTTGATGCAGTTGCACATCTTCATGATTCTCAGCTTGTAGCTGGCTATCTAGGTTTTTTGTTGTAGTTTGTCTCAGCCCCTCATTCCTCTGGTTAACAAGGAGTTGACTAAAATTAGTTGTAATTAACTGTCTTTTAAAGTTTGGCATTCTCAAAGGCTTTTAATTAAAAGTATATGTGCTCGCTAGATGGCAGCAGATGCCCTAACTAACTGTAAGAATAAAGCATTCTGTAGAAGCAGTAGTTATTTTGGTACTTAAAAGTGCAGAAAAACTTCTGATACTGTAACTATGTGAAGATCAAAAGATTATGAATACATAAGAGTTGATGCAACGTATAGCTAATGTTAGAGGTCCTGTGAAAAAGGCTTAAGAATATACCCTCTTGGAATTGTTTCAAGACTGGATATGGAAGATAGTGCTACTTGATGCTTGAGTTTCATCCTATTTCTTGTTTTGATTGAACATTTTCAATTTCCAGCCGTGTTGTCTTCATATGTAATACGATAAGGCTATAGTATGTGGTGTTATATTATGCATAAATCTGATAATACAAAATGCAAAAGGGGACTAAAATATGTGCGTGTTATGAGGTACGGCAAGTGGGGTGCAGCATAAAAATAGCTGATAATACTTCTCTAAATATGTAATTGAAATTTCAGGGCTTGTTGAATGAGAATATTTTCCTTTGAGAAATTACTTTCAGTGTTTGTAGGGGGAGTTAACATTAAACTTATGATGTGTAGATACTTTAATTTAAAAAAAACCCAAAACTATTCAAAATGATATTTTAATTTTTGATACTGACCTGAGTTTACCTTTTCATTTCAGTAGTGTGTGCTCTTTGCATTTGGCAGTTGTGAAGCAAAGCAAGCTTGGTCTGAGGTTTTCCGTTCTGAATAACAGTTCTGCATTTTACTAAATGAGCTTTTCAGATGGTGGGTAACCTGAGTCAGTGAAGTTTGCAGTGTGTATTTCCACTAGAGCCTGTGTGTTAGTCTATTAGACTGTATTTTAAAGAGTAACTTAATACTGGAAGAACTGTTTATGAAATGAAAAGGGACAATGGAGAAAAACTTATTTCAGAAACGTGCTTCAGTATAGCATTCTGGAGATGGTTTCCACAAAGACTGGGTCCTGTAAACAGTATCTTTAAGTACTTCAGAGGAGGAAGCTGAGGAGATGAACTCATCTGTTTGATGAAAATTAAATAAAGGAGTGTCTAATGTAACCGTATCTAGTGAAGCTTATTTTTGTTCAAACGGACTGCATCAAAAGGAAGCAGTGAAGGGAATATGCAGCCACTCCCATGCTTATCGCAGCTTGACGTCGTTGCCAAAACCAATATAATAATAATTTGAGAAAGCAGAGATAATTTTCCAAAGTTCTTACTGGGAGATTTGTTTTACTCTGACTACCAGACCCGTTCCCCAGGTGCTTCAGGAAAGCCAGTGAGTGGTGCAGGACCCAGCAAATTCAGTTTAGGACTTGAAAAGTTAACTCAGGACCCATTCTCAATGCTGATTCCTTACACTGCTTTTTGTAAGACTGACTTTAGTATTTTAAGGTTTTGTTTCGATGACTTAGGGTGGGACTTAATTGCATCTGCATTAATGTCACAGTGTCAAAGTGGTTTTTATGTTTTCAAGAGTTAAATGCCACATTTTTTTTTTCCTGTGTGTGTGAAATGGGGTAATTGGCTGCTTGTGGATGAATATATTTACCATCTATGGAAACCTTTTAGCCTATTCTGGTTTTGTTAATATTTCTAGCTTGCGTCACAGTTTTATAGAAGCCTTTTAAAGAGTGCAACGCACTTCTAGGACCTCTGCATTTTAAATAAGACACTGGGACTACACAGGAAAACTTCTGTTCTGCAATAGCAGATTTCTTGGCAAAGTAAATATACTGTATCTTAATTACACAAATGCTTTATATTCAGTGATTTGTTCTACTTAATCTTTTCTCACTCTGAAATAGTAGTCTCAATCCTCTGTTTGTAATGTGTTTGCCAAAGCAGGCAGTGATATAACACTTTTTTGTTAGAGCAGGAGTGGTTCATAACTCACAAGAGGCAGATCCCTGAGTGAGTCATTTAGGTCATTCCCACTTGTGTGGAAAAAATATTACATCATTGCCCTGTACTCAGTGTTCTATTTATACCATGCCAGAATTTTAAGTACAGTTTGCTTTTTTTAGATGCTGTAAACAGTATTGGGGGGTTGTCTTAAAGTAAAGTTACGACTAGGCCATAGAAGGAGCATTGCTGAATCAAATATTTACAGAGTCCAGGAGCTAGAGGAGCACGCTGTCTGCTAATTTAAGCTTGCAAGAGGGATGAGACCTTTGTAGCAGAAAGAACGAATCTGTGCATTCTTTTGCTCTGCTGCATTCTTAACCTTCTACGTTTTGATGATTTAAAAATGTTTTTTCTCTCTTTGGCTTTCATTAGAGCAGTAAATAAAGGTGGAGCATAGCTGTGAGCATGTCTGGCAAATACTGATGAGACCACCTCTGATTAATTTATTCTTTTTGGTTCTGGTGATTTCTTATGGCTCATTCACAGCTTTCAATTTCAAGCATATTCCTTGCATAATTTTAAGAATAAAGATCCTCATTCAGACTAGATCCTCCTTCTCCTCCCCAAGGAACTGTGCAGTTACACCACTGTCTGTTGTTCCTGCATTTTCTCCAGCTTTGTATCTTACATTACTGTTGTTTGCAGAGTGCTTTTGTCTGTCTGCTTATGTCTCTACCAGGGTAAATCAGCTTCTGCAGTTTCATGCTAAGACTTCCATACCAGAAATTTTTCTTGCAGTCAATGCTACTTACTTTTTGTAGGCGTTTCTTTCAAAACATGCTTCACCACTGATAAAGTTAGGGAATTTTTCCTTAGTTCTAGCAAAGCAGGGTGACAATTATGTTGCAGTTTCTTCTGAGATCCTATGTAGTGCTTTAATCTGCTTTACTGCAAAACATTGAGAGGTGTTCCTCTGGTGCTTTTCTGTACGTGTACTCCTACAAAATCTGTAGTACTGCTCTGGAGGCAACACCTTTGAGATGCAGCTTTTACCAGCCTTGTGAATAGAATGAACTGCCGGGTGCAGGAGGGTGTGGTGGGGGTTTGTGGGTGGTTTTTTGTTTGGGGGTGTTTTGGTTTGTTTTGGTTTTTTAAGGCTGTATCATCATGATTGCTGTTAGGGCTCTTGCCTGCGTCAGAATCTGGGTTGGAGTTATTTCTCAATCTGAGAAGTTGCTGTAGGAAAGGTGTAGATGAATGTGAGATGAATAGAGGGCTGCAAGGAAAGTTGTTTCATTCAGAGACTATGGTTTTAGTGCTTTTTCTGCTTAATCTGAATCTGTGTTTAAATTATTCCAGGTATAACAGGGTAGACTGAGTTTAAGAAGAAATAGTTTTGTATATATATTTAGTGTTGATACTGTCAGGCATCATAAATGGAGTTGGACAGGGTCAGACCTCCCTTCAAAAACAAGAATTAAGCTGTAAAATGTCATGGTAGGTTAGAAGGTAGCGTATTTCAGAGTCCCAAGGACCTGAAGTGATTTACAACAGCGTAATGAGATGGTGCATTTTAGATAATGCATATGTGTGCTTTGAACATGTGGCAAATGTGAGAGAACTTCAGTTACAATAACTTGCTCATCTAAGGGCTGAGAACATCTGTATGCAACCATGACCACAAGCTTGAAATGAAGGGCTTGATTCCTTTGTGGATTGAAGACACTGTGATACTCCTTAAGACTAACTGTAACTCTCTGTGTTCTGGATGCATCTCTCTAGTAATGTTTTCTCTGCAGCTGTAATTGCATTTTTTTTTTTTCCCCTCATCGCTTTGAGCTTAATTTGCAAACCCTGAGTGGTCTGGTACATTGTCCTGCAAGCTGCTGCTCTGCTCGGGAGTGCCCACGGACGGGGGGAGCTCAGATCTGCGACTTCATGTTCCAGAACGTGGCGTTAACGCAGACTCTTGTTTTCTGTGCACACAGGTGACCGGGTGATAGACGTGGGGTCAGAGTGGAGGACTTTCAGCAATGACAAAGCAACAAAAGACCCATCTCGAGTTGGGGATACCCAGAATCCTTTGTTGAGCGATGGTGACTTGAGTACAATGATTGGCAAGGTAATACTCAGTGCTAAATTTTACAAAGTTCTAGGTGTCTTTATGTCAAGTACATGTTTGTATGTCCATGGGGAAACTATTTGGAGAATGTATTTACTGAACTGAACCCTTACAATTCAACTGTGTGTAAAATGTGGCTCTTTGCTGGTGGTAGCAGGAAAGGGCTGACCCCTTCAACAAAAGAAAAGTTTGCAGTGCTGTGGAATTACTTGCCACTCCTGGTTCTGCTGCTCTAGTGGTTCAGATCAGAGGAACTGTAGAGTTTCAAATCCTTATTTAGAGTAAGAGGGATAGCAGACTCAGTGAGAGAATTAAAGACCTAAAGAAAATGAAAAGTTTGGTTTTTAATGAAAACTTAAGAATTTATAGAGATGGCCATTCATCTGATGAAACAGTTTTGCTCTTTACCAGATCATCCCAGAATAAGTGTGACCAAATTTGCAGTAACAAAGAATGCTACTCACTTAAGACAAGATGTGAGACTGTCAGTGTGGCATGATAAGAACTGAAAGTAAAAATGTCCAAGTGCTGGAACTGCCAGGATCACGTTGGAGAATGTAGAGGGGGCAGTCTGTTCTCTTATGGATATTGTATTTTCATTGGGAGGAATCACAGGAAAGAGACGTTATTTTCTACAGGAAATTGGGAATCTCTGACAAACCAGGATGTGTTCTGTACAAGAGTTCCTGTGTTTGTCTTGCCAGCAAGCAGGGATTCTGAGATGTCAGTTCATTGATGTGAGCTCTATTGTGGGAGCTGCCCTTTTCCTCAGTCATTTGGAAGGAAGAAAATGGCTTCTATCAGAAGATGCTGAAGAAAGTTTGTATTGTTGGAGAAAGGACCTGAATTTTGCAGCAGGTATACCTAAACCGAGGAGGTAGTACATTTCTCAAGCAGTAGGCTGGGATGAGGATTGACCTAGATTCACATGCACAGTGGTTGAACAAGGGTGAAATTGGTGTAGTCATTAGGAAGGTAAGTAGTATCCAACAGAGTATGGAGCAGCCTTCATGAATTTCAGAGAAGGAAGCAGGGTAAGACTGTAGTTTCTCAGTTAACAGTATTTCTTAGAGTGACTTGGAGTGGACCCCAGACTTCTCTACCAGAGATTGCTTTATCCTTTTGCATGGGACAGGAAGCAGAGGTATTCCTTTCTGCTTGAGGTAGAGATGCAGGTAATAGAATCTTAAAAATAAATATCCACCCCCCAAAAAAAAAACCCCAAATCAACAACCAACCACAAACCAAACACCTGCACTACCAAAAAACCCAAATCTCAACCTGTGTTGTGGAAAATCCAAAAGAGGACATTGATAATTCTAATGGTACATCATACTGGAGATCTTTGTAAACTGCTGGGAATACAGGTCGAAGTGGTATCCAAACCATTCCACTTGCTAGGTAAACAGTAAAGTTCTGGTGATGGGTTGTTGCCTTGAAATAACAACAGAATGGGGTAGTTCTGAATCACAGAATGGTTTGTCCACTTTAAAACCAGGAGGTGCTGCTGGGGTGTGTGGTCTGTATCTGCTAGCAGCAGAAGCCTGCTTGGCTTGTGCAAAGGGATTAGTTCCTAATTGGTTTTAGTACTTAAGGGACCCATCTGTCTGAGGCAGCAACAGCCTGTGTTGGAGAAAAGATTAATTTGTGAAGAGGAGGATGAATAGCATAGTTGGCTGTGGTGGAAGTGGTTTGCATTCTTCAGGCAGATCTTTAGGATATTGGCACTGAACTGTATCTTGCCAAAAGTAAATACAGTGTGCCACAGTTGATCTGACGACAGTGCAATCAGTTGGTGAAGTCTGGTGTTAATTGTGACTTGATTGCCAGAATATTACAGTTATCTCTACGTAAGGATTTATGTCAAATTCAATAAAAACAACTGAAGAAGCAGCAGCTTCTAGATCTGACTTGGTATCGAAGTCTTTCCTATGAATCTAAAAGAAACCTTTTAAGTTTTGCTACCTATCTTGTGTAAAGCGTTGTCTTTTGTCACCCTTTGCAGTTAACCTATTCCTTTTTGTAGTGACTGCATCTACAAGAGACTGTAGGTTGGTCAAATAAGAAACTGATACAGACTCTTGGTATAGAATTCCTATCCTTTGATCAGATGCCTCTGAAAGGAAGCTGGGTGTTGTCAGGCTGTCTGGCCTGGATCCAGAAGTGCTATATTGATAAGCAGTGGCAAGAAAAAGAAGAAAGGATCTATCAGACTGTGTAATGAGCTGGTTGTACTGGGCAAGAGGACTGCTGGATCTGAGGTCATACCTTGGCGCTGTTAGTAACTTCAGTGATGTGGGTAGTGGTGATACTTGCTGCTGTTAAAGGGATACAGAGCTGTTGGCTGCCAGCACTTTAAGCCTTGCCTGCACCCAGCCCATTCAGAGATGACCGCAGCTTCCCAGACTGTGTTTTCTCACTGTGACTGTTTTTGAGGCTGTTTCCAGGGTTGTATCTATGAGGCTTCTGCTCTGTTGGAAAGCCAAGCAGGTGGAACTCCTGACTTTTGAGAGGCACCTTTCTTGATGAGGTGGGAAGGTTGTTATGAGTAGATGTCTCAAAAAGGCCACAAGAGTAAAACGCACAATTCTTAGTCTACTTGATTTCTCAGGTCAAGTGTGTGGCTTTTGTTTTTTGTCACAAAGGGAAAAGGGACTCTGAACATGGTTGTCAAAGGCTGAAGCCAGCAAAGCATTGTCCCTCAATTGAAAGCTCCAGAAGGAAAGTAGATGGTGCATTTCAGTAGCAAATGCAGGGAGAATTGCTGTGGTTTCCTTAAGTGCTAGAGATGGAAGAGTATTTTCCAACCCTTTTATAGTTGTGAGCTGTATATTGGGTATGGCTTTGGAGAGTGCTCATACTGGCGGGGTGGAATCCTTTGGCTAACAGTACTTGCCTGTAGCTGCACTGGTAGTTTCAATACACATACTTAAGTGTTTGCAGGAAAGGAAACCATGAGTACTAGTGAGAAAGTAAAAACTGAGGGGCGAAGCAGAACTACTTAAAAAAGGTGCTGTATATTGGACCAGGGAAAATCACTGTGATGTAGGGGAACACTTGATGATGCCAGGCAGAGCACCCTTTCCTGGTAAAGGACTATATGACATGAAGCCTGAGTAGATGAGGACTGGGGACTGGCTGTCAGGGTCAGTAGGCCTTTGTGGTCACTCTTCTGGCAACTACAAGATTTTGAGCATGTGCAGTTCCTGCAAGCATTTGTGTGTAGCACTAGCCTAGGAGCCTGTGGTACATGTGAACATCGTGATGCGTTGCAGGGAATGGGTATGAGCGATGGCCAGGAGGGAGCCTTTTGACCTGCAACTTTTGTGTTTTGGGATAAGGGAAGCTCTTCTGATAAAATGTCTGAAAGGAAAGTCCAGTGTAATGGTCTGTGTGGCCGAAAGTTTTTGTTGTGCTTGATTCCTGCTCTTTGTTCATCCCTGAACTTTACTGGCACCATTGGGTAGCTGGAAGAGTTCCATCTGCTCAAGGAAGCAGGATTGCCTTTGGAGCAACCCTCTGCTGTGTTGGTGCCAGGATCATGTCCAGGCGATTCTTTAATCTGAAAGGAGTAGGAAAAAACCAAGAATGATGTTGGAGTCTAGTCTATTGAAGGGGTTAGGGAAACCTGTGAAGGGAGGGTTCTGTGCCAGAGTTGTCGGTCTCCACAGCAGTATCAAAAGTGGGCGTGCATACCACAGATACAGGCCTCAACAGTAGAGGTGTCTGCTGAGCTCACCATAAATGGTGTGTAACTGGAGTCCTTGAGTGTAGGGAAGAGGGACAGTGAATTGTCAAAAGTGAGTGTTACTAGTGTCAACCAAAGAATGTTTATTAAATGCAGATGTGTAGTAGGGAGAGATTACAGACTTGGAGATGTTTTTAAAATAGAATTGCAATTCGCAAAGAAACAAGTGCTGACTCCATCTGGGCAGCTCAGAGGACTAAGGTGGTGCAGTGGTGTGGTCTGACCTTTGTTCGCTGTGTCCTGCCCCACTTCATACCACCTGGACATCTTGATACATTGCTGAGTCTTCAACTTGAGAGCAGGTGCTGTCAGCCATAGATCAAGATCTGCTTTGTTTACTGTTCTTGGCAAAACAGAGCCATGTAGTAGTCTGTGCAACAGCCACTGTATCAGCTTGTTGAAATGACCAGATATGTCTGCAATGAAAGTTGGATGCCCCAGCCGAGCAAAATTGTTTGCAGGTGCCAGCAAGAAATAAATGCTTGTTGATTCAGGGAATCCTGGGTTCTGTAGCAATGTGGAATCAGTGTGAGGAAGCGTTTTCCACTGGAGAGAACTCATGGCCCTGCACACTGCGACAGCAAACACAAAAGTAGGCAGTTTAATTATGGGCACAGCTCTTCTGACCTTATCAGGCCATGTTGTCATCATCAGCTATTACTAATCTGACAGACATGTTTTGGACTGATGGCTAATTGAAGACCTTAAACACTTTAGATCCTCTTAGTTGGGCAAAATTGTGTATTAATAGATGTATGCAGTTTGCACTATCAGTTGTAAGGTACAAACCAAATGCATGTTGGAAGGTTGTTTTGAAGTTGTCCGGTGGAGTTGGTAGCTCTTACTTCACTTAAGACCTGAAGCTTTTCTTTTAAGAGGTCTGTGGCTTTCCTGTAGCAGCAGGATATATGGGTATTTACATTTTTGTCGAGGTTAAGGCTTGCAACTGCCAGCAGGCACAGTATCAAATTGGCTTTGAGTAGGTCATTGATTTGGATGTTCTCGCTGCCCTTGCTGGTCTTCCTGTTTGAGTTGTCATTGTAACAACTGGTCTCCATGGCCATAAAACTTGGGGTTTTTGACTCGCCAGTCCTCCACAGTAGAGATCGAGCTCAAATGACTTGCAGGGTGCATACAATCTAGCCTTGGACCTCAGCACTGGTGACAGGAGCATTGAGATGCACACATTGTCTACGTATTACTCATTTTAAACTACTGTTGCATTAGGGAAGACAACTCCCTGTGTAATCTGTGGTCCTTGGAAATCAGTTCAGCATTGGAGACTCCTGCAAAGCACAGATCCTGATGTTGGGAACAGCGCTCGACACCGCAGTACTTCAGTGATTATTTGCACAACTGTTGGAACGGGGTGCCTTGAATTGAGATGTATAAAGGAAGCTCCTTGTGTTCTGCTGGCAATACATGTTTTTCTTTGCAGGGCACAGGCGCAGCAAGCTTTGATGAGTTTGGGAATTCCAAGTACCAGAACCGCAGGACAATGAGCAGCTCGGATCGCGCCATGATGAATGCTTTTAAAGAAATCACCAACATGGCAGACAGAATCAACCTCCCTAGAAATATAGTTGTAAGTTCACGTCCCCCCACCTTAAATTGTTCTGGCATTGACTTAGTTAGCATAATATAATGAGCACATGAATTTTTGATATTGCTGCTAATTAAATGGCCTAGAGTTAATTAAATTTAGTCTTCTTGCTTTGAAGGATCGAACAAATAATTTATTCAAGCAAGTGTATGAGCAAAAGAGCCTGAAGGGAAGGAGTAATGATGCTATTGCTTCTGCTTGTCTCTACATAGCCTGTAGGCAAGAGGGTGTTCCAAGAACATTTAAAGGTAAGTTCTCAGTGATACAGATTCAATTCTGCCATGCAGTAAAGGTCTAGTTACTGTCACCATAGGAAGTTGGTTTTCTCGTTCCTGGGCTTTGCTGAATTGGTTGTTCTCAGCTGTGGCTCACCTTTGGGGTGGAGGGTAGGAGGGCAGCTGGAAATCTGTTGGATTTGTGAAGTGAGTAGATGCTCAGGCATGGGGTTTTTGGTTATAATGGGTTTTAAAAAATAAAATGAGTGTATGAAAGGCATTCTGAGTGTTGGTGAAACATAGAGGGGACCTTATTAATGTTTATAAATCTCTCAAGTGTGGGATACAAAGGGAAATGGCCAGCCCTTTTTCAGTGGTCTGTGGAGACAGAACAAGGGGCAACGCACCAACATGCGGAAGAACTTTTACACAGTGAGGGTGACAGAGCCCTGGGACAGGCTGCCCAGGGACGTGGTGGAGTCTCCTTCTCTGGAGATATTCAAGACCCATCTGGACGCCTACTTGTGTGATAGGTCCTAAGGAACCTGTTTTGGCAAGGGGGTTGGACCCGATCATCTCTTGAGGTCCTTTCCCAACCCCTGCAAGTCTGATTCTATGATAAAGCGTATTGCTCTGGTTGGGGGACGTGCAACTTTTCCTGGACAGGGATACAGTTTCTTTGGCACCAAGTACTAAATTTCCCATCCCAAGCAAGCTGTATTAGTTAGCCCCATACAAAAACAGGGCACTGACTGAAGAGATTCATTTAGTTCATTTAGTGATGGTGGCCTCTGACGTTGGCCACCTTTGTGGGTCTTAATGTATTGAGCATCAGTTTTGATTATTCTGGGGAGCAGATGCTGTCCAGCCTAATGTTTAATTTTTATTGTTTGTTTAGAAATCTGTGCAGTGTCCAGGATTTCAAAGAAGGAAATAGGCCGGTGTTTTAAACTCATTTTGAAAGCTCTTGAAACCAGTGTTGATCTGATTACAACTGGAGACTTCATGTCAAGATTCTGTTCCAATCTGGGTCTTCCCAAACAAGTACAGATGGCAGCAACACATATTGCCCGTAAAGCTGTCGAATTAGATTTGGTTCCTGGGAGAAGCCCCATCTCTGTAGCAGCTGCAGCAATTTACATGGCATCACAAGCTTCTGCGGAGAAGAGGACACAAAAAGGTAAAACTTCACCTTCCCTGTGTCTTGCTTGAAAGAGAATTCAGTGCTGTTACGAAGCTTGGAGGAGGTCTGTACAAGTAGTGACAAGCTGCTGTTCTAATTGTGTGCAGCAAGGCCCAAGCCAGGGTCTCGCACTTCCCAAAATGAAAACTGCATAATTGGGGATGCTCAATGTGAACTGAGTCCATGTCTTTGCTACATTAGGGGCGAGATTCTTGAATGCAATAGAACAGTGTGTTCAAATGAGCATATTGTAGCTTTACCCGTGCTAATGTTTGCATGTGGAAACATCTGCTGCTCTGGAATACTCTAGTGCAAACTTGGGGGCAGTCACAGGTAGCAGTACGGCTTTAGATTACATTAAGTGTTCAGTCGTTCTAGTGGCCAGGGAATCGCCTCAATTCATACGTGTTCCTCGACTTCTTGTGAGCCTGTGATAAAGATGGAGGGTGGTGGGACAGCAGGCTTGGCCATAGGTCATCTTAGGCATTACTTTCCCCTGGTAGGGTAGCCCTCAGGAAGCCAAAGGAGTTCAGGGCTGTTTTTGTTTTGGATCTGCCCCTGGGGCTCAGGAGAATCAGGCCTATTTAGGGGGGGAGGGGCAGCACATGGGGAAGGAAGGGAGCAAAGGCTGTGGTGTTTAGAGCTTGGTGTCAGGAAAGGATCCAGGTGCTGGTAGGTAGCTGCAGAAAATCCTTTGCTGTGCCCAGTTCAGGGCAGAAACGTTAAAAGTCTAGCAGCTCCTTAGTGGAGAGCTGAGGGAGGTAAAGAACAGCCTTTATCTGTCAGGTTGTGGTGCTTTGCTCTGCATTAATCACCGCTTATTCTGTCCCTGGAGCTTTCATCCCGTTGGCAGTCTGCTGGGCACTGAGTGATGTAGAGCCCGAGCAGTACAATGCCTTCAGCCTCGCTTGCTGAGAGCTATTGGATTATGTCTCTTAAAAGCCATCGTTAAAGCAAATACAGCTGCCTGCTGTGGATGCCAACATGACTCCATACACCAGTGTCCTCAGACAACACTGAAGGCTCCTGGAGCTTAAGGTTTCAATTCTGAACCTGGTTGCATTTTGACTAAATCTTGAATAAATAAGTTTCAAACAGGTGTTTCCTTTGCTCGTTAAACAGTGCTCTGTGCCTCTGACATGGGTGTCTGTGCGTTTTAAGGTAAATAGATTTCAGGTTTAGCTGAAGGTGTCACTTTTGTCTGTGTCAACGTTGGTTTTGCTGGTTTTGCCTGTATTTCATGAAAGCCCAAACCCAAAGATCCTGATGTTGATGACTGTTTAGTTTAATACTGCTGGGGACACATAGAGTTTGCAGTAGATGTTTCTAATGACTTTTGTACTCTTGGCCCTTTGCCAGTTTGATAGTGCTCCAAGATTGATGGTATAAGCTGAATTACGGCATGTGAGAAGATGGTTTCAGGTATGCAAAATATTAGTCACCATGGTTAAAACCCTTTTAGCAGGCTTTTGGGAGAGTTAGGAATCCAGCACGGCACACAGCGCTTCTGGTAAGTGATGCTTTCTTCAGAGAAATGGCAAAAGTAAAAACTAATCAATTACCAACTTTTTGTTGCAGAAATTGGTGACATTGCTGGTGTGGCTGATGTTACGATTCGACAGTCGTACAGGCTGATCTATCCACGAGCTCCAGACCTCTTCCCGGCAGACTTCAAGTTCGACACCCCAGTAGACAAACTGCCGCAGCTGTGAAGCTGCTGAGGGTCACATTTAATTTCTATTACGAGAACCCCCAACAACAAACTTTTGATTTTTTGCCTATAATAAAGGATGTACAAAGTGTTAATATTGAGTCTTCATGTTGTGCAACTGGAGGATACAGAGATGGAGCGTAACTGCTGGAACGCAGCACACATTCCAAGGGTAAACAAACTCATTGTGTGGCATTTTGTATGTATATATTAGTGGAAGTAAATATTTAATGACTGTTGAAAAAAACCTTAATTTCTTATTGTTGTACTTACTTAGATTTTTTTGGTAGGGATCTAGTAAGATGTATTTTGGAAAAATTAAAATATTATGTAATTCCCAAATAAAACTGTTTTCCAAAAACACTTAACCATCTTGTGAATATGACCTGCAACTTGAGGTGTACATCCCGTTCCACATGCTGAGAACTGGAATGCAGTCCATGAAAATGGTAGAGTTAGCTTCCTACTTACAGACTGGGTCACGAGGCTGCTTTACATGTTTGCTTTCTTGACAACTTTTCATCTCCAGTGTGGTTTTAGCATTTGTAGTTGGCTGCAGCACGTGGGGGACTTAACCAGACAGCATCAGTTGCTGAGAAGGAGCTGTGGGTATTTGCACAACTGTGCTGAGGGTTCCCAGATCTGGTCCTCGCTTTGCTTCTGTGCATCTGACGCAACGACAGAGTGGCTACACAGAAGCGGAAGGACTCTCGCTGTAGTCAAACCCCTGACTGCTTTATGATGCCTGCAACTGCACAGAGCAAGGTAAAAAATACAGTAAAAGTTTCTGCTGAGCGTTCTGCCCTGTCAGCCCACTGGCAGGCTGGCCTGCTGGCGGTCAAGTGTTTGGTATGTCAGAAGCGAGTGCTTGTTTCAAAGGATGTGCCAGGTGTTGAGGGATGGCCAGAAGCTCTTCTGACCTCCCCAAACTAACAACTTTGGAAACTAGTCATCTCCTGACAGGATCCTGTTGCGTGCAGAGCAGCACAGGCACTTCCCCAGGTGTCCGCAGGCTCCCTGGCTGGTCGGAACCACTGGTGCAGGGACATGTGAGTGATGGCAGTGAACAGCTGAGGGTCAGCTTGCCCTGCATCTGGCCTGAAGCTTTGCAGAGGGCAGGCCCTGGGTCCAGCACTAACGGCAGGCGCTGTCAATGGCCCTCACTGTTTTCCTTTTGGTTCAGTTCTAATCCTCTCCTGCCAGTGGAGACTATAAAGATGTGGCAGCTCAAGCCTTTTTCAGTAAACAAGTTACAAGGGCTGTACAGTTGTTAGGCCACAGAAGCTGCCTGGCACACTCACAGAAAATTCTGGTGTGGATGTTAAAGGTCTTTGTAGTTGGAGGGTTTATGGCCTAGTGTCGGGTGTACTGCCTTAGACTGTTGCAACATTTTGTATTACCTGGGCTTTCCCTGCCCTGAGCTGGGTTGTCTAGGTCTGCAGGAGGTGTGGTGCACTGAATGGGCAGGGCCTGACCTTTGATGTCCTGTCAGCTGAGGAATGCAAAGATGGACGTTCTCTTGCTGTGTGTGTAACCTTCCACCAGTAACCAGCTTGTTAAATGTACTGTGTGCGGGTTAAGGACGGTGGAAACTTACCTTTACAGTCAGGCTGCTTAAAATGCTGTCAGGCATCATGTGTGAGTGCTTGACGTGTGTGTGGGGGGTGTTAGCGGTTTAGATGGTCACATGCAGCCCAAGCTGTCAGGTCTGCAATTTAAATGTATCTGTGCAGAGCCCAGATGCTGGAGGCAGGGATGTACTGACTGCCCTGGCCCTGCCCTGCTGCTGCCTGCACTTCCATGAGCAGGCCCTGTCCCTCCCTGGGTGCAGATAGGGCAGAGCTGTGCAGCCCAACCAGGCAGCACCAGCAGGGTGCTTGAAGGGGTTGTGTACCATGCAACTAGTTCCTGCGGCTCCTGGCTCACTGTGGCTCTAAGTGAAGAGCACAAGAAAGAACTACAGTAAACTGGAATGAATTTTTAGGCAGCTTTGGCCCCTTTAGTATAATCTGCTTTGAAGAAATAAAGGGATTTGGTTCTCTTGCAGAAGCTTCTAGTTCAGAGAGGAGCTCTCCTTGTTCCTGACTGGAGCAGCATGGGGGCTGTGGGCGTGGGGAGTGCATGGGAGGCTGTTGCAGCTCTGCACCCTGATTCAGCTAATTATCACCCCCTTGTGTTCCTGCAGCCCGAAGTGGCAGAGCAAAGGCTGGCTCCAGCCCTACAGCTCTGGGTGCTCTGCTACGGGCCTGGGGCTGTGCTGGGTAGGTGGTTCAGCAGGGAGAAGGGAAGAGACAAGCGCTCAAGGATCGCTGTCCCCACACACCACCAGTGATACCCAAGTGTCTTCAGGTACTTCCTGTGTTAATTCAACTGCAATTCAGGATAGGTATGTCAAGCTGTCATGCTCTGACTTGGCTGGCCCTGTGTGGAGCCAGGAGTTGGACTCAGTGATCCTTATGGATCCCTTCCAACTGAGGGCATTCTGTGACTCATTTGGAGACAGCCCTTAGCAGGTACTGAGTTCAGTGTCTCCAGGCAATGATCTCATGTGAAATTTCCGTTCTTAAGAGTAGAGATTTCTAAGTGCACTTAGAAAGCCAGCTTTGTTTTCTGCTGTGAGAGTGGGAGTGCTGTGGGCTGCGTATGGTTTTTCCTTACAGAGCTCTTCCACACATGGGGGCTGCGCTGTGAGGCCGTGATGAAGAGCCACCCAGGAGGGGAGTGAGTGTTGCCTGCCCCTCTGCCCTCAAAGGAAGCCTGTGCCTGGGAAATGCTGATTCAGCCTGGTCAAGCTGCAGCCTGTTGGACGGGGTCACCTCCTGCTCCTGCTTGGGCAAGCAGTCCTGAAGGGAGGTGGCTGCTTGCCTCGGCCTCAAGGAGGCAGCTCTTTATTTTCGTGTTCAGCATAAGGAGGGGGCACATGGAGCTGCCCCTAAGAGCCGGAGGCTCTGCGAGTCCCCTCCTGGCTGCAAGTTCTTTTCTGAAGTTTCCTGCGGAGAAAATGTCACAAGTCACTTCAAGAAACAGCAAAATCATGCCTGGGACACAATTTACAAATTACTCTATTTAAAACTTTAATTTGTGATATTAATGACTGCAAAACACTTAGAATGACATTTGTTAAAGGCACATTTCATTTTAATGCATAGTGTACCATTCTAAAATATCCTAATTTCCTTACAAAGTGCTTGAGCAGCCACATACAGATAAAGTATAGCAAAATATATTTACAATCTAGGGTTTAAAATCTTAATCTGCCTAAAAATATTTAAAAAACTACAGAGATAAAATTAGTGCTTTCTTTCAGCTTAACTGGGTGAACAGACCCTGCCATCTAATTTTTTTAATTTTTTTTTTTTTTAGTGATTTACTTAGATTAAAAAAAGATTTCTGTACAAGATGTAGTTACAAAAAAGGATTGTTGAGGATACTTTTGTAAGCGTTAAGCACCCTGCTGGGTGCTCAGATGTATTTGGGAACCAAAATGGGTGAGCTGACTGTACCTCAGAAGCATCGGTTTCAGCTAGATGCAGGAACATGATTTGGTTCTTGTTCATCAGAATCTGGACAGAAGTAATGCTGAAAGGCTGACAGGCTCTGCTGCCCCTGGCTGATTGGGACCTATCACCCCTTTTCTTTCCTACCTAAGCCTCTCCCCTGCCTGACAATGTTTAACCACCTCCGTGACGGTGCCTGCTCCCATGGTTCGCCTTTCTTCTCTGCGTGAGTAAAACTACAAGCTGTGACTTCACTTGAGTGCTGATTCTCACTGTCTTAGCCTGTGAACAGCAAAACCCTGGCTGGGATGATGCTGTGGGATGATGTGTGCCGGCTCCAAACGGTGCTAGAGCGAAGGACCGCGTGGGAAACTCGTGTTCCAAAAATCACCATTTGCCCAGGGAACACCAGGTGCCAGAAACAGGTCTTGGTTTACAGGTACGCACAGTGTCTGGTCTACATGATTTTTCAACTTTTGAGGTACAGGTTTTAGTGTTGGGTTTATAAAATATACACTGGTTTTATCAAAAATATGTATACATTCGGTTACAACATATTGCTTTTACCCTCAGCAACTGCCAATCTAAGTTCTGGAGGTCAGCGGCCTGCATGTGTACAGCAACTTCTTCCACTCGGCGGTCTATGGTGTTCACTCGGCCGCTGGGCAAAATTAATGAAGTGGTATAATTAAATTACTTGGCTGGACATAAGAATACATTACAACTTCCAAATATACATGTTCACAGCATGTATACATTGAAAATCCTTACGTTTTCTAAGAGTGATATGATATTGTACAGCAGGTAGAGGATGACCTAGGTGGTGAGATGCAGACCGGGTAAATTCTCTGTCCGCTCGCGGCGTGGGGAAGGCATGAGTTGGAGGGCAGAAGCGGAGGGGCTTGGGAAACGCACGTGCTTTGCTCTTTGTGGAGACACTGAGCAACGTCCTTGTTACATGCTTCGTATCAACCAGGGTTTTAAGCCATGCTTAAAAAGCTTGAAGGCAAAACTGTTTGGCAAGTGGCTTTGGTAAACTTTCCGGATTTTTCTAGATTCTTCTTTGTAATGGAAGCACTTACACTGTTGTTGTCTCAAAGGCAAGGCGTTTAACAGTTTTCCTAATAAATACCATAGAAAATTTACAAAACAAGGCATATCTGTTCTCAACACTGTTATTTTAAGAACATAAGATGAAGTTGTACATAGAAACGTGTATTTTTATAGACTGCACAAGATAGTATTTAACTGAAATCATTTGCCTTCTCCAGCTAGAACCATGTTCTCTGTGAGTGTCATCAGTATCCCAAACTTCTCTTTCGCTGTGGCTGAGAGATAAGTGATTCCCTAGCTCCAAGTCTGCTTTACCCACCGAGGGCAGGTACTGAAAGTGATGTTATCTGCTGTAGAAGAGTGAGAGAAACTGTACAGCTCCCTCTGTGCCCGTGTGTGGGAAGCTCAGTACAGCCTGGGTTCACCAGCTCAGCTTAAGAACTCCTTAGACCTGCTTTCCAGTGCTCAGATGAAAAAACAACGTACGAAGAGGCCACTCTTCATGAGAGTGCTAAAACAGTACTTAAAAGGGTCTTCATGTGATTAAAAAAAAACAACCAGAAGCTACAGGTGGCACAGAGAGCAATCGAAGGGTCGGTATTCTTCTGAGAGAGGCATTCTTGTGAGCCAGTCAGCTGGGGATTCACAGTGTCTGGAAGTTAACACCAATCAGCAATGTAATCAAAATCTCTGAACATTTCCTGCTCTTCTTCTGAAAGTATCCTTGGTTCCCGTGGTGGAGTGAGGATAGGTGCTTCGGAGGTAAATTCGTCATCAAAATTGCTAACGTCTTCTCGTCCTCTAATGGTGGGTACAAAAGGAGGCTTCACTTTCTTGGCCAGTAAAGCGTTCCAATCTATTAGCTGTAAAATAAACCCACTGACGTTTAGTTCCTGTCTCTACTCCTTAGATGCCTTAGAACTAACGGTTAGCTAGTACTCACCCTGAAGAAGTGATGCTTTTTCACATCCTCAGCATCCTTCTCTCCAGCTCCAAGACGCCGCTCCGGATTTCTTCGTAGCAGCTGATAGAACACGCGAGATTTCAGTGCAAAAATTGAGGGGTAGGGAGAGGAAGAGGGGGAGGATGAGCACCAACTGTATGAGAGCCAACCTGAAGACTGGAGGGACGGTGAAATTTCTACTGCCTGACCTACAGGTAATCCTTGGCCCTCAAAGAGAGGATAAGGCAGCGCTTGGGCTGTGCAGAGCTAGAGCTGGCAGTGCTCTTGTGGAAATGCCCGAACCTGCTGGCACAACTCCCCCAGCAGCCTTGCTCTGACTGTGCAGACAGCAGGACCTCTGCCTCTCGCAGATCTCTGGTGCCCACGCAATCTGAGGGGCCAGCGGTCAGCCCAAGCAAACCTGGATGGGCTTTTAGCAGGGGAGGATAGAGAGCTGGCCCAAGCTGGAGTGGCTTGCTTGGCTTAGAAGGGAGACGCTCTCCTGCTTCCTGTGCCCAGCAACTTCACAGCAGCCGAATGGCCAAGGGGGCTGAACGCTGCTTTGTATGCCCAGCCAGATACAAGGTTTTCTAGTTGACAGCAACGTCAGATGCACCCAGTCCTGAATAGCATTGCTGCCAGCAGCCCCCTGTTCCAGGCAGGGCACCCAGCATCAGGGGCAGTGGATACATTCATGCTGCAGCCATCAAGGAACACCACCTCCTCTAGCATGTCAGAGCTGCTCAGGGGGGAGCAGTGTGCTCACAGCCACAACTGGGAAGTGGAAAGCACAGAGTTCACAGTACACATACTCGGGGTGCACTGTAGCCATCCCCTGCGGACACTGGCATCTTCCTTCTTTCTCTGGCCAAACACTCTCTCCCTGGGAGCAAGCCATACATTTTAAGCTGTATTTATGCTATTTCTTAAATCCACCACGGTAGTTACTGTGGCCTGCTTTAACTTATGTGGTGCAGCACATGGCTGAATTGGGCGCTAATACTCAGTGTCAGACATTTAAGGGGAGCAAGCAGCTGCTTCCAAGGCTCTGAATCCCCTCTGGCAGCTGCCTTTCTATCACCTGTGATACCTTCTAACTTGGACAGGTTCAAGCAGCTTCTTGAGATAAGCAGAGGGGTCACACTAAGGAACAGCACTAATAACAATTGTACACAAAATCAGCTGTCCTTTGCTGAGAAGGGAGCTGAGAAGGGGGCAGCAGATGCCATGTGTGCAGTGTTCCCTGCCCCAGTTGGAACAAAACCAAAAAGATTTAGAAGTCTTTGATTTAAAATATTCATGTGACAATGTTAATCTACCAAATTGGTCAATGCAGCAGTGTGCTGCTAGGAAAAGAGCACTGAACTTCTCTGGTTAGATACAAGGAGACTTAGTTCAGGGAGAAAATAGAGGCTGTAGGGTTTAACGTTAAGAAGAAAACCTTGCTCCCGATTAAAGTGGAACGGGACTGACAATTTTCATGTAAGGTGACAGGCAGCATGGCACAGCATAAATGAAATCTGAAATTTAATTAAAAAAGTTACCAAGCATAGATTCTTGAATTATTTTGTTCTGCACAAAAGTAATTAATGTCCTTAATGACAGAGAGAAAACAGACTAGGAGGGGAATACTGGATTACTCTTATGTTCTTACCCGTCTCATGATAGAGATGGCTTCTGTAGACAGGAATCGTGGGTATCTTACTTCATCATTTACAATACTGTCAAACACTTCCTCTTCATCATCTCCAGGGAAGGGAGACTATAACGTAAGTAGTAAAAAAATACCATTAAGCAGGCTTAAAATCACTTTCAATTGAAAAGAGCCGTCTGGAATTAGGCCCCTGAAGTAAAGTCTTCCCTTCCCCAGAAACAGCCTGGGTAGTGTTCTGTTAGGAAGAGAGAGGAGTCAGGCAAGCTGGTTTGATCCTGTAATTCTTACCGAAGGGCTGTGCTTTAAAAGTGTGATTTTTAGAAACTGAAATACCTACATCTGGGATCAGCTCTGAGCCCTGACACAAGATACACAAGGGGGTGTGGAAAGTGGTATCAGCTCGTCTCTGGGACGGCGGCCATTCACAGGTAGCCTGGTTAAGACTAACTTGGTTTTGCAGTATCTTTAGCATGTTCCAGCTCAAGGGTTTTCAAAGTGTTTTGAAGTGGCCTGACAGATGTAGGCAACACCCTGCAAGTTTCTTGTCCTTTTTTAACTGAAAGGAAGTGAAAGTTGAACGATCATCTTTTTGGAAAAAAAATAAGACGACCATGATGAGCAAATCTATAGTTTGTCCTGGTTTTCAGTCTGTTAACCATCACGGTGCTACCTGAGATACTTCACAAACATGGACCAGAAGGTAAAGCAATATGCACAATGGTAAATAACTATTCAATAGTAACTTATTTATACTAGCTCATTTGCATGGAGCCAGGGCATTCTAGTTTAGAGCATGGGTAATTCAAATAGTAAACAGCACTGCATTTGGCATAATCCTTCACTACTACCCCACTGTATGCATTAAAGTTCGCTGCCAGTGAAGCTTCTCCATTAAGGAGTTTATTTTCTTCCCAAAAGCATTTGAAAGCAGAAGAGCTGCACGCATCCAAATTTGACAATAACAGATGTGTGCTGGAAACTGAGCTCCATAAACCCAGATGTGCCACATTCTTGCCTAGAGACACTGATATTAATGTGCCATTACTGTAATTTGACTTAAGGTGTAAGGATGTAATTAAAACCAAACTAAAACAAAAATCAAGGGGTCATGTCTTGGACCAACTACAACTCATTCACTTCCACAAATGTTGATGATTCAAACTCAGGATGCAACTCCTTAACTTCTGTAGCATTACAATAGCTAGCATCAGGTAAGGAGCTGCTCCACACTGAGTCCTCTTGTTTCTTGGTGAAGCACAGTTAGATACTTCCTGTAAAATGAGGTGTGCCTATGCATGCTGTGCTGATACACCTGTGACAGGCAGGGCGTAGTCAATGTTGACAGGTTGGCAACTTTGTTTTGTAACCTTTTTAAACACACATTAGTTTTATGACTCCAAAGTATCTTACTAGAACTTACCTCTCCCACTAGCATCTCATAGATGAGTACACCAAGACCCCACCAGTCTACAGCTCTTGTATAGGAAGTTTCTGTCAGCACCTCTGGAGCAAGAAATTCCGGTGTGCCACAGAACGTGCTTGTTCTGTCTCCAAATCCCATTCCTGAAAAGGCAGTTTGTGAGAAGCAAGCAGGATTTTCTGCCACTCTACAGCCTATTCCTCCAGCAAGTAAAACTTTTCTCTCTAGAGCAACTTCAGCCACTGCTGTAGCACCAGGCCTGCCCCGAAGACTCAGGCCCCTGAGACACAGCGTGTCCCCGCTCTGCCCTCCCATGCCCTTGTTCCACCTGTGCTTCAGTGTGAGTATTTCTATCCCCAACTAAAGGCAACGAGCCAAATGAAGCTTCCTGTTACAGCTCGGCCACCCAGCTGTCTTTGCTGGGAAAGATTACACACAGTCCTGTGCTGTATTTCTACTAGGTAGTAGAAGAAAGTGTTTGCTAGTTGAGCCAAACATGGCTATTTCAGATGCTTCTGTCCTGGCAAAACAGCTTAAAGTAAAACACCAAGTGCAGCAAAACAACTTTGAGCAAAATATGCCCTGTGTATTTGCAAGGGGGCAGCTGGGACATGGGCACCACAAGGAGTGATAGGACACTACAAGTAACTTTCTAGCATCTAGGCTTCCCCTTTGGGATAAATGTCTCTGTTTTAACCACAGTTATGCTTTGCACATCATTTCCATATACCTAAGAGTTAGAACTATTTCCAAGTTAAAACTATAGATGATGAATTTGTAAAAAACTAAGAGTGAAGTTTGGATTATAAGGGGACTTGATTTCACTGCCCCGTGTCAACTTGTTTACAATGAGGAGAACCACCTACTGCTTTCTCTGCTACCTTGTGAAATGCTGCAGTATCGAGATATTATGAAGGAAGAATCAGAAGAGGTGATGCTCACCACTGGGGGGAAAAAATAAAATAATTGGGCTGTACTCAGGAGCTCCTGGTATTTCCCTGCTAAGGAGCTTCCTCCTATCTCCAACCTCTGTACAGTCAGAGATGTACTTTCCTCTCCTCAGGATGCAGGGTAAGTGTACACGATACATGTTTGGCAGTCAGAAAGTCTCAAGGAACAGTGAAGAGTAACACAGACTGTGGGAATGCCTGTGGAATGAAAATGTAAGGGCTGTTACCTTCTTTGCAAAGACCAAAGTCAGCAATTTTCACGAAGCCTTCTGTGTCCAGCAATAAGTTATCCAGCTTCAAATCTCTAAATGAACGTTTGAGAACAAAGTTGCATCACTGATGTTTCTTCAGTACTACTCAGAACAGCAGAAATTCAGCTGCTGGCATTGGGTCAGCAAGCACTTACCTGTACACAATTTTGTGTTCATGTAAATACTGAAGTCCAAGAACCACACACGCAGCATAGAACCTGTTGAAAAAGTGACAGTTAAAATTTCAGTGGATTTTAGCCTTGCTTTTCAGAGTGGGAAGCCTGTTCTTACAGAGCTGGTTTATCAATCATCCTCTGAAGAGTGCCAATTGTTTGTTTGGGTATGTATTAGTTTTATACAAGGTTGGACATTTAAAGCCAGAGGTCAGAAACGCTTCAACCTGCAGCTTTCAAGCTGTCCTTTCAAGGACAGATTTTCATAGTGCCTATTGCCACGGCACTGAAGGTTTTCTAATTTGGCTTATTCTTTTCTTTGTTTAGCCTTGTCTGCCATGTTAACTTTTCATTTAGCTTTTTAAAAGTATTATAAGCATTAAATATTTGTATATAGTACTTAAGTTCAATGTGGATTAAGGTACATTAAACCTGCTCTAACAGAATCAGTTAGAATGTCCGGCCCTTGTAAAAAGCTGACAGTATTTACTGAAGTGAGGTAATGTAGAGGCAGGTGCTGAGAAAGATCTCTGTGCTTATCCACTGACCAAAACGCCCTTCACTTAATGTCCCAAGAAGGGATGGCTACTCACACTGCTCTTGGTTCAGAGAAGACATCAGTATGAATGTGCATCATCAGATCCCCACCAGCAGCATATTCCATTACGAAGCAAACGTGATCTTTGGTTTGGAAACAAGCAAAAAGGTTCACCAAGAAGGGATGTCTTACACTATTCACAGTTTCAAATATTCTCTTTTCACACATCAAGCTGCAAACAGAAAAATCAGTAAAAATTTGAAGCTGGACCCTGAACCACAAATTTTCAATTCTTATAAATTACTGGTAATTTATACTGTGTTTCCTCCTCTGCACCCTGAGATAAGAATGTTTTTTGTTTCACATGACACCTTTTAATACTCCCATGCACATGAAGCAGATGCCAGAATTTACAGAGCTGCACTTAGCAGTCACAAATGAAAAAGGAAACCTAGCAGCCCATGAAAATTGTACTGTGCCGATTTTCCCTCCAAACATTCACACTCCCATTAAGTATGCATCGATACCATGGGATGTTAGCTTCAATCCATTTTTAATTGAATTATGTCCAATACATAAAGCAGAAAACCAGCAAAAATGTTACAGACATCTAGCTGTCATAATTCCAGAGTATTGCTCCTTATACCAACTGGTTAACTGGTAGCTTAATACAGCTGTCTTTCTTCCTGTAAGTCAGATGAATAACAGTCACTACTGAACCCTTGTAAAAGTTCCTGTTTGCACTAAAACTACACAGATCTGTAACTGCCATTTCACTTCCAAGCAAAGAAAAATCCAAGTTTTGAGGCAAAAAGATTAAAAAACCCAACAAAACCAAACAATGGAATATTCACAGGATTTAAGGGAAAATCTGATGGACAAAGTGTTACAGCTTGAGAAATGCCATCATAGGTGTGCCTGCCAGTAAAGAAAACATAGTCATTGTTCTCCTGGAATGTGATGGACATCTATAAACAAGTAATTAGAACAAATGACTGCAAGAAAACCTAAATGAAAACCAGGGTCAGCCTTGGATGAGAGCTGTACTAGAGGCACAGTAAGAGGGGCACTAAAAGGAATCTATTCCCAGGCTACCCTGCCCCAGAAGGCAAGACTATGCTTCTGTAGGAGCCCACTAAGCAGGGAGACGACCACTTGTTTTGCTCTTTCACTGAGTTTCATTACTGTGGTAGAGCTTACAGTTGTGTTGCATGCAGAAAGAAAACACAGGTGATTTGTGGAGTCCATATACTGTGTTTTACAAACTGACCTGTCTACTTCATCACGAGCGACAATATCTCCTTTCTTTAAGGCTTTAATGGCAAACATCTCATTTGTGCTTTTGTACTCTGCCAGCAGCACCTAAAACAGAAGATTGCAGAGCGATTCATTTCAGAGCTCTATCTTGATACAGCCTTGACATCTGGTAAAGCCCTTTGACATTTACCTTTCCAAAATGTCCTCTGCCCAGTACAGCACAACATCTGAAATCCTTCAGATTGAACTGAAATCTTTGTTGTGATCTATGTAAATTAAAAAAAAAAAAAAATCTTCTAGTTTGTTAAATTCAAGAAATATTATTCAGATCAACAGCAAACCCACTGTGCTTTTACCTTCTATCTTCAGGCTCTCGGGCATTGGTATATTTTTTGTCTGAATGAGGAGCATCAGGCTCACAGATTATTTCAGGCTGGAGTTTTGGGACAATACTATTTCTGCCATTTTCAAAATCAAAAGTTGTTACTTCATCCTGTGAAGAAAAAGTATGAAAATTTAAAACTGATGGCAAAGGCAAACGAATGCAGAAGAGTTACTGTAAGTATGTGAAATTTGTAACCCAAGAATGACCTAAGCTGAAGTGGGACACTATCAGGACGATACAGAAAGCAAGCTTTTAACAGGCTGGTGAAATGAATTACTCCAGTTGTTCTGCTCTTTGTTAGTAAACCCATTTTGTCCTGAGTACTTGAATGATTTTAGGCTTTTGTTTTTCTTGTGGCAGACCCAGGGACACAGAGAGTTGAACACACCAACCATGGAAACAGTTTGCCACCAAGAGTGATTGTTGAGACAATTCTGTATGTGTAAGCTAAGGGATCATACACTGACAATAAGATCCCAACCTTGTTAAACTGTATAGCCCCAAAGTCTTAGAGTTACTTGCCGGAGACGGCACATCAGAAGCCTTTATCTCAGAGGAAGATTCACATATTTCCCCAAGGGAAGATGCACGGGGTGGAGCAGGTGGAGGCTCAGGCTCAAGTTCAAAGTCCAATTTGGCTACAGGAGAGTCACTGGCAAGAAAATAAGTAACAACTCAGTATGAAAAACAACTTAAAATGCACCTTAGGTAGATTTCTCCCAAAACAAATCGTGTGTGTGTGTCTATAAAATGTCCCAAATTAAAACACTGAAAGGTCTGCAGTCTTGCAGAATAAACAGATTTGACACGTGCTACAAACACCAGGGCATGAGTATCTGTTACTCTTCCTCTTAAATGTACTTAAAAATTGTAGGGATCACCTACCCGGCTGGCAGCGTTAGCTCAGGAATGTGTGCATCAACCACTGGCACGGCAGCAGGCACTGGTGATTGAGGGCTGAAGGTGCCAGAGTGATTTACTGTTGGAATAGCTCTTCTTACCAGCCTTCCCCAAGTGGCAATATTAATATTCATTTGAGGGGCTCTGAGAAATGTTTTTCCTGTGGATATTGTGAAAAAAGAAAAGAGAGTGCAAGTAATTTCCTTCCTTATCACTAAAAGCTATAATTAAAAAAAAAATTCATATTAATCAGTTTATGGCTTATGAAGTACAAATGGAATTTGTCATATTCCTTAGCAATTCCTAATTATTCACTATTAAATGCTAATACATAATATGGAATTCAAAACATTTCTAAATGCAAGGCAAAACCCTTCACTATCAACAGCTCTATTCACAGACAAGTATTAGGTCTCTATAGAAAGCATCACACATCTGTACAATTTTTAAGATGTACATGTCTGTATTAAATAATCACCTTGCTGTTTTGAAAAAATTTTCTTCTGCCTCTGGAGTTTTGGTCTTCTTTCAATAACTGGATTAAAAAACGTAACCTGCAATTCAAACAATGGGTGTTATAATTCAAGTTTCAGAACAAAATGTATTCTTCAAAGTTTAAGAAAAACTCCTGAGACAACTCCGCAATATAATACTTGCAAGTATGTTGAAGTGTTTCAAAGAAGCATCCTTACCTCTGCAAACAGAGTGCCCTGGGGTTCAAGATAGAGACACATGCCATGCCGTTGGTTATCCAGGAAGTCTTCCAACCTCAGAAACTTCACTGCACACAGAGATCTCCAATCACGCCAATAAACTGAGATCTCTAATTCACGTGACTGACAGGAAACATACACACAGGAAATTACTTATTAGTAATTGTTCTGGAAGAGTTACCTCTGTAAAATCATAAGTCCTAGCAACTCAGGGATCAGGAGGCAGAGCTGATACTTTAAAAGAGCACTGGTCCAAGTAGCCATACCCAGCAAGCTCTCACTAGGACGATCGTAGCATTCCACTTCAGGTCAGGTGTGACCTTCAGTGTCCCAACAAAAGTGTAAAATTCCCTCATGAGTAGAATGAGCATCACAGTCACCAGACTTTTTAAGTTGGTCTAAAAACAGTGTAAGTTCACAATATTTTAGCTCAAGTTCTGACAACAAACTTTTACATGTGTTTAGAAACCTCAACTTTACTAGTTTTTTAAATTATGTACCCGTACCAATTATATTTCATGGCTGCATAGTGACTTTTATGATGTGCATGTCACAGTGCAAGACTGCACAGTATCTCTGAAATACATACAGGTTTTGTAACGTGGTAGCAAAGAGCAGCTAAAAACTTAAAACTGGTAAGAACTGCTGCTAGATCTTGCTGGTGGGATTTATATATTCTTAGGATGTCTTATGTGCTTGTTACAAAACCTGAAGAATCCTGCAATGCAGTGTAACAGCAGCACAGCTAAATTCCATCACAAGACATCCATTTATTGTCTTTATATGACAGCTGTAGGGTTTAAACTCTGACTGTAACCTACCTAACTAGATGGTTAAGAAGTTAAGCACAAGCCGCAGATAAAAACACGATGGGGTTTGGAATGTGCATTTCAAACACGGAAGGATGTGTGGTCACGCCCAGCAGAAGCACAGTCCTTTTCTGGCACCAAAAAGCTTCTAATACTGAGCTCTTCAGTAGTGCACAGGATACATACCGGGCTGGTAGGAGCTGCTGCTAAACTCTGAGTGGTTCTAGTCTCAGTCTGGGAATAATCAAGACTTTAGGGCTCCACAGCTGCTAAGTTTTGTTCAGTGCTGCTCCTAACCGGACCCCGAATTTTTCTACCTGCAGGTCTAAACCAACGTCCTTCCAGATGGAAGGAATCTGGCTTTAGGCTTGGAGGGGTGGAGTGAGGTGGGAGGAGAGCAAGAGCAGGAAGGTGGATTTGGCTTTTGGGTTTAGTGGCTTTTGGGGTATTTTGCTTTGTTTTTTTCTCAACTGTTTAAAGTCTGTACTGGAGATGACATTTAGGCTCCTAAAATATAGCTTCATTTTCAGCCTAATTTAAACACCGATGGAAAAAAAAAATAATCCTTGTACCTTAAAATACTATCAGGTATCTAAAAAAAATTGCTTGATTAAACCTATATACACATAAACTCTCTTCAAAAAGTGTGAGAAAAGAAACACTGAGTATTATTTCAGATACTTGCATCCTTCAAGTAACATTTAAAATTCTAGGAAAGACCTATGATGAGCTTCACATGAGAACACTTACAGAAGTACTGTAAAAATTCTATGCCATTCAATCTAATATTAGAATTTACTGATAAATAGCAAGAAGTTGATGATACTAACAAAAATTTAAGCACCATCTACACAGGCTATAAAGATGCTAAGTGTAGATCTTGGATAAAAATATTACATCAGTTTGTAGGCCAGAAAAGATAAAGTTTGTAGAATGCCAGCCCAGCATAGCAGCATAACCTCAGTGAGCTCATTCTTTCAAGGATGGGAATACTTGCACACATGAAACTTCAACATAATCACAACAGGAAAAGAAACTGAAATAAAGCAACATGAAATTAATCTAATGAGTGGACTACAGCTGTCAATGAAGTAAGACCACGTTTTTACCCTGTCTAGTTCCAGTGTAAATTTCTGATCCCACGACTGATTGGAAATAGGTTTCCAGCTAGTTTGACCAACCACAGTGTTATCCAGCTTCAGTACAGCACAGACTTCATCTGTAAGTAAAGTACACAAACTCTGCTTAAATCTTTAAGAGGATTTTCCGCAAACAAAAAAATCTTCAGTAAGTTTCCCTTAGGAATATAATCTCATATTTAACTGGTTCTTATGAGCATAATGGCCTGGTATTGGGTTTTTTGCTTGTTTTTTTTAAAATCACTTGACAGATGAAGAAACAGTTAAGTTTAAAATACTAAACTGATTTGAAGCTTTAAATTACAGAACACAGCATGCACATTAAAATGTAAACAAAAGATATGCATAAGAGAAGTTAAGAGTATACTGAACTGGACAAATCATCCGTTTTCAGAAGGTTTCTAGTACTCCCACTTTTATTTTTACTGGTTCTGCTCATGAAAGATGATCTGGCTTCATTTGGACTCCAACCAGGTAGCGTAATCGATGTGGCTTTTGATCGACCAGGGACGTTTTCCAAAATGTCTTGGCAGCCCATGAGCCTAACTTCCAGAGTACCTGGAACAATACAGTGTTTTATCAAACATTTCTTAGACATGCAAAGTGAACGGCTAACGGCTGATCTACGCAACCGCCGCTATCCCGACCCCTGCGGGGTAGAACACAAATACCAGATAAAAATCAAAAGACAGCCCTAAAACAGACAAATATACTGAAAATAAGCATTAGAAGTCAAACATGTGGGACTCAACCTTCTCTAAGGAGCAACCATTCACCAAAATAACACAAAGTGAGTTTTTGTTCTCAGTATCTTTTGTCTCAATATCTTTGATTTCTTCACTGAGGAACCTAATGGACTTGAGTTCAAGTTGTAAATGATGTCATTTTTTGAGATGACAAATCTTAAGTTTCTTATTAAAATGATGGATCAGGCAGATGGGACAATAACAACTTTTCATGAATTTCTGATAATGAATCTGATAGATCACTTTGGTCATTAAAATGAAGATATATTGAAACTACAAAGTTGTTTAAGATACATTCAGAAAGCACATTTGCCTGCTGCATGCTAAGGTCAAATTTGAGTTAGTACATAACTTCAAATCATTGAGTTGTTCAAATTTGAGTGAATTTAGATTTATAAAAGCTGAGTCAAGAAGCTACTGTTCAAAATTTTCTGTCTTTAACCCAATGAGGTATAGAGGCTGCTGTTCTAATTTAAGAGCGTTTCCTCCAGCAGCACAGAAACATCAATACCACAGATGGTTACAACAACGGTAGGCTTACCTCATCCTGTACAAATTAGCATCAGTGGTGTCACAGTTTTGCAGATACTAAAAATTAACTACTAGAAGTGGAGAAATTAACCAGTTCACAGTCATACTGTTGGCTAGAAATGCAGCTCCTAAATGCAGTGTTCTTTTGACAACTAACTGTCACTTAATTGTGAAACTGAAAAGTAGTCTTTTGTAACAGAAACTTAAGTCAGACTTGACCTAAAAATGGTCTGGCAACATTACAGCCCACAGAACAGACACCAGGAAACCAGTCTGAGAAGAAATCCCATCCTGTAGGGAACTAACAAGTGACAGCTAAGCATTAGGCTATGAAGACGACAACATGCTACTGGCTCTCAAAACAGGTTAAAAGGCAAAAAGAAGGCTTCAGTCTCAAACTCTATTAAAAAAAAAAATTAAAAAATAGCAGACAGTCTATAAGCTTGGGTAAGGCCTGGATGCGTACCAGAAAGCTCTGTTGATGCACTTTGAAAAGTATGACAGTAGCACTGATCTATTTTTCACAGTGTGTCAGAGGCAAAACACAAAGACACCGTTCATTTAAATCCAGTTCAACACAAAAGCTCTTTGTGCAGCCAATATGAAAGTGAAACTATTAAGAACTTCACAAGCATGTAGCTCTGTTTTAGTAATTCCTATTGGAAACTGTTCATATATATATCATTAAACCACATTTAAAGAGGAATTATTTGTCACTGTAGTGTATCTGGCCCATGATTATGAATTACGAGAAAAGAATAAAAAGCTGATTTAAAGCCAGCACAATACTTCCTGTCCATGGTCACTGGCCATTTGAGATTCTGTCTGACAAAAAACCTCCCCTGACCACTCTGCAACTTCAGGAGTGCCCTCGGCCGAGGTCCCGATGCTTTTACCCTCTGCTGTGTGTCTCACCGAACTAAAGCGGAAGACAAGTAAACTCGCTCCTATTTTATTATCATTGCAGAAGAGTTCCTCTTTTTGTTTCACAATATAACCCCACAGTACTTCAAAACTAAATTCTGTTTTCAGTTATAACAGGAGTAAGATTTGAATTACAGATTGTTTTCATAATAAACTTCCTCTGTTAATAGCTGGTTTAATAGTTACCTGTAAAATGTTTTAGGAAACAAACCCCAAACCTATCTGTACCAGTAATTCTTATATGACCACTTATTAAATAAATTGAGTAAAACAACATACTCCCAAGTGGTCAAAAGTGTTTGCTTCTGTGTGAGAACACTGTGAGGCAAACATTTAAGAGCTTTGTAAATGTACAGATCACCTCTTGAAATAAGTTTACTTCCAATGAAGGACAACAATTCCAGCTGAACCCATACTATCAGAAGTTCCTAAGTCTTACATTTACGAACATTAATATACTGTTCCCTTGTGGTAGGCTGTCTCTTAAAAAAAATGCCCACATTTAACTGCAAGGAAAGCAATTCACACCAACAAATAGAGGCTTCAATAGTTCCATGTATGTTTGCTGAGATCTCCCTCTTTGGTTTAGAAATATAGCGCATGTTTTGGTAGCATAAATCTCATCTTCTAGGAAGCCAGTGTGATCCTGTGGGTAAAACAGGGACTAAGGGAAAAGCTGGGTGCATATCTCCAGCTCTGTCACTAATTTGTTGTATGACCAGGGCAAATCACTTAACCCTCTGCACCTCAGTTTCCCCATCTGCAAAATGGGGATAATGATACTTACCCACTTTTAAAGTGCTTGAAAATCTAAAGATGAAAGGCCTTAGGTAAATGCTAGTACCAGTATTCCAATGTGACCTAACTTAAGGCCAGAACTTCCCTTTTTCAACAGGATTATAAAAAAGTCAAATAAACTTATCCGCATTTTTTTGGTACGTGGACTGTTGGAAATTGTAAATGCCTTTGTCTAAGTAAAGCACAACAATAAATTCTGTCCAGAAAGAAATAAAGTTGGCATTAAAGACTTGTTTTAAACCATTTAATAAAATAAAAACCCCCAAACTCGTGCCCCGTAAATCATACCTGTTAAAGCTGCTGGTTTGGACAGTGTACTATACTGGTTTTGAGTAGATATTACACTTTGACGAGGACTTAATGTGGGTGAAGAGACTAGTGAAAGCTCCTCTATAATAATACTGCTTTTGGGATGGTTTTTAGGAAGTTCATTCAGTCTCTGTTCCAGTGAATACTTCAAGAGGTCCAACTTCTGGCTTGATTCATTAAATCTCGCTTGTGCCTTTTTAAAATAAAATAAAGAAAGAATTGAAATACATATTTGTTTTTCTTGAAAGAACATTTAAAATAAAGTCTCAGAAACTAATGACATAAATTACTTCTGAAAGTGCCTTTCTGTCAGTAACTTTCCCAGATCCAAGTAATTTCATCACATTTTTTGCACCTTCTGCTACAGCATACTCTATCCTAAAATGATGCCGTAATTCTTCCATTCGGAGTTCAAGAGGGCTTATCACAGGTTTTGCTGCAAAGAGATATAAACAATCAATCTTCATTGAAGACCATGCCCATGTTTAATTTCTTTAATATTAACCCCATCCCATATAAACTGAAAAAAGAAGATAAGAGGAAGTGAGAGATGCAGATTTGGTAGTCCAAAAAATAACAAACGCTTGACATATGTCAAAAGCAACAGAGGTGGTAAGGTGGTAAGATGGGTTGTTAAAAAGATAGAAGTGTCCTAAGTGCAAAAACAAAGAAAACCACCCTCCCCCAACAAAACACACAAGTTTTTCATTATCTAGGATATATCCAGGCCCTGATTACAAGTATCATCATACAACTTCCATACTCAGAAATACACACAAATAAAGTTTGAGACTTTGAAATGTACCGATATGCCCATAATTTTGTAGCACACCTGTGGTATTACAGCTCAGGGTTTCTTTTTGATATTGGGTTTGTGTGATTTTTTGTTTTTAATTTAAAGATTTCTAAAGAAATGCAAGTTTAAAACTACTTCTGAAATGCAAAATGAGTATTTCAAGTCAGGACATTTTAAAAACACTGATTTTTTTTTTTTGTTTGCTTTTAAATAGTTGTTTACTACTCAATCTAGCCTAAATACCCATTAAGACAGCAAGAATTTGCCTCCATCTGTGCTCCCATTAGTAATAATAAGGTCAATCTGTTTAAGTATGACAAGCAGGCTTTGTACCTGCATCAGATTATTTATTGTTTTTAGTGTAGTGAAAAGATTATATGCTTTAAAGAAAATTACCAGCTATTGTTAAGACAAAAGAAAGCATGCATGAAGGGAGAATAAAGACCACAAAGTAAAAACAGACCACATTTCTAAAAAGGATGATGAAGAGAGGTTGTGTTTCTCTTCATTAAGCTTAAGGTATTTTGCATCAAGTCAGATGTTTTTTGGCATCCTAACATACATGATGGTATGCCTTGTCTCCTAAGTTTTTTTTGTTCATGCAAGCTTTGTCTAACATTCCTCCTAGGAATTTATGGTAATTCTGTGTGCATATGGGTACATATCAACACAGTATTATGACATTAATTATTTCTATTTCCTTTCTACTTCATCACCATTATCAAAAGCCAGTTCATTGGTCTGGACTGCCTGAAGAATCTGCATCCTTATCACTTCTATTTTTGTCTTGCTGTCCTGGAGCATCTGCTGCGCTGTGGCAAGAAGTTTTCGATCCTATCAAAACAAACAAACAAGCTCAAATTGTATCCTCTTCATGAAACAAGACACATTGAAAGCTTCAAAACCCACATGCTTTAGGAACAAGAACTTAATCTATAAAGTTTGTTTGGAATAGCAGACCGCGATGCAACTAACCCCATTTGGATACAAGTGGAAATTAAGGTAAGACAGATATATATTGTGGTTGATTAAAGACTAAAAGTCACTCCCATTTTTAAAATGGAAAAATACTGTTTTAAAGCTGAATAAAGGAGGCATGATCTAGCAACATTACATGCATAGATTATGTTTTGTAAGCTGATACTAAAGAAAGAAGATAAGCACAAAATACGCCCACCATACGTAGCATGATTCAAAATTACTGTGAATGTAAGAACTCTTCTAATAGACAAATTTGCTATACTAAATCCATATAAAAAGCATTGTATGAATTCACTTGAGCAAATTTTCAATCTTGAAATTAGAAATATGAAGTTAGTTTACATAACACATTATAAATAAGTCAGCACTATGTTTTTCTGACCAAATCAAAGCTGAAAATTTTTGCATTAAGAAATACTTAATAAAGGAGGATTACTTCATTGGCTGTTTCACCAACAACTTAAAAAACAGTGCTTTTCATCTAAATAAATTAAAGCTAAACCAATTCTTGTTTTCAAAAGCAGTAACACAAGAAGCAATTTAGAAGAGAACATTTCTGAAGATGAACTTTGAAAGTAACACTAATACCATTTCATTGCCAGGAGCACAGGCAGCCATCCACACATTTCTCAGGTGTACCAGCTGCTGGAGATCTGACTTACAATGGATTATCAACTGTTTCTTGGATGTGGAACTGTGCCTGTGCTTCTGTGGCTGCTGCATGGCTACTCTATATGTTCTGGGAATTGCCAGATAACTTAAAGCTGATCTGACTTGTAGTAAGAACAAAAAAGGGGGTCTAAGAAAATTTAAGGCAGTCTGTCCTGTCTGTGCAGTACCAATCAATGACAGTGATTAATAGTAGTCAGTGTAGATGAGTATCACACTTGTTAGAGCCTGCAGAGTATTTTGGTTAACTTGTTTTGTAGCCACTCTATCACCTCATTAATAAGTTACTTTTCTCATGGACATGGTTTATACTTGTATTTTTAATTTTATAATGAAGTTAACAATCATTTAAGCAGCTAAAGAAATTCAGGTCTTCCGCTTACCACAACCAAGACAAAGAACTGCAATGTAGCAGAGACCCAGAGCTAGAAATACTGGCACCAGGAACCATACTGTGAGAAAAATCAGTACACCGAGAAGAGAAAAATTTACCTTCACAGAGCTCCTCTATGACCTTGTGCCTAACGCAGTACTCAGATACTTGAATGCTGCCCTATGTTCTGCAGGGTAGATGCACCAAGACATACACAGAAAAAGGCTTTGGCTGTATGGGGAAAAGTTGTGCCCCTTCTGCATGTCACAGTCTGAAAACTCTTGGTTTTAAGTTTTCATATTAATCGACATTTCAGAGATAATACCACTGGTTTTCAACTTGTAAGATTCCATGTTAGCTATCCAATTATTTAATGTGTACATTGAATTTCCTAAATAAATGGCTTCTCAAATACAAATGTCAACTTTTGAAATAACCACTGATGGCAGCAGAGTATAGGATCTAAGTAACAGATTACAAGTGGCTATGGAATCCCATATTAAAGTTTATCCATGCATCATTCTGATGTATAAATATGCTGTAAGTGTTTCTTTGTCTGTATCTTCACTTTTATCTTATTTTTGATCTTGCTGCTCTTGATTGTCCCTCATATCCTCTTACTGCAATGGATTTGCTTGCTCAGGGGCAACATCGCTCCCTCAATGTGTAGAATGGAGGTAATTCAGGATTATAGAGATATCCTTATTTTTTCAAGAGACAGAAAATCCCATCTTCAGAATCAAAATGGATGTGTTATACTCAAGCAGCTCTTGTAGTGTCGGAGGCTGAATACAAAATATTTCAAGGCATCTCCTGGGTATAGAACTGACAGTGCCTGTAAAACCGATCTGCAAAGCTGTCACGGTATCTCAGAGAATCCACGCAGGTTCAAGGAGAGATGATCTGTATCTCACAAACACTTAAGTCCAAATAGGTTGAGCGGAATGCTATTGAAGCACGTAGAGTAAGTACAAAGAGAAAAACCTTCCCATGAAGGGGAGGTTTATTACTATTAACAGACTGCTTTTCCTTTTTTAGGAAACAAATAATGACCTCCCTCCATTAAATTTAGGTCTAGAAATGCAACAGATCTGAAATTAGATCATACAGTACACTTGAATTAAAGCAAACAAATAAAACATTTGCTTTAAAGAGTATCCTCTGACTACTTTTTAAAGAACTACTGGATTACCAGGGTTGAGTTCAAATTGGGAATTTTTTTCCCTTTTTTCCCACCTCACCCAGGCATCCAAGTCATTTCAAGCTCTGCTTTTTAAACAGTAATCACCATGCTCAAGCCTACAGTTGAAACCTGCCAAATTAACTCACTACTGAGTATTAAGAACACGAGAGAACGAATACGCACCATTTCCATCCTGTTTGCTGAAGCAGCTGGCAATGCTTTTGTGTTTTCCAGCTTGCTCTCCTCAGCCCAGTTACTATATACACCCAATCTGGTAGGCTGATCTAAGCATTTACAGATTGCAAACACAAGATTCAATCATCAATTTTAATTACATGCCTCGATCAGAAAGCAAGCCAGAATTTATCCTTTGTGCCTAGCCTGATCAAAGCCTGCTAGCAATGTCTAATATTATAGCCTGAGTGTTTAGTTAAGATTTTCAGGCTGTTATAAGGTTACTTACTGAGGGTTTATTAGGAACATAATTCATGTATGTCTTTTGATCCATTTGGGTCAGCTGATTATTATTTTTAAGTGTACCTGATGTTAAGTACATGGCCCCAGAGCATGCAGACTCCAGGGTTTCCAGGAGCTGAGGGACTGTGGTGCATGGACAGCATTCCCAAGCCCTTAGTCATAAGCTGCACTCCAGAGATTTCTTCCATCTGGCCCAGGCCAGTAGGTTACAGGTCACTTTCCGATAACGCTACCAAAGTACAAGCTGGTTCAACAGAAATGCTGCTGGGATGGAACCCATGGTCCATCTAATCCAAACTCAATTTTTCTCGCAGTGAGTGGCATTCACTGCAATTTTTTTGAGGTGTAAGAAAGTCACACAGTAGGCAGACACCGAGTAACCTGCCTCTCCACCAGTCCCTAGCAGAAATTTGCCGAGGACATGAAGTTCCTTTCCAACACTTTCTGGTTAGTATCAGTTAGAATGGGTAGCAACACAATTCACACTTCAACCCAATGGAGACTCTTCAAGTCAAACATTTCATAAGTTTGCTGCCCTAGTTAGGAGCTGGTTTGGTCAGTTAAGAACTTAAAGCATTTTGATTTTATTTACTATTGTCTGCACACAGAAACATCTAGCCAAGGTACTACACACTATTTATTAGATCTATGCTTGTGTTTCCTTGCTTATGTTACGCTATGATGTCTGGAAAATCATCTCCTTAAAGATGTAGTAAAAGTAAATGGGAAGAACAGGTAATGAGTAATCAGTGAAGGGTGATGGGGCAGGTAAGCAGAGGATCCCCCCCGCCCCTTCCCTTCTTCTCATGTGAGAACTATGACTTACACTCATAAAATATGGGGAGGCATTTTGTTGCTTTTTGGGGTTGGAGTTTTGTTTGGTTTGTTTTTGTGTCCAGCCCATCCCCATGCCCCATTTAAAAGGTCTGGCTTATCTTTCAGTAAAGGGATTCTTAGAGTATGATGAATGTTGTTACATAGTTAGGACTGTGCAGTAAGTCCAACCCATTCAGCAAACACCGTGTCCTGCCCCCCCCCCCCCCCAAAAACTCCTTGAAAAACTTCTGGTGCTATCAAGAGAGAGTAAGTGCATGCAAGCATGTGTTTAAAATTCAGATCTAGAAGTAAGTTAGCATCAAACTGAAAAAGAAAGCCATCAGATACTACCTCAGGAACACCAAATTTCCATTAAAAAGAAGTATTTTTATGTGTATTTTATGTGCATGTGTATTAATGCAGATTATAACAACTATTAGAATACTATATACATCTTATTAAAACAATATTTGGTACAAATCTTTCTACTGCCGACTCCGACTAGATGATTTTGGAAACATACTCAGCAGTGCTGCCCTTTGTATAATTATCATGCATATTATGTCTTTAAACTAATGGATTTTTTTTTTTTAGTGGAGCTAGGAAAAGCATCAGCTATCAGTGCCACACCAAGCTTTGCTGCTAAGTGAATCACACATGACGAAAGATTACTTGATGTACTAAATTTAGTAAGCCGGATTTGTTATTTAGGTTGAACTGCATGTGGACAAATTGATAAAACAATCACTTGAGTGAGTATCAAACCACAACAAAAACCAGCACAGTAATTTGTAGCAGATTTGACATAACTATTTAACAAAAATATATGGCAAACTAAAATACTGAAATTGCACTCTTTAATACATAGCACATTCACACCACAGCAAGATGAAAGTTCACAGTCATTTAATGTTCTTTAAGCATTCCAAAGCCTTACCTTTGCGGAGCCATTTGAGTACATCTGTATCATGTTTTCTGCTCCCTGTTTTACCTTCAGTTCTATATCCAGCTGCTTCTTTAAGGCCATCAATCTGTTGTTAGTAGAAAAACGAGGATCGCTATTTGGAGTATCCGGAGTCCGAGGACAATCTGCGAATTGAAGGTAAGATGTGATGTGTGCAGAAAAAACCCTTAAAAAACCCCAATCAAACTAACCAAAACAAAAAATCCCAACACACCTCTAAACCCCTTCCCCCCAAAAGCCCACCCTAAACTCTATTCTATTAAGTTATAGATTAAACAAAGCTGGAGAAGTATTAAGACTGACCCTCCTGTCCAGAGCTACTTTGCAACAGCGCTGCAAATGCGCCTTAACATGCAAAGCCTCACAAAAGCCTAGTGACTCCTACACACGTCCTAATTCACATGAATCACTTCCGGGAGGGGTAAGATAGGCAGGTTTGCAGCTAGGTCTATTTTTGTTTCAAAGGAGATTTATTTCTTCTGGAATGTCTTGAGTCAATTAAAAATGCAGTTTTTCCATTAAGCTTTCTTACACTCCTTAATTTAAATCTAAGTGTTTTAAAAACAAATAAACTTGGACAATAATATTCAACACTAATGAGCATGGTCTAAATACAGATATTAAGTAGATCCTTATTGATTCAGCACAAACACTGCAGCCATGGTCTATGTCAAAATTAAGAATAGATAAAATGGGCAGTTTCCTTAGTCATAAAGCAGAACGATTTTTGCTCTGGAATCGTAACAGAATCCTGGGATAATTGGATATAGAGGCAGACAGGCTATTGAACAGCTGTGATCTGTGGGAAAGATAAAGTGTTTTGGTTTGACAATATTACTGTGTTTAGATCTCCATCTTGCTGGATTAATTTAATGGAATGCAAGGTAGCTTTATCAAATTATGCAGTCAAACTCCTTAACTTTTCTATCCTCTTCCAGAAAAGTCTATTAATCACTGGGTCGTGTTTCAGTTTTTGCAACAAGAACTTCCAGCCAACTCAAAATAAGTGGCCACTGGACTATTTCCTAGTGCATAACTATTTCTAGCATGACAGTCCTTTTAGCCTACTATCTTCCCTAATGGTCCCAATGGCTTCTCTTTCCAACCTTTTCTTAAAAGATGATAAAATATGTCTGCTGTGACAATGTTTTTTGATGTTGATTTCTTCTAACAACAACTGAGAAAATACCTTCTCTATAGGTAAATGGCAGCAGTTGATCTAATTAAAAATAATATTCACCCGATACCAACACTATACTCTTTTTCCAATTTTAATGAATTTTCCTTGAATTAAAACTAGGATAATGGATCAAGTTCCTGAAATCCCTAATTATTAGAAAACACATGCATTGCACTAGTAACTTACAAATTATTAATTATGTGGTGTCATAGGGAGGAGATGTCTTATCTGCCATTTCATATTTCTTCTATAGAAGCTTCTAATAACTAATTTTTGAGAACTAATACATTTTACTTTCAAGTTTGCTGTGCAATTTCCTCCTAAATGGCAATCTTTGCTGAGGCTACATACAGATTTCATGTAAGAAGTTTTAATTTCCTCTGCTGCTAATACACTCTTCACTTCAAGCCACTTCAAGACTCTTACTGCATCCTCACTACTTAAAGGTAGTACAGAAAACACTTCTTTTTCTCTTTTTTAAAATATTAAAAAACTGTGTTATTCCTCACTTGTTTTGTCATTCATCATCTCCTCAATACTTTGGCTTAACTTCTCTTTGAAAATGTGCTTAAACAGCTTTACCTTATATCTGTTATTAATAAAACAAAGATTAACAACAGGCTTTCCTCTCACTTACGTTTTCACATTCAACTAATGCTCACCAAATAATCTACTCAAACAACGTGAAACTTAAAAGTCACGGTGTCAAGTCTCCCTGTAAAGTAGATTAATGGTATAAATGAACATTTACCAACTTCAGAATTAGGATGTAGGCCTCTACCACTTAAAAGTCCCAGCCCTCTGATGATCCTTGGGGAGACTGCGGGGCTCCTTAAGTTTGTTTTTGCAGCTTTTAAAGATGCACACAAGCAGTGTTCCTTTGCATTAAGACAACACTCAAGTTGCAAGTCAAGGACTAATTAGAGATACCAGGGTTCAGGTTGCTCAGGCAGCTGTTATTATCTCCCTTTGTGCGTCTGCACTACGAAGGTGTAACAACATCACTCGCTTGGATCATCTAGAGACTTGGTCTGCACTTGTGGACCTAAATTCCCCTCTGCAATTTAGTTTAAATGGTTCTACAGGCTTTGTTAGTAACCATCTGCAAAGGGAACTTTTCTGCAGTATGGACTAATTGCTAGGAAGAAGTACTTTTTTGCCTTCAGGCGTAAGAGCTGCTCACTACATTCCCAGACATGGAACAATATGGCTTCTTAAAAAAAGATTTTTTCTAAATTATTTATTAAGAGAAAGTTTACCAACAGCTTTTCAGAAATGGCTTCCAAGTGGCTCCTCCTCCCCCCTGAGCCCACTACAATTCACTAAGCAGCCTGAGGCAGCTTCTTAAAGAAGAATTCAGATTAAAGTTTAAAATTACCCAGACAAACTGGTCCTATTATGGAAAGCTTTGACAATCTTTGCAGCAACACTATAAGCTACATCTGTGTTAGCTGTGTTCATCTCTTTGAAATGTTTACTGAAGTTCAAATCACTTTGGTATTTAGTCATCTTCACAACACAAATAAGTAATAAAATAATTCCGATATTTGCAATTGATGGGATTTATGTATATGCTTAAGTTAAGCAAAAGTTACTCATACCTACTTGAGTAAAATATCAATTGGGTAAGTAGGGATAGGGGAAAATAAGAGATTCTCTTATTGTATTTCAAGCAAATTCGACTCCATTTCAAGTAACTAGCATCTTATTTTTATTGAACAACTATGAATGTTGCTGCTTAACACTAATGAGCTCTGTGTAGCTTGTTAGCAAACATCCAGGCTGCTGGAAGAGCTGCAGCACTGCTTCCCCAGCACCTGTTTTTGTGAAATTATACTCATAAGACTTAAAATAATAGTGATGGTTTAAATGATTATATTTTTTAAAATGTTTGGATTGAATCAGGACCATGGTAGTTTTCCAGCTGAAACGTTCTTAACCGTGATCTTTGCTCTTCTGAAAACTCTTTCAGTTTAAGTCTTTGTATAGTGCTCACCAAGAAAAACTTTCTGCATCTAAATTGCCTTTTACCAGCACTCCCATCTAAATTATGTTTATTAGAGTAGTGACACAGCTCTACTGTTCTGGGACTGTTGCTCATTCCTTTGGGGCCTCTTCCCCAGATGCTAGGTATGCTATCTCTTCCATAAGCTCAATGTGAAATCTAGGATCCCATGTAACTTTTTGAATTTGGGTTCCCAGATGGTACTGCAGCATGCTGCTAAGCTACTCAATTAGCAGGAAGCACCCTTTGGTAAATAGTTAATTTTAATCTTATTTGAGGATATTTAATAGTTGTTAGCCTCATCAGTGTCATACCCAACATAAATACCTGTGATGCATGTTTAGGCATTGATGGAAGGGGGAAGAAAGAGGGTTTTTCTCAGGGAGTCAGATGGTTGCATTGGCACCTGAACTAAACCATCAGTAAATCCAAAGCAGCAGTGGACTTTTTGCACCCAGAGAACATCCAGCACTGATGGAATCTTCTTAAATTAACTGAATTTCAATTCAGAAACTGCTAATTTTAACTACTAAACAAGTGTCAGGAGATGGTTTCAATCTGCTTCAATATTGTTATTCTACATCAAGGTTCCCAAAAGTTACAATGAAGTTCCTATGGATATGAGCCTTGTAGGTGGAGTCTACTATCTAAAATCTCACTACCTCCACCTATTTGTTTGCTATCTCTACCAGTTTCCAGTAATTGGTCTTATATGGACACTCTGGTGTCTGACAGATTAAACTAGTCAATTTGTAGGGACAAAGAAATCCCCCAGGCAGTCTCTCTCACTCCCATCAGCCACTCATATTCTTGAACAAAATTATTTTCTTTGTGATACCTACAGCCAAATTTGGCGCAAAGTAGATAGCTTAGGAGTTAGAATGTAAGAGGCATGAACTTGTCTTTTTTATTTCATGTTTTCCATGTTTTATCCAGCCTTCTCAACTCCCTCAAAGGCTTTTCTATTCACCTTTACTTCAGGTCTATGGAACAGAATAATTTATCAATTCATATATATTCTACATATTAACTATATGCTAATTAAATCAGTGTCTCGCTGCAGGTGATCTTGCTGAGTCCTACTAAACCCCACAATCCTTACTGGTACTTTTCTGACACATGAAAATAGTATCAATTTAATTTATGCTACTGTATAGAAGCATGTTTTCAAGACACAAAATTTCTTCCTCTGAGACTGAAGCAACCATCCCCATGTTACATATTAAAATAAATCAGATTTTCAGTGGTAATGATCACTAGGACTAGTCCTACTTGTTCTGCTTTACTTTTAAGTGCTAAGATACAAATTTTAAACCTCTGCCTTCTAGTATTATCTGTCTGAAGGGCAGACCTAGGTACAAAGTCCCACTTAGTAACCCCACAATGTAAAGTAAATTTGTATTATGCTAAAAGTTGTTTCTGAATCATGCATCTACTGCCAAATCAACCCTCACATTCACTAATACAGCTTCTTGGCAAACTGTACTTCTGGTTATGGCTTAGTACAGATTCTTCCAATAGTTGTGAAAATAATTTCCGATGGCATTAGGAAGTGGAAAGCTTTCAGCTCTAAGCTAGCTACAAGTCAAAGTATCTTCACTTGCTTGAAATGGAACATTATTAAAACTCACTTTTCTACAGTAAATTAATTAACACATTTAATGGTTTAAACATTTATCGATTACACTGTGCTGACTACAAAGAAGTTACACTACAATTCAGTGGTTCATTAAAAATGTAATATAAGTTACTGCTTGATGCCATAAGCAACAGCATGAGTCACAACAGCTTGCGCAGCACTTTCCAGCTCTAAATCTGGAGCACTTTAGAAATGGATGTTCACACCCACTTTTCAGACATAGGAACAAGGAAAGATTAAATGACTTTTCCAAGTTACCACAATCACCTTTCAACCAGTCAACAGAAACAGTCCAAATATCTTTGGAGTTCAGGCCTGACAGGTCAAAGGGATCATCATCTGATTCTCCCAGTATTACTTCTCAGTGGAACTCAGTCCTGACTTGGTTGGCTAGAACATGCAAAACCCTACACAACATAATCTAGCAGACAGGGAGAAACATAGGGCCACCCCCAAAAAATATAAAGTACATAAAGAAAATACAGACCTTGACTGACAGAGCCCTCCCACTCCCTCTTTATTTTCAGCATTCATACTCTGCACAGTCTAAAACTTTCGCATATATTTCCTTCTCTCTTTTAAATCACTTGTCACTAGCTGACCAGAAAAAGGTCAACACAAGTTAAAGCGAAAGCTGTAACTCAGAATAAGGCTAACCTCTGCAAACAATGCACTTATTTAGGGAGTTCCTATATTCACCAGTAAATGGTTATTAAACTCACTGTTGATCCCAAGCAAAAGCAAGAATTCCCAAACTGAGATATCAGTGACCTCTCCACAAAGGCATCTTATGTCAGATGGCAGTGATCTTTAGGGCTATGTGTCTATGTATTTGCTAACACACACACAAACACCTACACAGTTGGCACCCCCTAAGTTTTATATTACCAACCTTATTTTGCAAAGGCACAGCTCACAATACCTTAAGTCAAACCTAAGAATTCAGTATTAAAAATCAGAGTCTCACCTAGATGACCGGTACCCATTAGTCTTAAGGCAGACAGACTGTGTATTGATAGCACTGCCCCTTCATGAATTAATGACAATGAACGAGGAAGGAGACATGCATTTCAATTTTGGAGGATGGGTGCTTGTAGATCTTTGATCAAAAAAATTATGTATTAAAAGAATTAAAACCTACTATTTTTCTTTCAGAAGGTGACACAATATATTCTATTAAAATGGGTCTTATAGGGATATCTGCTGTGATACTACAGAGCGTATAAAGATCTCAACAGAATTAGTAAATTTGTCCATGTATATTTCAGTAATTAAGTAAGACTATAAAAACTACCAGTAACACTCTGAATGGAATGAAAGTTAAAAACATAGGACAAGAAGTTTAGTATACATCAAAAGCAGGTAAACACCTAAGTTTATCAACCTTGCTCTGTTACCCCTTGAGCCTTTCATAAAGTGTCTGGTATCTGAACACAAGGTGAGATGAGCCTGGCTGCTAACGGCTACTCACAAAAGCAAGGGGCACTGCTGGCCTTTTCAGAAGCATTCTATGGATCCAAACAGCAGTTAGATCTTTGTACCAAGCTATGCTTTTAGAGCTAGTAAATGCTTTCTTAGAGTCTACTGCATTTCCTGACTCATGCACAAGGACAACATAGCTCAATAATCCACTGCAGTAAGAATTAAAAAATGCTACAATGGAAGGGGGCACTCCAACAGGAGCATTCTCTGCTCACCTACTTTTCAAGTTCTACTAAATGAACTTCACAAATTTATGCCTGCATAGATTTTTATATTCTGTCCATACACTGTCAGTATCCAATTTTCTTTCTGCTCTCACTCTTCTCGTTCCTTTAAAAGCCACACCACTGTCAACACTGAAGTACATTTTCATAAGCCTTAGCGATACAGAACAGAATGCTTCACACCCACTAAAGACCCAGTGGCTATCTGTGAACCATACATTACTGTATTCATTCTCATTTTGTGCTGCAGCAACTACTTTGCCTCACTAGTTCCAGCAGTGTGTCCTCCCCACCCCCCTGCCCCTTGTATCTCATGAACACCAAAAAGCAAAACATGCTGAGAATACAGAGGATACTGTGCAGGCCACCATGGATACTTCAACACTTCTGCGGCATGTCACAGGGCCAGACAGCATGAATTGCTGACATCACCTGCCAGCATTCTCCTAAATTCTCACTATGACCAACCTTTCTTCACAGGGACAATGCCCGAGCTTCTTAAGGCCTGGCATTCACTTCACAAACACCTTCAATGGCATGTGTGCATTTAATAACCTTTTGCCAAGAAGAGTCTGCGCAATGTGACATCACCAGGTTGGCAGTATCTCCCAAGCCATTCCACAAAGATGAAAAAAAGACTGTTTACTTTCACAACATTCCATCTTAAGATATCAAGCCTGGCATTTTTAAAAAATACAGTAAAAACTAGTATTGACTCACTGCCAAGCCACGCCACAGAAAATATTAATTAAAACAATTAATTACAACCATTCTGTTAAAACTATTTCAAATTGTCTTTAAAATGGTAGCTTCATTGTGGAAAACCCTAAAGACTTAACAAACCATTGACGCAGTAAGAAATGCTTGATAGGTTAGCCAGATAAATAGCATAACAGAAAAACAATTTTTAAAAGTTAGATTAAAGCATAAAACCCCCAACCAAACCCCAAAGCTCGTAAGTACAAATGTTATAATTTCAGCCCCCCAGAATAAAAAGGTGTATTAGTGTTGATGCCTACAGCATAACTCAGGGACAATAACTGGAAGTACCACTAAAATTTGCTTTTAGGCAGTGAGAAGCTATTAGGAAACACTGCAGTGATTGAGAAAATACTTTAATATAGCAATAACTGAAAGCTAATAGTAATAACTTAGCTTATCTAAGCTAAGAGGAAAAACTGACTTCACAATAATGTGTTTTACCTGCAACATCTTCTGGATCCGTTACAACAATGTGTGCATTTAACTCCTGTAACTTATGATGCAAGTCTTCTAACTTCTTATTTGATTTTTTCAACATGTTGTCCACATATGCCAAGTTCTTTTTATCTGTTGTGACCTTCCTGAGGTTCTCTGCTCCCTCCTTGATTTTAAGTTCCTTCCTTATTTCCCGCTTGATTTGGTCCTTTACTTCATCCAGCTTCTGCTGCACCACTGGATCTGAAAAGTCCAACTTTTGGCCAGTGCTGACATTCTCAGACGCTACAAGACTTTTGGCATCCCCCTAGAAAGAAAAACAGTAATATAACTACCAGGAAACACATGCTGCACACTTAAAACCAACTAGGCTTAAGGCCTCTGTATACTAAATGTTCACTTTGTAAGACCATTTAGTAACCATGGGTCTACACTCATGTTGCCCTAAAGCAATAATCTCACAAGACATTACATGTTAACTGGAGTTACATTTTACAACAGATTTGTTTTAAATTTAGTGACATCTTTACTGTGCTTATTTTTAACACCGAGAGATTTAAATACTTCTGGATTTGTCATGGCTGCTTGCCTGGCTGTTACATGCCTCAGAGCTAATGACTCACATTTGTAATTTTCTAGATTTAATTGTGTGTTTTAATAGACCAAATGGATATAGGAAAGAAGACTAACTTCTAACAATTATTATCTATGATGAATTTTTATACATTCATTAGAATAGATTCCTTTAAAAACATTGTAACCCCCCCTGCCCAAAACCAAGTGATATTTGCAAATGTTAAAAGAAATACTGGCACCTTTACAAAGATTGGACAAGATGCTACTAGAATTGTTTTTTTTAATTCCTCAAGTATAACAGTTCACTTTACCAAAAAAAAAAAATCTCACTTTCTTGTGCATTCAAGCTAGGTTGAAAAAAAAATAATAATGCTGCAGTGATGAATAAGTACAGCATGGGACAGTAATGATGAACGGGACAGCAAGGGAGCAGGCATCAGAACAGCAGTATATAAGAGGTAGAGTTTGTGCCCAATATAAGTTTATGTATCTATTGAGAAGTAAGATTACAGTGGACATGTTACAGAACCTACATCAATAATGTACAAATTACATACATAGTAATACTTCCTGTGTGTCTTATATGTGGACCCTGTAAAAGGAATAGAAACTAGGCCCTACCCAAGAAGCCTTAGCTAGAGCCAAGCCTGTGAAGATCAGAGCAAGGCTCTCCTGAACTCAAAACATAATCCAGATGTAAATTAGGAAGTATTTAATAAAAGCATGGACTGATCTGTACATAACTACCCAGAAAATCAAAATTCCAGTAAATTTTCTTAAACACAATGAAGACATTGCCTAGACTGCTGAAATATTTAGGTGGGCAGTAAGGTATGTGAAGGGATGATTACAAGTTCAAAAGTTTTGGGTGTAAAATGAGCCATTACTATTTACTGGGAAACACCAACAATACAGCAGAGGAAACGGTAGAAGAAAACATTCAGGAAGAAGTTCAAGCAGCACAGCATCAGGCTAATAATCTGTAACAACGTCCCAGAACACATGATCTCTAGATATAGTCCACAGTGACTTGTTTGTTTTTGAAAGAATTTTGGGGAAATGAGGATCAGGAAGGTTATGCTTGGAACGTAGGTGGCAACAGATAATGCTGGTCAAACTATTTAAATCTGTGCACATTCCAGTGCTACTGGCTTCCACAAGCAAGATACAGTCGACCAGTCCTGACCTATAATCTTACAGGTTTACTAAATCATCTTTAAACCCCTTTTATTAAAACTTTTCTACCCAAGCTGCTACTTTTATTACAAAAAGTTAGCAACTCAAATATTCTGAAATAGTAAAAGTAGTTGGAACCACCATCTCACCACAGAATTTGTCTGTCAGTGAGCCAAGCAGCAAGCAATTTACTGAGTAAGAAATGTATGGGGGGAAAAAGCCCCAAACAAATTTATACTTGAAGTGCATTTGCAATTCCTACTAAGTATAATTCTGTTTGGGCAGATTAAAATAAATAATTTATTATGCATATGTAGGAAGGCTATTAATAGCTGTACTGGGAAATACATGACATTGTTTCCATATATAGGCATATAAAAAGAATCAACTTTTTAAACCAAGAATAATCAATGGTGATGACAACTGGTACAGAGGTTCCTATCCATAATGAAGGAAACCAATCACCATGTGCGGAGTGTTTTGATTGAGAAACAACTGAAACTGAAAATAAATTCATATAGTAACTGTATAGTACCCTGTTAAAGCAGTAAGCATCTCCAAATTATATTCAGATTTCTTTGATTTTGTTTGTCTTAACACATAAAAATTTAGAATGTAAAAAAAGAGCTTCAAGAGTAGTATACTACTATTTAGCCTTTAAAAACAGAGATCAAACCACTGTTTGTACATAAAATGTATGTATTTTATAAACATTATCCTTTGCACTTGTTCGGTAAGCTTCCCAGAAATAAACTCATCTACCTCCTTCAAAGTACAACACTACACTTTTCAAAGTTCACAAGAGAAAAACAAGTGGTAAATGTAAAAAGGCAGTAACAAAAAACCCCAGCAAAAACCATAAACCAAACCCAAAACCCAAAAGAAAAACTTTTATTCCATATTGCAATAGCACACAAAGTATGCTAAAATTATGCCAAAAATGTACGCTTCTCAAACAATGTAATTATAATATAAATAATTCAGAAATAATCTTTACTAGGGTTTCCCAAAGAGGCTTCAGTTAATTGTTTACTATCGAACAATAACGTATTTTTTTACAGGGGAGGTTTTTATCCCTCTACATGCCCTATACCACACCTGTTAGAGGGATGTTCTTCCATAAACAGATTTTTGGAGCCCTTGTTCCAAATACAGAGTCTCTAACAACTCTTCAATGAAATTAAATCTCCATGATCATTAGTGATTTTCATTCCAAATTTTTATTTATCACGTTAAAGTTCTCAGCTTGAGCAGTCTCAGCAGCATCTTTGTCCCTGGACTTAAGGGTTTCAGGATAGTCTTGTCCTCTTCAAACCGCTTCCGAGACAGCCAAGAGTTCAATAGTGAGGATGCTAACACCAGAGCCTGGTCATGTTGCCTCTGCCTTTAAGCATTCGTTTTAAATCCCACTAAAAGCCACAGAGGATACTCTTGTCATCCAGAGTTAATTATACTTTTGGACTAAAAAAGTATCCTGTCACCTAGTTACCTAGAAGTGTCACCTGGTGAAAAGGTCACCGAAATAAGCAGTCTTCCAAGGAGGCAACCATGCCCTCAATGACCCTGAAGGTCCTGTGAATGCAGAGCAAGAGTGTGTTCTGCAAGCAAAGTTGCCCTGCTCCTGCGCTGAAGTGTTTTGCCGCTCAGATCTAACAAAGGTTTGAGAGTGATCCTCATGAGGGAGAGATGAGCAGCTTCAGCAAGGTTCCATTTTAAAATGGAGATAATGCCAAGATGCACACAACAGGACAGAATGTCTAATAGTTGAACAAGAGCTTTTCTTTAAGAAAAGCACATCCCAATCCAAACTCAAATGCTACTTTTAAACTGGGAAGTGACTTAAACCAGAATAGTCTAGCCTCATTAGAGACAAATATACTTTCAAAAAATCTTTATCCAGATGGGAAAAACTCCCCCTAGGCTGAGCCGCATGTCCATTAGGACGTAGGCATTCTGTCTCCTCAACCTGAAGATTAGGTATGTCAAAAGAAACGATGGGTGGGGGGGTCCCAGTCCTTTCCTTTGCATTGCTCAAGCAGGCAGGGTGCAAAGACTGAAGAAATCATTTGTGTTCTTGCTGCCAAGAAACCATCAATGGATTTTGCACAGCCACTTCCTCCTAGAATCATTTAACATAATGTATCTTAAGAGTGGATATGGTCTGATGCAGATAATGACTAAACCACTCCTGCTGGCAAAACAGGCCTCACTGCCTGTTATCTAAGACAAAATAATGGGCACCCAGTTATTGATTCGCAGTTTCTTTTTAAATTCTTGTAGCATTTTGACTGCTGCAGCCAATCCTTGTTGGGTGGTCCCAGGACTGATCCACTCGGCACAGCATCCTGCTCTCCCCTGCGTCGCAGCAGACCACTGGTGACCGTGTTCCTCGCCCCAGCAGCAGCGAAGGGCAGCAGGCTCCCCGTGCTGCTCGGATCAGCCTGCTTCTGGACTGTATGGAAAGCCTGTCCAGGCAGTGGTGCCTACCTCTTTGCAATAGGGAAAATAGATGCTTATGAGCCAGACTGGAGATTTCTGAAACATTTCAGTATGTAATGAAACTGAAGCTATGTTTACTATAATAAACTATGAAGGACAACAAATTAGATGCTACTGGTTAAAAAAAAAAAAAAAAAAAAAAAAAAAAAGGAACCCATGTGTATAGCTTCCCTACTGCAATGGCCTAATGACTCAACCTGGCTCTGATTGCTGGCTCAAAGGCTATCTATTTACACAGATGAATTCAAGATGCCAGCCTTCAATTTCTATACTCCTGGGAAATGTTTTAAGTATAGTTGCTGAAAATAATGGGTAGTGGTCTGAGCATGTCTTTTAATAATACACAGAGTCTATTCTGGTGGTAAAAGAGTAGTAATGTTGTTTATGAAAACCCATGGGGCCCCAGCACTTCTCAGGTCAATTCTGAGCCAAATCACTGGTGAAGCCGGTGCCTTGCCAAACTGCATTTACCACTTAAACTCCGATTTTGGAAGAAGACATCTAAATTGCTCAACAATAGAAATGCTACTGCTGAATAGAAGAGAGCATGATACAGCTGAACATATCAGAGAAATCTGCCTAAACTGTGTAAACTGAATGACCTCAAATTCAAATTACCACCTCTTAGAAGAAAAAGATAACGCTAAAATCCCAGACATTAATGATCCCCAAAGACTTTCTCTCAAAGCTCAGTACAGCTCCACTGTGTTATACCATGTATTAAGATAGAGAATATTCAATAGGGCAAGAATTCAGACTGCTGACTACTGGTAGGAATTGTAAAAGCAAGGTATGTGGAGCCTTAAACTACCACATGCTTAACAGCTGATAAGTACTCATGCATAATATTAGCTAAACTTCACACTGACTTGCTACTAGTACACACTCAATGTGTCTTTAGAAAAAAACCCAAAAAGACCGTATCAAAACTCAGATTAAAACTGTGATATTTCTTTCTAAAACTATAGCATTCATTTTTATACGCTCTTGAATTTTAGTAACCATTTCAATCAACAGTAACAGACAATTAAATAAACCTGTATGATAAGTATAGTAAACAATACTTCGCTATTTAATATAAGCATACTTATTTAAAATACAAAACCAGGATCTTATGTATGATTTAAAAAACATTGCCATAATCCAGAAAGATTAAATGTTTCTTAATTTTTCACTTCATTTTGAAGAGCTGGAAGTCTAGATATGAAACTATTAGGCCTCTCAGTATAATTTCCTGAATAATCTTTTAGGGAAAAAAAAAGGGGGGGAAATAAAAAGGAAAAAGTTGTTTAACTGAGCTAACTGCCAAGGTCCCTGAAGCTCTCTATAGTGATTCCTGAAACTACAGTAGTCTTTGATTTTAAGAACAATGTTAATCAATTGCAAATTTCCCTTCCCCCCTTAAGTCATTCATAAAACCAGATGTGACGGCTTGTCTGGATTACTGGAACTACATGGACTATTTCCTCCTGCCCAGAAGCAAATGTGATTGTGGTCAAGATCTCAGCACTCACCCAATGTCAAGACCGAAAAAAACCCTTGGAGGCTTAATAGATTTTGGCATTAGTTTGCTGTGCTAACATGTTGCAAATCAGGATTTAAATTTAATCTAAGTCACAGCTCTCTGTTTTGTAACAAGAGGCTGTTTAAGGCACAAATATCCATAGTGCATTGCATTCTATTTGAGTGAATTCAAGCAGGATACTGATTAAACGGGGTTCAATTAATCTGCGGAAACAGTGAGCGCCTGGCTGTATCTATAAGAAATAAAATAGATAAAAAAAAGGGTTCCTTAAAATAGGGATGTCCAACCCATAGTCCTTAATCACCTAGTCCCCTCTGCCCCTCTCTCCCAGTTTCAGCTGTTGCCCCAGTGTACACCTGAGGAAGAATGTTTGCCTTTAATCATGAGGGAGTTGCTGGGCTGCAGCACATGTATGAAAAGCTGTGTGGCCGTCCTAGTGAGAACATTGCACCTAAACAGGTAATAAAATGCCCCGGGGATTCCTTGCTGACATCTAGGCTCCTAGCCACAAACAATCCCTGACTAGGCCAGCGTTTCCTAACACAAAAAGAAAGCATGCTCCCCAAAAGGTGCTCCGACAGCAGCACTGGAAGTTGTGTTCATGCAATGCCGTGCCAACATCCAGTACAGCACGGGGTGTAAGAGAGATGTCCTCAGCATGGAAGCGCAGGAAACATTTAAGGAAGGCTGTCTTCAGCTGCTTCTCATTGTAGGAGCTTCTGATGGTTTTATGCTAGAAGGAGCTGCAAGGAGGCTTGCAAAGAAATATGCCTTTAAAAGAAAATCCCCACAATCACCTTTCTCAGGGTCGCACAGACTTGACAGAGGCTATGGCACAGCACAAGCAAGGAGCACCTCGATCTGTGATCAGCAGGTGGTTGTGCTATCTCAGAGGCGCAACTAGCTGTTCTGGCTCAGGTGTGGAACAGAAGACGCTTCAGCAGTTTCCAAACTTCTACCTGTAACTTCCAGATCCTACTCCCAGCCAAAGAATTCCAATGGAGCCCAGCACAGTGGAAACAAACCTTACCCTCTCTAGTTCCCAGTGTGCAAAAGAAACAGCACAGATCCCTGTTACAAGGAATGGGACCTACTGTTGCAGCTCTTCTTCACATGTATCCAGGAATAAGATCAGCATATGAAATTGTGCCTGTAACTATACCACTCCTCCATGAGGCCTTGCTGTCGTTGTTTTAGTTTAGCTTCTCATTTTTAAGTGCATGTGAAGTGCCAATGAGCATCAGTGGTATTACAGTAACCGAGCAGGTATAGCAAGATAAAGAAATACATATGCAGAAGAAAACTGCATTTTACATAATTAATATAGTTTCAAGCAGATCACACAGAGTAGTAAAGGCTCTATTAAATGTCAAAATATAAATGAGGTCTTTAAAGATACAGGGAGAAAGATTTTATGAACTGTTAATACCAGACCGTATGCTGGAATTATCTCCAGCAATGATGTATCATTGACCCGTGCCCAGAAGATTGAAGTAATTCCCCTAAAACGCAGCCTCACCATGCAGCAGAAGCACTGAAATGATCTCATCTAATTCCTGCAACACTATTGCAGCATGTAATCACAGTGTGACAAATACACACACTCCTGTTTAAAAGATGAGGAAAACCATGTGGATTAAATGACAGTTCAATAAATGAATGAGAGCAAGTTTAAAGCAGCCCAATATATTTTAAGAAAGAAGCCCCTTAGTCACAGATTCTGAACTGGAGCTGTCATTTAATGTACTGGACTGGGCAGTGAAAATGGACAGGGATGTGTCTCCTACCACCAATGCAGGAATTCCATTCACAAACTTGTTCTGCATTTTCCAAATTTTATCTGAAAAAAATTTAGTCACCTTTTGAGACACAGACTTATAGAAAATTCTTAAGGTCCCATTACACAAAAATGTGAAGACTGGTAAATACCAGAGAAATTACTACAGCTGTATGCTTGACACTTTGAGGTTGCTTCTAAAAAATTTAAATTTTAAAACTGACAGCAAAAATAAGCATTGGAAGAGATTAAAGTTTTGGTGGTGTTTGGGGTTTGTTTGTTTTTTTAAACACATTCAAATAAATGTTGAGTTATTGTTTTCTTTATGGGAACATGTGTAACTTTCTGTGCCACCTAAATACATAAACAACTTCATCCTAATGGCCTTGAATGATTTCTTGAACATATACAGTGTGTACTTTTAAAATAAAGTGTGTATTTTAATATTCTTGCCAAATACTACATATAGGTATGCATGGTATCCATTTCTTTTATAAATTAATACCCTCATTTTGAACTACTGCTAGAGACTAAACCGAGGCTTGAGAGAAATTCTTATCACTAGACATGTCTCAGTTTGACCTGATTGATTTCTCTGTAATTAGATTAAGCTCAAGTTTGGTGCAAATTTGGTTATTGCTCTGAAATGCTTGAAGTCCAACATAACCTCCTGAAGAAAGAGAACTATTTAGGGTAAAGCTAAGGTCATGCTAATGTTGTGTGGAGAATTTGTCTCCAAGTACTAGCAATATAGAAACTAGGAATTTGTCCACAAGTGATAAACACTCTCCCCCTTCTCCAAACAAAAGGTAACTGGTAATCATAGCAGAATAATATTACACATATAGCTCAAGATGTTGGAAAAAATACTACTATATAATCCAAGCTACAGGATATGGTATTTCATTTGGTAGAAAAGATTTTTCAAAGGTAAAAAGGTCAGTCAACAGACATGAGTCACAATCGTGCCTTATGACCTTGATTACTCCTCCTCAAACACAATGCATGCTGTACAAAGGTGATAGTTTATTGGGCGTGCATCCAAAAAATATACTTACCTTCATGTAAAGTTAATATTGCAACTATACATTTTCAACAGCCATGATGTTAACAATAAGATAAGCATGTGTGGTTAAATTTCTGCTTGTGAAGTTTTAATCACTACATAGAAATATCAAAATAGAGATCCAAGGAACCCAAACCCCAGTTACTAATATTTAATGACAAAGAGGTCCACTCCCATTTGTAAGGTTGTTTTCTTCTATTATCATAAAAATTAATTAGATAATAGCTACTATAACCTAATTAAAAGGTATTATCTATCTCAGATAATGCAACAGATTGACCACTCTGCTCATCCACAAATTACAGTATCAGCTATTGCCACATCTGTAAGTGGTGATACTTCAAGCGTTACACCTCTAACTGAGCTAGAGGAGAAGAATGATAAAAAATGCCTTACTACAAAAAGAAGTTGGTACTAACTTGGAACAGCTCTGTTCCTTTAGTGAAGGTTAAAAATCTTTGATCACTGAAATGCTGTAAAAGAAATCCTCAGCTAGTGAACAGGAATTTCTCATTAACACATACAAGTGTCAGGACACTGTTAAAGAAGAATACACTGATTTCTTCAATCTGAAAACCACAACGAAGTGATCCATGTATGAGAATTTCAATTTCTGGGATGGGATACTTATAAATTAGGGAAAAAAATGTTTATGGAAATTCCAGCTTTCAGCACAGACAACTGATACGTAAGTCCATTTAACTTTATTTTACAGGACCTATTTTTAGCCATTGCAAAACTAATGGAAGAGCTGAGAGTCTACATTCCACTCTAATTAAGCCATCATCTTTAGCAGCCAACTATTTTGTACATTATAAATGCAGCAATACATATCAGAGATAATACTAACATCTTGTTTTATGAGGCAACAGGCCAAGTGGATAAATACTAGATCTTGGTAAAGGAATGACAATTTTTTTTTGCTTTCTAGGACTGCAACTGTGCTTTCACGATAACTTAGGGGTTCCCCAGTTTGGTAACTGAATCTGTTCTTACTGGAAAGGGTTATATATTCATATTCATACCAAGAAACTACATCTTTATACTTGATTGAAAGCTCTTTCACAGTAGTTTTGGCTATTATATCTGAATATATAATCTCTCTGTATTACTAAAGTTCACACCCTGCGCTCCAACCAGCTGGAAATGCTGCTTCTGTTTTCATCTCTAGCACTAGAAGGATGGAAAAGCCTCCTTAAATCCTTTCTTCATCTTTACAGGTGATAGGTACAAAAGATCACTTCTCACTATGGAGGGATAAGTACTGCCACACCCAAAATCCACTTGCAGAGATGCAGGCATCTCATTCCATGCCTTTCCAGTAAAAGTTTACGGATGAACACAGAGAGTTATTTATAGAAGCATTACTTCACATCCCCATTTGCCCGAGACTTTTACAGAACATCACTGATGTATGCTGTGATACATTTGAATAGTGTTTTTGCAACCCTTCTCTCTCTGACACTTAAAACATGGTAGGGAATTTCTCATTGATTTTTAATGCCCATTTTCTATTTAAGAATTCCCAGGGCATTAGAGAATTCATGATGAGGCAGAAGCCCATCTTTGCCTACAACACAAGCAAAAAAAAGAAAGTTTCCTGACTTCACTGTTTTATGTGCAATAGCAATGAAAAGTAAGCAGGTGATTTCCCTGACTGTGTGGACTACAAAAAATTCTTGCTACATTTACATCTCAAAACAGAAATCCGCTTAAAGTTTTGGGTTTAAAAACCTTCTACATTTTCTTAGTTTTTCAGAGCCCTGATCCCCCACCGACCTGCAGTAGAGTAATCCAAATCTACCCTCTTATGACCCAATATGAACCTCTGGCATTTATATGAAGTTGACAGTGAAAAGTTTTAAGTCTAGGATTCTAGCTGAAGAATTTCTTAATGCTCATTTAACAAGTTTTACTATTTACGTTCGATCTCAGTGCCATCTCCCAGGTGATTTGCTTCCCATTTTTCACATATACTCGCACAGGACTCCTTTCCACCTAGCTCTTGTTGCCAGCACTTTCAACATTAGCTAACCTGAAAGTGAGAAGCATCCGTTTCCAAATAACCAATGCACCAATGAGACCCGTATCATACCAGAAATAAAGCAGCATAAACCATCGGCTTTCCAAGGCATCATGAAGAGATGTGCCTATAAAAGTCTATCTTAAAGGACATGCTATAAAACCAAGTCTACATAATAATGGCAAAAAGTTCTCACCTTACAAGTGCATTAAACTAGGAGGAAGATATCTTATTTTTTACACTGGGGAGTATACAGAAAGCCCACAAATAGGCATACTTACTAGTGACTTCAATGCCCTTCCTTTTTCAGAGTGGGTAATATTACACACACATTCAATGTATTTTCCAGCACCGAGCATGTGAATGGAATCGCATATGTGGTATTTAACCTCTGTTTAGTCTAAATTGATCCATTCTTCAGTATTAAAAGCCTCACCCTATTTTACAGGGCATACACACGCAATAGTTTTTGCACACACAGTTTTAAAAAATGTTCTAGGAATATTTGTTGCCAATATTCCAGCGTAACTGATTCTGATAAGCTCGTAACTTTCAAGATATTCTTCTTCAAGGCTGAAAGTTTTCCACTTTGTTACAGTTCAGAAGGATTTTAGTTAGCAGCATGAGAAAAACCTTTAGTTAGTAATTGAAACTGTAGCATGAAAAATATGTTAAACAGAAGTAGACTATTCTGCTTTATTAATAACCAAGAGCCACAAAAAACACTCTAGATATGACATTCAGCAAAACCTTCATGAAGTCCTTTAAGCTAAAGAAAGAAATTACTGCAGTCAGAAGCTATTTATGACTGAAGTTTAACCTGTTGCATTCCCATGAGTATCTACTATGTATTCCTCTATAATGAGTTACCTAATCTAAAGCATGTCATCTTTAGGAGACAAAAATATACAAACTAGCTTTTGACTGAGAAATATCAGCAGGAAGACTTCAACTTTATTAAAGAAAGCAGCATAAGCTGACAGAAACTTAAGGTTCCAGAGGTTGTGGCTATTTCCTAGCTGTATTTGAAAGGGGGTGTGGGGTGTGTTTCTTGAGGAGCTCTCAAACATTCTATTACAGAAGTGAAGAGTCACAAGAAAGAAATAAAAAAATCTCTATAATAAAAAAATAAACTACACAAAGTACAGTCTCAATCTGTCTACATCATCTTCCAAAATAAGATACTATATTTAGCTCATGCTAGCATCCTCTCAACTGTACACTCCTCTAACATCTCTGAGCATTACTGGGTTCTTTTTCCCACCCTTCCCACTGCTTCACCTAGCCAGGACACAATAACCTGGCATTCACAGAAACATTCTGGGGTACAGCCAATGCTTCTGCCTAGACACAAGTTCTCCCTGTTTTCTGAAGATGCAGAACCACAGCCAGCCCTTCCCTTCTCTTCTCCTCTTGCTATCTCTGAGGGAGTTAAGTGGCATCCTGGCCATTTCCACTATGTGCAACCAAAACGTTCATCGCTGCTGTATCTCAGGTTTTCATAACAGTGGAAAAAAAATTAATAGAACTAATTAGAAACATCTGACATTTTCAACATAGATGCTTAGCAAAGTGCAAGAAAAAATTAGTGAAGGAAAGCTACAGAAAACACTGCATGCTAGATAGAAATGGAGAAGAAAGTAATTCAAATGCATAGCTTAGAAAATGTACATGAATAAATTCAGAATATGGATGCCTGTAGTTAAGTTTTAAAATTCTGTTTACTTGAATAACTGGGTAAACCCTAAATTGACAGTAAACGAATTCAAGTAAATGCAACAGATGGAAAGGCAGACAAATGCTAAAGAAATGAAAAGATACTTGTGAGTCCACAAAACAGTATTGTCTATTATAGAAAGCAAAGAGTTACAAAAATGGGAGATCACTTGCAGAACTAGCATCTCCCTTGCCTTTCTTTCAATCACAAGGTCATCTGGTTCAAGAATCAAATTGGAATTAAAGAAACCAGTTCCCACGTGCACGGCAGCTGCTGTCCTCACTGCGTCACTGAGTTACTCCCATCAAAAAGAAACACTTCAAAAAAGAACACTTTAATATTAGCGCTGGCTGCTAACCTGAAAAATAGAAGATGATATTGAATACTATTGTACAGCAGACCAATGTCTTTTTTTCCTCCTGTACTTAAGAAACTTCTAAGGATTTTTAAAAAAAATCTGATAGAATTAGTATAAGTAAAGCTTGAGAATACATTCACTCACTTCCCTTGTACAGAATCCTAATAGAGGTGAACACCACTTCCAAAAGCATTTAAATTAACCATAGATTGCCTCTGCGTTTTGTAGTATGTTCCAACAAAATGCAGAATTCAAGAAAGGAGTCTGCTCCCTCTCCACCCCCAAAGTTAACTGCTGCTGAGTACTTTGCCATAGATACTAATTCTATTGGAAATGTTCACATACAAAAAGAAAAGGTAAAAGTCAGATTTAGGCATTACTTTGTGAAGTGGCTTATGTAATGAGGAGACATATTTGAACCAATTTGATAAAGATAAGTAGTTAAGACTGATTACATTTTTCCCCCAATAGATAAATACATAGTTTGACTCGGACTAATTGGTATGAATAAAGAAGTAGAGAACAACAACTTAAAACCCCTATGAAATAATTAATTTTGTTCTAATGTTAAAGTACTATGTGGTTTAGATATCAAAATGTCATGTTTCATCTCTTAAAGAGAGAAGAGACCAAAGACAAAAATCCTAGCAACTTAAAGAAAAATCATTAAATAATGGGTTAAGTTTCAAGAAGAAAATGTCAATCATTTTCCTGAGGATCTCTAATTATACAGATATTATAATGTTCAAATTATAACTTTTAAGATCCAGTAATTCTCAGCCTAAAATGCCAGCTTCATATGACCTTATAAATAAGCAACAAACAAACTCAAATATTGAAGAAAACACGCTTCCATTAAAGGAGATTGCCGAGTCCTAAACGGGCAGCAGTTCAAGAATGCTACACTAGTAGTCAGGCATGTACGATTTACAGTACTTTTACTTTTCTACTGCTGCCACTAAGTTTAGAACATGTCCTACAAAAAGCCCTTGCTGATTTTAAAATATTCTGTAGATCTGAAGTATGCTTATTCTGGTACTTTTCAATACAAGCCTTTGAAACTCTGCTCAGGCTGAGACTGTCTTCTAGCACCTTTTGCTAAAATCTAACTTTCTGTATGCTGCCTCCCCACCCACTACACCCACGTAGTTCCCCATGTGCTCTGGACAGGTTGTCAGCAGCATACATACATCCTCAAAACTTCAGGGCTTATTAATGTACTCTTGGGTTTAATTTTTAAGAAAAACTGACACTACTTTGTCATCATTTGTCTTATAATAGCTTTAGCCTACGTGATTTGAGAATTAGGGAAAAAATTATCTTGCCATGTCATATGCAGATATGTCTATAAAGAAAACATCCTCTGAAAACACATTCCACTGAATTGTCTTGCAATTGTTCGTTAATTGTCTTCCTACATAAACACACACATGACGTAGAAAAGCAGTGGATGGTTTTACATATTATGCTTGTAAAAAACAACAGGCCACACAGTGGATTTGCACTCCTAAATTCTCAACTATAGTTTTGGTACTTAGGTTACTTAAAACTCCAAGTGAAAAGATAATATGCATCACAGTGATGAAAAAAAGCAATTTCAATTTAATAACCTAAGTGATATGAATGGTGTAAGTCCTACAAATCTATCATAAAAGGGGTTATGTTCCTCTTCCTGAGGAAGAAAAGTAAGAAAGATAGGCAGAACAACAGAACTAAGCAAGTTTTTCCCAGATTACACAAGCTACTACAAAACCTTTGACATCAAACTAAAAGAAACTGCATCTTCTATCCACGCATGATGTCCAAAATGATTCCATTTTCAATGCTTTTTAGGCAAAGAGGTTTTTACTGCCACATGCAGCATACTGTGAGACCTTTGGCTTGAGGAATGCAAAGCTAGAAATGACTCGCCATAGACAGTGCACTGACCGTTTGTTATCTGTACGTTCATCTGCATCAGAATTGGACTCTCTTCTCAGTCCCTAGCTCAAAGTCACATCCATGAGAGTAAATCTCAGCCTGTAATCTGATGAACTTTTTACTGCATAAAGCAGCATTGCAGGCAAAAAAAGCACCCTAAAGAACCATCAGTCCTATCCTCCCCGGCAGTCTGTTCCTGCCCCAAACCATTTGCTGATACATGCCAGTACGGAGCTTTTTAAGGCCACATGGTGAACTGGATTGTGAACCTGATCTGCCTGAACACTCATTTAGGGGGGTAAAACCCACAAACCCAAAACTAACAACAAAAGCTGTTCACCGTATAGCTGTCTCTGCAAAAGTAAAGCAACACAAGGGCAGATACTCATTTTCAGCAGCAGCACCAGCTGACAGTCACACTTTGTTTAAACAACAGCCTCAAGTCTGCAGGGGCAAAGCTTCCAGCACATGGCATAGTCGATGAACCTACTAGAGCTACTTTTCCTTCTTAAATTTACATCTTAGTCATCTGCAATGAGAAACCAAATAGAACTTTTAACTGAATATAACTTTTGACAGTTTTCAAAAATAAATATGCTAAAGTTCTAAGTTCATAAGCAAACTACAGTGCCAGTGATATATCAAACCATAGCACTAATATTATTTCCTGTTTAATTAGCCAGTTCATGTTTGGGACTTTTAAAAAAAAAAAGAAAAAAAGGAGACAACTTTTTTTCTGCTTCTTTTAATTATCAACTCTCAATTTATCCTCAAAAGTTATATAAAAGTTGAAATATAAAAAACCTTATGTACATATAGATAAAAAATAATTTCAGAACAGCTATGGTCCACAACTATTTGCAAGTACTATTTCTAAATCAATTAAATAACAATAACATTTACTATTAGCTCTTACTCCTTTAAATAAACTGTTTCAATACATTAGCACACCAAAGGATGGCACATGTTTACTTACAAAGTTCATGTACACCTAACTTATTTTTAAATCTCATAAAGTATTCATACATGACAATGATCTTTAAATACTTTGAGTATTAACTTTTATGAGCTGACAAGAAAGGGCTATCAGCCCTGACATTCCGAAAGTAGAGCAACATTCCCTGGGTTTAAGGCCCACCACTAATTCAGAAAACTACTACCATGGTAGTAATCCACATGAGAAATTCTCCTTTCTGACCTGATCTGCTTGCGAGTGTTTCTATCACACTAACAGACAGAGCCTCACATTATTCCTGTGATTTATCTCAGAACTTTGATATAATCTATTAGCACCTTGGTATTGCAGACTTAATTACACCTTCTCCCGGCTATAGATCTGCCACCAATTGTATTTTGTGACACTCTAATAACAATTGTGGAAAGTTAATGGAAAGCTGTCCCCCCTGGTTCTACTCGGGAGAAATGGCACTGGTTCTGCTACTTTCATTTTCAGGTTAACATGTTTTGTGTTTAATGGAAACTTAAAATCTATGAGCCCTGCTACCATGTCATGGGATAGCAAACATTTGAAAAACCTCAACAGAAAAACCAGATTGCTTTAGCACCAGACTACCATGCCTAACACTACAGACATGAAGCAGATATTATAGGCTTTTGATTCAAACTCTCTGATCTGTACTTATTTAGAGAAGAAGTCAGAAATTCTCTGTCATTTAAAACCCACCACACCTCCAGCAAAGAAAGCAAGGCCTAAAGAAATCCACAGGAATTGGAGGCAGAAAAAGCTAACTCATTTAGTCATGTCCAGATTAAGGTCTTTACCAATATAGCCCAGTTTTCCTGATTTGCATAATGGGCCAGAGCAAACTCTCCCTGGGTCCTGCCACATATCAACCTTTCTTTATGGCACAAAAATAGAACAGGAAAAACCTGAACCTGGCCTTTCACAGCCCAGCCCAGCCCTTCCCAACCAATCATTTCTTATTTGGTACCTGACAGCTATCTATATATCTATAACAAAATAGCAAAGGCCTTTACTGCAGATGCAGTTGTTCTAGTGAAATATACTTGTGCTAATACTCCTGTTTTTTCCCCCGGTTGCCCAGCAGAAGCAACAAATTATGCTGCTGAGAGCACACTTTTGCTACCACGGTGCACCCACTCCGGAAGTGCTCTGTACACCACTCAGCAGCAAACAGGAACTACAGCTAACGCGGGCATAATGGTGATATGCAATATAGGAAACTGCATCTATACCAAATATCGAGAAAAATAGGTGTGGCCTGCTTAAAAAACAATCAGTTCACCACTGCCCACAGCTGATGGTCCCACAACTGAGCCAGAGTAACTGATCATGTGAAGCCTCCCAACTCACCCTATTTGTGAATTTAAAAGCCTGAATAGCTTGATTTCAGCCTCTTCTACTACCCACAGTACAATGGCAGGTCCTTTTTGCTGAATGTATAAGCCTGCAACTGCACACCACTATCATGTTCGTAGTAGTGTCTTCTCACCACAAAACTTGGCTATATCCTCTTTACCAGCTGCCAGAAGTTGCACCATCAAAATTGATGGACACTTCAAAACCGTGTTAAGTTTGACCCAGTCACAGAATTCCTGAAGGGTCAGGAAAGCACGCCACAAAGCACCACAAGAAAACCCACAGAACAGAACTTTGCTCCCATGTCCAGCCTGCCATGAGAGTAGTTCAATTCACTGGTGAGCTGTCAAAGAACAGCTAATCAGTAACTGTAAAACGACAGTAACAAAAATGGCCTGGACTTGTGTCTGCTTGAAATGCAGCAATATAATTATGTCACACTAACAAACTAGTCAGATACGATGTTACTGCAAGGATAGACCCAATGTATTTTGTTACCTACTAGTAACCTAGTACTAGGCAATACTAGTTTCTGTTTCAGTGTAGCACTTCCTAACCATATCTCAAAATAACAGAAGGCAAGGATCAGATCCTAAAACTTCAACCTCATTTCTTTAATAACCCTCACCTCCCATGCCAAACACTAGCAAATAAGCTATTTTGCCTGTGCCAGGAATTGCATACCAAGCATTAATAATTAAAGCTTCAAAGTACCATACAAATGCTTTGCCCCTGCTACAGAGCAATCTCGTGAGAGATGCTTCAGCTCTGCCTGTTCCTGCATCCATTCACTTATCCATGTAAAGAAAACAAACCAAACAAAAAGCCTGCAATCAACCCATTAGTATTTTGTACAAGTGATTCCTAAAAAAAGCAAAAATAAAAAGCAGACTGAAACCCCCATGCTGCATATAACATACCATACGGCTTTGCTACTCTCAAGGCCGTGTAATGCCTCAGTCTCTAATTCAGCAAAGCACTGAGACATTGACGAAGGATACTTAATCCCACCATTAAGCCCTTAAACCACTGTTTCCCAAGTAAACGACATGTTTATCTGGTTATTCTACCACAGATTTTAGGTTACATCGTAACGATGACCATTCACAATGTATAAAACTGTTGCAGTAGAGCTCTTACACATCCTGTAACTAAATATACTTTTCTACCAGCCATCACTAATAATTTATCTTGGGTTAGAATAACAGATCTGGGTCTTAGAAAGCCATCTGCTCTGACGGGGAAATTCAGGCAAACATATACAAGTCTATATCAAATACAAGTTCCTATGTTAACAGGCAAACTGACACAATTCAGAAGATGGAAAAAAACCCCGAAACAAAACTAACCCCCCCCACCCATGCACCTACCTAAAGGTATTTTAGGGACTGTTTATGTTCCACTGAGAACAGGATGTATATTTTACTAACAGAGTACTGCTTAAAGAGTAATATATATCCACAAATGGAAAAAACCTGACTTCCCTAAATCCACCAGTTCCAGAAGCATTTGTAGAGACCTGAGAAATCCCAAGCAGCTGTATACACACATACTCATCTCTAAACCACAGCAGACTAGTTTAGAATATTTTCATTTGTATGTGACAAATTTTTTTGTTCTGAAAAACAAGAGTAATTCAAAATTATTTGAGGCTAATGTGTCCTAGCTGCACAGTATTTGAAGGCAGCCTTACTGCTGAGTGTTCAGCCTAATTACAATGTCTGTTCAAAACAGATTAATTAGGTTACTTGTACCTTTTTAAGGTGTCCTTAGACACCTGACCACAGCTAATAATAAATACCCAGTACTTCTTATCTCTAAAAAAGCAAGCATCATTACCTCTATTCTAAAGATGAGGAAATTGAGACATGAGTAAGCAAAGTCATCTGCCTAATGTCACCTAGCTGAGAGCAGAGCAGCCAGGTCTTCACAGTCCCAGCTATGAGCATAACCCAGCACAGCAAGATACAAATGCCTGGTTTTTTATATAAGACATAGCTGTGTAATCTAAGACTCAACTGTCTAATTTATATCCTGTCAACTAACAAAATACAGAGCATTTTTCAATCTTATTTTGTTTACGAATATTCTTGCCCCAGATATGAAATGGGAAAATAGAACAAACTATAAAGTCTATCAGATGTGGCGCTGCATAAGCATAATTTACCATAGTTTTCAGTTATGGTACTGTTCATAGTAACTTTAAACAAAAAAGTTACCAGTGGTCTTTAAACATGATTCTATGAAATTCATGCTTCAAGTGAAATTCATGCTTCAAGATCCCTGCATCTTAGGATGTGAGATGACTAGGACTGCCATTAAAAAAACCAAAAAACAAACCAGTTAGAAATTCCTTTATTCTGACCAGTACAGAAAGACATTTTTCCCCAATGTTTTGTAGTTTTAAAAATATGTATAATGGCAGAGTTTGAAAAACTCATTGCAAGTGAAGCATCTAACACTTTCATTTGAAGAAAAAGAGGGTCTATTACATGCTTATTTACTTTAGGGCATAGCCCAAGTTCTCTATCTTGACCAAACAATTTCATTTAAGCAAATAAAACCAAGTAATATACTGAGGGTTTTTCTGCTGTTAAACGAGTATTGTTTTGAAAACACAATTTTGAGTGAACCAAAAACTTTCTTAAAATAAATCCTGTAACATTAAAGAGAAAAGTCTAGAGTTTAAAACATTTACATTACTGTGTAGAAAAGAAAATGGTAGAGAACACCTACAAGTAGAAAAGTGTGATCAATTCACATACAAAACAGCTTCATTTAAATAATCTAAGTAGTAAATTCTGTTACCCCAGCCATGTCAACTTACTATGCTGACTTGTGTCTATTGCGACTGCCAAGAAAGCACACGTCTTTGGAAATACACACTACTGCACAAACCCTTTTTTTCTTTAAATAAGGATTAAAACCCCCAAAATCTTTCTTTCAACTAAAACTTAGATTTTATTTCATGGAAGCCTCCTTTAACATCCTACAGCATCCTAAGTTAACATTTAATTTTATGAGGAAAGAGTTGCCACTTCCACCAGGAAGCAAAGAGTTAAACGCTGTGCAATTGACCTGAAAGCAAGCACTGTAGAGGCTAGTTTACCTGCTGGACAAAGTTCTAAAAAGATGCAAGCCCAGAGAAAGACAGCAGAATTTTGGAAAGGAACGCAGCATCAGTAGTACTGGTTCTTACCCAAGCTCCTGCCCCCTCCTACAAAAGAACCTGTACTGGAGATAAAAGGAGGTAAAAAGGTAAGCTGGCTTTATGTAATCTTTCAATCTTTGGTAATCAGGCAATTTTGCTGGTAAAACTACAAAACAGAACAAACTAAAAAGAGGATTTGTTTACTACCAAGTTTATTTCGTACCATGCATTTGCTGACTACTGAGGAATGTGTGTTGCTTTTTTTCACCTTGAAGAAACTTATGTGAAAACTTGCTTAGAAGCAACATAGACTCTTCACTTCCTATTAACTGTCCATGAAATGTTTAAAGTAAGATATAGAAGAATGGAGAAAACAGTTTTTAGAAAAAGCAGGACAGAAATGCCTGGAGAATATTTGCTAGTAGAAGTTTTTAAGAAACTTCTCTATCAGATACAGAGTCACTTTTTAAAAATATAAAACTGTCACTGTGAGAAGTGCCATCTGAGGCCTATTTAAGACCTGGTTAAGTAAACCCAGCATGCTTTTTCAGTACACTTTGAAACAAGTACATACACTGCATGTATATTTTACCACTTTCTTCTTAGCAGTTAGTTATTTTGCCCTTTTGTTTTTCATATTTTCTCAGAACCCACCTCACATCCTGTTAGTCAGTAGTTGTGAAAGTTTGCCAATCTTTATATCAGGAGAGTTCAATCAATTCACGACAACTGATCCACTTTTATTAACTTCATCCAAACCTACCAGTTAACTACTTACAGCATGCTGGAGTATGTAGGACTAGCATAAGCAAGCACATGCAGAACATATGATATCAATAAGCAATGTGTTATAATGATCGCTGACTGATGCTCACTTCAGATTCCGTGTCAGGATCAAGCCTGGCATTAAGACTGGGTTTAGCTTGCTTTCAGTACGTTTTCATTAGTATTAGCAGAACATCTAAACCACACACTGCTCATGACCTAGATCAACCCAACTATGTGATGCTTTCAACCTTTACTGTAGCCATGCATTCAACAACTTCCTCATCTTTCTGCTAAAGATTGCAATATGCAGCAAGTAAAAGCCCATTTTACATACAAGCACTTTTTAAGATAAAGTTCTTCAGATTGAGGAAGTTTCCTCCTGAAGAGACGTGAGTGAAATGGCGTATTTCACACTACACTGCAGTTCCCTTTACTTTGGGAACATGCCACTAAACTAGCTTTTGTGCACAGGTACAGGAAAAATAATTTGTTTTGAAGAATTCCCAAGAAAAAGGATGCTGATGCCTTTGCATTCCACTGTTAATATGTGCCACTGCAAACACCATAGCACCTTTACAGTGGTTCTTCCTGATAAGGAGCTTCCTCTTAAAAATACCTAAAACTTAACAGTTTATAAAGCTTATACCCTACTGGGATTTCCATGTTAACTTCCTAACCTTTCTGCCTCACCCAAAGAACTGCAGTTACTGATATAGAAGTTACCACATATAATGGCAGAGACAGTGCAACCAAAGATCTAATTCATCCTGTTTTGGTTTTTTGGTGGGTTGTTTGTTTGTTTATTAATTAACATCTGTCTCATCTACCATGAAAAAACCCAACAAAAAACAACCCTTCCCACCCTCCCTACAAAAAATTCCCACAAATAAAAAACCCTGCTCATTTCTGCCTGAATTAATCTGAACCTCACTCTTGGTACTTCCAGAGAAATTCTGCTTCCATTTAGCTTACCTGTAACACTACCAGAGTTACCTATTCACATGGCTCACCACTTCAAACAGGTTTACCAGCTTATATATCATCGTATCAAGTTTGTATTAACATAGCGATTCATCCTAGACACTTATGAGCCACTGATTAAAGTTCAGCGTTTTAGATGGATTCTTAGCCTTCAGCCATCTCATGTGCTACAATATTAAGCAGACTGCTACATCTCTGTTGTCTTTTCCTTTGTTACTCAAGTGAGCTCATTACTAACGTTTAAAATGACAGGAGAATTTAACAGCATTTCAGAAATAAAATTCTTCATTTTTAAAGTGTGCCTTTCTACTTGATCATAAAATTCAAAGCTTTCCATTTATGGACTTCTTACTTTTACAATTAGCCAAAGTAATTGTATATCTAATAAATTCAGAGACACATTCTTTGCCAGGTTAACCATAATAACTTGCGTAGATTTAGAGGTGTATATTTAAAAATAATAATAAAAAACCCCAACAAAAAAGCAAACTTTCTTCTGGCCAAGGAAGTGGAAGAGTTAGCAGGTTGAGCTGACATTCAAAGATAAGAGCACAAAAGCGAAGCTCCCAAATTGCACCTAACCCTGCAGCTGACAAGCAGGAAAGTAACAGTTGCACGGGCAACCCAAACTGGCCAAGCTACAGAGCTGGAAACATCTAACTCTTAATTTCCAGGGCTTTTTACGGGGCTGCGGAGTTGTTTGGGTTTTGGGACTTGGGTTTCTTTTTGGGTTTTTTTTTGTAGTGACAAGAACTCCCGCCGTGTAACAAATAGCGTTGGTCAGACCGTTCTCTGCCCTCCACAGGCTCCGAGTTCACGGCCTACATAAAGGAAGCTGCTCTGACTCTTCCGCGGTGCAACGTACAGGGGAAACGCTCTTTACTTGACCCGGCGGTGGGGTGGTACCGGGAGCCCCTCCGGCCGCAGCCCTGACAAGCGCCGTTACCGGGGCGGCGGGACGAGAGCTACCAGCCACCGCAGCGGCTCCGTCGCGCCGGCGGGAGCGGGCAGCCTCCGCGCTGGCGCAGGGCGCTCCCCAGCCGGCGGGGCCGCGGCCGGAGCTGGGGGCGCGGCCCGGGGCAGGCCCCGCCGGAGGGACGCGGCCGCTCGGCGGAGGGAAGGAGGGAGCGGAGAGCAGACAAAAGCGGGTCGGCAGCGGGGTGGGGCCGTGACCGGGCGGCGGCGCCTCCGCTCCCGGGGGAGAGCAGCGGGAAAAGGCCTGGGGTGGGCACGGGCTTCCGCCGCCTCCCCGGCTCGGCCTCGGGGTGGGGTGAGCGGCGAGCGGCGGGCAGGGGGCGGCGGGGCGCGGCGGCGGCTCCATCCTCCCCGCGAGGGAGGAGAGCGGAGCGGGGCTGGGGCGGCGCCCCGAGGGACGCCGCCGCTTACCTGGAGCTCGGTGAAGAGGATCTCCCTCTCGGCCGCGTTGGACGCCATTGCGCTGGGGTTCGAAGCCCGCACCTGGACGCTGCTGCTGTTGTTGCTGCCGCCGCCGCCGGCGGGGAGGGGAGCGAGGGAGGCGGGCCCGGGGCCGGGACTAAGGGCGCATCGGGGGCGGGGGGAGCGCTCCGTGTTCAGGCGGACGCGGGAGGGGGCCGCCGCCACCCCCTCTCCTCACATGGGGGTCGCGCCGGGCACTGGGGCGCGGTGCGGTGCGGTCCCCGCTGGGCCGCGGTGCGCTCCCCCGCCCAGGCGCGGCGCTCGGCCCTGGCAGCGCTCGGCCGCCGCGGCTGCTGATCCTGCGGCGGCCGCGGATGTCGCACCATTTGGCTGTCACCCTGTCGCAAAAGCGTCGCCGCTTTGCGGCTGCCGGAGCACGTGATGGGGTGCGAGGGGGGAAGAGCGGGCTCCCTGGAGGCGTCGGCCCTCCCTCGCCCCCCCCGCGGGCAGAGCGGCGCGGGGCCTGAAGCGCGGGCTGGGCGGGCGCGACTGTGAGGGTTCCCTCAGCCCCTCGGTCCCCTCGTCGCCCTACTCCCGCGTCCCCGGGAGACGCTTCGCTCTCCTGTAAAGCTCCAGAGCTGGAAGTCCCGCTGTTTCCCACCATGGTGGCGGGAGGAGGGGGGCGTGTGGCACATCCCTGGTGTTTGGGGTTACTGGGGCTCGGCTCTGCTAGGCCTGGGAGACGGGTAAAACTTTCTGGCCGTTATTAGTCAAAGCAGCTAGCTCAGGAAGGAAAGAGGTCGTACTTGTCTCAAGCGCCCGGAGAGAGGCCGCTTGAGCCTGCCACCTGCCGCCCTGGGGACCTGGAGCTGTGGCCCAGGAGGCTGTGGTGAGTGGGGGCTGCCAATGCCTTTCTTATTAGTTTAAAGGGCTGGACATATATATGTACATGGGGTGCTTGGCGAGTTTTGGGGACGGTTGGCACTGTTAAGTCAGCCTGAAGAGTAATAGGCTTCTGAAAGGCTCAAAGTGAACTCGAGTGCCTGAGAGGAAGTGGTTTCCCTTCCCTCTCGGCAGCATGTGACCCTAGCATTTATTCTCAGTTTCCTGCCTGTGTCAGGTTTTTGGGGGTTTTTTGGTTGTGATTTTTTTTGTTTTTTGTTTTTTTTTTTTCTACATGTTCAGCAACACATCACTCTTGTTGACTAGTCTGTACACATGTGTGTGTTCTCATTCCACCTGAATAATGGATGTTACGTTGGGCTAATTGTATTCATGCAAAGCACTGTGTGGGAGCAATTAAAATGCTGAGTTTTAGTTGTGCAGTTTATGCCAAATTCATATAAACTGAGGCATTTTTGACAGATCCATCTTCATACAGGCGTTAGCGTTTGTTCTCTTTGTGCTAGTGCATCTCTGAATGGCTACAGGCCAACAGGAACCTAATTGTGCCAGAACTGCAAGTTAAATTGTGGAGGGGTTTTTGTGTTGTTTGGGTGGGTGGGTTTTGGGTGTTCTTTTTTAAAAAAGGGAATGTGAGAAGTAAACATTAAATTACCAGTACAATTCCTAGCAAATCTGAAATATTTTAAATGATCCTATTACTCTAACCCCATTGAGCACCAAACAACCCAAACACTATGAAGTACTATCGTGCAGAACAAAAGAAGTTTATGAACATATTCACACAGCTAATTTCATATAAACAAAATACCAAGATAATTCTACAGTAACAATGCACATCCTTACAGACTTTTTCACTGGCTTATTCCTAAGTAACAGTGTTGATTTAGTTCATTATCTGGCACATAAAAGTACATGTTGTCTTAGTCCACTTGAAGCCAGTGACTGAATTTCTGCCCTGTGTGTCCAGCCAATTATAGACTGGGAGTAAAAGGGGAAAGTAGAGAGGAAGAAAGCTACTTCTCAGTCTTCTAACAGTCACTATTTTATAAAGAATGTCAGAAGTTCATAACTCTGGGGTTAGCAGAGATTTTGTGCAAGACTTTAATTACTGTTCACTGCTGCATTAGAACATGGCAGCAACCAGTGAGGAAAACACAGCTTGCACATCACAAAGGAATATACAACATCCAGGACTAAGTTGTAGATTGTGTTAAGTTGTATCAGGAACTGGCTTAGCATTTGGCTGAAATTTCTGATGCATTCATGTTGTGCAGTGAATGTAAATTCCTCAAGTGCAATTTGGGTTCTTGAGGGATTTTTTTTTTTTTTTTTTTACCCACTACGCAGATTTAAGCTATTTGCAGAATGCTGACTTGGGAGGTCAGGTAGGTCACTCTTCTGAGTGTAGGCACCAGGTAAACATCTTTATGGGATCAAGAGCCACAAGGTACACAACTCATACCTCTGACAGTTAAAACCAAGGAGAATTCAGTTGTGAAAAAAGGTGTGTGGTGGAGTCATAGTTACTCTTCACCAGACTTCCTGGCTCAATTTTCCTCATGGCCAAGATTTCACAGGATTCAGTAAAATATATCCTAGCACAGCTTTGCTGTCAATTCTATGAAGTCTCAGTTTAGCAGTCACATATCAAAAGGCATGAATTGTGAAGCATGGCACAATTTTGGGCACGTTGTGGAAGAAGTTCGGGGCAAGGGGTACAAAGAAACACACCTGTACAATGATTTCTAATTTTGAGCATGATAGAATGATGCCAAACTGTATTCAATGTTTAAGGGTATCTGGAAGTAATCAGAAATGTCTGGATTGCTGTGAATTAGTGACTTTGTGTGCTTGTCAGCATATATGCAGTCCATTAATGCCTCTAGCCTGCTCCCATTGCAAGGGAGGAGGAGTCAATGTGCTAGCAGCTGTTTTACAAGATGAGGTGAGAGGGAAACACAGATTGTGCCTGCAAAGAAAATTCACAGATAGAAGAGTGGGTGTCAACAAAATTAGTGAAGCTTTGAGATTCTGTCTAAAGAGACAGCTGTTGGAGGAGACCTTTAAAGGCCATCTAGTCCAACCCCTCTGCAGTAAGCAAGGAACATCTTCTCTAGATCACATTGCTCAGGGCCCCATCAAGCCTGACCTTGAATATCTGGGTGAACCTAATGAGGTTCAATCTGCGAAGTGTCAGGTGTTGCACTTGGGCCAGAGGAATCCCAGACATAGATACAGACTGGGAGAAGAGCTTCTTGAGAGTAGCCCTGCTGAGAAGGACCTGGGTGTCATGGTGGATGAGGAACTTAGCATAAGCCAGCAGTGTGCTCTTGCAGCTCGGAAGGCCAATATTATCTTGGGCTCCATCAGAAGAGGGGTGGCCAGCAGGGACAGGGAGGTGATTGTCCCTCTCTACTCTGCCCTTGTGAGGCCCCATCTGGAGTCCTGTGTCCAGATCTGGGGCCTGCAATACAAGAAAGATGTAGAACTATTAGATAGGGTTCATAGGAGGCCATGAAGATGATTAGGGGGCTGGAGCACCTCCCCTACGAAGAGAGGCTGGGGGAGCTGGGCTTGTTCAGCCTGGAGAAGAGAAGGCTGCAAGGGGACCTCATTGCAGCCTTCCAGTACCTGAAGGGAGCAGAGAAACAGGAGGGGAATCAGCTTTTTAAAAGGGTAGACAATGGCAGGACAAGGGGGAATGGATTAAAGCTAAAGGAAGGAAGGTTTAGATTAGATATTAGGGGGAAGTTTTTTACAGAAAGAGTGGTGAGGTGCTGGAACAGGCTGCCCAGAGAGGTGGTGGATGCCCCATCCCTGGAGGTGTTCAAGGCCAGGTTGGATGGGGCCCTAGGCAAACTTGTGTAGATCCAGGCCTGGAGATTGGTGGCCCTGCCTGTGACGGGGGGTTGGAACTCTATAATCCTTGGGGTCCCTTCCAACCCATATCATTCTATGATTCTCCAGGGATGGGGCCTCCACTACCTCTCTGGGCAATCTGTTCCAGTCATCTACCACCCTCATATTGAAGATTTTTTTCCTAATATCCAACCTAAATCTACCCTTTTCTAGTTTAAAACCGTTACCCCTTGTCCTATTGCTATGTGCCCTCATGAACAGTTCTTCCCTGGCTTTCTAATAGGCACCTTTCAGGTATTTACTTCATGCTTAACTTAGCCTTCCCATTGAATGTAGCCTAAAACATACTGTTGTCCTTGTCAAGGAAGGGCCTAGAAGCCTTTTTGTATTTCCAGTGTTATTCACAGAACTTGAAAGGACCAAATCCTAGATTCTTTGACAGAAGTGTAGTGGTACAGAAGTCAAAAGAGGAATTGGTTTGAAAAGATAGCATTACCTTAGCTAAATCTCAGATACTTACTCTTCCACAAGAGTCTCAAAAACACAAGGCAGTGCTGGACAGTTGTAACTGTGTTTCATTACTGTGACAGAATAACTGAGCAAGAGAGAACATTCCAAGTGAGTCCCAAAATAGAAGGCAGTTAAGTACGTAAGTCCAAGAATTTAGTGTTATATGGAATCCTGAGTTCAGCCTGTGTCTTAAAATACCTGAATGCTATTTCTTCAGCCATTATTCTGTTTGCTCATTCCCTACGCTCCATTAACGTGCTAGAAAAACAACCTGAATGAAAGGGATGTCAGTACCATTGGCTAATGCCTTCAATTATTTCTTCAGGTTGTGTTATTAAAGTCATTGTCCCAAAGACCTAGAAAAGTAAATAGCTGAGATTTTCAGTGTTCCAGGTGGTGCAAAGCACATCTTGTGAACCCTTGGGCATTGTAGAGAACACTTGAGAAAAATATCCAGGGTGCTATAAGCATCTAGGGTGTGTTTTAGAATAGGTCTAACTCGTCCTGTAGATCACCTAAGGAAGAGCTTTTCTTCATGTGGTGAGGCATGTAAAAATGAGGATTGAGGACATGTGAAGAATACCAGACAGGCATTAATTATGATATTATTATACTTGCAACCAGCAAAACTCTACCAGGAAAAAGTAAGTTTATATTTAAGCTTTTTGTTAATTTTGCCTGTTTAAAGTAGTGATGTTTTCTAGAGGGACAACAGTGTAGAGGCATGCTTGGGTATGGACTAAATAAAACTCTTGGGAAGGACAAAAATAGATGCCATTCTAGGTGCACTTGTTTGTAGGTGAGTGGGGGAGGGCAATACTAGTCCAACAAACTACCTTTATAGGCACAGAACAAACTCTAGGATTTAATGACATTTTGGGGTGGGTTAAAGATTAGCTAATTTTGAAAGTAATATTGTTATCTGTTAAAGGAAATCCCCTCTCCTCTTTGCTAAAATTCACAGTTCAGGTCTACTTCAGGATAGCATTTTCTAAGTTCTTTTGCATAGGAATAAAGACAAGTATGTAAAAGAAACAGTGTCCCAGCATTAAATTAAAAAGACCCCAACAAAACCAAACAAAATACACAAAACCACAACAGATTTAGTAATGTAACAATTGATTCTTCCCAACTTCTAGACATAGCAGTGTTTCTCTTGTATGCCCATAGTTGTCCTAGGTTGGATCCTCTGAAAACGTTATGAGATCGTGGAGCTATCAAGCACAGGGAAAGTGAGATGGGAAAATGTGTATGTCTTTGCCTTCTTTGTTTACTTCAGCATGGAGATGTTGAAAAAATAGCCTATTAATGAAGAATGGTACTTTTAATTTTCCGGTTTTGCTTCTCAAATAATTTTGGGAATAGAAGAAATCTTTGCTTTGAAGAGTCTTGCGATAGATCTAGAAAGATATGTGTCTAGATCAGGTTAACACTTGAGATAGAAAAGAAATTTATTTCATAATCTTTTTATAGACCAGCATGTCACTGGTGTTTATTAAAGAAAATGCCAAACAGGAGGGAAAAAAATCAAGGGTGTGGATAGTTTTGTGTAGCTTGAGAATGCTGTTTTCATTCTTGAAAATTCATTTCTTCCATAGTATTTCTTAGAAGTTAGTTACCCACCTTTTGCTCAAGTTTCTTAAAAGGAATTCTGTGTAAGAAAAGGCTCCTGTGAGAAAGCATGAGACTTCTCAGGCTTTTACTGATAGAGAGGAGGACAAGATGACCACGTTATAAACAGAAAACTAAAATGACTGCAAGTTTATTTAGCTCTTGTGGTGCTTGAAAATTTTACATATTCTTAAACTATTGTTACTCTTTTAATTACATAGCTAATCTTTCAACTTTTGAGTGGATTACTGTGATGTAATCATAACCCTGCTAGCAATTGCTGCACACTTTCTAGCTTAAATTTGTCTTTTGTGTTTACACACTATTACCCAGGGCTAGGTGTAGGTATATTATTACCCAGCCAAGTAGGCAGATGCTGTGAGGAGTACAGTGCAACAAACCTTATCTTACTATCTGTTTTAGTAATTCTGGACCCTGGGAAGACTTGCAGTCAGTGAGAAAAGAGTGCTGCAGGGGAAGGAGGTTCATTCCTGTTACCGCCTTCTATTTTTTTCCATCCTTCACTCACAAGGGAAAATCTGCATTATGCCAGTTCATTTCAGTGGAACTCTGTGGAGAGGAAGTGCTCTACCTGTGCAGAACGAGCTGTAAGATCAGACCTCATTTCTTTAAAGGAGATCAACTTGGATTATTTGAAGTAATAACAACATGCTTTATGTCTTTACATTAAGGCTATGATCCTACAAGTGGATCAACGTGATGGATCTTTACACCTATGCTAAGTCCCAATGATTCTAATTAAACTTGATTATAGGATCAAGCTTAACATACTTGGTGTTGTTTCTGCAATGAGCTCTGCACAGATGGACTCTGCTGCTTTCATTGAATCCACTGAAGTGAATAGGGTCTGCTGCAGCACAGGAAACATCAGAGCCCTTATTTTCTGAGAATGTAGGTAACAGATCAGTACAAGCAAGGTAACTATACCTTTGGATAGTTCCTGGTCTCATTGCTTCATTTCTGTCAATTGCAAGTGTGTTAATTCAAATGGTGGCTGATCTAAAGTACCTTAGTTCATGACAAAAACAAGGGAAGAGACATTCATGAGTGATTCCAAATATGTTACCCTGATATGAGGACTTTCTGAAGAAATTTAATTGTCTGTGACCTAAAGTTGCTATGAATAGACATTAGAAAATTGGGGCTTTGGAGACAATTGAAACATTTTTACATGCAGTCTTAGGCTGTTCAACTTTCTATGATTCAAGGAAAATTAAATTCCACAAAAGCCTTTGCAGATGTAAACCCAAGAATGTAAGAATCACAACATAGCTGAAGTCTCAGCCTGCATTTGAAGGAAAGGGAAGTGTCTTGCAAAGGATGTCAGACATGGGCATCCCTGGAGAAATCTTTTCTAAGTAGGAGATCTGTGCTTGGAAGGCTGCTGCAGGGATGTCTCTGTTGTGTGCTTCAAAGGTGGGATTTGATCTGCCTTTGGAAAGTATGGTGCTGCCAGCAATACTAGACTGCAGATCTGCTAGCAGCTCCCAGCGGTGTGCAAAAGGCAGAAGCTTGTGTCCATTCTCTTCTGCATCATGGTCTGACAGACTGGTCTCACCCTGTGCTGTGGAAGTTGATGTGACTCGTGAACTTTTGGTTGTCCTCAACCAATTTTAATTTACTGTTTTGAAATTACATCGAAGGCTGACAGAAACAGGAACTAAGTCCTTTCCCCGAAAACACGTACAGCTGCAGTGCCATGTCTGGTGAATTTTCCTTAGCTCTAATATGTTTGTGGACATTATAAACAACTATGTCAAATGATCCTGAAATAAACTTAATCAGACACTTGGTCGTAGATGGTAATAATTTTTGGTCATGATTAACTTGATGGCTGTTTTTTGTCTCCATGTCTTTATCTCTTCTCAGACGCTGTAGCCTGCATATGTACCTCTGTCAGGGATTGAAGCCCTAAGTAGTTATTAACTTGTACTTAGTATGCAATGCCTCTGAATTAAAAGGGCAGATCTATCTTCATCTAATGAACACGTAAAACAAGAGAGTTACCAGGCAGGTTTATAGCTAGCTCTAATTGCATTCTCCTTGCTCTGCTGGGACTGACATCCCCAGGAGAGAAGGAAGCTTCAGAAGTTTCAGAGAAAATGACAGTTGCATCAAACAATATCAAGAGAAAGACGTTAAAAGAAAATTTAGTGCTGGTACAAAATACGTTACTGCTTCCCCTTCTCTCTTCCTTCTCTTCACTCCCTGTCTTCCTCCACCCCCAGTTCTTTTATTCTCCTGCTATGGTAAACAAACTTGCTCTCCTATAATTTAGTGCAGCTTCACATTGCTTTGATTTGTGTTCCACTGCTTTTGAACCCTGTGTTTCAGAGATGGCTCGTTACGGTGTATTCCATGCAATATGCTGTTGCTTAAGCAGAAACGAGGAAGTAAGAATAGTATCTTTTATTTTTTCCTTCCCCATCTGTCCCCGCTGCCAGCTTTGAGTAGGGTGGTCAATATAGGGTTGAGATGGGAAGTTAATCACACATGTTTCACTTGAGATACCTTATTTAACTATCTGTAACTGAAACTTTCATGAGTCTTCAGGATGTTCAAAGGCATTTTTCTTTTGTGTGAATAAATTTGGTGGCATTTTCATGTTGCCTGAAAATAGATACAATGTAGAAAGGCTTAGATGAGATTTCTGTACTGGAGACTAGTTGCAAAGTTGCATTTTCTGTAAATACTTAATGCCACGATTTAGCCTGTTTTTATGTTATAGAGCAAATACTGGATGTTTAAAGGACTAAGCTGAATCAATTGGGGTTAACTTGGAACTATCTTGAAATGCTTTCACTGAAATCCCACGTTATTGGTGGGGCCTTGGATTTGAACCATTCTGTATAATCACATACTGAAATATTCTCATGGAAATATAAAACACTTTAAAGTTTGTTGCCTAGCAGGTAGCTTGCAGTTAGTGAACATGTTTCTTCTTTGTAAGAAAAATGAGGCATAGCTACTGAAGAACATGTGGAAAAGTGTTTTGGAGCCTTGATCTGTTTTCTGTATCTATGCTCTTAAGGAGTAGTCAGCCAAAGGCAAACACTGAGGTGCAGTTAATGGATGAGGGGGCTGAAGTGTACTGGGTTGATATTTGAAACCTGGATTTTCTGTACATTCATTTACCTCGTTGCTTGCTGCAATGTTGACATGTTAGCTTTAATGAAGGCAGGTTTTACACTGCTGTTAGAAATGTCTCTTAACTAATGGAATACCTTATTCAGTGTGGTCTCGTTCTTTCCTTCTTGAATTGTTCCTTGCTCTCTTCTGTCTGTTCTTTACCCACAGCACACACTCCATGCACCCACCCCTTACTGGAAGTAGTGCAGTGATGGAAGAAAGCATGAAAACGAAGTGTAATAATCTAAAAATTTAAAGAAAAAGGGTTTACTCTCCTCCTGTTCTATATTCTTTATATCCATCCTGAGATCTGTCTAGTAGGCCAATCTTGTGCTGCAGTGTCCTTAAAAGACCATTTGATTGAGGTAGCGGAACTTAGCTTAATTGGACCAGAGCTGAATGTGGTCCTAATGATGATAGAGATGATAGGGATGTATCAGTGATATGTCCTCAGTATCTTAGGAGCCATGGCTGAACTCTGTAGTACAGAAATACATGATTACCTCAAAAGTTGCATAAACAGCATAATGTTTCTTCTTTTATTAAACACGATAAATAATAGTAACAATTATTAGAAGAAAGCATCAAGAGAACATGTATTTTCACTGTGGACCTAAACACAACAGTGATTCCAGTTGTTATTTACACCTGCTATGCAGGTAGAAGTTGGTTTAACATTAGAAAAGTGCAATAATAGGCACGATAATAAAGTATTGTGAAGCATGCAAACTTTAGATACAACAGACAGTATATTATAACTTTTATATTATGAGTTGTAAATTCAGATTATAAAAAATGAATATTTCATAAGTATGCTACAACAGAAGTAATTTAAAAGAAAAAGGTGAAGCTGAGGTCAGTTGGGGGTTGCCATTCTCAGGCTGTCCTTAACTCTGTTTATTGCTTCCCTGTTTCCCAGCAAATCCAGTAGCTAAGAAGGATTGTAAGACCCGTGTAATCATTGAGGATTTACTTCTGTTGGTGCCTCAGAGCTGCATTCAGCAACAACACTGTTGTTTTGTTTGTTTTTTAAGCATACACCTCACCATTACAAGGTACACATGGATGTTAGTAGGAAGCATTTTGTATAGCAACAACTTTAAATTGCTTGAAATTAACATTGGAAATTTAGGTAGACGTAAGTTGAACTTTTGGTCACTGACAGAAGGCATTGTAGTTCTACAGGGATTTTGGGTACATCTGATGTAAATGGGGACTCTGCCTAATGAGGTCAAGAGTCTCTTTCATACCATGGAGAGCATTACACTCTGATAAACTGCTTTGTATTTCTTAATACTTAATGTTTCTGAACGTTATGTCATGTAGATGGGTGGATAAATTAAATCAATAACTTAACTGAAGTGCTTTAGAATTACAGTTTACCTCACACTGTTTCCAGTCTTTGCCATGATACAAATTAAATATAGAAACATTTGCATTTATTCATATGTAATTTTCTTCTTACTTGCATAATCTGCAAGGACAAAGTATTTCTAAGTGTCACTAGCACAAAAAGGAAAAAAATTGGTAATGGGAAAGGTTTATTAGTGAAAGATCTGAAACTTCAAGAGGATTTTCTTTATAAATAGAAATTTTAATATTAAATTGCTCCATCTAGTGGCAAACTGATAAACCTGATAATTTTTCTTTAGTGATTATCCTTTAGTAATTATTATTGCTTTCAAGAATTTAAGACTGTGTTGTTGTTCTTTTCCATGGGAAGCCCTTTTCCAAGGGAACTCCACGTGTGACAAAGTACGAACCTTGATCTTCCTTCCAGTTATTTCTCATGATTATTACTGTTTACTTCAATGGAAGCAAGCCTTATGTGTCCAAGTGTCTGAACAGTTTTTGAGAACTTTGTCTTAGTGCCTCAGTAGCTTTGGTCTGAGTTCTCCTTGGGGCTGAGAGGGAAAATGGGGAAGCTGGATTGCATAAGTAATTAATCCAATAAAAATGAAGTATCTGATTTTTTCACAAAGTTAAAAATACACAGTGAATCATGTGCTGAATACAGCATACTGAGATGCATCTTACATTCTAACATGAGATAAATTTCTGTTGCAGATTGTTTCATTCAAACCTTATCTGTCATTTATACTGTACTTTTCATAATAATAAGGAACTGAATGATTTGTTGATGTCAGTATACTTTGTAAGCAATTAGGATTCTTGTGCCAATCAAGGTGAAACCCCCGGTGTTTCCAAGCCATATGAAAATGGGGAGAAAATTGAAAAGGATGCAATTCAAAAAAAGGTTTATTCCAGGCATCTCTGATGCCTTCTTCCTTTGCACACCTTAAGAAGACACATTCTGACAAAAAAGAAGGGAGCTTTTGAGGAGGCTTGCATATTTCCCTCTGCTGTGATCCCTTGTGGAGCTGGCTTTAAAGGGAACTCATGCATTTAAGAATGCAAAATCATAGAACAATGAATCAGTTTCAGAGTGGTTGTGTGCTATTGTTTTTCTGAAGAGAGCCTGAAACTGCACAGCCAGCAGCTGAAGTCCTGCAGAGAAACAAAAATATTTAAAAATTAATAGCAAGATAAAGGACAGGAACTAAAATAGTTTTAAACCAAATTTTAAGTATCAGGTTGAAAAAAAAAAGAGATAAAAAGTTGGCTGGTTTTGAGAATGCAACCGATGCACTGGACTTGCTGACTCCCTATCCTTTACTTTTGTCATTCGATTTTCAATTGTGGTTAATCTGTTACATAAATAATTTATACACTTTTAATTTCCTGATAGATTAGTTCTCACTTCTCAGTCTATCTCTGAATACTCCTTTTATACAAAGAAACTGCTCTCTAGCACTAGAAGAGTTGCACTTTATACCAAGAATGTTGTTGTTGTTATTATTCACTTGAATAATGGAATGTAAACCGTGTAGTGCACTTTTCCAGACTTCCTCTCCCCAGTTAGGTGGGTCGCTTAAAATTGCAGATCGCTGTTCCTATCTTCCTTTCCCAGGCAAATGAGCCCATTAAATATCACAATTGCACAACTTCCCTACATGCTAACTAAAGTTTCCTTGCAGCATACTTTTTAACGTCAGCTGTTTTACTTTTGGCTGAACTTGCAGTGTTTGAAATACAAGGAACACATCTTGATAATGGTGCATGAACAAATAATTAACATTGCTGTGAATTGTCATGGTGTTTTTCATCTTCTGTGGTTCCTACATAGCAGAGGTCTTCTCAGGCAATAAAGGCAGTAAGGTGTACCCTATCTCTGCCTTCTCCAGATTCCTAGGCAGTGTTAGGAGTAGTAAATGGCTTATAGTTCAGCTAACCAATGCCAGTTTTCTCAGTCCAATATGCGTTTCTTGCTAGTTAAATATAATGATTATCTGGTTCTGGTCACATTTGTTGCCTGGTAAGGTATCTTCTTGGAGGTGACCAAGGACAACTTCACTTTTTTTGTGTTGGTGAGGTGCTCAGTTATGAGGGAAGTTGTTAAATTATTTCGATTTCCAACTTTAAGTGTATACTATGGTTTACTGAATACTCCAGGGTTTTGAGACTGCTCTATCTTAAAACAGTAGAAACTTCCTTTGAATGAATGAAAAACATGTTTATAGAATTTTTGTACTTTGTCTTGTTTCCTGAAGCAGATCATTGTCAGAGGATGCCTTACGATGATTTGTACTGGTGTGATTCTGTTCTTCTCTAGAGTCACTTTATTGTGCTTTTCTACTGATTTTGATCTTAAAAAACCCATCTAAACCATTGCATTCCTCATCCCATCCAAAATGCCATCCTTTTCTCATGAAACCTATTTGTTTCAAGCCTGAGCCAAACACCACCTGTCTCAAGAAAGTCTTTCATAGTGTGCATGGAAGGAAAGGATATTTAATGTAAGCTCTTCTATTTTTTTCAAAAAGTACTCATCAGAAACTTGCTGTTACCTACATGTAGTAAAAATAAATAAATTTTTTATATTTACCAGTTTTTCTTTATTCTTCATTCTAATTCCTATAATATTTCTCTGGTTTCTAGCAGAAAATTTTTTTTTTAAAGTGTTATGGGTGTATAGAGAAGTGGTGGGCTATTTTATCTTTTTGCAAGTTCCTGTCTGCTGGTCCATAGACATCTGAACAGCCTTTTCTTTGAACAATTGCCACAGGACAGTTCATGATTTGCAGAGTGGTTGGTTTATTTTAGCTTTATTCTGGACTTGAAGAGCTTGTTTTTGTCCCAGATTTCTAAGGGCTTTCGTTTCATTGACCTTCTTAATGAGACCAAGTTTTCATGCTTTCAATATATCCTATGGCATTTTGGATTTCAAATTGTTCACCATAAGTTGCTTGTTTCATAAGTTTAATGCTGGGTTGTGTGACTTTATTGGGCAAATGACTACATTTCTAACTACTTCATCAGAAGTGATTCTAGATCTTCTAGCATGACTAACCTCTAACAGTTTTCATTTTGGACTGTAATAAAACATAATCTTACTGATCATTCAACCCTTTTTTATCACATAGATTCTATTTCCTCAAAAGAAACAAATGCAAACATTTTGGGAGATTTTTTTTTTGTGTAATCTTGCCAGAGTTGCATTTCTCTAGTTCAGTCAGGACTGACCCCCTCCCAGACCTTCATTCATGTTTCTCAGTCTGTACGACATTCCAACTGACGTTGTGTTTCCATAGTTTGCCTTCTCTACGCTACCTGAAAATGACTGATTCTCCGATCCACCTCTAATCAGAAATCAAGTATGTCCTTTTCACTGGTGTGTACTGTGAACAAAGAAAGCACTATGTGACGTCATACACATCTTTCTGTGCTGACAGACCGTGAGTCTTCTACTCAGTTGTTACTGTAGCTAATATGAAATGGTTTCCATTACATCTCTAGTGATGCAGAACAGTTCACAGACTATTTTGGTGCTCCTTTCCAGATTTACTGCTACCAAAGCAGCAGTCCACATTGAAAGGTGTATTTCCAGTCCAGCCAGCTCTCCATGTCTGCATTTGTTTCCATGAAATAAGGAATCAAAGCTTTAGACGCAGAACATATGAATTGGAATGAAGCTTTCTTATTCTGGAACAGGTAGAATCACATATAGAAGTTCCAAATTTCTCTGCTCCATTGTAAAGATAACCAATAAGAAGGACTACTCAAGTACAGAGCAGAAACGTGGCACTTGGCTTGGCTTTTGCCAGGACTTCTCACACTTCCTATGTTTATTGCTAATGTGAGCTTCCCACTGTTTCATTAAACAGGCTGTTCGCGGCATCCTATTTTCTTTAGCAGATTTCTATCACAGCAGTTGTCAGACTTGACAGACTGGCAGCTGGAGATATGAACCAGGCATAGTAGGAAAAAATTAAGGTGTTTAAGGATTTTTATCTTTTTCAATTGCTTCTCTTCTTAGATTTTTTTTCTTTTCTCCTTCCCCCCTCTCTAAACTGAATTTTGTCCTGCTACTCTGCCAAAGTAGAAATGTGGGTTTTAAGTTTTCCTTCCTCTCCTGTGAGTAGGAGGTGGGTTACAATATGCAAGTTGGTGTGGAATGGAAAAGGACAAGAGATTGTAATGGAGGCAAATATCCACTAGAAGTAGCATATTTCAGTCTACTTTCCATGTTTAGCATTAGGTTTGTGTGTTAAAGTGTAGAACTGGCCATGGTGGATGGCTCCCTGTGGACTGTAGAGGCATTTTAAGGTACTAGTGTGCATGGGGTGATTAAGTTTCATAGAAATGTAGCAGTCTTTGGGGTTTTTTATTTTATTCCTTTGAAACTTCTGCTGAAGTTGTTAACTGAAATCTGAATTTACTGTTTTTCTGAGGAAGCTCTTTTAAGAAGGAGATTTGTGAGCTAAGCATGTGCTAAGCACGAAGATTATGGAAGTGTATCTTGCTTGTAGAAGTATTACCTGGAAGCATTAACATCTGAATTAAGTCAGTGAAGTAAATATGCTGTAGGAAGTATCCAAATCTCTGGAAAAAGCTATTGACCAACTTGCATGAAAATTTACTGTTTTTGTTGTAAGAAGTATGTGTGTGTGCCAAGAGAGTGAGAAGATGGCTTTTAAAAAAAGAATGATTTGTCATCAACCTTGTCCGGTGAAGGTCCAACAGAAAGAGGATGTGCAACAGAAGAAAGGATGAGCTCCAACAGAAAGAAAGGAGCTTTCAGACACATGTTCTATTTAATTAATGCTTTTCTAGAAAAACGTCTCTGGTGGTGCCCACATTATGCAAGAGATGGGATTTAATTTCTGATTAATGGTCCAAAAAAAGCTTGTGTGGGGACTGCGGCAGAGAAATATATACAGGTACAGCTGTGTATGTATGAGTTAGAAGTTGGGATTTTTTTTCTGTTTCTTCTGAGATTCCCAGATGTTTCAAGACTGTAGAATATTGTAAGTCAAAGAATGGAATCCTATGAAAAAGAACTTCAATCACAATGCATCTTTTGATGTTTAGCATTAGTGAATTACTATCCCAGAGAAATTCAATTTTGCCCTAGAAAACAGCCTGCCTGATTATCAACTTCAGGAAGTTCAGGAGCAACTAATTAGCATCACACAAGTAAAAGTAGAATTAGGTTTGTGTTTCTAGAAAGTTCATTTGTAGAAGATAAGTGAAATAACAGGAGTGGTGGTTTTCTGTTTCTCCTTATGGACAGAGATTAAGAAGGTAGACTTTTCTCCTTACAGTGAGCTCTCTAAAGGCAACTGATTTAAATTTAAAAATGCCAAACTTCTTTTGGATTAATTAGAAACTTTGCCCTGAGCACGTTAATAACTCCCCAAATGAATGAACAGTCTCCCAGTCTCGGCAGGATAGTCCACCTCATCTGTTTTTTTCAACCATTATTGTGAACTCACACAAGTGCAAAATACCAGCTGCTGTGTATTTTCAAACATTTTTTCCTCTTAACAGGAGGTCTGAACCCTCAGCCTTTCTACTTGTGTTGCTTTGGTGTCATTTTTCTAAGTGGACAAACTTTCTTAATCATCTCAGTAAAGCAGAAAGATGAATGGCACCTGCTGTCCAAAACTCTTTCCAGGGGTAGTGGCAAGCACTCAGTGGAGGCTTTTGTTAATTTAGACCAATGAGTGGGCAGCCTTGGCCACTTTCTTCCCCCATAGGCTGGGGAACACAAGCTTTCGCACTCCTGCTTTAGCCACACATTGTGTCACTGGTGACTGAATGGGTAGATGAAAGGATAAAGATGGTAGCTGAATTACTGTGCTCATTTTATCTTCTTTTTAACTGTTGAGATTTCAGAAATGGTGCCAGTTGGAATAAATTCTAACTGCAGTTTTGGCATTCATATGAATTGGATTTCACAAGCGAATTGAATTCTGTATAATGGTTATAATTCTGCTGGTTTTACTTGGACAGAAGTCCTATTGAAGTCCCCATAAGAACTCTAGGATCAGCGTTTAGTATTTGCCTCGGTTCAGTAATTGTTTTCTTTTATGCGACTTTTTAGAGTGCTCTGACAAGCAAGGAATGAACAGCTTATCTTATCAAGATTTATAGTCAATAGCTTCTGTAGTCTTGTGAAGAAGACATCTGCTGTGCAAATAGCAAGGTTAAAGTGATTGCGCATGAAGTAAATACAAACTTGAGCTAGTATTTCATCCTGAAAACCAGTCTGAACAATACTTAGATAACTTCATGTAATGGAAGCCTTTTCATAATCTTGACCCATATACAGTTTTGTCAAATCCAAGGTCAGATAGAATTTAAAAAAGAAGCTTTATTTGAACTTCTGGAACTGTGATTTCACATTTGTAAGCATGCTTTTTAATAAAAAAATACTACTATTGTGTGGTGGGTTTTTTTTAATAATTATTATATAAGTCTCAGAGTTTGATCAGTTGTAATAGAAAAGAGAATATTATCTATTTGTTTAGGAAATGTCTTCTAAACCATTACAGCTGCAGACAAAAGGAGTTCATTTCAAATTGATTAATGTGCTGTAAGTATCTAGAATTGTTTGGTCCGGTCACTTTGTTGCTTTCTCATCTCTCTGAAAAATCAGATGAAACATCTCTGAAGATTCCTGATTGATGCTGTCAGCTTTGTACTGGTATTACAGTGCATTTCAGGAAATGGTCAAAGCAGGGCAATAATTTTCAATCTTATTTTCAAGTGTGCCGCAGTAAAGTTTTTCTATCAGATGATATGAAGTCCATTTCTGAAAGAACTATGCATTTTCGTGTCTTGTACATTTGTGGGTGGGAGCTTCTATGTATGGATCTTTATAAATATGCATGAGAGAATGATGTATTTATGATATTGCTGATTTTTGTTATGCCATGCCAAAGTGCATTTTGTTTTTGCTCATAACCCATACTGCCTATTTCCCTTCTATAAAAGTTCTGATTAATTTTCTTGGAAGCTGTGTGTAACTTGGTGTCCTTTCATAATGTATGTAAAAATTTTCCAAATCTTGCTAGAGAATGCTGTAGGACCAAATCCGGGAATTCATTGGGAAGAATGTTAAAGTACAGGAAACTGTAACAAAGATGATTATTTTCCTCCCAAGAAGGGAACTTGGACAAGATAGTATTGTTAATCCCTATATTTGTTTTTCTCAGCCTGCAAGGAAAGCAGGGATTACTTTAAATTATCAATTCTGCAAAGCAATGCATGATTTGGCCAAAAGAAGTTCGTGTGCTTAAGCTTGAAATTGTATAAAAATCTTAGTGCCAATTTGGTTACTTTATGAAAGGATTCAGTGAACAAATAACTGTTGGTCAACAACATAAACATACAGCAAGAGGAGCATAGCCTTTTGTATCTTTAGGCTGTACATGCAGTCTCTGCAGGACATCTTGGGCTGTAATAGAGGTGGAAATACGGAAAAACTCTAAAAATTCTCTCAGGAACCCCCTCTAGTCCCCAGCAGAATGGCTGGCTGCTCGCCATGCTGTCACTGGCTGCTGGCCAGCACCGGTACTTTGTGACCCCTTCTGACGCACCTCACAGAGCATGAAGGATGAGTTAATGGTGTTTCAAGCAGCATTAATGAATCAAATTTTAAATGTGGATTCTCACCCACAGTGGTGTGAGAAAGTTCATGGCTCTGAGGAAAAGGAAACAGGGTAGAGAAATCTACTCTTACTTAGATTTCATGTAGGTGAATGGAAGGTACCTTTTTCCTCTTTTTACCTCTGTAAACAGCATGGTTAATGTCTGTTCTTGCCACAACAGAAAAAAAGAAGTAACTGAGTTTGTTAACATGTTTGTTGACATGTTTTTATACAGAATATCTTGCTATGTGCACTCTGAAAGCTGCCTGAAATATAATTATCAGCGTTGTTCTGTCCTATTTTAAATGACAATGGAATATCCTGATTTGGGAAAAAATCAAAACACTTAAGTCTGTACTTAACTTTCACTGGCTCTATTGAGGTTAAAATATACTTGTAAATTCTAATGTGCTTAAGTATTCTCACTTGGAAAATACTTAGGAAAGTTTATTTCAGAATATTAATTCTGAAAAGTGGAATGTTGACCCCTTAAAAATTCATTCAACGTGTTTTACAAGAAGTATTCTGCTGTCTTTTGAGAGCAAACCGACTCTAGAAGTGGAACACAAACAGAATGAAACTGGTCTCAGGATCATTGTGATGAATCTTGTGAAAATTTGTTAAATAAGGTCCCCTAATGATAATGATTTACCAGAATTATTTATTTTAAGTAGCTGAACCAGTAACATGAGTGAATATTCTTTTGCAGTAGAAGATTGTTAAATTGTGTTCTATTCAGTCTCTATTTTCTTGCTTATTGCTGTAGTGAAATAAGCAAAGCAATTGCATAATCAAGTCTTTATTGTATTGATGTAATTTGCATGTTTTCTTTATTGTTTCAGAACCATCACAAATTGTTATGAAATGAATAACACTTATTTCCATGCTGGATGGATGATTGAAACTGCTAAGTCAATTTTTCCATGATATTTTGGGGTTTGTGTGATAAGGAAGTAACCAAAGATGCTCTCAAGTTCCCTGTTATATAGCAACCTATATTTTCCTTTGTTTTAAACTTCAGTAAATGCTGCCTTATTCTTTTCTGCTGAGGCGATTTTGTGCCCCAGAAGCTATCAATGGGGCTGTATCCTGAACACTTCCTATGCTTCCTATGAGCATTACTTGCACAAAATTATAATGACTTGTATGAGCAATGCCATTGTTTTCAACTTGACTGCATTTACAGGGATATACTCTCTGAAAACTCAGCTCAGTGAGGCCTACTACAGCTCCAGTAATATAAAAGGAAAATCCTTTTGCTAAATTCACTGAAAACCAACCCTGGCTTACAGTGAGCACTGATTAAGTTCTACCATGCTGTTTGAAAAGAAACTTTCTTAAAAAAATAGGCATAAGTGATATATATTTTTTTTTTTTTTTTGGTAATTTAGAACTGGGGGAGTGGTGTTGCTGTGTCTATTAAGTTTGCTACTGGCAAGAAGAGCTCTCTGGTTTTAGTCTGATCCCATTCTGAGGCTTGATTATCAAGGACTGCTCCACTGCCTTGTGCTAATCACAGATCAGTTTGTAGCTCTGTGTTTTGCAATACAGTGCCCCACGACACTTTCATCAAGTACTCCCCTTCTGTGTGTGGCTAGGTGTTTTAAACCAAGTTAGTAGTTTACAAAATATTATTAAAATATTCTACCTCCATTTTCTTATTTTCTTACTGATTGTAACACAAATCAGTAATTTTCAGTGTTCAGGTGCTTGCAATTTTTCACTCAGTCTTCATTTACAAAATGCTACTGAGTTTAGCTAAGGCTTTTTATTGTTTTTTTCTGTGTGTAATACTGTGTGGCACTGTTTTTCTTCCAGTGCCTGGGTCTGAATCTATTGCTGTTTCTAAGATAAGGAGAATTCACTGAATCTAAAATTGTCTCCTTTTTTTTAAAATTTGTTTTTTATAATTAGGCCTGGAAATGTTTTGCATGGCATTGTAGCACTTCTTCCCCATTCTATTTCTGTTGTGCAAAGTGATATGCAGGGTCTGTGCTTGTATTTTGTACTGTTTGCCTTTGGTCGGCACTGTGTCAACGCAAAGCTTTAAAAACAATAAAATGCTGACTGACTTAGGGAGTGCAACGGCTGAAAGATTGGCCATAAATGTCTGAAGTTTGAAATGACAACAGTAGTCTTCTATACAGTTTATATTAGCATGTCTATGAGCACTGAACCACCTTCCCCATGAAGTACATCTTCCAGATGTCCTGAGTAGATTAAATACTTCCCCTAAAAAAGTACAATTGCTCTCTGTAGACTCAGTGAGATTTCCCACCTCCTTGTCCAGTGCTTCTGTCCCTTTAATTTGATTTGAGGAGTTCCTGTGCTCAGGCAGTAAGGAGACAGATTATGGCAGGGGCCAGTCAGCATTGTAAGAAACATGTAATGAGCCATACAGTGTGCAGAATTCTGGAAAGGATAAAGGGGAGACACTCACAGACAGTTTTCTCAAAGTAGTCTCATTAGCCTGTGAACCAGGGTTAAGAGATAAGAGAATTCTTGATCACAGACTGGAACCTGCTTCTTGTGTTTGTTGGAAGCTTGTTTTTCTAAAGGTTATAGAGTGTATTTCCAAGGAGTCTGGTAGCTATGCTGTAGTAACCTGCCCTGCCTTGATTTTCTATCATTACTGCTTGCAGACTGTGAACTGAATTGCAAATGGTAGTTCTGTAAGACAGTAACTGTGAATATATGAAGGCAACCAGAATTTATAGGAAGTTCTGATTTTGGAACTGTCTCATAAGTAATATGCTGAAATCAGATTGTTTTCACCCCAGGTAGTGCACCCAGAACAGGGTATGGGAGCCCATCTTCCCCAAAAGCTTTTCTCGCATAGCACTGAAATACAAAGTTGGTAGCAACATAGCTCCTGGGTAACAGTTATACTGTCCCTATTGAAATTATGTATTGGAACGAATTTTTATCACTATATAAGGCTATGGAATATAATTTTGAGAAATTCTCTAAATAATTGGAAAATGCTTTTGTTCTGGAAAATAGGAAGTGTGTGGGTATGCAGGGGTGGGAGGGAGAGGGAAGGGTGCACAATAGTTTCTACCATAGTACAAACTATGCAGGAACAGAGCTATCAGCAAAGTGGAAAATAGGAATCAGCTTTGTTTCTAAGGAAAACAACTCCCAGGAGGAAGCAAAAGTCCATATGTAATACCATAACTGCTGATGCGCTGTTCAGCTTTGCTTCCCACAGCACAATGAAAGTTCAGTGTATTTTCTTTCTTAAAGTGGCACCCATGAAATTATGGAAATTCTCATGTATTAAACAATACAGGAAATCTACTAATATAATCAGTCACCTGCTGCAATGTATATTATCCTGTGTTTGTCATATGCAGAGGAGGTGATGGCAGCAAGCAAAAATCTTACAATACCGACTTAAGGAGTATTGTGATACTCTCTTAAACAGATCCCCTGGCCCCAACAGTGTCAGCTAAGCCTACGGTATGCCAGTCAGAGAATTTAGAAGTATTGAAGAGTTTACAGTTTCTGTATGCAAAATTCAGTGTATAACTAGCCTTACCTCAGTGCCTAGCTACCCTTATCTAATCCCTGCTTATACACCTTTATTTGTCTTGATATTCAGCTATCTAGGTTTGACGTGCTTAGAGAGAGTTCAACACTTTGAGTTCCTTGTTTCAGCCAGTTAAAAGGTGCTGATGCAGTCATCTTGCCTGCGCTGAAGAGGCAGGAATAAATGTTCTGCTTTTGCAGGGCCGGGTGGGTGGGCATGTGATGAAACTCCCTCTGACTTCCTTTCACTTCAGCAGCAAGGTGTGGGTGCTGGTGCCCCAGAGCCTCACGATGTGCTCTGAGAAGCCATGTTTGAACTGATATGAAGCTCTTGCCCTTATAAATCCCCCAAAGGTAACATCTCAGATTAAAATAGTTGCATTGGTAAATATTTCAGGTTATGGTCAAGCTGCTGCTGTCATGTGTAACAAGTAGGAAAGCTGGGGTAATGAGGGTTGATGTCTGTTTTGTGCTAGTAGAAGTTTTGTGTACATGGAGTTACAGTGCTGGATTTGTCGTTGCTGTTATCTGTTCTGTGGATAACGGCTGTTTTGGTATAATGCATGGCACTCACATTCACAACAGGATACCTTTGGGGCTATCCCTGTGTTAGAGTGCTTACAGTATGTCATGAACAAATAGCAGGCACATTTCCGTATCAGATTCTAATACTTACTTGTGTTTGCGGCCCCTGAAGACAGAGCAATGGAGATATTTAAAATCAGCACAGCATATTAGGTGGTTTCTTTTATAGCTCTCATCAAGACACTTTCACATCGCTGCTAACCGGTTAATGTCAGAAGTGCAGCCATGTAAAAAATGTTAGCTGAACGCCCCCTGGCTGAAACACTTCAAACATGAGGAAGACACACAGTTCCAGGGACTCCAGTATGCAGCTGGGGGAAATCCCACATTCTGACTTCCCAGGTTGTTGGTTTCATCTCAGCCAAGCATTTGCTGTATGGAGGGATACATTTGGATATCTGTGTATCTATGGATATGTTTAGTTTCATACACCAATCCTTTTGGAAAAGTATCTTGCATTAAGGAAGCAATCTTCATTTTCTGTTCCTTTTAGTTAGATCGGTACATTTGGAAATGCGAGGCTGTGTGTACAGTTAACTTGCAAAACTCATCTGAAATCTAGATTACAAAGCCCTAAATGTGCTCATTCTTCAGAGCCAAACGAAGCAATTCTGCAAAAGCAAGTGTCATTGAACTCTGTGCCTTCTCTGGTGTCATGCGTTGCACAAACACTTCTCAAAGCGAGAGAACTCCAACTTTTCTATTAGTACAATTGCCTGATCTTTGAATCAGATGGGGCATTGGCTTTATCTTTGTCAAACTAGACATTTCAACATTGGGAAAGAAAAGAGGGAAAACTTCTATCAGTGTAGTTAAGACTTTGTTCTATTATATACACACAGTGGCATTGATTCTACCCCTTCCTTGATCAGATTGCTCAGAATAGATCTGTCCACAGGAATTTCTCAGTCTGCCCACTGTCCATACAGTCAGCAATTATTGTATTCAACTCATGAATGGTTCCTGTTGCCCATATTCTCACTTTCTCCATAAGCCTAATTTTAATTTTCTGTTAGAATGAAATACATGGTCAGTTTAAAAAATAGAGATAAGCATGTCAGGTAATTGCTACTGAGTTTTGACAGGCTCCACCCTGAGAGTTTATATGACCACTGAAAAAGTAATGCTTAGCTAGAAAGCAGGTGGTAGGATCATTACAATAGTCATACAGCCCTTCCTATGCAATGCTGACATCACTGCTTACACATTGCAGAACAAGGTGTTCAAGGATGAAGCAATATTATCACACTTAGATTAGCTCAGTAGTTGCAAAAATCAAGCTTTTGAAGATCAGAGACTATCTTTCCTGACATTATTGAATGAGTTCTTGTTGTTTTAGTGTTTTCTGTGCATGCGAGAGTGCATGAAAAGGTAGACTGCCACCGCAAACTTTCTATGTATTATATCCTTATATTTCTCCAGGCAGAATTCGCAGAGTTGAGCAGAAGTAATACACTACATAAAATTCTGTCTTCAAGTTTACAACAAGCATGACAAAAGTATATTCAGTATGCCTCAAATGCTATGCAACAACAGTTGTGAGGAAAAAGAATAATTGATAAATGTTCAGCACTTCTATTCCCTCAGATTAGTGCTGAGCAAAACCTGGTCTCCTTTCAAAAAGCAAAAAAAGAGAAAGATTTTAAGCATCTTGTGAAAAAACATCGTCTTGGCATCCTGTAAAATAAAGCAAGCCAGAAAAAGAGCACAACTCCTGTTTTCCGTTGTGGAATACTGTTATGTTCAGAGAGCTACTTGCAAAATGAAAGCAATGCAGAAAATTCCGCCTGAGATTTCTTATCATGGCTACAACTGCAGCCAGCAGGCTAGTCCAAAAGTTGACGGGCTATCTTTTATGGCCCATGGCCAATTTTCCACCTTTAGAAGAACCAAGACTAGGAAGGCTTGCAGGTACACTGTAGAGTACCTGCACAGGACAGTAGCTTATTTCCAACCATATTTACCTAACATTTTAAAGATTTAAAGGTGTATTTGCAATATGTACAGACCTTTTTTTACAAATATCCATGAGACCAAAATGTGCTATACAATTTGATACTTTCTTTTGCAGTTCTTCATGAAATATGATCAGAATATTTTCTATTGATAAGACTGCAATGACAAGGTATGGCAATCATCCAAAAAAATTCCCTCCACTTCCTCACAGGAATTTTTTCTATATTAATTATTCTTTATTCTAATTTGAAAAGGAGAAAATTAAATTTCTACCTCCTCTGTCTCCATTTCTTTCACTGATTGGGAATCACACTGAAAATCAGACTGCTAATTAGTAAAGATTTACTATGTTTGTTGTGTCTTCCACTTTGAAGTAGTCATCTAAGACATGCTGCAGACGAAAATCACTGATGACTACACTGGTATTTGCACTATTTGCATAAGTGAAATGGTGGCTGCAGATGTCCTGCTTTCAGCTAAGAAATTTAGTTGCTGCTAAAACATTTGAGAGGATATCTAGACTTGAAAAATCAAGAAAAATATTTTATTTAGACATTAGCTTACCTCTGTTTGTCTTGCAAGTCTTGAATATGCCAAACTACAATTATTATTCTCAGACCTTAAAGAATTACCTACATACACAAGAATTAAGCAAAGATGACACAAACTGTGAATTGCTGTTTTAACATTTCTGCAGTTATTAGCTAATACCACTACCACCTACTCATTAGTTACTGGGTCCTAAATTTGATTCAATTGCTGTTTTGTGTCAAGGTAGCAACCCATAATCAAGGAACAGAGGAAACGAAAAGTGAGCTTTTTTAGTTTAGCATGTGTTGCAGTCTTTTAAAATCAATCTGCCATATTATCTCCATGTTTACCTAAACAGATAATTATTATAATGGAAGCTCAGCAAAGGAAATGGATTCTATATGTAGATACCTAAAGCCATACCAGAGTTTGAGGAGTAAGGATTTTGGGTTGCCCATGCCATTGGGACTTTGTTACAGCAAAGACCTGTGTTTGGATCGTGATTCTTAAAAAAACCCATAGTTTTAGACCCTTCTGTAATAAAATATCAATATGAGTCCTTCTATTAGAGGAACTGCAGACTGCTCCTACTGCAAACAGATGGGTTATCTAATACTCATTAGTACTTCAACCATGACATTTTGTTGCCATTAGAGTGTAATCTATCAGAGGAAGAACTATTTGTTGCCTGTCCAGCACTGTGGTAATTCATTCTTCACAGACCCTCATTAGAATTGAAAATTACAGCCATGAAATTTACAGGAACCTATGAGGTTTCTCTCTTCTCTCCTATCTGTAGGAACGTCTTCACTTCGGAATGTCATAGAAACAGAAGCACCTTTTTCCTTTTCCCTATTTTCAAAATAAATGTTCTACAGTTGTAGGTGGAGGACACAGGCATTGGCAGAACAGCAACGACTGGTTAACTTAGTCATTGCATTTTTAACCCTGGTGGAATTTTTTGCTCTATACAGCCATGTTTAATTAATGCTGTGCTGGTTGTTAATGCTAAGAACTAAGTTCTCTAAGCTCCATAGTTTACTGTCTTGCTTTATTTTGCACACACAGGTATAAAAATACAGCTGACTTCAGGATCTAACTAGGTTAATATTCACTACCAGCTCAGAGCCCTGTTGCACATATGCAGTTGCTCACTGCCTGTGCAGGAAAAAAACACCCAATGCCCAGTCTGTTCCTGAGCAGCAATCTCACCCTCTGCCTATCCTTCCCAGCTCTATCCTCAGCATGATGCCATGTGGTATGGGATATCCCTTTGGTCAGTTGGGGTCAGCTGTCCCGGCTGTGTCCCCTCCCAGCTCCTTGTGCACCCCCAGCCATCCCACTGGTGGGGTGGGGTGAGAAGCAGAAGAGGCCTTGGCTCTGTGTGAGCACTGCTCAGCAGTAACTGAAACCTCTCTGTATTACCAACCCAGCTTTCAGCACAGACCCAAAGCACAGACCCTTACTAGCTACCATGAAGAACTTTAACTCTATCCCAACTAAAGCCAGCACAGCCACTTTAAGTGATAGATCATCATATTTTGTATGTTTAGCAAGTATCATGTTTTTGGAAACTGCTTGAAATTTGACCTTGTGTAAATGCTTTTTAAATTACTGAGAATCATTTCACAAATCTAATTAGCATGTAATAAAATCACTTCAACTCACCTCATTTGCCACTAGTCCATTAAAGTAACCCATGAAGTTTTGTCTATTGTTACTTATTACTGAATGTCATTACTATATGAATAAAGCTTCAAAAAGAGAATCAGTCTAAACAGAAATCACAAAACAATGTATCATGCCAGCAGTATATCGCAGGATTTATCTTGGCCAGCAAATTGTCACGTCTCTTCTGAATAGAAGTAAGCCATGCTCTGAAGAGAGAAGGGGAAAAAAATAATCTGTGCTGTGCTTGTAGGAGATGCCATTTAATCAGCTGGACCAGTTAATAACTCTTGCTGCCTTTTTTATTTGTCAAGGGCTCAATATTTTTTCAATATGAGGTCTGCTTCAATGTGCTTTAAATGGCAGTTTATAATTAATGGTACTTGAGTGTGTCTCTTATTTCAAAAATTCATACAACATTCTTGGTTACAATTTATACATGATTTTAAAGTATAATTAACGTTCAGCTTTACAAGATATATGCAAACAGATATGCAAATTTGGAAATAAATATGCAAACATATAAAATGTTGTTGAATTAAGTAGTCCTTAACATTTTTAATGAAATCAATATTTTATTCATATTTTGCACACAATTTTGAGTACTTAGTGATTTGATAGTTCTCAGACTTTCGAGGACCATGTCTGAAGATTGATTCTCTTATGGCTGATCTTGTCTTTCAGTCTCCTGAACCTCCTGCTTTCCTCATGGAAAACAGGAGCTAATCCAAACCTCTCCAAATTATTTGAATTCTTTGAGACAGTTAATTTATTATGTTACTGAAGCAGATGAAAATACTCTGTATAAAAACTTTCATATTAAATCACATTAAAGGTCTTTCTAGCCCAGCATCCTATTTCTAACTGTAGCAACCTCCCCCCAAACCCCACCTAGAGTAAAATATGAAAATATGCATCAAATATATCTCCTGTATGTTTTTCTAGCCTACAGCAACTTGCGTGCCAAGAAATGTCTATGATGGTTTCTACCCTCCATGGAATTTTTATATTTTTAATATGCATCTATATATAAAAATTATATAAAATAAAATGAACAGAATGTATATACATATATTCTGTCCCTGACCATGTTGGTTGCTCACCAGTTTACCAATGTCTTTCTAGTGGTAGAGATTCCAAACCTAAATACAGTATTATAGATGTGGTCTAACAAGTGATGATTATCTATTCTCTTCCCTCAATCTGCTGATTCTGCTGTCAATGCAGTCTGGCATGATGTGGGCTGTCTTCACTGCCAGACCCACTCCTGGCTCACTGCTGCAGGCAAGGACACTACCTCCACCTGCCCCAGCCCCAGGGAGAAGACCCTAGCAATCCCTGGAGCCCCATACCTGGGGAACTGCATCCTCCCTCAGGAGGCTCATCAGAGTTAACACCTCTGATGTGCTGGGGGTGGTTTCTCCAGTCTGTGCTGTTGTCCATATGGAAAGCAGTCCATTCCTTCCTATCATGTAACAGTGATGGCTTTTTGAAGATTCAGTCTTCCCCTATTCTTGCCATTACTCCCAAACATGTGACTCAGTGGCCTGATATTCTCTTTCCTTGGTTGCAGGAAGCTATTTTCATTGCTACACAGTGCTGCTAGACCTCACTTGTATAATCTTATCAGTAAATTTGCTGTATGATTACTGTCCCTGAATGCTTGCTATTCCTCAACTATGGTTAGCCACAAACCTGATCCCTACCAAGGAAATGTTATCTCAAAAGGACATGTAGTGAAGGTACACAGACAGTCCAGGTATAAAGATGTACAGAATTTTGTATTTAACTGATAAGAGAGAAAATCCTCAGGGACCCTGAGAGAAAATCAAGGTTCTGGCTGTAGTTGCTAGTAAATAACTAGGTATTAGTACCGGGAAACTGATAGGTACTTCACTGTTATAAGACGTGTATATGTCATGATAGTGTAGCAATAGATTGAACTATGAGGCCAAAAAATACTGGTACTTCACTCTACACCCTTTATAGCGTAATTACGTAGTGCACGCTGAGGAGAGGCACAGGGATCAGTTGAAGGGTTTGATGTTATAGAGGTCAAAGGCTGAAGTAGCTGACTTGTATCATGTAGAGGCAGGTTTCTGTTCTGTCTTTATGGCCATCCAAAACATGCCTTAAGTTTGCACAATTTTTACCTACTGGAAGAATGTTAGAGAGTTTCTGCAATTGCAGAAATTGCTGTAACTAGCAGTTTCTTCAGGCACTTAGCTAGCAAAGCCCTCACCATCTAGATTCTGATGTTAGACAGGATGGCTTGGACAAACATTGACTTAAACTGAAGGAATCTGACTACCTGAGAATACAAATATAGAGTGGATGAGTGCAGCAAAGAAAACTGCATTCAGGTCACAATGCACCACAGAAAGCAGGAGGCGTACCCTATTCAGCTTCCACTCTCAGAACCTGAACCAATATTAAGCTTTACAACACTTCAGATACTATGGATCCTGCAAGAAGACTATCAACTAAAGAGTAAATGTGGTCTCCTACCCTTGGTTTGTAAGATTATTAGTCAAGATTACAGGTCAAGGCTTTAAGTCATTTAGGGTTACTACATCAACTTCTTACTAACATAAAGAACCATGCTGAAGTCTATGTTGTTGATTGTTTAAGACTTTCTCATTTTAATAAAGTTTGTAGGGTTGGTCCCTCAGATTTTTTTTTTTCAATAAGACCTAGAATATGTTTCATTTAGTTTACATCGGTGCACAAGTAATCAAAATTGTAATTATATCTCTAAAGAAACATCACTTAAAAATAGACATATGAATGATGTTTTGCTCATTGCAAACTGCTATTTGTAGTGCAGTGTTTTGGTTATGAGGTGTAGAAAAATTTATCTGCCCTTGCAGGTGTGTACGCAAAATGCTATTTCAGGGCAAGTAGTGAAATAGTATTTTTCTGAAATATTTATTTATTATTACAGGTATAGCAAGTGAAAACCATGCAGCTGCTTCCCTGTACATCTGTGGTAGTTTCAACATTTTTAGCATACAATTGAAACAAAGAAGACCCGATGTACTTGGCAAAACAAGTGTTTAGTGCTATGCAACACCTTCTGCCTTCATGTTAAATAACCTTGGTCTTTAAAAGACTGTATGTGTGCACTTGCTCAGTTCCATATGCCTTTTTTTTTCTCCCAGCATATTTCAGGGCTAGTTTCTTGCAACATTTTGTTTCTGTGGGCTGGATTTAATTTCAGCTGATTGCCCAACTCTCTTCATTCTATTGCAATTGGGGTTTGAATTGTCTCAAATTCTCCAATGGCTTTATGACAATCTGAAAATTAACAATAGCCCCTTAATTGCACAGGGCTATGTGATTCACAAAGTCCTTCCTTGATTGATATTTCTTTTCTCCTTACTTCCAGCCCAGCAATCCTGTGTGCTTTTTAAACCCGTGTAAAGGCAGTAAAGTGTGTATACATTGAAACTTTTTCTTCCTAGCACTCCATCACTTGGAAAGCAATCTGAGGCTTTTCCATAGGCTGAGGTATTGGCAGTAACTTATACACCCCCAAAAATATGGAAACATGATTTTTGATTATGCTATAAATTGGGATTATTTCCTTCAGGCAAGCGGAAGGACATGCCAGCTGGACTTTATATTTTGGCTGTTAGAAAGCTTTAGGAGCCAAAATTATAATTAGCTCACTCATATTGAAATATGTTCTCCCTGCCTGTATTATTTTTTTTTGCCAGAGCCTGATACAATTCCTGAAAGATGAAGTTTCCCTCAGCACAGGAAATATGCATCATACTGTTGGCATTAAGCAACCAACTGTGCAGTGGCTGTTGCAGTGCTTGCACAAGGAGGCAGCACATCTGCTACCTGGCACGTTACGGGTATGCCTGTGCGGCGGGGACTGGTGCAGAGGGCACGGACTGGCCCTTCAGCTGCTCGGTACACTGACTGCAGGGATCTACACTCCAGGCAGATGGGGTATGAATTGCTCAGAACTGCAGAAAATGCTTCTGAACATGGAATTTGAGGAAAAGCAGGGCTAGTTCATCAATAAACCGTCAGTGCAAGAAAGTTGCTTGTATTTCAGCAGCACCTAGCTTTATGTGTTGTAAAGAGGTATCTAAGAGATCCAGTTGATATCCAGGTGCCACCTATAAAAAGTGACAACTGCATACTGTGATTAAGTGGTGGGAGTGAAGAACTAGTAGGCACAGCTGAAAGGAACTTTATCAAAGGGCTTTGACAAGAAACACAGGCTATAGCACGGGAAGCAAAAATCTGCCAGTCCTGACAGTCCAGACATGCTGAGTCCTTTATGGGGAAATCTCACTAGGATAGTTGAGCAGGCCAGTGAGAGTAAAGCTAGTTTGGGAATATTTCACTGACACACCTCTGTTACTCAGTTCTGATTTTGGCATAGATGTACCCACTGTGAAAACTGGTCTATGCCTTCTGTAACTCACCAGAGTTGAGAATAAGAATGAAGGATACTGAGGCACAGAGTCAATAGTCGTAAGTCAAACAGATCCAATCCAGATCTCCTGTTTCACAGTTGAATGCCATCCAACATTGCATTTTAACTTAAGTTGAAAATACAACTTACTTTTTTCCCCTGCTATTTGGACTATGTAATTGCAAGCTGGATGTTTCATCATATTAGAGGTGGTAAAAAGCTTTCAATGAATAGCTCTCAGATTCTTTGGGTGATTTTTACTTTGTTGTAGATGCTCACCAATTACTGGGCAGTTTCTCACAATGAATCCATTTGTGGATTCTACTTTGGATATTTCATATTGGGTTGGAAGGCACCTTAAAGAGCATCTAGTTTCAAACCTCCACTAGACCAGGTTGCCCAAAGCCTCATCCAACCTGGCCTTGATTACTTTATTTGATTACTATTACGATTACATACTGGAATATTTTGAATAATTATTTTTTCTTTGTTTTTTATAAAAGACTCTTTCCTGACTCTTCATTGGACTACTTTTTTTTTCCTGAGGGAATATAGACCTTTCTTTAGGAACATCATTTAGTTTGGGTAAGAGACTGAGGTAAGGTTCTAGCATTGGGGAAAAATGAAGAGGGAATATTCAGAGTAAAAGATGTTACGTCCATCTCAGAGCTGTGCCCCATTCTCGGCTGCGGATTTAATTAGCTAGCTCTTCCAGATGAAGGGGCAGGCAACGGCAGCCGCCCCTGTCGCCTTGGCATTGGCAAGGTATGTATTCACATTACGGCAGGGGGCTCCAGAGCAGCAGAGAGATTTCACTGAACTGCAGCCAGTCACCCTGCTGAACTGAAAGGCATTTTAAAGAGTACTACATAGATGGATTTTATTTATTATTTCAACTTAAAACCCTATAATATGTATGTGAATTAAGTCATTATACGGACAGCAGCTTTTCCATTTAAATGCCCTAACTGGTTTTGAAACTGATTCTTTTCAGACCTAAGAAACACATGGAGAATAGCATTCTTGCAACTACAAATCAATTTGGGTATTTTGGTAGACAAAAAGGAGAAAGTCAAAACTAGAGTAGAAGAAAGATCTAAAAATGAATGGACCCCTTACCATTAAGTTTCAAGGCAAGCTGTTAATGTTACTCTATGAGGCTGATAGTAATCCAGCAGGTTTTTTGTTCCTGGGTATAAGACTTGATGCTTTTTGGTTTTTCATCTGTTGAAACATTAAAAAAAGTTATAATGCTGGGGTTGAAAACTTTCTTACTAATATTAGTAATATTCAAAGGGGCAGTTTAGTACAGATTTGACGACTTAAGTAATACACATCCTGTAGCTTAGTTTTGCATAGATCCTTGAATTCATGCTAATCTTAGTTACCATCTCTAATGTGCTTTCTTCACATAAGAATGAATAGTCTAGAGTATACTACAGAGTATATAGATCATACCAAATCACTAAACAGAACAAAATGTTTAGAACTAGAACTGCAGAAAGTAAGCATAAAGCTTGAAAATTACTGTAGTTTCCATGGTGAAAATTTAGAAGGACTGCAATACAGTTTCTAACATCTATAAAATTTTTTATTTTGATGGACCATTTTCTGTGTTTTGAAATCAATGAAATATAAATGCTGGCGACGTGGTAACAAATATGAACGGGGTAGAAACTTGAAACTTTTACTGCCTGAAAAAAGGGGAATGCTCAGACTTTCATGCTTCCTGTTCTGGAAAGTACTAGTAGCTGAACTGTAAAATCTTAATTTTTCTGTAAACTATACACTTATGTACTTGGAAAGGTAGTATTTTCACTTTTCTCTTCAAAGCTAGATGTGTATTATGAAAGCAGTTGGTTTCCTCACTTTTTATTGGCTTATGTCATAATAACTTAAACTTTTCTTTTTTTAAAACTAGCTTTTCATTAAAATACATGATACAGCAGTAATTCTCTTGGTTGTTCATATTTCGATAGGACTGCATGTTGCCAAAGTAATTCTGATTATGCTTTCAAAAATCTCCAGCAAGCAGAATGCATTGGTGGCAAATATCTTTGTATGGCTTTGGGTGGGGAACAAGCAAATACGGTTGTTCAAGGAAAGGAAAAAAGTGTGTGCTTCAGACCTGATTCTAACCCCTTTGTTTAGTGTAACCATACTGATAAGCACCAGTTTGCTGTCCCTAGTGATTTGCTACACAACAGCAAATGTAACCAAAGATCAGCAATTCCACCAGTTTAAGTGCAATGCTAGGTATTTGTCTTGTTTGATTCTTACCTCTTGTTTTTATGGATGTAAGCCAAGGTGCACAAAGGAAATACATGTTTTGCTAAGGCTGTTTGATCTGAAGCAAGTCTTGCTTTGAAATTAGTTTTGCTTTTTGAAATTTGTCTAGAAATTTGTCGTTGCTGTCTTCGCATAGAGAACCTATAACCTCAAGGCTACTCTGTCAGCTGAGGATAAATCTAGTGTAGCCGCTAACAAATGTTTTTGATGCATGGACTTATTTCTTGACAATAGACTTCTCTGAACTACCTGTTGTAGATCCAGGGGCTCCATGGGCCTCAAAGTAAAAGGCACTGTACTACTCTAATATTTCAGCCAGATCATCTGCAAAATCTGGCTGATGGTGACCATGTCATAGAAGTCAATATGAGGTCTGTTATGGTTCCCTCAAATATAGGTGGGTAACCATTAGCAGTTACCTAAACCAGCATTATATACCTACAGTGAAAAAAAAAATATATATAACTTTGTGTGGGAGAAAGTAATGTAAGAGGGAAAACTGTGACACAATAAGGGTAAAACTTCATGCCTGTACATAAGTTCTCTGTATCATTTGATGGCTTTAATACAGAGAAGTGGCTGTGTGGAATAACAAACTGTAATTCCTCTGAACTTACCACTGAATAAAGAATCCTCAAAACAAAACCAAAACCAAAAAAACCTCATGAATACATGAATAAGCAATGAGCTGTCAGCTGAAAAGAAGCAATGAAAAACTAGAAAGAGAGAGAAAAATGAAGAGCATTAAGTGCCAAAAACCAAGGTGCCAAAAAAAATCAGGGTCTGTCATATTTGTATGAGCAGTGATCCCTAGTTCCTCATTAGTTCCGTACACAACGCATGTTGCCAGAGTCCTTTGGTCCTACATTAATTTACAAAATATTTTGATAAAGAATTTATTAATTCCAAAAGAAATGCCAGAGGAGATAGGAAAGGAAGAAGCCATGTATAAGAGCAATCATGTCATAGAGGCATAAAATGCAACCAGAGGTTCTGAAAGTTTACTGAAATTAGGTTCTCATTTAATGAAATGATCACACCAACAACCATTCTTTTCCACTGGTCTTCTATAGATCACCAAAGAGAACCATTTTCTAAATTCAGCCATTATTTATATGTGATACTAATAATATAGAAACACTAAAAGTACTTCATTGTTTTTATACAGTGCAAGTGATACTGAGGAGAAACCATGCAATTATCCTGTTGTCCTCATGCCATTAGAGAGTTCTTTCTGGATCATAGGTAAGTCAGATAAATATTTTGGCTTTGGGTTTATGGGTACAGAGCCTGTGGTCAGCAGTTGGTATTTGCCATGCAGCTGCCTACTTTATCCATTTTTATGCAATAACTAATTTCCTTGATGTAGGGATTTGGGGATGGGGAAATAATTTCATAAATTATAAGCAAAAAAAAAAATCTGTTTCATCTACTTTGTTCTGCATAGCCATTGCATAAAAACTGTCAAAGCCATATTGCTTCAGGTTCATCCCTGCTGCAGTTCCATTGATTACAGTGGAGTTAAATCAAAGATGAATCTGTCTGCTCAATTTAAATCTAATGATTGGTGAAAAAGTCATGGGGAGAGCCCTGTCTAAATCCAGTGCTGTTTTATCCTTATGTCAGCATTTAATTCCATTTGCATATAAGCCTATTTTCCTTCTCTAAATTTAATTTGTTAGAGCTTGGCCCTCAGCAACAACAGCAACAACAAGTAATTGCATGCAGTATTGGGCAATGGTGCCAATACAGCATGTGCTATGAAAATGTCTCACACAAATTTATAAAATGTAGTCATTAGTGACATTCTGCCTGGTAACAGCATTATCAGGATATCTGAAAAAAACCAAAATATTGAGCTACCTCATCAACATGTGACATCTAATAATACACATATGAAAAAGCCTGTTCTTAATATCAGCTATCAATTGTGACCATTTTACCAAAGGAACTGAGATATCCATGTCTTGTATGACCAATAGATGAGATAAAACTGTCTGAGACGTAGTTCTTAGGCTACCCTAGATAACATCTGTGACTTTGCACAAAGTACTTTTTCTCCATGACTTAGCAGGCTTGTTTTAAACTGGGGAGGGGTGGTTGGCATTGTCACAATATACGTTGTTTGTTTAGCTGCTACACTCCACTGCAGTACTAGATCTCTTACCACTTAGCCTAAAAATGCTCAGCCCAGTCTTCATTTAGATCTTTCACATGGCCGTCATATGATGAAAAGGTTTTTCTTGGTGAACTTGACCTGATTTGACAGTCATTAGAATACAGTTATTATTCCAAAGGTAGCATTACCTGCCTCAAGTTTTACGAACCTTTATTCTCATTTTCCCTCTCCTGAATATTTGATTGCATCCAAAGGGAAAAACCCCAAATCAAAACATTTCTTAGTAATTAATTTGAGTTTCTCTTTCTGCTTAAAAAATTAGCTTTTTCATCATACAGTCTGATGCATTCATGGTAATAGATTCTTATGTCTTGCCACTTTTGCACAACTTTGTGATCTATTTAGAAGAGGTGATTTCAATTTCACCATTTATGGAAATAGGATGCTGATGCCAAAAGGTAAAGATACTGGCTTGGGGCACTGTGCAATATCGTGCAAATAACAGAACCTGGAAGAGAAGTCATATTTTCTCAATTAGAGCTGCATGTTCTGTGCCTACGGCTATGCTATACATACAGTATAAGCTCATGGAGCGTGAAAAATAAACACACATCTTCTCACTTTCTGATCTCTATGTTTAGATAAATCAGGTTATTTCCTAACATATCAGATCTTTTTTGATACATATGGTTCCTCCTATGGACAGGAAAGCCCACTATTGCCTTTGTTACTTACTCCCATTACCTCTTGATGCACTTGCAGCCTATCCTCAGTGGGATTAGAAGGCACTCAGGACCTTTCAGGAGGCATTTACCACTTTACAGGATTAGGATAAGCCTGCCTTTGATGTTTTTGTGATCACACACATCTGTCATAACTGAACATGGAGAATTAGGCTTTATTTATTTTTAATGTTTTAGTTATGTTTAAAAGGTCAAATATAAAAATAGTTTTTACTGAATTTGCCTGCTTTTCTTTAAAGCATTAATGAAGATATGTTGGGTTTTTCGTACATAGGATAATGTCTGAAAATTCAACATAAATTCCCATGGTTACTATCAGAATCAGCAAATAAAGATGTGATTTCACCTGATTTTACGTTCTAGCAATTGTACTTCATTTCACACTCCTTCCTCTTCTTCCATCCATATATTCATTACAAATGTCAGATAAGGCTAATCCTTCCTGTGACATTACTGCAGATGGTTACATATGGGACTTAAACCAGATGCTGATTGTCCGGATAATCTGGATAAAAGCTGGTAACCTAAACCAAATCCATTTTGTATATTACTCATGCTAACAGTTAGGATATGTATAAAATCTTTATTTCCATTTAATACTTTACATAACTCTTTTGCTTTCCTCTTTTTATACTTGCAAGGTTTTATTTTTGAGAGGGTTCTTCTACATCTCCCAGTGCTCTTCTACCTCAGGTAAATCATGCATCTATGTATATACATATGGATGGAGAGACACTTCTTACATGAGAATGCATACTAAATTTATCTTTTGTTTTAAAATTCCAATTGGGTTGAAAATTGGCACTCTTCAACAGGCACACTTGAAAAGTAACTTTTATTTCTTTCATATAATACAGTTTAATGGAATTATTAGCAGGAAAAACTAATTCTGTACTGTCGAAGAGTCTTTGAAGTTTAATGGTTAGGATGGGAGCTGATGGAAGTGCCTCTACTAGGTGGCCTAGGCCTCCAACCAGACTCGAGTGTTTGGAACACATTTTTCTATCTACTCAGGACCAGAAATATCCTATCTTAAATGGGATTTACTCTGAATATTATGTGTACCCTGATTTGGAAAACTTTCTTTCATTTAGTAATGTTTGTATTCTGAATTGGGGGATTCACTTGTTAATCTAAGAAGATCTCTCTGTGTGTGTGTATGTTAAGCAGCTATTTATTTACATGAGAAATTCTGTGACATAAAGATGGCTAACTACAGAAATGTAGACAACACTCAGAATATGTGCTGTATTCTGTCATATTTATTCCACTGGTACATAAAATATTCCCATGAAACAGAAGAATTCCAAGATATAATAGATTTAACTGAAGAATGCACTGGCTGTTTAAATCAGAGAATGGGAGACTACAGATTTAAACTAATCAAAGTAGTGAAGTGTGGTTGCAACAGGGGCAAGACTATGATGGTGGTTGGAGGCTGAGAGCTCAGCTAGAAATGCCTCTAGGACTCCTTATACCATTCCCCTTGACTTCCTGCTTTACCCCAAGGGCTTCTGTGCTTGTGTTTGAAATGAAGTAAGAATGTAAATTTCTGTTTTATTCTTGGGCTGGGGGCTCCTGCAGTGGAAAAGGGAGAGAGAAAAGAAATGTGCAGTGTGGCATCTGGAGCCTTCCTTCCCTATTTATAACTATCACTGAATGCTGCCTATGGCTAGAGGACCTTAAGAGGAAGATACTAGGTTATTGTTTGCCATTTAATATAAGTGCTGGTTTGGGCTCTTTCATCTTTATTATTCTCTTTTTTTATTAATAGACTGTAATACTACTGGTCACTAGTCTTGAAGTTAGGAAAACTAGTTTACCAAGAACACAAGCTCTGAGGTTATTGTGTAGATTTTAATCCCCTGCCTAGCACACTTGTGATTTAGACTAGGGTATGCAACTTGAGCAGGTTCCTATACAATAAATGAGCTAGGGTTTAATCTCATCTCCCTCTAATCCAATGAGCTATGAGGGCAGAGGCCTGGAGAATCCTGTGTGGCAGAAAATTTCAGTGATTCTCTTACTTGTTTTGCCCTAGTGGGTACTAGAGGAGCCAGTAAAGAAGTTGAGGTCCCTGGTCAGCCTAAACATGTAGAGTACTGAGGTTTGAATACAACAATTTGACACTTGCCTCCTGTTGCCAGTTAAAGCTCTCAGATGGACAACCCTCATAGCCTGTAGCAGCATACCCAGTGATTAGTAATATGTACCTCTCTCAGAGTCCTTACTGTGTCACTGATTCTAAAAGTGTATAGATCACACTGTTGGTTTAAATTAACATACTGTTGGCTTAAATTAACATAGTTCTACTGAAATCAACAGAATCTATTTGACTTAGACCATTAAGAAACCCTTGATCCTTCCTTTCATGATGGCAGTGCAGTATACTGCTCAGTGTGGGTCAAATAATTCTCTGCAAATTGCTGAAAATGTTTAGAGGAGTGGTTTGTCATTACATCTTGGAGCATACTGCAAGGGTATCAGGTGCAAACCTTCTGCGAGGAGATGAGTAAAGACATATTGTCCAGATATTTTCTGTCATTAATATACACACTGTGATCAGATACCATCATAATTGTTCTTCATTATGGGATCATAAACCTTTATAGTGGAAGAGAGGGTAAATACTTTGATCTGAAAGGTTAGCCAAAGGAAGACAAATTATTGCAACAGATGCATAAAGGTGAAAGAGGTGAGTAATTACATGAAATGTTGTGAGCAAGGAACCAAACTGTTACAATTATGTGTTTTGCAGCAAATGAGGTCTTGGTAGGATGATGCACGTTACTCTAAATATTATGATTAATAGTGATAATGTTATTTTAATGTTTGTGGTTATCAAAGAGTGGAAGCAGTAACTGGATCTAATTGATAGCAACATTTGACTAACCTTTGACAATTACTTTTTAAATGTAAATTTTTAGATTGTGACTTTAAACGGTAGTAGTTCCTTGATGATTTATTTTAGAGGCTTACAAAAGGTATGAAAATAGAGTAACAATCTATTATTGACCATATAGATGTGGTTGAAGGACCTATGCACGAGGCAGATATTTTGCTACCATCTGTTCCATGTTAGAGAAAATGTCCAATTCAGCTGAGCTATTTCTTTGCATGTTGTGGGCTTGGAAATGCCATTTCAGCACTAAAAAGTCTGATTCATCAAGACTGAAACGTCACTTCCAGCAACGCTGTTTAGTGAAGTGTGTGTGCATGGAAATGATGTCCTAGTATAGAGAGGGTCCTGGGTTATGGGTATTTTATGATCCACATATCTCTAATTCATCTTTTGCTTTTGAAACATAACACATGTTCTAGCTGCACTGATATGCGTTCTTGCTTATTACAGTTAATGGATTATTCATCCTCTTTGTCCTTGACATAATCCTAAGTATGTGCATAAAACTCAGATCATGTTGCCCATAAAAACCAATCAGCCCAGAGTTCTTCTGCAAGGTGTTGAACATTCACCCAGAGCAGATGGTAAAGATAATGTTTAATAAAGAGTTAGAGGATTAGTTGGAACAGAAATAAGCTAAGAGAAAGGGATAATTTCATTTCATATGAAACTCCATGACATTTCATGCACCCAAAGGCTGATTAAAATGATGCCAAAAGCTGCTCTTTTTGGCCAGTTTGTCCTAATACTGACCCTGCTTATGACGTGAGCTGCTGTATCTGCATGTGTTATTTTACCACTTTGTGAATAACTCAAAAGAAAGCTCTTCTGATTCTCCTGAGGCTGGCAAAAGTAATTCTTAATTAAATAGGAACAGGAGAGGTGATAGGATTCTGCTAAATGTGTTGAATATATTTAAGCAACTGATATCTCAACTGAGGTTTAGAAGAAAGGTTTTATAGGTCATTTTAAACATAAATTAATTTTAAATGGTAATTTTCATAACGTGGGGAGTTAAGCTTTGGATTACCTTGAATATTTAGATGCTGAATGAAAATCAGAGCAGAGGATACTCTGTAAATATTTTTTATTCTTGTTTTAGGAAAATCTATTTTTGCCATCAAAAAGGTAGTGGAATAACAAAACCTACAGATTTTGCATATTACATTAACATCTGTAATGAAGGCCTATCCTTTAATAAGACTTAATCAAAGACATTTAACAAACCAAATCAGACAGAAGCAAATATTTTACAGCGAGGGTATTTCTGGGCACGTGGTTGTTTTCTGGTATAGCTCTATGTTTTATAAATCAGAAGCTTTGACAAAGCATGTCAGGTATGGGTAGTGAAGAAGCAGCATTAAATGGAACCTACTAGCAAACGCACTGTCCTTTGTTCTGAGCACAAAATTTAAATTCTTTGAAGCTGTTCTCAGATATAAACATGTGTTTAGGAGAAGACATTTTAGAATGGTTGGTGGGAGACAGAAGACAAGGATTTCTTTCAACAGTTCAGGCAGAAGAGTAGAACAGAATCAAAATCTAAACTATTATCTTTCTTTACTGAGACTCAGTGGTCACTGAAGTATAGAAACAGATGTAAGCACCTCTGGACCTGTTCCAGTGGAAGTTTCAAGCTCTAGACAGTCTTTAATGTTTGGCTGTCTTAAAGACCCTAAAGCCTTTTCTACTGCTGCTGAGTTTTTCTACCTTAACTTGTGCTCCTGTTGTTTCTCCAGTTGGTTACTTTTGAAAATGCTTCACAGGGCACTTCAAACAGCACAGTCTACTTAAAATAGCCTGGATTGACATAAAGATAGCAAGACACTGTTAAGAATGAACTGGAAATTAATTAAACCTTAATTTAACTGAGAATAATTGTACTAATTTTACTACAAAAAGTGGGCTTAGCTGATGTGTTTGAAAACTACTGATTGTTATCAAATAGTTCACAATAGAACTATCTAGTAAAATTATTTCCAGTTTTCCTTAGGTTTGCTAACTATTTATCTACACTTGATTACAGCCACCTTTTGAAACTGCAGTGGCAATAATAAAGCTCAACAAGAAGTCTGTCAGCTGAAACACAGTGCCACAATCAGATAATGCACCTCAGCAAGAAGAGAGGGTCATACCACATGGTTGAGATGAGACACAGATAAGTCTAAAGCAAGTTATGGCTTTATCTCAGCTTAACTGTGAACTGGATGCCTTTTCCAAACGTCTTCACCTTGCTACCCCACAATGTTCATAGTGCACGACAGATACGCAGTAGCAAACATCTAGAGTTAACAGAATTGGAGGTGGGAGGAAATAGGCCTTGGAAAGCATGGAAAGAAACTTATCTTTAAGGATATTTTTCATCCAAAACCTGTTTTTTAAAATGTACAGATAGAAATAAATAGATTGACTATCTGAATTTTGAAATGGAACAAGAGATTCAGGTATAAAAGGACTTTTTTTAGTTGGGACTTCATGTCAGTTGAATGGTGATTGCTCTGGTATGTATTGCAAAATAGAAATTTATTTTAAAACTTTTTGATGTTTTTTTTCCATTTAAATAATATTCCCACCACCATAAAACCCAGAAATGATGATCATTGAGGAGCGGGTAGGCGTTTTAATTCTTTCCCAGATTGTGGATGATTAACATACAAGTAATTTCTCCTGGCATTCAAAATGTTGTTCACCTTTGTAAGTCCCTTCAGTTACTCACTCACTCACCAGCCTGCCAGTTAATGTGCTCACATCATCCTCAGATATTGCTTTTCTTTTTTCTATCTGCATTTTTCTGGTCTTGGCAGGGGACTGTCAGAAAACAAGCTTTGTTTTGGTTTTTTCTCCTTTGTTTTTCTCAACTAGTGCTTTTTCAAAACTTTTCACAAATCAAATATACGCTGGTTCTTTTTTATTCCTATTTTATCTGTATTGGTTTTCTAACTTGCATTCTTCAGTTCTAATCTTTCCTTTAATGAGGTCTCTGTGCTGTTTTTCTCACAAGGTGAACACTTTCTTCTTCTTTTGCATCTGAATTTTACACTTATACTACATTAAGAGATTTCTGATTTTGGTAGCTTTGGAATAAGTAAGATCCTACCACTCCATGTACCGCATTTTGGATGCATTTCTTGTGTGCATAGTTATTGCCCTTGACTTGGATTAATAGAAAATATTTTTATCTGTAAGGCTTTTGTACTCAAATCCACCATTTCTTCTCTCGTTTTTAGATGCTTGTCCAAAAGAAGATTAAAGTTATGCTTGAATATCGTAAGACACTGATTTTTTTTAACAGAAAACCCACAAATTATTGATTGGCCCAATCTAAGTCTCTCTGGAACATACCCTTATGAAGACAATAACTGCGATGATATGTGCTTTTCTGTAGCAGTAGTTTTATTGGCAAATGCAATGTTTATGCTTCCTAGTTACATGGATGGGTTCTAATAAACAGATCTCATGCAGCTACAGCAAACTATCTAATAATATTTCGCATACTGCTTTTCCCAATAGGAAAGACAAACCAGGAACAGGCTCTTATTTTTATATCATCTTAGGTGAGGGAAACTCCAGGATAATACAATATACCACAGATGTCTACAATTCAGAGTAGATCTAAATATTCTTTCCCTAACTTCTGAGATCCCTGATGAAGATAAACTGTCTTCCAGATCTGATGGAAGTTCATACTGGAGACAGATCTCTGCCTGTAGCTGCAGTTTTGTATCCAAAAGAATATCCACAATGACTCAGTTCCTGCTGCTAGATCATTGCTGCACCTGTGACTTCTTAATTTAGCCACAGCTGGACTAGCTGGGACCTCCTGGCTGCCAGCAGAGAGTGGCAGACTGCTTCAGGAACACTCGCAGCTTCTCAATCGCATACTGTTGAACTGAAAAACACTCAGGCAAGAGAAGGGCACTGGCAAATTCAGGTTCTCTTTCTTCTCATAGGAAATAACCCTTATGCAGTTTTAGCTGAGTCAAAGCCATTGTGTAACACCTGCTTTTCAGATAACTGCCTAAATTTCTGCATACTGTGGAAAAATACTAGGCAAACTCCCTTCTTAATTTGGAAGACCTCACAGTCACCTGGAAGTAACCTATCATTTTTCACCACTTGTTGCTTCTACTTTCTCCAGATAGGCAAAAAAAAAAAACAATCCTGGTGTGTAAGAAGAACTGGAAAAATCCCATTATAAAAAGAGACTTGGAAGGACTGCTGTTTTTTCCACCTAGTAAATCATGGATTTTTTAATATTTTTTTTAAAAAGTACCAAAAGGAAAGAGTCACCCTTCTGCTATGCCCCTCCTTAGTTTTCCTCTTCTGGAAAACCCTATAAAAGAGGAACGACTTATATGTTTTAAGGATGCCTTTCTACATTCTTCTGACACAGCACCTATCCCCTGGCTTGGCTTGCTTGTGCAAGTCATGCTGTTTGAGCTGGCTGCCACTTTGGGCAGTGAGAACGTGGAGAAGCTGGATATGTCTAGTAACATCCTGTCTTTCAATCTCCTTTCTTAAAGAAAATATAGAAATTGCTCCAGGTTTCCACTGAGGAGTGGTAAGACAGAAAATATGTTTCTATTCCCCATAGGTTAAATTAGTGGGTAGGAAGTTTTGTCTGATGCCTTGCTTGCTTGTAATTGCCAATTAAGGAAAATGAAAGAAATCTCCTATTTTGAACAACTCTGTCCCCTTACGAATGGGCAGATGTTTATATATAATGATAAAACCTATAATATTTCCAATACAAATAAATGCAAGTATAACACTTTTAATATTTAGCAGATAAGTATTTACTGGGGATTCATTTGCTTTTCTTAGCTGTGCTCTTTTTGATGTAATAAATAGAGCTGTTTGTGACACTAAGTGTGGTGGATTTGATTTTGCTTCAGGCTGAGATTTCATGGCACTAAGCATGAAAAATTACATCCTCAACAGAGCCTTCCTTGGTAGGAGCTCTTGGAGATAAGTAGAAGACCTCGTGCTAAATAGAGCCTTTACAATGGCTGAGTGGTTGCTTCACAGTTCTCTTTGGGTCTTTTTCACTTACCCTGTTTCCATCAGATGCTAAAAATATGATGGAAGAGTAAGAAATGCAAAGGAGAACCACTAAGGCTACAAATTTGTTTTGTGTACATTTAAGTCGCATTATTTAAGTGAGTCAGCGTACATGGAAATCAAATGGAAAAGTGATTTAAATGGAGGATGGCCAGAATAGGGGTATCTATCATTGCTAATCTACACTAGGATTTTCTCTTTATGGAAGATACAAGAAGTCTTGTAAATAGTCTTGTTTTATGTTTTCAAAATTTATATATTAATGTAAAATATAAATGTCTAACTGCCAAGCATGGTGGAAGTTTGTAGAGATTTTCTTGTGAATCAGTAAGAATGAAGCCTTGAATTCATGAAATTGAGATTCTTGAAGGGCAAGTGGGTAAGTGTGGCAAACCAAGAGTTAATGTATGACAAGGTTGCTTAAGATCAGGGGTACAGTCTGCTTTTGTTACTCAGGCAGAGTTTGGTGATACCAACACATGGCAATGCCACGCGGAGAGAAGATAAATTTAGATTGAATGATTTCTCAGTTAAACAGGGACCAACAGGGAGTTTATAATAAAACAATTTACACTCACTTTGGAATATGACAATGGCAATTTTTCTTGTGCTGAAAACAAACCATTACTGATGTATGTTTGTGACCCAGCAGGAAGTTTTCTAATACAGACTCTTTCTACATCTATTCAGTAAGAGATGTAATTTGTCCAACTTGTCTAGCAGCATATAATATCGTGTATTATTACTACTGTCACATTTTCCTACGATGCTAAAATTCTGGTGAAATATTTGGATTCCTTTGGAATCCCCCAGATGTCCTTCTGCCTTGAAGGTTTAGCTCTTAATGAATTAGAAGCTTAAATTCACTTGTCTGTTTTTAGAATTCACTGAAAATATTTGTGGTGGTATCTCTGATTCTAACAAATTTATCAGGTAACATTTTGACATATATGGTATCAATTTTTCATGCACACACCGTAATCAGGAGGGATTCCTTTGTCAATGCAGTAAATCAGGGTGGAAGAACTGACTTCCTTTTTACAGGAAATCTTAGTTGCATTTAAAATGCTTGATACTTGCTATTACTTGTGTTGTATTTTAGCTGTGTCAGCAGGTGGAAAGGATGGCAGTATTCCTTAAAGTTTCTGTCTGCTTCAGCATGGATCCAACAAAACCCTGTGTAAGACCGGTACAGTCTGTAGAGCATGGGGACAGAGAATTGCTTAAGACCAACTGAACTTTTGGACCACTTTTCATCAGATGGAGCTATCATTACTCCCTAGCATCAGAGGAACACTTATAAGACTTCCTTGCTGAATAAGATGCTGCTAACACTGTACTAGAGAAACAGGTGGAATCAGTAAGAACAGGGTCTTGAAGAATTGTCCATCTAAAGAAAGATTTGATTCTTCAGTATAGGTGTGCACCATTGCTTTTATGGGAGAAAAGATAGTTGAAATTAACTGGAAAATATTGATAATTGCACTGAAATTTCTGTGTAGGCCCAACTGGAACACATTCTTCTCATTCCAGACTCCCTTAATGAAAGATTTATACAGGCTTTGAAAGTATTTTCCCCTTTAGAATAAAAAAGTCCACTTTCTTCAGTTCTTTCCTTCCTATTTTGTTTTTACTTCTGAGGGATATTCAAGGAAAAGTAAGTGCTAGTTCCACTTTTATAATGGCAGTAGGCTTCTCTGGTTTAACATGGCAAACCATATTTATAGTGCTGGAGAAATATCTAGGACCAGATTAGGAATTCTGTGTTTCTTCATTTTATTATGTGATTCTTTCCACAGCTGTAGGTGAGGGAGGAGAAAGCCTAAACCAATGAAAGTCAAGGAACTATAATTAGATGAGATTGTCCACCAGAGAAAGAACAGGACACAGCCAGAAAGCTTGGAATACCATCATTCAGCTCTCAAGCTGAAAAAATTTTTTTACTGAAAGAGTTGTCAGGGCCTGGAACAGGCTGCCCAGGGAGGTGGTTGAGTCACCTTCCCTGGATGTGTTCAAAAAAAGGGTAGATGAGGTACTTAGGGATATGGTTTAGTTTAGGATGTGAATGGTTGGACTTGATGATCTTAAAGGTCTTTTCCAACCTTGTGATTCTGTGATTTTGTGACTGCCAACCACATTAGTAAATGACAATTTTCTTTGCCATTTTAATATCTTGAAATTTTTTTGATCATTAGATATTGATAAACAGATGGTAGGTGCATTAAAACATAATTTGCAGAAAAATAAAAATGTGAAATTTTATGTAGTTGAAGTATATTTGAGAAGTATCTGCAGACACATGCCATGTAAATGTTCAGGTTAAACCAAAGGTTGCTTAGATCAGCTTAATTATTGAAATTTGATACAATCTTCTTGGAGCCAAGCTGCCCCTGGGTAGGCAGAAATGAAGATGACTGCCTTAGGGTCTCCAGGAAAGAAATTCTTCTGTCTTTGGATCCAGTGTAACTGAGGTGCTTGTGATGTTCTGGGCATAGGAAAACAGGTTTAATCTGCAGTATTAGGTTGTTTTGTTGTGTAGGAGAGAAGGTAATGAGAAAATGACCAACTTTCATAACTGCTTCAGTCTTGGCAAGGAGAGAACAGGTTTCTTCCTTAGTGATCTGTGAGGTCCCATGGATCAGTGTGCAGCTTTGTGTCACTGTGTCTGTGGGAATTTCAAGGACATTGAGAGGACAGATGAAAACTCAGTTTTTTAATGTTGCAGATGAACTTGCAGTTTGATGAGTGAGTTAACAAGGGAAATAATTTCTGTCATATACCACTGTTTTGGAATCTATTGAAACACCTTTTAGCCATCCATAACTGAAGAACTACCATTAAATTAAGCTAATTGAGAAGAGATTTTTCCAAATGTCTATGTATTAGATATTTATACCTCCTAAGGCAAGAGAGAATTTCATCAAATGTAGGAGACTTTGAATCCTTGTGGAACTTCTGTTTGTCAGCGACAGTTCTGTTGCATGGGAGAACTTGTTCATTAGGAAGGTACAACTTTTTCTTAAACAAAGACTGACTGACCTAGCTAGCAGTAAAATGAACCCAAATTGGTATAATGGCCTTTACCACTATGAGAGTCATGCAAAATGGTCCATCCAGTATAACTGATACAGGCTTGTAGATTTGTATAATTTTGTCAGATACTGGCTATCATATAATAAGACTAAGATGCTGTAGACAGATCACATTACTGGATAAAGCAGACACCTCTCTTTGCAGGCTTGGAAACTTTCAAAATATTCCACCCTTCAACTGTAAAATCACAGGCTTCCAGAAACAAATCACTAAATACATCTCCTAGTAGGTTGTCATAGTAGGTACTTTTTTTCCTCTGTGCATGATTCACCCTGGAGCAGTATCTTCTCTGTACTCCAAGCTGGTAGGTGACAATGGGCTGATCTGGTTGTGAGCTCATATCATATTCAAATATAGCAACATCTTGATGATATGATGATTACCACTTTGCAATTGCTGTCTTAACTCAGCAGAGCAACATAACATTCCTAATGAGATATAGCAATAATTTGCCTGTCACAAAATGATCTTTTCCCTCCTAAGTGACAGTGTGTTACCATTACAAACATATGTCCCCATCTACTAAAGCACTAATGAATACACGTCTGGCATTATCATATTAGGTGTTTATGCTATTTGATAAAGTGTATAACTTGATCTAGATCAAAACTATTCATATAGTGCATGAGTCCTGGAGTTAGTTAAGGCAGTGAGGGTATCTGTTGTCTTTTTTGCCTAGCCCACAGGAGCCTTGAACTATTCAGGAAATAGTTGGGGCAAACAAAGAGATTTTCAAAGGAGAAGAGTTAGGCACTGCAGTCTTAGTGTAAGTTTTCATAAGCAATTCCTCTTGGAAACTGAGCCATTGTTCATGTAAGGCTCAGTTTTGTACTCCCACTTTAGGCTCTGAGCCCACAATTTTATATGGGATTAATTTCAAGCATGTGGTCCTGTGGACTTCATAGGGCTACTTAAGCCTGAAGTTAGGCACACGTGAAAGCGGTTTCAGGATCAGAAGCTGTAGGAGAGATTCACGTGTATTTTGATGGGAGTTTTGCCTGAATGCAGATTGAGCCCATGTGCTACAAAAGCCACTCTTTGACACTCCAGTTGGACTGGAGTAACTAGGGAGAAGTTAATTCAGTGAGATAAATGTCTATTGCAATTTTTTCTATACTCGTCAGAGGAAAATTATTTTTTACTGCTGAATTTCCTTAGTGTGGTATGTTTAAGTTTACTTCATAATACATATAGTAGTTCACTTATCTAAATTCTGTACTGTTGCTTTTGTATTATTTCACTTACTTTGAGTGTGATTATAAAGATGGTGTAAACGTTCAGAGTACACATTTTATGTGTAGTGATATGCTTCACTTTGTGAATTCTTTTACAGGCATTGTATCATTTAAAAAGCACAGTATTTCTTTGCTGTTGTGAGTTTTGGACATTTTCTTACAAAATAAATGAGGATGACTTTGAATACTTGAATAGGGTAAAGCTATTGACCATTTAGAAGTTTAGAATTGTGTTTGATTCATGCATATAACTACCAGCCAAAATCTAATGACATTATGTAGCTCATGAAATAATTGAAGTCAGTTTTTAATAAATATTTTAAAATTACCATTTTAACATAATACAATACCTCCTGCATATTAGTTTGCAGGATCTAATGGAAACCTGGGCTTCAGAAGGTTGTGTTAGTTCGTAGTACTGCCATGCTTGTTGATGTGAATCTAGATATTCCAGTCTCTCAATAAAACTGGTTTTTGAAGAGAATCTTAAGGTGCACAATTTGCTGTGTTTTGGCAACGGTGCATGAGAGTCTGTGAACTGCTCTTCAGTGGTGCAGTGTCTGTAAACTGAGGGCAGGATTGAGTTAGGTAGATGCAGGACTTTGTGACACATCTGAGCCAATGCACTGGAGTTCCAGTGTGAACTTTAACTGCAGAACTGTGTATGGTTTGACTGGTAACACCTTCCCCACATTATTTCCTGTCTGAATGTGGAAACTGATCTGAGCCTGGGTTTGAGCATGGCACTACTGTGAGGCACATGCTCACTCCAGCTATAGCCTATCTCTCATTACAGAGTGGCATGTCTTAGGTTGCTTTAAATAACACTTTAATTTCAGAAACCTGGCTTTGGCTTCACTGGTACTACCCCAGTATGTTGCTTTTAAAAACTACAAATCTTTCAGAAATTCTGAAAATTCCTGTGACTGGCACTTGACTGCCCCATCAGCTCTGATCTGTACCTGCAGAATGCAAGGGTCAAGACTGCAGACAGGAGTCATGAGATGGTGCCAACCACAAATCCATATGAAGGACTGGGGAAACAGCACAGTGTGAAATACTCGTGGTTGTTAGAAAGTCTCCTTGAATTCCCCCCTGCCATCTACATGCTAACAGGTGTTTGGTGAGATAGAACAGTCTCTCAGATGACTCCTAGATAGTCTTTTCAGTATGTAACAAAATATGGTAGTCTTGTACATTGCAGATTCTCTTCCACCTGTTTCACTACTGCTTTCTTAATATAACTTCACCCAGGCCAGCTTAGAGCAGTGATCGTTTTGGACAAGACTAAAGAAGAATAGTTTCAGAGTGGTGACATGGAAGTGAAAAACTGTATTTATCTATGTCTTGACCCTCTGTCAGCAGAGTTTATCCAGGATTAATTTTTTTTACCAAAGGTATTAGAATTGCTTGAATAATTCTGGTGTAAACTAAGGTTGGATCATTCTTATTCTAACGCCTCACCAGCCAGAATAATGTGATGAAGAATGTCGCTAGTCACTTTGGCTGGGAAGATTAAGAGAGCACTTGTTAAAGTGATTGGAAAAACTCTGATGTGTGTGAGAAAAAGAAAACCTACTCCATTTTTACTGAAATATGCAGAGAATCTTGAAACTGCTCAGGCAAGGCTATGTTCCAAAATGCCAATATGGTACATTATTAATTTTGAGCAAATATGTACAAAAAAGCACACAGAAGGTAAGTAATATAGAGCAGATGCAAAATATTTCTTTAGTAATATTATTTGAATATTTCCTGTAACATGACCATATTTGTAGTTGCTAACCATTTTCTTTTGAAACAAAATCATGACTCATGGTTGATGTAATTTTTTACAATAGGGTGAAAATGCATTTAAAATGCTACACGAAAATAATTTCTTTTCAGTACCCCAAAAGCTGGACTTGGAGAAACTGAGGAAGAAAAATTAAATGCAAACCTGCATCACTGAGCCTCAACTTCTCTGTATTTAGATACTTAGTCTTATACTAGAAGCTTCTGATACCAATGTATCGACTCAACCCATAGACTAGTAACTAGCATGTAAAAATGAAGCACCTCAGAAGAATGTAACATTTACACCATAAGCATAAATGTCAGAGCTAATTAGGAAAATTAGTGCAGCAAAAAAATTTACATCTGTAAAAGCTGAAAGAATTTAATATTTTAATGATGTAATGATGTATACTAAAGTTCCTGTGAGTTTGAAAGTCCCTATTGAAATAGCTATTGACAAGTTCTTTTATGTACTCAGTGCACTACCTGCTCAGCAGCACACTGTCATTTTAGAGCAATTGACCAGCAAACTTTTAAAATGCTGTCACAAAAAATTGCTAAAACAGAGGTAGCTCTTTAATTTGTCTGCCACTTTTTCTGTCACTCCTACTGCACTTTATGTTGAGTGCAAGGTTTAGCTGTCACATCTGAAGTCCTTCCACATATTTCTAGAGGTTGGGTTGAGGCCACATTACCAATTTGTCCTACAATGTTAAGGGAAGTTTTAAATAAAAATATTTTATTCACACTTCTTTTACCTTTAATATAGAAGATAGGAAATTATTCCTCCTATAGTTGAGGAAACTATTTGGGATTTGTAAAATAGAATGAGTTTCACTAGAAATCCTGATTTGTCCAAATCCAGTTGTTTCACAGGGATATGTGCATATGTGTATATATATATGCATATGTGTGTATATATGCATACACACATATTTTCCTTATTTGTGTGTGTATATAAATACATAAAAATACAGTTGCTTAAGACTGGACATTAATTGATGTTCTGTCCAGGTACAGGTTCATCCTATGAACATTTTCTTCTTATACAAGATGAAAAGGCATCAGTAGGAAGTTTGAGAACAACCCACCTCAGACTTAAGGTAGCCAGGACACCCAGCTGGTATGTGAGAAAACACAAAAGGAAGAACTCAAACATGCTTGTGTGCACTGCATTTTTTTGGTGGTCATTGGTTTATCCAAATATGAAACAGTAAAGCAGTTGAAAGCTTTGAATTTTCATGAGATGGGACAACTTTTTATACAGTTCTAGATCCAGGAAGTTTCTTGCACATTGGCTACTCTTGTGTGATCCCAGAGGCAGGAACGCAAAAACAGTGTTTTGTACTTCTCTTCTAGAAGGCTTTATTATCTGCTTCCTTTTTTTTTTTTTTTGTGGGCCCTTCCAAGTGATAAAATTCCTTGCTATCATTCTCCCAGGGCAGAGTGGAGGTGTCAGACAGCACCTTCTCTGCTAAGAAATGGGAAGAGGTGCTTTAAGGCCACAAGATAGTTATGCACACTTCCATGTGGTTAGTATTGGTCTTCACTGGATATCCTGAGATAATGAACAAGGAGTAGGAGGAAATGTCTGGGTCTGTTATCCTTATTATAAAGGCAACTTAACTGTGGCATGTATTGCTGACTTTACAATTGAAATTGAGTGTAAAATTCTGAATTACAGCAACCTGATCAGCTAAATGCTCTTACTACTAGAAAATGGTTTCTGCTGTCTGAATCCCATCACAATTGAAACTGCATCAGGAGGAGACAGCTGAAGTTCATTATCATGTGGATCGTTTTTTGTTTTCTCATTCCTTGAACATAATTTTCATATTTAGCTTTCAGACTTTTGAGGGTAAGATGGGAAAGAAAAAAAACAACAGTGTTTATAGGATTACTTTTAGATTACAATTAAAAAAATTGCATTTTGATTTTCACCATCATTTAATTCTCTCAAGTGAATAGTTACAAAAGTAAAAACATGAACAGCCAAGTATGATATATACGTTTAAATGATGGAAGTAAAACTTCTTTTAACATACAGAGTTACTAACAGTTTACACATTTGACTGTAGGGGGAGTGAATATTCATAATAAGAGAAATTTCACAATATGGAAAGGCATAAGTAGTTACTGACAATCTGTAGATATCAAAGAATGAGCACTGGCACATGAATAAGGAACTTAAAAGCAGTTCCACAGTCTAACATCTTGGTAACTATAAAACTACAACTTCTACATGAGTCATATTTTTGAACTCCTAACTATCATATAAAATTTAGCTAGAACACATTTTTCTTGATACAAATGAGTATATTAATTTCCATAAGATATTATCTCTTACCATATATTTAATTCAGAATCTTTCTACTCGCACTAAAATAATTGCTTACAATATACTGACTTGATTTTATATGGCTAATTAGAGCAGTGCATGGAAAAAAATAGGTTTGCAGGTAATACTGAAATTAAATATGTTAATCTGTACCTCAGTGCACACATTTTGTATGAGCTTTAATTTGCTATATAAATTATAGTTCTGCGTTTATAAAATGCCCTTGAAAGAATGTCCTATTTTTTGAATACTAATACCATAGGGAAAGAAATATACAAAGCTTTTAGCTATAGGCTATATTTGCATAAATTAAGGCAAGTAGTCAGTCTTGAACATCCAACTGAAGATATACTTTAAAAAGATATTATACATATAGTTGATAAGACTTCGTGTATTTAAGATTTACATTTAGTTACAATATAGTGGCCTTTCATGATAGGCAAGTAAATTTTGAACAATAAGGCATAAATAGTATAATAAATAGACTGTGCTTTATCAGCAGGAGCACTGAACAAATAATTCAAAAGGCTCTGAACCCATTCCTGTATAAGCTAGTAGCAAGTATCTCCAGTACTAGTCTGCTTTGCAGGTTTATTCTAGAAAAAGCTGGTATGGCACTCTCAATGTAGCTGCCCAGGGCACTGTATGTATTGTGTGACATGACTGCAGTGACACGTGCAATTCCCCACATAGATTCTGGTAACCTCAGCTTAAAGCCTGGTAACCTCAAGCTCTTTCAAAAAGTCCTCACTGTTTAGAAAACTCTCCTTCCATGGGAATTCATTTAAGATTCACTAGTGATGTGGAGGAGGCAATTAGAAATCTCTGATGCAGAGTATGTCCCAAATTTGACTTTTAGTTTGTTATTAAGATGAGCAAAGGGTTATGCGTGCCCAGGACACTTTTATGCTTTTTTCATTGTCAGGGTGGTTAAAACTTTCTCTTCTGTTTAGGCAATGACAGTAAATCCAGTACTGGGATCAAACCCTTATATGTGTACATGAACTTAAATCCTTTCATTTTCTGTCTTGGGAACGGTAGCCACGCATTGTGGAGTATGTAGGAATCACTGCATGGCATTCCAAATGCATCGCTGAAAATGTTAATTGGGAAAGAGCACCTGAATTCATTTTTATTTCCAGTAATCCTGTATCAGTAAACAGGGCCTCGTATGCTCTTGACAGAACAAACTACCACTGGTCAGAAAGTTTTGATGTGTCTGGCACTTAGACATATAATAGTGTTAGAATATTCACATTTTGGCCTTATGTTATAGCTTTCTTTACCATCTTAAGAGGCAGCAGTATGCCCTGAGTCTTCCTACTAGCTTCACAGCAGAAGAACAGAAAACTCAGAGTTAATTTAACCTTCAGACTGTCAAAGTAAAATAAACAGTTTTTTAAAATGAAAATAGCTAGTCTGGAATAGTTCACAGTGAAGAACTTCATTTTTTATTCATTCTCTTCATACAAGGTGAAGATCGTACAAGTGAATGTCTAATATTGTCCCTCTGAGGGAGTGTCATTGAAAGTACCACCTAGAATTAATGGTTTGATGATGCTGAACAAGCTAGAGAAAACCTTTCCAGAATGTAATGTTTTGTAGTGACAGGATTATTTTTAGGCAAAGATTCCGCACCCTCCCCCCCTCCCCCATCCCCCTGTATTTTCTTCATTCTATATAATGCTGTTCGTGCAATTAAATAGTGAGTTTAATTTTTTGGCAAAATAACCGTTCAGCAACAGTTTTCCAATAAGATTATTTTAATTGCCCATCGCTACCTGTAGTTACATGGAAGTTGGTATAGCATGACAATAAATCTCCTTTACCAGAAGAAAAAAGCAGGTTTCATTACCAAATGTCACCAGCTATGACTAAATACATGACAGTATGAGCCAAAGCCCTAGTTATGAGAATTAGCAGAAGAAATACAGTCACTAGTGATACTTTTATCAATCTTTAAACCATGATCAGGAGTCTGTGACACCTTTTTACCTGTCTTCTCAATTACTAAGCTAGTGAAAGCTACAGAATAGCAAATAAAAAGGAACATTTTAAATATGAAAATTTCAACAAAGTTCAACTTAGACAACAGAATGGAATTGAAATCTCCTACAGGAAGAAATCTGTCCCAAAACTATGGTAGAATCCTGTTGGCCAGTCAGTTTTAATTTTTTCTTGTTTTAGAAACATGGCAGAGCCGTAGCTGATCTGTACGGTTTTCAGGGCGAGTTAGGATGGAACACCATCATATACAATTTCAAGATGTGATGAAAATACTCAGTTGGATTGGCCAAAGAAAGACTGTTTCCTAGCAATTATACTGACAAGTTAACTGTGACTACAGAGAGAAACATGGCAACTGAATGATAAAGGTCTAACACAACTTCCCAGATTGACTTAGCCTATGAAGGCACTGGCCAGATTTACTGAGTAGCTCTGCAGATAAAATCCACAAGCTCCACTTAGGGACTGTAGATACCAGAGAAGGAACAATGAGCTTTGGTCCTTTCCTCCCACTGTGGTGACAGTTCATCCAATCTGTTAGTTCATTTGTACTAAAAGCAATGTAATTTGGTTCTCCTTCAAAAATATCAGCTAAGATAAAGTGAAACTGGAAATGGAACAATTTGCTGCAAGAGTTGCTAAATTCTGTCAGTCTTTCTTTGGAATGCTGGGGGGACAAAACGGGGATGCACTGAAGATTTCAGGATACTCTCTGGACTAGAGAATGATTGAACAGGATATGGAACATACAGGCAGGCACTTAGGAATCAGAAGAGGGAGGAGACAGAGAGAGGAAGGAGGGAAAGAAAAAAAAAAAGACATTAATAAAGGCTGTTCCTGATTTTTTAGACCTTAGGTTTAACCAGACACCACACCAGTCTCAGCATCTCTGAATTAGTGTTTCATTGAGGTGAGAGTTTACATAATTAATTTCAAAACAATAGTTTGGATGGAAAGGCAAATAATTAAACTTGCCACAGTTGTTCATGTTTAAAGATGAAAAATACCTGTACTAAAACATGCTGAGAATAGCACACTAGAATATGTTTTTTCTGACTAAGATTGCTGTAGGGCATTAAAAACAATCACAACACTTGCATCTGATACAGAGTCCTTTTAATTAATTAGTCAACAAAGGTCAGGTCTTGAGTCAATGCACCAGAGTCATTGGACTGGACTGGACTAAATCTAATTAATCTCAGTCTTACTATCAGGCAAAGATTTTTTGATAATGACTTCTAATAGGAAGAATTTCCTCCTTCAAAAAGAAGAGGAAATAAAAGATCATTCTTCAAAAACAGTTTTATATCAACATACATTATTATATGAAAACTGTGAGTACCATTTCTTATTTGAACTTCTGCTTTTTGACTTTCAAAATCTGTGACTGGTATCCCATGGAACTTTCCCATTTGCACCGATGGTAAAGGGAAACATTGAAGCCTGTTGACATGGTTTTCCAACTCTGCACATCACAAGGAAGGTCACTGCATTTAGCCCCAAATACTCATTTCACGCACACCAACTCACTCAGTTTTACTGTTGAACGTATTTTACGAAAAATAAGGAATCGTGATACTGAGGCTATAGAACTAATTCTGAATCTGCACACATCACACCCCACCCTTGGACCCTGGCTGGAAGAGAGGTCTGCCTGGAAGTCAAGAAAGCCAGAATGGAGAGAATCTTGCCTTTAATTCTTGTGACCTTTTTTTTTCATTCAAATTCACATGGCTATCTGCTTCTCCTTCAGAAGCTTACACTAGTGCTCTTCCAGGTTGAAGTTTCACATGGAATTAATTTTTCAAGCTTAGTGTCACATGTTTTTGAAAAATATGCTAAAAAAACAAGTTTTAGGGGGTTTAAAAATTTGAAAAGACATTAATTAAAAAAAAACCCAAGAAAACAAACCCTAACTAATTATGCTGGCTACTGTCAATGTGATAAGATGCATGCAAATTCTTCAGCTGTGGTTGTGCTACAGAAATTCCAGAGTGGGTGATGTCTGAAGCACCATCATTTAGTGCTACAGTTTACCTGCTAGTAAATGTGCATTTTTAATATCAAAGTTTTGATATATAAGCACAAGAAAACTTTGCAAGCCATTAAATTTCATTTTTATTACAATTGCTTAAATTAAAAATGACTGAAAGAACATAATAATAATTACATTCCTGGTTGAGTCCTTAGATGCCAAGTTATTCACTTGATATCAAAGTGTAAATATTTAGCTATTAAGAATTCCAGTAAATCCTCCTTATGACTCCTGTATTGAATCACAGAATGCTTAAAAACTTTTCCTTTTGATTTTGGTTCTCCCATCTTTCCATGATTCCATGATTCCATGATTTCTGTGATTCCATGATTTCTGTGATTCCATGATTTCTGTAATTATGACCAGTGATACAGTCTGGATTCTGTGCAAAGCAGAATTGTACTAGCCTTGTTCAGGGGAATTACTGGTTTTGCCCAGATATATTATTGTGAAACTACAATTAATTCCCATTTAATTACACATTGCAATCTAACTGTACAGTAGACTTGAGAATATATTTTGTCAGCGAATGCTGATAATTGATGAGAAAGTACTGAATATACCAGTTTAAAATATTTTTCTGTAGGAAAAGTAATTTGTAGGCCAGACTGTGGTGGAAAGTATGGAGACTTGTTCTAGCCATAGAGAAATGCAGGTTTCTGTCCTGGGAAATTCAGGTTCAAGTATCAGCTCTGATGACTGTTGTACAAAAAATTCTCAACAAATTTCCCATTCAGAATTGCCACTGATCTCTGGGATATGCTTCTGCCATAAGAATGAGTGTTGATGTTAAGAGCTGAAGCCTCAGCTCTTAAACTAGCCTGACTTCAGGTTAGAACAGGGAAGAAAATGTACTTTTGTCTGATATCTAGGACATGTGTTTAAGTCCTCCTTTGTCATTATCTCATATCCTGTGTGAATGCTTTGAGGACTTGGTGTTGACTCTGGGTGCCTGTGGCCCCTTTCCTCCTCTTCATAGAATCACTGAGGGCAATCATCTTGCAATCAATTCTACTACCAAACCTCAACTGTAACATCCTTCAGAGTGAAACTCTTCTGTTCTTTCCTTGATGTCCATTTTTAATTTAACAATGTATTTTCTGAACAACACTCAACTCTGTCTTTGCCTATCATTGTGGCCCTTTCATTGTTTCACATCTCACTTAGCCATCATCATGTCCTTTTGCTGACTGGGAATTTCATCATGTTGAGAATAGGAATAAGCTCAACCAGAACTCTTCTGTCTGCCACACTGACCCCATTCTGTATGTAGCTGTTTAGTGGGAGGAATGCTGGTGATGTAAACCTCGTATATGTGCCTCCGTACTCCCTGTGGCTCTCAGCTGTTTTGTGCTTACGGCTAGAGGATTTTGTGCTTCAGCAATCCACAGCCAAAAGGAGGATCCTTAGGTTCAGTGAAAAAAATTGTGGGATTTGCAGTTCAAAGGCTGCCCTGATTTATACTGGGAACTGAATTATTCCTCAAGTATTAGAGGAAAAAAAGATATGACTAGAAGCTACCCTCCTAGCTGCACAATATGGATTTGTACTCTATACAGTGGGATCTCTTCCTGTTTCACTAATAAAACAATTCCCTGCATGCCTAATAAAACAATTAAACCTTCTTTCTTGCCATCCAGGTCTACTGGTATCACAAGCTTGGTTATTGCCCTCCTTGTCAAGCAGTGAAAAAACTGCTCATTCTGGGTTAAATGGCTTAAGGGCTTCTGCATGTACCAAATGCAATTTTCCCAAGGTATGTTTGTATGAATTACAATACATCATGCTGTATTTCATGTCTATATAGGGCTGTACATAGATTTAATAACTAGATTTAAACACTTTTTTCGTATCTCTGCAAATGGAAATATGAAGGGGATCTATTTGCCACAAAGGGCAAACTAGTCTTGTCCTTTATGTTTAAAGGAGTGAGATGGTGGTTTGTGAGTTACAGCTCACCAATGAAACAGCTGGAGCTGCAGCTTGCAAATGAGCATGAATGGGAGAGAATACTGGTTTTTTGGTTGTCACTATACGGATATAAAAGGCTTCTCTTTGTTCTGTCTAGTATTGAAGTTTCCATTTTCTGTAATAAAATACATGCCCTTTACATCAGACAGATTGTTGTTAAGGTAGATTAAGAATTTGAACAAAGTAACACAATTAAAAATAGAGGGTACCTTGTACTCTGGTTATATAACACTTAAAATATATACAGTGGAAAGTTCTCGTTCAAGGCACTTACTCAGCGGTCTGCAAGATCACTTGTTTGAGGCAACAGAATAAATATTAAATAATATCTACAGATTAACGGTTTAGGGCTTGATCCTATAAATATTCCTATGAGCAATCCAAATGAAGTAATTTATTCCTAAATGATTCTTTCTAATAGCTTTAATAAACTATAGTGGCTGTATTATAAAAATACACTATTTTTTTGAATACTTTTCCATTTCCAACGCATGGTGTCCCCTGCCAGCCTCCCCATTGGCTTCAGGAAGCAAGGAAGCATCATAACTGGTTTCTTATATTGTGGCTTGTTTCTTTTTTTTCCCCCAATCTGTGAAAAATCCCAGTCCTGTGAAATGCATTGATTAATGCCAGTGAAACCTGCAGCATTGGGCCCTTGTGGGAGTCGCCAAATCACGGCAAACTGAGCATTAAGCTTGCAAGTATTGCTTTGTGGCTGCCACCATTTAGGCCAGATTGCACCTGCCAGCAGTTCAGACTGGTGGCACCCAGTCTTCACCTATGCAGAGCAGAGGCTGACGTGTGAAGCGTTGGGCCATGGGTTCTGTGGTGGCTAAGCAGAGGCATGAGATGCTCCCTCAGTCTAAAGGTGAGATGGTTACACATAGGGCTAGCCTTACTCTTCTGAATAAATGAGCGACGGCACGGCTGACAGGCCATGCAGAAGCACTACTGCCCCAGCCAGCCCTTCTCCTGCTTTGAAGGCCCAACCAGGCAATAGCCGCGCAGGGACCTCCTCCCCTTATCGGGGCAGGTAGGCAGTGAGTGTTCTGGGCGATCGGGAAGGTCGCTGCGCAGGCCCCTGCGGTGAGCTCCGGGCAGCCCCACCGCCCCACCCGCGGAGGGGCCCGGCGCGGAGGCCGGGGGCTCTCAGGAGTTCCCCGCGGCGCGGCTCCCGCGGCCGAGAGGCGCGCAGGTACTGGCCTTCGCTGCGGGGCCCTGCGGATGGGAAGGGCCGCTCGCCTTGCCGCAGCCCGCGGAGGCTGCACTGTGCTGGCTGGAGGCCCCGCGGGCGCCCTGCCGCCGGGGCCTGGCCGGGCCGGGCGGGGCACGGAGCCCGGGGCCGGGCAAGGGCAGGCTGCCGCCTGCTGCCGGCCGCGGCGCGGGTAATCACGCGTCCCCCTCTCGCTGCTGATTTGCAAGAGCAGATTAATCAGAGCGCGCGGCTTGATGAAATTTGCTGTTATTGTGCCCATTTTTAGCAACATCTTTTATTATCTTCATTATTCATTTACAGGGGACCGGCATCAATTATGCAAATGAGTTCACAGACTTTGCAGATTACTTCATTTGCCACTATTGTTTGTGGAAATTTAATTATTAAATATTATTAAGCTTGCGTTTTCTTCAATTTTCCAAGGCTTAGTTTCATTTGATTTTTCCTCCAGCTGCTCTCGTTTCCTTTCAGTGCCAAAACAGCTCCTCATCAAAGCGGCTCTGGCATGTGAAGACCAAATAAAATCTCCTCAATTTAATAATTTTGATGTTAGTCCCTTGTTCTCAGCTGCTTGCTCAAAGCAATGCAGAGAGAAACGCAGAGCACATTCAATTTAATGAGCAGAAATTGAATTCAAGTTTGTTCGGAATTGACTTCAATTAAGCAGAGTCTTAATGATAAATTAATCTCTTTTCTTTATTCCCTAGAATTTGTTTTTCAAAGTAGGAGATTGGACTACATTGAAAGACCAAATAAAGAATACCAATTTTAACTAGATTATGGAACCGATAGCAAAATTTAATTCTTTATAGTAACGTACTTGGACAAATACCATTCACTCTATGGCATGTATTATAATTTATATTCATTGTTACCACTCACACTTTCATGGCATGGATAAAATGGCAGTTCAATTAAATATGGGCTTGTAATAGACTTCAGAGTTTTAATCTTTATTAAGAAACTCTAATTGAATGCATAATTAGCTTTTCAGGGTCTAGGAAACTAGGTTTAATATCTATGTGGGCTGAAAACATAGATCAGGCTTTTTTTAAGAGGATTTTTTATGAGTTTATTTTTTAGGAGAAATTATCTAGTAACATGGCTTGTATAAAAACAACACATTTTAACTTCATTGCAAGAAGCTATGTATGGAGGAGCAGTATCAAGCTTTTTTTGTGCACTTGTGAATGCCCAAGGACAGCCCTTCTTGCATTATGGGTCAGTGGTGGGTAGCACAACCTTCTTTGTTCAGAGCAACTCAAGAAACCTTGTGCCTGTCCCCAGTATAACATGTAGGCAAAACATGATGATGCCTATGAATAGTGGTGGGACTGTACCCTTTTCATGCTGTGTTACATGCAGTTCTACCACACTTAGTCACCTTAATACCTCCATTATTTTCCTCTGTGCTATTCACCATCAGGATCAAGCTCTTTATTTTGCATTTTATGAGAACGTGATGGTTTTTTTGGGAGTGGAGAGTCATTTGGGTGCCTGCTCAAGGTTTTCAAAGACAATCAAGCCTATTCACAATGTCTTGAGATGAGTCATCTCATGATAATTTCAAAAATTATCAATGACATGAGATTGATCCGTTACCCCTCTACTCAGTGAAAAAAAGAGAAATCTACACTGCTGGTTATGGTTGAACCTCTGAGAACAGTGTTGGATGAGGGATATTTCAAGCCAATGTCTGTATTCATATTTATGTTTATAGATGGATTTTCTATTAATTTTAGAGCTAGTATTTGTGCTGAATACAATCATGTTATCCAGTGATGTCTCAGGTAGCGAAGGAATTTGCAGTAAGATTAATTACAAATTCAGGGGGGTGTCAAATTCTGTGCTTCTGGATTTCAGTTGAGAGAGTGGGTAAGCTCTGCCAGCCAAGAAGCATTCAGACCTGTGCTTTACCTACCCATGTGTTCTTTGGTTCCTGGACTCTGAGCAAAGGTATACACTGTTTTTTTTTAAATAAGGAGTAATAAATTGAACAATTTCCTTTAGACACCTTTTACAGTCTGCACTGGACTTGTGAGCACCTCCCACTGTGTGTCCAGCACTGGTATGTTTCTGTTTCCCTAGAGTTTCCTGTTACATTTTCTTGGTGTAAAGCATCAAGAGCCTGCCAACAGACTCTTTGCATGCCACACAGTTGAAAATATTTATTAAGGCAATATGTTTGTTTTTACAGATCTGTGAGATTAAGTTTTATTGATTTAAGGATACCCATGTTCTGAAGTGTATGGGGCTCCAAAGATTTGGTTTCCATTTTCTGAATTATTTTTTCTCAACATATTCTTTTCTATTTGGGAAAAAGGATCAGAAATTTACTAAGAGTGATAAAGAAAGGTTGGTTTGTTAAAGTGTCCACATATTCTACATTACAGAACTGCAGTTACTTAGAAAGAGATGGAGTAAATGTATTTACAAGAAACTGCAGTTGTGGTTCGTACATAGCTGTGTGCTTTCGTGTAGGAATCAGTCCATGTGTTCCAGTAGGCATAGACCAGATTTATAAAAATACCGAGGTGCTCACGGTCACAGAAAGCCTTGCAAAGGTGAGAGATGTCAAAGCTCCATCAGTCTTTACAGCCTACGTGTCTGATTAAACGTGGTTTTAGGGATGACACTGTAGGTGTCACACACACACGTTCCAACGATTGATTACATTATAAAACATCTACAAAGAAGTCATTAAGATAGTGTTCCTGTTAGAAATACCTATACCATAATAGCCCTGTGGTATTCCATATTCCCTTGTATATCACTGATTCTCTTATCAACTTCTTCAGTGCACAAGCATTAAAGGCTTTTTATTGCATATAGATCTTACAAGTTCACTTTAAGGTCTGACCATTAAACCAAGCTCTTTCCATCTATTTGTCATCATTTGTAGTAATGGTGCTGCAGTTAGGTGCCTCCCTTCTGCAGTCCCAGTGTTGTCTGATTAGACTCTTGTTGACACCTGTGCAGATCACACTAGTATCTTTTCCTTTCATCTGAAAAAGCCCTACAGGGCCCTATATGTGGTACAGTGAAACAGTTTCTCAAAGTTACTTGTCTTATGTACAAAGGAAGACCATATGTCAAAACAGCGTTTTTTTTTTTCCCTTAAACTGACTTTCCCCATTTCAGAACTGAATCAGATCTCAGTGAACATGTCCTTTCTTTTGCCTCTAAGTTAAGAGTACATTTTCCCAGGAGGTTTGGCTTTTTTTGAATCTCTCAGGCAGAAATGGGATGACTCCATAAGCAAAATTCAGCCAAAGCAGTAACTTTCCTAGAGAGGAAAGGAGCCGTAAGAACAACTTCAGCTAGTGGTATGTTCTGATTCTGGGCTGCAGAAATACTGTGCATGAATTAACATGCCCTTTAAAACAAAGTTCAGTTCTTCTACAAGAGAAATTTGACTCAGTTTTGGCTATACTAATGAGTGTAGTAACTAGCAAATTATCTGGTTTGGCTGGAAGCTCTAACTCCCTACTTCTCAAAGAAGGGTGAGCCAAGAAGGTAAAGGGAATCAGTTGTTATTTGTTCCTTCAAGAAAGATGCAAGGGGGAGAAACAGGTCACTTTCCTTAGATTACCCTTTGCCTGTGTGGAAGAGCACTGGTTTGTTGGTCTTTCCCACCTACATTATACATAATGCTCCACTTACAAGAGATGTATTACTGTATGTTATTATTCTGAGTTTATTTTCTGGAGATTGCAAAATAATACATTTATTATGATCAATATTTTACAGCTTTAATTAATTTCTTACAAGACAGTATTGTTTTCAGTGCCACTCTTTTCTACTCCGTTTTTCTCTGCACACATTTTCAACAGTCCTGATGGTAAAAGCATGTAGCAAAGTGTAAGGTTAAGTATTCAAAAGGTAAGAAATGTCACACTTATAAAATCCCTTTAAGAGGCAACTCTTGACTACATTGTCAGCTACTTTTTCTGAAGTACAATTATCATATCACTTTAGATAATGTTGCATTTTGTGCTGTTGAGCACTTTGTATATGCCAGAGAGTCTGGCAAATCAATTACCTGTCGCAGCTTTTCAGAGTGCACAAGCCCAATCTGCATTCATGACTGTTGCAGTCTCTCCCCACCGCTCTGTGTTCTGTTCCCCTGGTCTGAGGCAAAGCATGAATTCGCTGATCCACCAATGCCTGAGTACTGTCTAGTGAATAATTCTGTAAGTCACAGCTGGCTTATTTCACAGGTTTATTCTACGTTGCAGCTATGAGCATACGTGTTTCAAGCCTGGCTGAGTAGTTGTATTTATCTTTATAGGACAGAACAAATCCCTATTCTTGATGTATTTTTGTTTTCTAAGAATTGAGAAAATGTTCTAGAAATACTTTTTTTCAGCTAAAACCTAATGTTGATAATGGGTTGGGCACTGTTGTTGCATAATTTGACTACTTGTCAGATACATTGACAAGCTTAGAATACTGTGAGATGGGACTTGCATTTCTAGGCTACCTGTGCTTGCAGCTCAGTTAGCTTCAAAGTAAAATCTCATCTCAAAATTGAACTTAAGGCAGCATTGCTGCTGGTTAAGAAAAGTCTACAGTATATGACTGCTGACTAAAATAATAAAATATTTCCTGAAGAGAGATGAGAATTTAATCATATAAAAGTCTGTCAGTAAAGACATACGAGGCCATTACGGCAATGAAAAATATTATATGATATTACATCTGTCTCTGAGTTTGTGGGAGAAAAAATAGGATATTGACAAATAAGTGATTATGTAATAGGACTATACTGTAAAGTATACACAAAAGGTGTAGAGCTAAAAAGATTTTGTGTTTCTGGCCTGAGTCATGTGGCATTCCTAACGTCGTTTTCTGAAAAGTCTCAAAAGTTGAATTTCTTTCACTATGTAAAGAAAAAAATACTAAAAAGCAGAGTTCCATTATGTGGAGTTACTGGCTCATGAGTGTAGAAGTCTTGGCTTCACGTGCTTTAAGGAGATTTTCCCCTTTTCTGTAAAATTTGATGCAGATTTTATTGCAGAAGGGCTGTGGTTTTTCTGGAAGCTCGTTTCAATCTTCTTCAGTAAGTAGCTTCCTTTATGTAGGGCCTTCTCATGGAATATGTGGAAGAGGGCTATTATGGAAGTTTTCAGTGAAGGGGAGCCAAGGTCTCTTTTCTCAGTTTTTGTGTGAATTGAAGTCTTGTCTAGAGAGAGGAAAAAATTACCAGGCCTTGCAGCCCTAGTGGCATACTCTACTGAAGACAGGGTAAGAAAAGTGGGGCTTCTGCAGCTGTGATTTTGTCAGGGCTTTCTCTGTACACAGGCCCTTTGATTGCTTAATTCAATTGTTTATAAAGATCATTAGCCTCTCTATGGTTCACATTCTGTGTAGGTATGTCCTAAGGTGCATAATGCCTGAATTCTGCTTTCCATTATACCCTTCTGAACTAAAGGACGTGCAATTAGATATACTACTAATTTATGCCTGCATAAGCAAACCCAGATATTTCCCCTCAATAAATATTTCTGAGCTGTTTGGAGAGCATGTTGTAAACAGCACTCTGTAGAATAAATGCACATTTTTCTCTCTTACCCATAGCTGTGTAATTTTAGTTGTAGCCCCTTGCTGGAATATCAGAAGTGTAGCAAGAGTCACTGGAATGAAAACTTACGTAAAAGAAGTATTTTGGTGTTCTTTAAAACAGTAACTTACTGTTGGTTTTTCATCTCTGTTTTTATGGTAGCTGTCCTTAAAATCACTGTTTTGCTTGTTTGTGTCAAATGACTGCATTGCAAGTTATATTTTGTTACTGCCTACCGCTGGGTTTCTTCCACCTTCCCTTGGAGCATCTTCTCTGCAGGAGATAGGATGTTAGACTAAATGGCCTGTGACTCTGAGCATATATGGCAATTCCTACAGTCCTAAATTTGTATATTATATTGGAGCTTTGAAACTCTTGCATTACATAGGATATGGTTGCATTGCCCCAGGGATACAGAGCTGAAGTACCAAAGGAACAAATTAGCAGGATGTCACATTAAAATAATTTTTCAACTGTAATTTAGGTAACTAGATTAATGTGAATTAATTTAGGAATACTTAAATATAACATAATCACACCTAAATGATGTACAATATAAACAATAATTAAGGTAGAAAAATCAAATTTGTGTAAAAAGCAGTCTAGACTTTCAATGTTTGTACACCTCAAATACATTTGTTGAAAAGGAATAGAATTGGAAGGGAATGCTTTCAATTCCAAATTATGTAGTAAACATAGTGCAGCCTTTCACTCTTCGAGTCTTTCTGTAGGGAATTTTTTCAAAACCTGACATTTTCTTCTGGCTCACTTTCCATCACTGGGGCTGGCCAAGCCCTCCTGTCCAGTAGAGAAAACTGTTGAATTTCTGGTAAGAAGTCATGCGAATGCAATCTATTATCATTATTCCTGAAAATACACTTATTGTCTGATTTTTTTGGGTTTTTTTGTTTTTTTTAAATACATGTGCTGTGGTTCTGTTTTGTAAAATATTTAGCAAATGGCACATAAAGTTGGTAACCATATATAACAGTACTTTTTGATATGCCTGTTTTAACTGCAGAGAAAGTTTTAAGGGTGAAATGCAGAGAAGTGCCAGAAGAAAAAGAACATTTGAAGCTTATGACATAACTGAAATTGATTAAATAGTATGATTAATAATGTGGAAAAACTCATTTTCAAATAGTTTGTGAAAAGCGAGGAATTCCATTCACTGTAATTCATAGGTCAGGTTACCCTGGGAGTGTTAGCACTATTAATTCAGCCTGGAGAAATAGCAAAAATATCTATTTTCCTTTTTCCCGTGAACAGATTTCTTATACTTAATAATTTCCTTAGAAAAAGTCCTGTTTGTCCATCCAGGCACCAGAAATCCTTGGGAGTCTGTTTGCACAATGGTCAACATTCTGTACCATTTCATCTCATTGCAACACAATTTTAAAAATTATTATTTGATTAATGATTTTGGTGATTACTAAATCACTGTGTTTGTGAAGAACTGAAGTGAAAACTCAGAATCACACTGTCTGGAGTTTGATGCTACCTGAAAAAGCAAGGACATCCATAACCTGATGACAACTTGCTGTTTGAACAAGTGAGCAATTTTGTTAAGGTTTAAGACTTAAGGCTCTAGGTGGTGATTGCAGTGGATTCCGTGGTACAGCTTCCAGGAAGTTTACCTAATTTCAGTAATTCTGTTTTATTTCACAGAACAGACTCAGCAGTTTCCTGTCTGCAAACTTTCTCCCCGTTACTGAGCAATCAGTTGGTTGAAATACAAGCTACTGACACATAAGGGGAACATACGGGTGTTTAATCAAGACTCTGCGTAGGTGATAAATGAACCGCTGCAGAGTACAGCTTACTACTCTGTGCGGTGCCTCTCAATAGAGAATATTCAGTGCTCTGCCAAAAGTTTCATCATGTGAACTTTTGGATCCAGAGCTTTTCCAAAACTCTGCTTAATTGGTGAGGGAGATTCAACACTATGCATGAACATCAGATTGATTTATAGCCTATTCAACACTACTAGCGTGGTAGTTTTGCAAAGGATGAGATCATAAGCAAGCAGAGAATTTGTCCTAATTAAATTATATATGTATACTGTAGCTAATATGCAAACAATCCAGAAGTAAAACAAGAGAAGTCATTATTAGGTTCTGTTCCTCTGAAGCTCATTTTGTTTGCTGTAAATGCTCATCTTATAAATGCCATCGAGATATCTGCCCTTAAAAACCCTGCTAAAGAAAAAGATGAAAGTAATTATTACTTGAACTCTTTTAGACCTGAATCACAAGCTCTTTTAAAGGCAATGTAATGAAATGAGGAAAATTAAGATAGTGGGTGAAGAGAACATGAGTCAGAATAAACAGAATACAATAACTTGCACAATGCCAACAAAGGAAATTTCTGCTGAAGCTGATCTGCACTCTAATTTACATTCATGGAAGCGTCAGTTTGCTGTGAGCATGGGGTGATGTGGTGTACAGAAGGCAATTGCTGTCCTGAAGTGCATTTCCCACATAACTGATAAAAAAATCAGTCTTGCTAAAAAAGGAAGTGACAATCCATGTACTTTTCTAGTGCTCACTGCAGATTTTTTCCTATCAGACGTGGGAGTTACAAATGGAAGTGTATGCATGTCTAGGGACAGTGGTGTCAGTGAGGTGAGTCACCTCAAAAGAGAACAGTTGGTGGAAGTGCTGCTTTCTTCTCCTCGTAGGAGGAAGGGCCAATTGGTGGCTGAATATCTCCTTCGTTAATAGGAAGCTCGTTCAGAGAATGTCTGAGTCAGCTCTCTTTTAAGCCTGCTTCTAAAACAGATTGCCCGATGCCTATCCTGGAGAGAAGCTGTCCAGGAGAAGGTTTGTGTATGATACCAGCTGCTTTTTCTGTGGATGAATTAACTTGTTTTTGTTCCATCAGCACAGCAACTTTCATCAGCATTCAGCTCTTAGGAAGGAAAACGTTTTAGACTGTGACCGAGGTGGTGCCTGTTACCCACAACTTCTGTAGCATTAGCCTTTGTTATTAACTGGCAAAATCTATTTTCCACTTTAACTTCTCAGTAGTAAGTATATTATTCAAGACCAAGACTTGAGGTACGTAAAATAACCGGCAGTATCATACCCATTAAGCTGTCAGTTTTCAGCAGGGCACTCATGATATTACCGATGGCTTCCTGTCTTCCTGACTCCCTCCAACAATCTCCTCTCCATCAGCTGCCTCTCTTATGCCCCAGAAACGGCTGTCAGTGGCCTGCCGGATGGCTCATTTGACATGTCTGTCATGTTGTGAAGTGTGTGTAGGAGCTAGATTAAATGAAGAGAAAGCTAGCTCATCTGACTGCCTACCGAGGAGCTTCAGGTCAGGGAAAGCTTTCTCTACATTAGAACTGCAGTAATTGGCGGAGGAGAAAGTAGAAGGAAAGGACAGCTCTGCAGTAAGGTAGGGAGAGGAGGGCAGCAGAGACTGGATGGAGATGGCTGAAGTACATATGCTGTTGGAGTACAGGAATAATAGCTCCCTTCAGTGCCACATTGGAGTCTTTGGGATCTTTTAAGGAAATCATTTACTGTCAGCTTTTTCAGCCTCAGTCTTTTAGCACAGTCTTCTCCTGATGCTTGCAGGCATTAACTCTTCCTGCTTCTGGAAGGTTGGAAGGAGAAAACAGAAGGGGAGTGTAGAAAGGATGAGTTTTATCTGCCCCTGGATAGAGAGAGTGGGGCACCTTTCCCCTCCCTTCCCAAGCCCGAGTCTTTTTGTGGAGCTCACAGTAGGTTATAGAAAACTCATCTGAATAATTCTGTGCTCTATGGGTATCAGCTGCTTTGTTCAGTAGATTTGTAATGCTCCCAGATATGGTGGTGAGGTGAGCAGTGAAAATCTCTGGCACATTTTTAAGTAAAATAAGAGAGAGCGCAGCACTTAAAATTACATTAATGAAAAATCATCCCTGGAAAATAGTGGAGTTATTTTTATGCAAGTGTAGATTTTTTGATGCCAAGACAATAAAGAGAAACCACAATTTGTTCCATTAAGCTTGTATCATATTGTCAGCACTTGCCCATATGGAAAACATATAAATTGTCATGAAAACATGAAAATGGGACAATTTGGTAATGTTTTGAGTAGACTTTATAAATATCATATGTATTTTTAAATACATAAGTGATGCAGTTTTGAACACAAAAGAACCACAGTTGTGGCAGCCAGATTTTGCTGTGTTCCCAGAGCAGCAAAATTAGCAGAGCTGCAAATGCAGTTATTCAAAAGTTGAAAATCTAGAGTAAGTCAGAAAAAGTATTAAGCGATTTGGTGGGAAACCAGTAAAAGCTAAAAAGGGCACAAATACGTGTTCTTTTTTCTCACCGGAGGTCAGTTTGTGTGTGCACTTCCAGATATAACTGAGGTTTTTTTACAAAGACTCAGGCATTGAGCCTGACAGCTGACTTTGTAACTGGAGCAAATCTTCAGTTCATGGGTGGATGAAGTAGTGGTATGGTTAGGCAAAGGGCAGAAATGTGGGCAGCTCTAAGATCTTTCACCCCATTGTGTGCTTGTATGGGTCTGTAAAGTATGAAGGCTGGGTCCACAGGTTTATTCTTAGCCCTGCTATTAAATAGGACAGTTGTACAGTATATCAGAGCCCAGCAGGTATGAATGGAATTATAAGGCTATGCATTAGCTGAGAATCTGGCTCATTATGCAAAGAGGGGAAGAATCCAAGACATCTTTGCACTTTTTTTCTCTTACCTTTTCCCACTAACTGTCTTTCTCTTAATTCCCGTCGTGATGGTCTCAGTTTTGGGAAAAATATCTTTGCTAACACCAGCGCTGTTGAGTATTATGGTGTGTCTTCCAGTAATTGATGCAGGCTGGAAACTAGGAGGTGTTTGGCAATGAGAAGTGTTATTTTGGGATCCAGTTGGCCTGGGATTCCTTCACACAGGGTAATCATCCAGTAGCTTTCTGCCAAAATCCTTACTGACTTGATTCCCTGTTTATAGAGTCAATTAACATTCCTTTCTTTCCCACCTTGTATAAGCCCTTCTGTGTGAAGTCTAAACTCTCCAGAGCACATTGCACATGCCTAGCAGAGGTGTTACAGTACTATTCCAGTGCAGTTCCTAGTGTATTAGCTTGTAATTCAGTAGAGCAGGTTCTGGGCCTTGAAAACAATGTCACCTGGTTGTACTTGGCTTACCCCTTGGCTCCTGGGGTGCCATCTGAATGAGAACAGCCTACGTCTCCTCCACGAAGGCCTGCTGGGTGTGCAGAACCCACCCATCTGTTGCTTCCTGTGGGTCTGTGACCTGCCAAACAGGGGTACTCCTTCACTGGGGAAGCTGTGCTTCCTTCTGTGGGTTTTTTTACTGGGTTTCACCCTGGTGCTATGAGAACTCAAAATGCTAATACTGTTAAGATACATAATAGAGGGATTCTGTGTTGAAGCCTCCTGAGAGGGAGGAAAGAGAACATGCAATTAAAAAGTAGTAATTCTTGCTGTTAGTGACAGTGACAATAACAGTAATGTCTGTCTTTTAAACACATTTGAGGAAAAGTCTTGATGATTCATATTTATATAGAAAACAATATTGAAACATTTACTTCATAGCTAGTGGCCAAGGGATAAGATAAAATTCTGGTGCTGTATTTATATTGTGTTTTGCAGACATATCTAATCTTCAGTGGCATGAGAAATGTTGTAGAAAAGTATGTCATAAAAAATTGCTGCAGCATCATACTTAAAAAACTGTCCTCTAGAAACCAGGTCAACTTTTCTCTGTAGCTTATGGTAATACATACAGACACTACAGAGTTTTTTATATCTTATAATGGAGATAGTATAGATAATAATATACTTTCATCTGTTACTTTTATCAGATTGTCTTATCTCCTTCGTGGCATCAAAAGCATGTGTTCAGAAAGATTGAGACAGAAGTCTCTGCTTTATTTAATACCCGCGCTAAGGGTCTGATGCTGTTACACTGAAGCGAGTGGAGGTTTCTGTCCTTGACGGGAGCAGAAGCAACTGTGAATCCTCCTCACAGCGCTTCATCAGTGCTCTTTACAGTATGCACGTCCAGAATGGAGACTGACCCCTCAAATAATGAAAATACCATTATAATTGAAAAGACGTTAGTGCTGTAACGTCTTGTTAGTTGCTTTGTTGGCAATTAACAAACCTGCCAGTTCTGTTCTGTTCTGTACAGGTGTCTGTGTGACCTGCCAGTGTTACAGTATCTGAGTTCTGGCAACACAATGAATTCAAAGTAGCGTGCATATACTTTCTCTTTGCTTTCCAAGTCATTCGGGGGAAAAAAAAGCTTTATTCGGGGTTTCAAAAAATGATTGTCTTGTTGGAGAAGTGATAGTGCGAGGCATTAGTGAATGGAACTATTCTCCAGTTTTCCCATTTGGATGCGAATGAGGAGGCTTTGCTTCCCCCAGACACAGGTTTAGTGGAGTTCATTTGGAAGAAGGTGCTGTTTATGTCTCCTGCAATTGTCCCAGTTCACCATGTGATACTGATTCTTCAGCCTATGGTATGTTAACAATTCTTTAAAGATCCTTTTGTATTTACTTAGGAATTCCAGGAAGGGGATTAAAGTTTTAGAGAATCTACGAATAAAGTATTTGGCAATGCAGCGGACAATAAACTTCTGCATTTGGTTTGAGGGGAAAAATATGAGTAATTTCATAACATTTTCTTTCATCCAACAGCTGCTTTTGACTCTGTATGGTAGCAGCAATTGGCTGAAATAGTAACTGTCTTTTTGTGAGGTCTTTAATATGGAATAATTTTTTCCCTGCTCATCACATTATTGCATATTTTTAATTTCCTATAGGCAGGAATGTTCCTGAGAGACTTTGTTTGGTTGATCCTAGTTGTTTGCCCATCTTCATCTTCCAAGGAGGTTGAAGATCAGCTATAAGTGATGCTCTAAGATCTTTTTTATGCTTCCAGGGTAACTGCTTATGTGTGTAATACTACTTAACTTTAAAAGAAAGAAATTAAATAGGTGGTATTATTTTCAAGCCAGACTTCTCAAGCACCTATGAGATCAGACTGATTGTGAATCAGTTTCTCAGAAAGGTTTTAGAAGGTCAGCTCATGTAGGCATCAAATTATCTAGGTATTTCTTTCAATTTCATTGATTTCCTGAGTTGGAAAACTCAGTCACATCAGTAGGCTTGTGAGGCCATGCTTCTTGTAGTTAGAATTTTTGTTTCCCTAGACCTGGGCAGAGGAACAAACTGAAAAATACTCTTGTAAAATAGTTGAAATTTAAATTAAATTCATAAACCTTCTATTGATCTCATTAAAGAAGTTTGCATTTTATTTTATCTGACTTTTAAAATCTTTACAATTTTCAATTTGGTATGTAGTTGGGGAGTACAATGGCAGCCAGGATTTTTATCTTCTTTTTGGAGATATTAATAAAGATTTTTAATTTTAAAAGGACATCGCTTTTGAAAATGCTTTTCGGGTTCAACATCCGGCACATCGCCAGTTCTCTAGATCTCTTTAAACCTTTGGTGAGATTTCTGTGCTGTTATTGATGGAGGTATAGAGAAAATATTTTCTTAGTTTTCTGTTGCTTTAAGTGGCAGAGGATATCTGTGGTGAGTCATGGAGGAGTTTAGCTGTGATATGTTACTAAAATGCATTTTGGCAGAGGATGGAAAAGTAACTACTCAGTCTGTTGTGAAACAAGAGAGTCTTTCAATCCATTGTTGAAAGTGCTCACAGTTCCCATTTCAAGGCAAGTCAAACAATAAGAGTAGTGAGCAAAGAAAATTAATGTGTATCTGGAATACTTTAATTAAAAATAATAATTATAATGGACCCATGGCGCTCGTGAGTTCCTGTTTTCTTATTGTTGATTGATTCTGCTAAATTTTACTCTCACAGCAAATTATGTTGCTGTTCTGTTACATTTAATATTTGATTACTGAGAAATAGTGAAGCAATTTAAATGGGACTTCTATGAAGAAGAGAGCTCTGGTTTTGAACTGAAACAATATCCTTTATTTTAAAGATAGTTGTTTTGGTAGAGGGATTTTATAATTAAAGATTTCACCATAAAGATCGTAAGCAAGAATTAAATTCTTTGGATGGTAGCTGGGAAGACTCTCTTTTGAAAGCATAAAGTAAATGGTGACATCCAGGAAATGAAAATGCAGGCTTGGTAAAAAGAGTCTAAAGAGAGTGATTATGGAACAATTTCTCCATATGAAATTATTTCCCATACAGGCTTGGCTTCTGCCCACAGGTTCCCATGCTAATACCAGTTATTCTTTGTCCTGGAATGCTGTGTTCCTTCTAAGCACGCTGTCAGCTCTACTCCAAGAAGCCCCTTTCTGTTGGTAGGATAAGCTGGTTGTGTACAAGCTGCTGCAGTCTGGAAGGCTGCTCTTCATTTTCTGCCAATAAAGTTAAATTGCACATGTTTTTTGTTACTTGATGCACATCCTTTAAGATGGGACAGATCTCTTTTCTCTGAATCTGTAACTGTAGCACAAACTGTAATTTTACCTTAATTTGCAGTGATTCATGTATTTTACACTACAGTCCAGAATGATATAGGGATCCTGGCAAGAAGAGGAGAGTGACTGTCAAACTGCCTTTACTAAGAAACCTTTAAAGTAAAGTATGACGTTGCAGATATTAAGGTTTATGAGAGTGGCAGAGGTTGCTATCAGAGCAGCAGTCTTTAGGACAGGATTGTAGTTCGAATGTCACAGTTTACTGAAAACAAAGATAAAGCAATGGCTGATTTAAGAACACTGCCTTTTCCTTACATGTTCAGTAAGACAGGGAAAGTGGCTCAGAGCAAATTGTATCTAATTCTGAATCTTTTCCTCCAAAACTTGAAGAGAATCCAAACAAACTGATGGGCTACAAGTAACATGACATGACCGCATTTCCTTTTTTTAATGTTTCCTAAATTCCTGGTGGATGAAGAGGTTGTGCAAGAGCCTACAGTCGTTACTGAGTAAATGTGATGGCATTTCTTACCTTTGACCAAACTTGAGTCTTGATACTGGCCATCAGTGGACTCAAGTCTTTGACTAAACTTATGCATATTTTAAAATTTACTGGTTGGAGTGGCATATGTGAAAAGATATTTAGAATTTGAGCCTCATTTTCTTCATTTAGAGAAGTGGCAGCAATATGCAGGGCTGCTCACGTGTCTTCAGATGGTTCAGTTGTGGCATACAAGAACTAGTGGGAGATAAACTAGTTTTGCTTACTTGAGCAAGGAGGAGAGGATATATCACAGGCCTCTGAGGGAAAAAGGGATTGCTGTGTCCTTCCACTCATATACCTACAAGCAAAACATATATATTCCATACAGAGACTGGCAAAGTGGGAAGAATGAAAGTAATGCCACTCAACCTTAGAACTTAAATTGTTCAGCCTCTGAAGAGGAGAGAAACAGAAGACAACTCTTAAACCACAGCGAGTATACAGAACATGAAGTTTTCATGATCAAATGTAGTTTATCCAAAATATTCTTGTGAGGTTTTCAGATATTCCTATCTTATCTCATGAATCAATCTGTTCTCAGTATATTTTGTTACCTTCTCATTTTCTGACCAAAACAGACAGCCTTCATGGGGACAGACTGTCATACCTTGAATATGAGATATATCTACATTTTGGTGGAAAGAAGGACATGTACAGAATAGTCCCAGAATCAAGCTTGCAAAGTTAGACAGCTGTATCTGTCTTGGCGGTTTCTCATTTTGCTTTGCCTGAAACAAAGTGAGTCTGCACATACCTAATTGTGTTCAAATATAGTAATAATTCAGACCACATAAGAAAAACACCCCAGATCAGATCAGAAAGAACATAGGGAAAGTGTTGCTCTCTGATTATGGTTTTTAAAATAACCTGTTAAAAGAGTGAAGTTATTAAAAACTTTCATAATTATTTAGAACTCCAAATAGACTTTAATTCATTTGATTTTTATAGACTAGTAGTCTTTAATCTCCATTGCAGAATCTGAAGTGTACCTGTTACATACTGGTAAATTAGTTAATCCCTTGGGCAGTATATTTTAATATCAGTATTATATGGTAGATGATATAAATCTTGTGTACGGTATTATTAGCTTAGGCAGCTGCTGACTTAAAAAGGCCAGTTTAACAAGTCACCACTGTATTATGTTTAATTAGGTACAGTTTATATAATGAGGTGTTCAGTTCTAATGGAAAGACATGCTGTGAGCAGCACATCTGCAGGAATAACTATTACAATCAGCATTGCAGAGACCCATGGAACTGCAAATTAGACTTACTTATCTAGAAATAAATTACATCCCAATGCCTTCATAAAGCTCATTAATTAATTCCACTGGCATAAAGGTCTTTTTCTTAATTTCATGTTCCATTAGCATAATAAACACAATTTGAGTTACAACAGTATGATCAGTTTAATGGATGCTATTTATTTTAGTTTTTTATTTAAAGTCCCGGTAACATAGAATTAACATCAATATGCTGTTTGGTCCTTTATTAAAAATTCCCATAGGATAACCAGCACAGATGTTCAATACAGCATCATATATTCACTGCATTTTATGACTTCACTAATTGGCCATATGGAAAGGTGTTGCTTGGATTGAATTTTTTTAAAAAATCTGATAAATTATATAGATTGTAATGGTCACAGTTGGTTACTATGTGAAGTTGGACAGGTTAATATACACTGCATGTTGGGAGCAAAACAAGAGTAAGCAAAGTTTTTATGCATGGTGATTCATAGTAAATGGTACCAATATACTTCACGGTATATTAAAATCAGTTTCATTAATGTGTAGTTCCTGACATAATTATAATCCTTTAATTTATGCAGACACTGTCTAATCAGGAGGAAATGTTATCAGCTATTTGTTTAGTCATGGTTAGGTTATAGAAAACTGTATTGTTGTTCCATTGAGCCCCACAGTGCTGTTAGGGACATTTATCATGGGATGTTGTACGTTATTAGAACAAGAGGTTTCACTGTCCATCCGGCTAACACTGGTTACTTTGAATGGTATCTGTATCTATGGTTTTGTTAGTTCTTAGTGTAGTAAGGAAGATGTCTTAACAAACTTTGGTTTTGCCTTATACTGTCCCAACATTTTATGTTAAAGCCTACCCAGTAATATCACCAAGCTAATTCTGTCATCAGCTCGGTGTATATATTTTCTAAGGCTCGTATTGTTTTTCCATTTCCTTGTCTTATTTCTCCCCTCTGCCTTTTGTATCAATGACTATCACTGCACATATCTTCTCTTTCAGCCTATAATGTAGCCACCTTCTAATGTTACAGAGTGATTTTGGATAATACTCGTGTGTCATATAAATCCATCACCTGATTTTTCACATAAAAACTGATTTCAGTCATGACACTGTAATTCACCTTTCTATTCTTCCCTTACTTTCAAAATCAGCTGAACAGGAGTCATCTATCTCTGCTAGTGTGATTTCCTTCTATTACATGACCTCACTAGTGTGATTTCCTTCTATTACATGACCTCAATTATGGTATCAGAAAGAGCTGCACAAGAGCAGATGAGGGCAACTTGCCTTAATTTCAGTGTGTATGTCTGTCTGGGTGTACATATACACAAGGATATAGTTTTCAAGGGTTACAGGAAAGCATTTTGCTTTAAGAAATGCTCTGTGGCTCACTGCATTTTTAATACCCCCAGCACAGCACATGCACATACCCTTGGGGTTTTTGGTTTGAGCTCAGGGTTTTTTTAACAATTCCTTTTCATATATTTAATGGCTGGATTTTTTAAAGACATTTACTCATGTAACTAGTCTTAAGAATGAAATGCCTTTTACCTTGAAATTTCAGTTTATAGCATAAATGGAAATTGTCTAGCAACACACAGAAAAAGACATAGCCTTTGGTATAATCCCTTGTCAGTGTCTGAGCCCTAAGAAACACAAAGCAGTGTAGGTTGCACAAAGCAGTGTAGGAAGTCGTGTGATCAGACTAATATCTCTTTCTTTGTAAATTCTGTTTAGTGCAGATGCTGGAATGAAATTTTTTAAATGAATCACTGTTTTCAGATGTCTGAGTGTTATGGGTCCTAAGGCACACATGTCAGAAAAAAATGATTTTGCTCTGAAGGACAAAGCTAACATTACTACACAGCTGCATTGTCTGTGAATATAATAAAGTATTTTCATGCACTACGTAGCCACACCATGTGAAGATGAAAGAGAGGTGACAATAGGCAGTTGATTCTGTCCCACATTAAAGAAATGGTGCCTTGAAAAACTTGTGCATTTTCAAATTCTTAAATAGATGTATTTTATATCGTTCAAGCTGGAAATACACGTTACAGGGTTTTCAACAACAGCAAAAACAAGCTGGACAAATAATGCCAAGTCTTAGCCTTTTTCAGGTGTTTGGGCTAATTGTAGTTAGGTAGAAAATCATGTGTAGTCTTTCAGTCTAAAATGAACCCTGTCCCAATTATGTGGCATGTGCAAACTAAACTCTGCTCAGGTGGCAGCAAGCTGCTTGAGTGAATAGACTGAATGCATTTGGGACAGATGAAGAAGCTTGAAGTGTCCTTGGAAAACAGGGTATCAGAATGATTCAGGTGATGATAGCTCTTACCGGATTGCTATAAAGTGGGAGTGAAGAAGCAGTAAGAATCCATGGGGACTCTGCAGCCACCTATAGAGCTTCATGCTGATTCTTTTTTGCTTGCTATATTATACTCTGAGAGCTCAACTTGCCTCCTGTTGTTAGCCTGTGTGAGTAGCTTATGTGATAAGTGCAACATTGCCATGTGGTTCTGCAGGCGAATGTAGTCTAGGAGGCGTTAGCGTCAGGAAGAGGATAAAACCACATTGCTTTAGAGTTGGTTGTACAGGGCTCTTTCTGTGGTGTGTTTAGATGTCTGAACCTGTAGTTCCAAATTCAACTCCAAAATTCCGTTCATAATGACAAATAACTGGCACAGAAGATTTTGGAGGATCTTCTACCTGCCATTTCCCTGACTACAGAGCACCTGAGTTATCAGCCTATATGAAGCTGAGCGCTTTGAGTGGCCTGGCAATGCATTGGGTATGTGATAGGCTTTGTATTTTTTTCCTTCGGCTGTCTTTTGTCACAGGCAGCACTAACCTGTCCCCACGTCCACCACCAGCTTTGCACTGTGCAGCTGAACAGACAGTGGTCAGCTTTGTAGGGCTGAGCGCAGAGCCTTGCCTGAAGTGCACCCAGCAATTTTCTTTAGTCTGTTGGATTCAGATTAACACAGAAGTCTTGGGATCAGAGAGAACAGGTTCTTCCTGTTGATACCTACTCACCTGATGGTTCCTTCCATATCCCAATTATGACTGGGTTTTCTTAAAATCTGAGAGGATGGAGAAAGAAAGGACAATACTCAGGGAATAAGCAGGCACTTTTTGTTGAATGTGTCCTGCGACATGCACATCAGAAGGAGATGATTTTTCATGGAAGGGCAAAGCTGATGTTACAGTGCTGCACTACCTATCACCCTCTGCAGGGAGGTGTTCTGATGAAGGGCTGACAAGAAAGAACAGGGAGAAAATACAGCATAATACAAAAGTTGCTACATATGGGCTTAGTCTTCTTCTGAAATAAGGCGTCTTTTGAATGTTGTTTATTGTCTAATAGAATGAGTAGAGAATCATTCTGTTTCAAGAACAGCAGGTTTGTGGCTTGACACTGATAGGAGTTTAAAAGCATGCGGTGTGAAATATGGTGTCTCTTCTATTTGGGATAGTGCAGTATGGCTGCATACTTAAGATCAGTAAAATACTTTCATGTTTTCAAGGTTTCATATTATTTATGAGCAAAATTTGTTTTATTCATTGTCTCGCAGATTTTCTCAGCTGAAGGGAGATGTCTGATGTTTTCAGGCTTTGGGAATGGAAGAAAAGATGTCACGGAGACTAGAACATAGCTGCCTCATTACTCCTGGTCTGGCCCAAGGTGAGAAACCAAAGGAGATAACTTGAGAAGTATCGGCTAGTACAAACTACTCTGTCCTAAAAACCCAATAAAAAATCCAGCTTCAGGCAGAAGACAAGCATGCTCCCTTACTCTGTTGCCTGGCTAGAGAAGCTCCAACAAGAATAGTTGAGCTGCTCAAACCTCTCAGTACTATCTAGAGACCTCTTGTCTCATTGGTGTCCTCATAATGAGAGAAAAAGCTCTTGTTTCTTTAAAACAATATGAGGAATAAAAGTGGAATTGGAATGCAGCCTCAGTATAGACATTGACCAGGTTTCAGGTTGGTGCAACTTGGTAAGATGTTAATGCAGTCAAACATATTTCTAAAAGCCATCCAGTGCACGTTATTGCCACAGGATATTACAGGTGTTTTATTTGCAGCTCAGTGATAAATATTTAAAGAGCAGAAATATTATTTTAAAAGCTTGTAGGACTACAGGTGTCACTTTTCCTAATAGAATCTATTTCCCCTAGTAGTTTATATCAGTGATCCTGTAAGTATATATAGAAATGTAGGTATTACTTTCTGCTTACGAGTGCTGTCTGTAGTCTGTACTTTGCATGATCTCGAGGAAGCAATATCAAGTACCATGCTCAGGCCTTAGACTTCAGACCACCAACTACTGCTCTGGTTGTTGATTTTTTTCCATGGTTCTTGCTTTAAAGAAGTAGATAGCCTGAAGAAGAAAAATAACCAGAAATATACTGAGAAACAGAACAGTAGTGCTAATGTTGAATTCACCAGCCTTGTGATTTTAGTATTTTTTTAAGCAGCCTCTTTTAATTAGTAATAGTTATTATTGTGCTCAGGTAAACATTAGTGACAATTGAGAACAGCACCTTATACTCAAAGGATTTGTAGAAATTTCATACATAGAGCTAAACTCAACTTCTTTAAGAAGTTGCTTTGTTCTTGTCATAATGCTTGAAGGTAATGGACAACTAAAATAGAATGGCTACATGTGTCACATACTGAGTGAAGAGGACTGACTAAAAGCCATTAGCGTCCAGAAAAGAAAGACAAAGGCAGAAATTATCTCGCTTCCAGATGAATCCTAACTATGCCCCAAACTCTGTGTTAGTGTGACAGGCAAGAGGCAGGGCCATTAATCGGAAGGTCAGATAGTGCAATTTTAGCCAGATTTTCTTGATTGAAAAGGCACTGGAAAATTATCTAGAATGCTAGTGTTACCGAATCTACAAAATACTTTTTAAAAACTGGTTTAATGGCTTGATGGTCTAAGTGACAATTCTACCTGTCATACTAAAAGGGAAAGTTAGCTTTCAACGCTGCTTATGGTAGAAGTGCTAGAAGAGCTGAGTTATGTTGCACTTGGAAAAAACCTTTTAATTCCTTCATTGTTTCTTCCTTCCACCTGGGGAAGGATGAACCTTCTGTCGAGTGCTTGTGGGTTAAAATCAAGGGGCAAACCGGTATGGGGGACATTGTTGTGGGAGTGTGCTATAGGCCCCCTGATCAAGAGGAGCAGGTAGATAACGCATTCCATAAACAGTTAGAAGTAGCCTCAAGTTCCCGGGCACTGATCCTTATGGGGGACTTCAACTACCCAGATATTTGCTGGGCAAGCAATACGGCCAGTCGTATGCAGTCCAGACAATTTCTGCAGTGTGTTGAAGACAATTTCCTGCTACAGATGGTGCAGGAGCCCACAAGGGGAGGGCGGCTGCTGGACCTTGTTTTCACTAACAAGGATGGACTTGTTAGGGAAGTGAAGGTCGGGGGCAGCTTAGGGCAAAGCGACCATGAAATGGTTCAGTTCATGATCCTGGGTGGAAGAAGCAAGCCAAAAAGTAGGATAGCTACCCTGAATTTTGGTAGAGCTAACTTTGATCTCCTCCGCCACTTAATGGGGGCTATCCCGTGGGCTACGCTGTTTGAAGGAATGGGAGCCTGCGAGAGCTGGCTAGCATTCAAACAGCACTTCTTCCAAGCACAGGAACGATGCATCCCTTTGAGGAGGAAATGGGGAAAGAGAGGCAGAAGACCTGCATGGATGAACAGGGAGCTATTGAACAAACTCAAAGAGAAGCAGAAGATCTATGAATCATGGAAAAAGGGTCTGAGCACCTGGGAAGAATACAGGAATGTGGTCAGGGCCTGTAGGGATGCAACTAGGAAGGCTAAAGCCCTCTTGGAAATTAAGCTGGCAAGGGACATAAAGGATAATAAAAAGGGGTTTTTTAGACACGTGAACAGTAAGAGGATGTCCAGGGATAATGTAGGTCCCTTGCTGAATAAGGAGGGTGTCCTGGTTACGGGGGATGCTGAGAAAGTGGAGATATTGAATGCCGCCTTTGCTTCGGTCTTCACTTCAAAGGCCCCCCGGGACCCACAGACACTGGATGAGAGTAGGACTGATTGGGAAATGAAGAATTTCCCTCTGGTTCAAGTAGGGGAGGTCCAGGAGCGGCTCAAAGGGATTAATGCACACAAATCCATGGGCCCAGATAGGTTACATCCACGTGTGCTGAGGGAGCTGGCGGAGGTGATTGCTGAGCCGCTCTCTATCATCTTCGACAGGTCTTGGAGGACAGGAGAAGTGCCTGAAGACTGGAGGATAGCCAATGTCACTCCAGTCTTTAAAAAGGGCAAGAAGGAGGAACCTAGTAACTATAGGCCAGTCAGCCTCACCTCTGCCCCTGGAAAGGTAATGGAACAGCTTGTTCTGGATGCCATCTCCAAGCAATTGGAAGAGAAGAAGGTCATGAGGAGTAGTCAGCATGGATTCACTAAGGGGAAATCGTGCTCGACCAACCTCATAGCCTTCTACGATCTCATGACAGGCTGGGTAGATGGAGGGAGAGCAGTGGATGTCATCTACCTTGACTTCAGCAAGGCCTTTGATACTGTCTCCCATGACATCCTGATAGCAAAGCTGAGAAAGCATGGGATAGATGAGTGGACAGTGAGGTGGGTTGAGAATTGGCTGTCGGACCGAACCCAGAGGGTTGCGATTCGTGGAGTAGAATCTGACTGGAGGCCTGTTACCAGCGGTGTTCCCCAGGGCTCAGTGTTGGGTCCAGTCCTGTTTAATATCTTCATTGACGATCTTGATGAGGGAATAACATCCACCCTCAGCAAGTACGCCGATGATACAAAGCTGGGAGGAGTGGCTGACACGCAGGAGCACTGCGCTGCCATCCAGAGAGACCTGGACAGGCTGGAGAGCTGGGCAGTGAGAAACCAGATGAAGTTCAACAAAAGCAAGTGTAAAGTCTTGCACCTGGGAAGGAACAACTGTTTGTATCAGTACAGGCTGGGGGATGACCTGCTGGAGAAGAGCTCAGTGGAGAAGGACCTGGGGGTCCTGGTAGATGACAGGTTGGCCATGAGCCAGCAGTGTGCCTCGGTGGCCAAGAGAGCCAATGGGATCCTGGGATGCATCAGGAGGAGTGTAGCCAGCAGGTCAAAGGAGGTGATCCTCCCTCTCTACTCTGCCCTGGTCAGGCCCCACCTGGAGTATTGTGTCCAGTTCTGGGCTCCTTGGTATAAAAAGGACAGGGATCTCCTGGAAAGAGTCCAAAGAAGGGCTACGAAGATGATTAAGGGCCTAGAGCATCTCCCCTATGAGGAAAGGCTGAGTAAGCTGGAACTGTTCAGCCTTGAGAAGAGAAGACTAAGGGGGGACCTAATCAAAGTTTATAATTATCTGAAGCAGGGGATGCAGGGGGAATCAGCCAGCCCCTTTTCAGTGGTCTGTGGGGATAGGACAAGGGGCAATGGCTGCAAGTTGGAGCATAGGAAGTTCCGCACCAACATGCGGAAGAACTTTTTCACAGTGAGGGTGACTGAGCACTGGAATAGGCTGCCCAGGGAGGTGGTGGAGTCTCCTTCACTGGAGATATTCAAGACCCGCCTGGACGCCTATCTGAGCAATATGAGCTAGGGAGCCTGCTTTGGCAGGGGGGTTGGACCCGATGATCTCTCAAGGTCCCTTCCAACCCCTACAATTCTGTGATTCTGTGATTCTGTGATTTGCTAACACAGTTAAAGTGTAAACCTTAGAACTCCCTACCAAGGCTGCTATTCTTGAATTGATTTAATGTCAGCCTTCATAACCTCTTTATTCCTGAAGAACTATTTTGCTAATAGAACTCTATCAGCATTTTATCCTTAACTGTTTAAAAAAATAATAATCTAATAGTGTACTTCCCCACATCCTAATTATAGTTTTTTTGAATCAGTTTCATCAGTCATATTTACTATTCATATAATTAGGGTGCATTTCAAAACATTCCACTATCGACATCAAATACTACATACTAAATAGAAAACAGGCACTTGAAGATACTCAGCATGGAAAACTCCATTGTAGACCATTTGTATGTTCCTGAAAAAAAAGTCTCAAACCCTTCTCTTCAGTTAGCAGATGTGTTAGCTAGAGGTTATTGTACTGAAAACTGTACATGACCTGTTGTTTTTTGACACTTGATTCCTTCCACTTCTCAGCCACTAAACTGTGTATTTGCTGAGCATTGGCATGAAGTCAGTTTGATAGGAGGCAAGCCTATCTACTTATGTTTACCAGTCTTGAAGTTGTGAAGTTACACTAGTGCTGAGACTTAGGATGGAGAAGGAGGAAAAATCTTAAAATCCTCTTTTTGCTAACCAGTAAAAGTTGCTCTGGCCAAAACATACTCACATATTTATGGCCTCATGATTAACATTTGCTTTCAGGCTTTTTGTCAGCTTTGTTCTCCTGTCACTACTTTTCATTCTTTACTCTCCTCCTGTCAGTAAATCCACATGAACAATAACTGAAAGATCATTCTGTTAGTATAATAAATACTGTAATGGATCATTGGTTGGGCTGACTTATCTGCTGCTTGAAGCTTGAATGAATGTCCACAAGTTGCGGTAAATCTGTTTCTCTGTAATGGAGCAAACCCCAAACACTGCATAACAAGAATCATTGAGCAAGAGGCACTACAGATCTAATTCTTGTATCCTTGGGCTCTCGGTCTATGTTGGATACCACTTGCAGTTTTGGATGAGAAATTGGACAGGCTACAATAATAAGTGGTCTAGTTAGTGCTGGCTGCAAAGTAACTACTTGTACCAAACAAATGGTGTTTTGCTGTGAGAGGAGGAGATGCTGCTGAAACCTTTCATTGTTCCATTGCAGTCACACACATTTTTCTGTACATCTGTGGAAGTAAAGTTCTGAGGAAAGTGGAGCAGATGTGCAGTCAGACAGTGGTGTTTTGTCATTTAACTTATCACAAGGAGAAACAGGTGACATTTTTAGGTTTGTGTTATATAAGAGGTCAGATAAAATCATCTAATGATGCCTTTTAGCCTTGAAAATTAACTAACCTTTACTCTGTTTTTTTAATGGTTGAGCTTTCTGAGACTTCTTTTCCATGTCATTGTATTAGAATGTAAACAGTCTTTGTTAGTAATAGCTAATTCTTCTGGTCCATAGAGATGATGACACATTCAGGACTGAAATAGAAAAAAAAAGCTTGTCACATTTAGTCCTGCTAAATATTCCTACATGTAGAGATGTAATGTAGTTGGATGAATTGTGCTCATAGTATGTGCAAACACCCTTGCTGAAGTAAGAGAACTACCCTTTCTGCCACTCCTAACTAAACTAGCTTGTTTTTTTTCACTTTGCATTAAAAACGTGACTTTGCCACTGTTCATACAGTTAGTCATGAAAAATATCAGTGCCCACTGTTCCCTTTATGCCTGGATATTCTACACCTGTCAGAGAAAAAAATTACATTCTTCCTTTCCCTTAATATTTACCAACTTAAGAGATTTTGTTGTCAGTCTAGCAATCTCAGAAGGAAATAAATGACTACATAGTATGGAACTTTCAACTGAAAGACTCATTGTCTTCCTTTTTATTTCTTCAGCTATTTTCAATCAGTGCAGTGAAATGAGGGTGCTAGTGCCCCGTGTGTCAGAAGCTACACTGATTTTCCGTTATGGTTTGCTTTTCTGCTTTTGTTCTTCTTTATCCTAAATAAATTTATGACTTGTCCTGAGGCGTTTATCAGTCAAATGTGACATTGTAATAAATTTTATGAGTTTTTAAGCTGAAGTGAATGTGAAATGTCAGCTGAGGGCACTCTGCACTTTACAGGATCAGGCCCATAGGGGAAGCTAATGTCTGAAAAATAAGCATTGTGTAATAGTTTTACAGAATTACTAGATTTCATTATGAAGTTTTGCTTAAGATAGTGGAAAAGCATGGTGACATGACAAGATGTACAAAAGGATGTATCCTAATTTCATAGGGTAGGATGACTGCACTGGGCAAATAATATACTGTAAGATGTATTTCCTGATTTTAGATAATGCTTTAATGACAGTTTATAATTGGGAAAGCACTCCAAGCCCATATATATTGCATCCAGAAAACAAGCCTGCAGGTTTCAGTGTGTTTCTCATTTTTACTCTCACGTGACAGCTTAACTTGTTACTACTTGATTATAATTAGGTACTTGATTTTCATCAACAATAATTTCTGAGTGAAGTACTTTATGTTTTTTAAAGTAAGCTTTTCTTAATATGTGTGATTTCAGTCAAGAACATGAACTTCTGTGCCTTAGTTTTCTTATCCATAGTATGATGAGTAATTTACCTACCTCAAATATGATATCCAGCATCAAAAAAGTCTATGTAGCATTTTAAGCTCCAATTGATCTTAGCACCAAAATGAACTTATCCCCCATACTATGATATATTGACCTCTGAAATCCTAAATGAAATGGATGTTTTATACCTTAAAAAACCTCACTGTGTCTTCTCTTTTCTCTTATTAGCGTAGCATGCCTCTTTTTTAATCTTGTTGTACAATTCTAATTTCAAAGTCACATGTTTGGCTGAGTTTCTGACCTCTGAAGAGCAACCTGGGATTAATCAAAGCATAGTCTGTGTAGAGAGGGTCTTTTGATTCTCTTCCTTTTGCTGGCTTTAACAGTATATTGCCTGTGTAAGCAAAACCAATGTTAAATGCTTGCTAGAAATGTCTGGGAGTTAACATAAAAGGTTCTGTCACACAAATGATGATCCTGGAGAAACTTGAAAACTGCTTACACTTACTTCAGGTTTTGCTTAGGATGTGGTAGCCTGACAGTGGAGTCTGGGATACAACTGGAGATGTGCACAGAGTCACAGGGCTGAGTTTCATTGAACCGTTTTCTCTGCAAAGTAAAGATAACCAAAAGACACTGTGGACAGTAAAGTATTCCTGGAAAATTATTACTGAAAAATTATTTGCCTAATCTGTGTATACCAAAGATATGAATCTTGATTGGTTTTCCATTTATGTGCTGGAGAGTGTTTGAGGCCCTTGTAAGGACACTGTCAGGAAGGTGGGTGGTGGTTATTAAGAAAAGAAATGTTATGACCCATTTTAAGGGATGCTTCAGTGAGGGAATGAATGACTTTCACTGGAAAAGTATGAGGAAGAAATTCATTGTGCAGCCTGCCATGGGCATGTGACTGAGTCGGAGGGGAAAAGGGGAAAACACATTTCGAAATGCAAGTGTGAACTGTGTGAGAAAAATGGTTGGCTACTCAGAAGTTTGTGTCTGAGACAGAACTGACTCATGAGACCTGAGCCCAGAAAAGAAGTTCGGGAAAGAGAAACGCATGTGGGTTTTTAACGTCTGTGTGTGTGTCTGTACGTGTGTGCATGCACGCACATGCGTGGGGGTATATATGTTATATTGATATGCGAGGCTCTTCTGCTTCCCCAAAAAAGAACCAGATGTGGAAATCTTGTCAAAACCTCCATGTTTGCTGGCTTTGCTATTGCATGTGAATGAGTTATCTCGAAACTGGGGAAGACATGGGTCTTGTGATCTAACGTGCTTATCAATGCCAAGAGCAGCAACTCTGAGTGGTGCTGTTCTCAGAGGGTAACAGGGAAAGGGGACAGAGAGATGATTGTGCAAGAAGTGTGGCACAGTACAGAAAAGAGATAGAGAGGGAGCCTGTTCTCAGAAACCTGTATGCTGAGATGTGGACCCCAGCAAAAAGGTCTAGGGAGTGTTCAGCAAACAGAGCTCTACCTATCTCTAAGCATTATGAGTTCTGAAAGAGTTGACAGATTGAAAGATTTGCCTTGAGTTGTCAGTAGATACTGATTGCCCAAGATGTATGGCTTTTCTTGAGCCACTTTTTCTGTGCAGGATTGTAGTAGAGCAATGGCTTCATTCTCTAGCAATAACATCCTGTGGAGATGGCATTTTGGGTTTTTCGCAGAAGTGCCTGCTTGTTGCACACAGCATTTTCCTTTTCACAGAAAGCCTTGTGATACACTTATGTAGAATTTTATTTATGTCTCTTCACATTCATAGAGCTGAGCAGGGATCCCAGCGTGGAGGAGAATAGATTTTTTTATTCCATAAGACAAGTCAGTGGGCAATCATGATAGGGACTTCATTCTAAAAATTCTGCCTTACCCCAGCAGCAGTGCTGGTATCCGTAGATGTAATTGCTTACCTTTCCTGGCAACTTAATCAGCACCCTACCTGTTTTAAAACCAGACATACTCGTTTACGTTACTGAAAGGCAACATTCCAAGTTGTGGAACTATGAACAGTGTTATGGTACAGATACATATGTAGAGCTTAAAAATGTGCTTTCTGAAATCTGTAATTATAAAGTTTGCTGGACTACTCACAAAGTGGCCAGAATAGATTGTGGTACTGTTCTTTGTTGGTTTATTTTCCTTTTAGTTTTGTTTTTCCTGAATGGGAAAAATTCATACAGATAGAAATTGCATGAGTACTTCAGATTTTCATTTCAGTTGCTGTGTTTGTGGGTGCATTCATATGTGTGTTTTGGGAGAGAGGAAGAGAAGGCAAGAAACAACGTGTACATGTGTACTTGAATATAATATATATTGAGCAATGACCAAGGTGGCAGAGTTTGAAGATCAGATTTCTGAAATTGCTTGAGGCTTGTCTGACTCTCATGCTGAAACCTGTTAGCAGTTCCCACTGACTTGAGTGAGAGCAGAGTAAAATTAATACTGAAAGCTTTCGAAAATTAAGCAATTTATTTTCTGAACTGTGATATAACTGAATAGCCTGACCCGGTTCTCATCTGCTGCTATTGAACATTTAAAATAAATGCAATTTTCTTAATTGCCAAAATTTCTTGAACGCTTGCCTGTTCTTTTGTCTCCTTGAGAAATCCTGCTGCCTGCCTGTGGGAAGCTCTGCGCGCTTGTGCTGTTTTGAATCAGATGATTCCAGTAGCGTGCTTTTCTTATTGGAATGACTATTGAAAAGAGCCTAAATTGCTTTCTTAGATATATTTCTGACAAATCTCTGCCAACATCTCAGAAATGAAGAATTTAAAGAAACTATGAATTACTATGTAATCATTTTTACAGCAATAACTTCCTATTCAAAGTAAGCTACTTTGGGGGAGTAAATTAAAGTAGTATTTTGCTGAAGCTGTGTATTTAAAGGGGAAATATGCATAGTGCCCTTGTTTTGCCAGATTCAAATAGCTATTCAAGGATCATAAATGTTTCAGCAGCCCCAAGCATTTCTTTGCAAAATTTCACAATGGCATTTGTCCTTTTTCTCTGTGACTTTCTCGGGACTGTTCCTTTTTAGGATATCATGTTCAAAAATATTGAAGAATTCTAATATAAGCATTTATTAACTTAGATGTAAAGCAGAGAAGGGTGACTCTAGCTAACAAATACATCTGCTTCTTGGGCTGACTGGTCGATTTCAGCAGTGCTGGTTTCAGTAGTTGTCAGTAAATTCTGCCAGATTTAAAGCGCTGTGTTTTGTTCAGCTAAGACATGTCTCCGGTGAATTGCTGAGATTGAGGTTTCAGGGCCTTTTATGCTATACTCACGGTTCATCTAGTTTGGCTGTTTTCAGAACAGGCTAAAGGTATTGTAATCAAAGTGAAAAGCGTGAACTCATGGAACTTGGTTTAGGAAAGAGCTCTCCCTTAATCCAGAAAAGTACATGAGAATTGATAGCATTGGTATCTCTTATCTTATCTGAGACCTGAATCTTGCAGACACTTATGTACCCTCATAAAATGTTCTTATTCCTATTGACATTGTAAAGCAGGTGTCTCTTCGTAGGGTCTAGATCTTATCATGGTTGTGGAAGTTATCCTTCTCTGCATAAATATTAATTTTGGGTTTTTAGGCTTTAGGAAAATAAACCAACAAACTCTCAACCTAGCTGATTACATGCATAAGTTCCACAAAGTGTTTCTACATTTAACTTTAAAATTTGTTTTGTGGTTTTAAAACTTCTGCCTTTTTAATTCTTCTGTGGCATAGTTCAGGCTGTATATTATGTGGAAGGGTACCTAAGAGTGCTTAGTATGAGAAAGTGGATGTAGAGGAGGTGTCATCCCCTCTTTGTTAATGCAGCTTTAACTTGGAAAGACCTAATATTTACAGATATGTTTGTTGGAAATTGGTTCACAAATATGTTTTTCCCCCACTGTGCTAGAGTTTCCTTTCTTTTTCTTGGTGAATGAAAAGGTATTTTAAAAGATGCACTCACTGTAAAGATTCAAATTTGTGCTCGGTGTTAGTTAAGTTCTCCAGTTGTGTTTCATATTAACTGTGTGTGCTCTGCCTGAACTGGCTTGAGCCTGGATATGTTACAGTTGAGTTTACACAGTTTATTGTATGGTTTTCCTCAATTTTATTTGGCTTGATTTAGGATTTCTGTACTTCAGTGTTGCTAGCTTTTCTCCTCCCCATAAAAACTTTGTTTTGTATTTCAAAATGCCTGTCATTTTGCTTTATCTGGGTTATCTCACCTCACTGTTTCTTTGGATAATAAAGGGATGATCTGGGTAACGAGCTAGTATTTCCAGTATTGTTTTCTCTTTCTCAGGATAGCAGAATATCTTACTTGCTGTTGTGGTCAATGACACACATTTTTGCTGAGCAGCCTGTGATGCTGCTAGCTGTATTCCATCTCTACTCCTGTGCCACTTAAAGCTGCTCAGGGTCCAGGCGAATTGTTTCTCCTGGTTCATGATACTTCACTCACTCCTGTAGTATTCTAAGTGATTCAGCGTTGCATTGTAGATTCAATAAGTGTACTTAGATCCTTCCATCAGTGTCTCAGATGTGTCTTACGGTGTCGCAGCTACAGGTGCAAATTCATTTATATTTTCATTTGTCAGATCAATAACTATCTTAAATATCTGAACTGTGATAGATTTCCTTGGCAAATTGCATTCACCAGTGCGGTGCAGTGGGGACTACAGAAGGGTATGAAGTGGATAGCTTTTAATACAGAATTTTCTTTTAATTCGGAAATGATCTGTTATTTCTTTAATGAGATGGGTAGGCAAACAAGTAACTGTGTCAATAAAGCAAAAGCATGAACCGGCAGCACTGCAGTGAAAACTGCAGGCTTGATTTTTCTTAACTCATGGTAAATGTAAGATAAGGTACTCATTAGTAATATGGCAACAGTGGGAGAATTAGCAGAGAGAAGCTGTAGTGCTGCAATACCCCATTCTAGCTTAGTACATCCATTTGTTTGCTTGTCCATATTGTAATTGCTCTCTATACCTAAAACTTTTTCCCTCGGTTTGTGATTAGGTAATTTCTGTAATAGCTCATTGTTATTGTGGAAGAGCTGCACAGGAGGCAAGCCCAACAGCTTTTGTATTTCACTCTGTTTCTGAAGAATTTTTTTGCATCGCATTCTTAGAAATAAATAATATGCTTTACAGCAGAATAAACCCAACTTTGTTGTGGTGGGTTTGTGTGGGTGTGGTTTTAGGAAGAGGATCAAGGGGACTGTCCTGCTCTCCACATTTCTTGGAGCAAGTGTGATCACACCCAGCGTGCCACATGGGATAGTTCCCCCCCTACAGATCATATTGGTGTTGACCCAGGCTTCTGCTCTGACTTTTGCCCTGGAGGATTTGTATTCCTATTCACAGTTAGACCCTTTATGCCTTTTACATACCACAAATGGTTCTCCCTTGGTTTTTGAAGAAGCTACAAGGTTGGGATAGAAGCATGAGGACATGTGGATGCTATTTGTAAATTATCACACACTGACCATGTATGTCCCGTAATCCTGAGGGATGCATCGCTGTAGAGGGGAAGAAACAGATTTAATTCTGCCTCCAAACTTTGCATTTGGTTTTGTGTGGACTTTCTATGTCTGCCCTTTAAAAATGTGCAGGCTTCCTCATTTCGGTTCCTAGCCCCAAATTATTCTGCACATTCTTCAGGTGGGGAGTTACGGGCATACAGATTATACACTCCTCAGGTGGGATTTTGTGAATCACTTGTTCGTAAAACTTCTGCAGTATTGCATGTCTGGGTGTAAATTGTATAAATTTGGAAGCCGAGTGATACACAAATCTTCAATGAACAGGTTGCAGAACTCCTTGCCATTTATTTTTATGGCTAATAGCTTTTCTTACATTCTATTTTCTACAAGTTTTCATTAAGCAGTGCATGTGAAGTGCTTCAACTTGACTTTGATGCACATCCAGTATCAGAAGGAAAGATCAGGCCTTTTATCTCTAAACTACAGATCAATTACCTTTCTAAACACTTACCTCATAATTTTCATTGAAATTAAAAAAAGGTACCACAATCAACTGTATTAAGACAAGAAAAATGAAAGTGCTTAGAAAAAATGGAGGCATCACCTAAGATAAGGTACGAGGGAGCGTGGACCTGCCATTGTAGGATTACAGGTGCACAATAGTCACATAGAGTGTAAAAGAGGAAATGGTACCTTACATTTAGAAGTAAAAAAGAAGTGTTAATTTCTTGAAACAAGAAGATAGCTGGCTTGCTAATGAATTAAATATGTCACAACTTTTAAGTGCAGAACAGCTGCTGAGTTGTCAGAGCAGGTGACTTTATCATCAGCAGATTTTGATGGTATTATGCTTAGGATGAAATAACCACTTGTTTCAAAAAACAGTCTCTAATATCCTATGTGAAGGTCGGTCTCATAGATTTCATTCCTTAATATTCTAGCTGACATTCCCATTTTCTGAAGCATGAGTCTTTAGATACATAAGTCTTAGATATTGTAGTATCAAGAAGGCTACTATGTGCAGCATTGCAATTAGGTAGAGAGAATCCTCTTACTATGGTACATATGTGACTGGTAAACTGAAACTTCCAAATTGGATTTTTTGTTTATAGGTTTTTACTAGGACTCTCCTAATAGTGCAGTGAGGTTCTAAATATGAGTGCTTTTCAATTCAGCACTGTAAGACTTAAAAAAAAATCATCTAATACAAATAGCATTGGAATTCAATGTGGATAATAAAATACTAACATCCTCTTACACAGCTCTTGGCTGTGAAGGTTCAACTTATGAGGTATTTTTCTTTTCTCTTGAAGTGACACAACATTGAGTTATTAGTTCAGAAAGGAAGAAGCGAAACTGTTATTTTATTCATTTATATTCCAGTGATATTAAACATGCTAGTTTAAAACCACAAGAATCCCCCTCTTTGAAACTAACAAAATAGTCAAATGCAGAAGCAGCTATTCAAAATTGTCTTTTAATAAAAGTTTAAAGTCTTCAAAATATATTTGCCCCTCGAGCAAACTTTTTTCATTTAATATTGTGTCTGTTAATTAGTGCTTCAAATTTGCAAATTCTTTATTGGTTTATATCAATGTAATACCCAAAGCTCATCTCATTGCCAGATTTGAATGAAATATGATCCTGTTTATTCTATTAAAACGAAGGCTTGAAATTGTTACCCAAATGCCACAGGAATTCTTGCCATTTTCTCATCAAATTCCTCATCAGATTTTTTTGTTAAAGCCACATTGTTTTAGATTTTGAGCCCTGGCATTTAAATGAAAGTCAATGTGCCCCACTGGAGAAAACATCTGCAGGGACATATTATGTACAATATCCATTCCAATCAAGCAGGAATGTACTGTGTGACTGAATGAGAAGCTCATTCCTACTCCGCTTAGATTTACCCTGATGTGGCTATTGAGTCAATCTGTGAGAAGAAATGTTTAGAAAATTAAACTAGCAGAACAGGAAAGATTTTTTTAATACTCAGAGCAAATACTTCCAGTTGCACAATATTAATTTAAGAATGACATATTTTAAAAGAACCTGAAGGATTTTGGTGCCAAATTCCCTCAGAAACTCAATGGGACTTGGGAATTGGAGCCCCTGGGGTGCCTTGGCAAATCTCTCTCAGTTATTAGTATTAAGGGTTTTCTTTGAATATAAAATCATGATTGATCCGTAGAAGCTGAAGAGAGTAGAGGGGTGCTGGGGAGGAAGAGAATAAAAGAGAAAAGAGAGAGAGAAAGAAACAGGGAAGGAAGGGAGGGAGGAAGGAAAACAGTTCTGTAATACTCTAATGTATATTAAAAAGTTGCAGAAATTCTGTAAGAGGGAGGCTAGCTATCAGCAAAGATGACCTGGGGAAAGTCCTTTTCTTTTTGAAGCTGCTGCCTTACTGGCTAAGCTTTTCCCACGTTACCAGTTGGTGGGCCAAGAAAGGCAGTATGGAGGAGCAAGCCCTTCTACCTTTCTTCTTTAAAATGTATGTACAGTGACAGAGCCCTCTGCCATCCTTTGAAAGGCTTATTTTCACAGGCAGAGCACCTGCCTGTAACACTTCTGCTGCAGAGCTGTGAATAAGAGCTGTCCTTATGAGCTTTTCAGCTACTTTAAATAAAGACTAGAAGAGATGTGGCAGTGGCGGTGAGGGGAGCACTCCAGAGAATCACTAGAATTGATTTGTATTTAGCACTACAGGCCATCAGGACCACGTCAAGAATACCAGGTTCTGTTTTGTGCTCCCTTATAGAGGAAGGATGTTGATAAAGAGGGACGAGTTCAGCAGAGGACTAGTAAGATGAAGCCAGGCTGTTGACAGTGGTGAGAGGGGAAAAGACAACAGGCATAAATTGAAAGAAAATAAAACAAAAAAAAAAAGAAATAAGAAGAGCTTCTCACTGGATGAAAGGGAAAACGGTTTCCTTTCAATGCCAGTCAGGCATTGGAATGGAGTTTGCAGAAAGGCTGCATGCCATGTTTCCATCCATGCAAGTTTTTAACACCAAATTAGATGAAGCCCTGTTTAACTTATCTGACTTCAGAGCTGGCCTCCTTTGAGCAGGACTTTGGTCTAGAGACTTCCTGAGGTCTCTTCTAACTTGAATTTTGCTGTGATACAACTGGATTTGTAGAAGAATCTTTGGCTTTCTATTTTAAATCTTACCCACTCCTTTCTCATCCTTAGCCCACCCATTTCTCTGATTGTTATTTCAATTTACAGCAGTGTGATCTTCTAGTGGTGTATAATTCCTTTCAGAAGCACTTCTTGAAGAAGAGGTTATTAGTAATTAATAAAACCCCAACAAAACCACAAACAAAATCCAAAAGAAAATATAAAATACCAGCAGATACTATCAGGGAAAGTTGTCCAGTATAGTTACCAGATAGAGGTCATTCAATTTGTAGGGTACAGGGGAAAAAGAATAATGATCATGAAATGGTAAATGTATGGTAGTGTTTGATGCCCCTCTGACAAAAGCAGACACATTGAAGCTTATAAACATATGATTAACCCAGGCAGTGTAGTTCTAGTTTTCAGGTTCATGTCTGCTTCCTTCAAGTTTGATGAGACAAAAGAGTTGTGCACTTAATTTGGAATTCAGCAAACCTGTACACAAAGCAAAAAAGGTGTTACTGAAAATAATCTGGTTGAAATCTCTTGCATTTGACACCCAGAAAGTATTCATGTAAAGTTTGCAGCTGATCGTGTCAAAGCAGTCCTGCAGTAAACAGGCAGTTTCTTTGTAAATTAGGCAGATCAGATAGAAATCAGGCTGATGGAAGTCCACTAGAGCAAGTGCTCCGCGCTAATGGAAAATGTTTGGTACACCCTATAGCTAAATTAATGAAAAAGGTCATTTTTAGCACAAATTGCAACATATGGTCTTAAGAAATATCCTTCAAATGGTTTTGTTACTCATCTGAAAGGATTCAAAAACTCAAATTGCTTTCACCCTTGTACGTGAGTGAAAATAATACCCTTTTTAAAAAAAGAGTAGCTCCCTACCTCAGCACAAAATGTGAAATTTGTTTTCTTTCCTGTTTTACTCTTGAGTAAAAAAGGATGATGAGAAGAAAGTGGGTGTTAATCAGTCCCCTGACAATTTAGTTGAGTTGTTTGGGGCCTTTTGGTGGCCACAAGGATAGAAAAAGCTCATCAGAAATTACTTTCCATTCTTGTCCTGCATGACCATTAAGGGCAAGTCGTGCTCGGTGGAAGTTTCAGTGCTGGGAGGTTTTAAAGAGAAATGTGAAGCATAGTAAAATAGATCTGTGTATGTTTCTTATATGTTTTTGTCATAGTGGGACAAACAGGAGGAGAAGCGTGAACCAAAGCATCGCCATGCTTGTTCAACAGCTCTGCTCACTCCTGCTCGCAGGAAGGAAGCTGGCTGATGACATGGTAAGTGAAAAAATAGGTACAGCAAGACTTGATTGGTTCTTTTTTCATAATGTCTCAGCCTTTGCTGTATACTTCAATAGTGCTGTGAAAATGTGGTGCTAAAACAGGATCAGCTTCCTTGTTTATTTCTGCCGGTCACTCCCTATTACATCTGCTGAGATGACATGTCAAAGATGAATTTCTGAACTGCTTCTTCAGCAAACACAACTGGTCTCTGTATTGCACAGACAGAATCTTTCCAGCCTAAGCATAATTATCACTAATAAAAGTTTCAGTAGGTCTAAGTCTGCTTTCACTTATAGCTAGGTATTCTCAACTTTTTAAAGTAGAATCCAGGAAATTCTTTTCCTCTTGGAACAATTTGATTCTAGTTTAGCATTTGCATTATAAAACTAATTTTTCACAATGCATGGGTTGAATCTCTCTTGCTTTCCTTTAGCTATTTTCTCTGCAATACTGACGTGAGTAAAAATAGTATTTTAATGGTTATTTATTTATTTATTTTGGTCACTAAAGTTAACAGATTGGATTCTGAAGGTATGAATTTTTATAAGCAGACTTATGGAATAAGCACTCACTATTTTTGCAGACGGAGTACATGTTCAGAACAGAAAGCTGCTAATACCACAGAGATAAAAGGATAATTTGCACTAATTTATGAAGCTAATTAATGAAATGAACTAAGTATATTAACCAGTTGGTGATATTCTGCTGAGCAGGAACTGTAACAGTTAGAAACTTCTTCAGTCTTTTTATTACCATGGCATACGTTAACTTACATTGCAGGTTTCCTACAGTGATAACCCTTTTACAAACGCTGACAGCATAAGCAGTTTTAATAAACAAGAAATGTGAATGCTTACAATGTCCAGGCAGATTCTTCTTCATATCATAACATTTTCTTAATGAATTACTGAGAATGAAAGATACAGTATGTGAAGACCCCTCTGGCTGCAAATATTATGGGTATGAAAATATTTTAAATATTTAGTACATGATTATTAATAAGAACAGGAGGGATTTCTTTGAATTTATAGCAAGTTAAAAAAAATATGAAAGGTGCCATTCTATGCAGCTTCAGAAGCTTCTGCAGTGGAAAAATGTGTTTCCACTAAAATTGTGGTAAATAGAAAAAACAAACAAAGGTTGTTTTATATCGCCTGGAGTCTGCATGAGATGCAGAGACAATGTATTTCAATGTTAGATTTGTTGGTAAAACCATCAGCAAAGGTGCAACACAATGTTTCAAGATAGATGCTAGAGTTTTGCAGAGGCAGGCCAGATAAGGCCACCTGAATCCTTTAAAGCAGAATTAAGAACTGCTTTCTAATGTGACAGAAACTCTGTGTAATGAATCCAGTTTGTTTTTAGAAGCCAGTGGGAGTGAGACTTGCAAAATCTATGAGAATTTTTCTCTGAGTGTCCCAGGCAAATCTGTAGAAATACTTTCCCACATTGTAGAGTGCATAGTACAGGTGACGTGTGTCCTGTTTCCCAGATGTACAGCTGTACACCACCTTGTTGACGTAAGGAGCTGGGCTGCAGGCTTCTGTCTGCTATGTGTGTTCTAGTGCCTTGACAACACTGGCAGTAACCTGGCAAGAAATGAGACCTGTATATCTGGAATGACGTTGTATGGCTAAGACTGGTATGGAAAGGTTGGGTAGGTGTAGGGCCTGAGACCTTAATGTGTGCACTGAGCTAACAGCATATGTTGGCATCCTATGTTGGAGTGACAGAGCTTGTGCAGCAGAAAGTTTTGATGTAAGAAGAGAAAGGAAGTGAGAGCAGTTTATCTGCTCCTTATTTAGTGCTGCTCATGACAGTAGCTGACTGAAGTAACTTTAGGAATCCCTGCTATCAAACATAAAATTCAATGAGATGAAATCCTGTTTGACTGGATTCAGTAGTATCTTCAATAACCTTTGGAGATTTATTCTCCATTCGCATTCATTCCTTCTTTTCTTGGACTTTAATTTCCTGCACCTTCATGCTAAAAACTGTCTAGTCTGTCAGTGATGTGTCATGCTAGAAAAGAGACAGCGCAAGACCAGAATCTAAATAGAAAGGTCAGTTCTTCTTCCTGCCCAGTCCATTTCCCATGTTGGAAGAGGTGAAGGCAATAGCCTTTCTGATATTCTGAACCTCTTGTCAGCTGACCTGAATTGAAGCAACTCTTAAACTACTCAACTTTGTTTTGTGGTCAAAACTGAACAGAGTCAAGTAAGAGAGGGCTTCTGGGTCTTGTGCCACCGTACAACACTCAGTGTGTAACAGTACCAAAATGGTATTTCAAGAGCATGATTACAAGAAAGTGAAAAGAGGCTGTTTTCAAATGGAGAAAAGATCTAGTTTGGTGACAATTTCCCAGTAGCTTTCAGAAAGAGAGTGCTGCTAATTTTTCATTATGTCTTTGAAGGTCTCTCCTTAACAAATTTAATAGTGAGCAGTACAGCAGTCTTTGCCTTTCTGTGTTAAATCATTAACTGATGATACACAGTTCATAGTTTCAAGGACACTTCATATTTTTTACCTCTTTTTAATTTGTAGAATAGTTCCTCCCCCTGGTAATTCCCACACATTTTTATTGCATACTGAGTAGCTTCAATTCAAATGCCTTCTGTGAACTTGAGCATCTTTCAGGATCAACCCATAAACTGAGTTTCAGAAGTAGTTATAATTTTAAGGATTAATGCTTTTCAACACATAGAATATATTTTATAAGTTAGGTATTGTGAGAGTTGCTGGTATCTTCTTAGAAACAGTTGCTTCAGATCAAAACCATTTCCCACTCTATTGTCCTTTACCATATCAAATAACAATTGAAACAGCAGCAGCAGCCAATGAACATGGATCAATGATATCTTCAGCCACTGCATTTGTTTAGGTTTAATCCATTTATGTGAAAATCAAGTTATGCTGGCCTGTTTTTTCTTTACTGGAAACAATTGATAACATTACTTCAGAAGAAATTAATCCAGAGAATTAATTAGCAGAATCTAATATCCAATAAATGTAGTCTTGAGAAAGATTTTGTAGGTGGTCAATTGTGACATTAAATGGAAGGTAAAAAAAAAAAAAAGATACTGTTAGCTCTTTTCCATAATCAAACACAAGTGACAGAAAAGGAACAAATAGGATGACATTGACTTTGGGGAGAAATAAGTAGGTCAGTTGTTTTATCTGTCACAGAAAAGCTTTGTGAAAAATTTTTGCATGTTTTTTGCTTAGGACTGTATTTACAGGTTTAAATTTTTGGAAGAAATACATTGAAAAATAAATTTAAAATATCACTGTTTCCAGTGAGTGAGCTCGATACTTTGATGCTGCAGAAACTGCACTGGTGTGGGTTAGGGTCAAATTCATCCCTAGTCAGTGGGAGCAAAAAAAGTTAACGCTTCCTGCCTTCATTGATGCACGTGGCATTTAGTGATTCAAGGTTTTGCAGTTGAGGGAATCAGACCTTGCGTGTCGGGTGACGAAATTTGGCTGTTGAGTGCTCGTAACCTCCTTAGCTGTAGTACTTGAATTTTTCATTTTGTGGCCAACCCCTTGTTTTATTTTGTTGCTACTACTGGAGATTTGCACTTAGCAATATGAATGGGGATTGGTGCTATTTCACGAGGGTTGGGTGTACTTTGAGCCAGATTTTCAAAGGTATTTAGGAGGCTGAACTTAAAGAGAAATGCCTGAGAGGGTCTTTGAGAGACGGTGTGTTTAAGCAGCTAAATGACTTTAAATATCTTGGATTATTTTTGAAAGATTTAAACAAGTGTTTAACAACCTTTGTGAAACAAGGTTTTAGTGAGAGTGAAGGTCTCCTAAACTCCTGAGTAGGTCATGTATTTCTGGGGATGGGACTTGTTCCAAATGGGGTGGATGTTCCTAAAAATTGTTCATATTTCATTTGAGAACTCTTTCTTTTTAAAGACTGGCTTTTGCTCCTGACTACAGTAGATGTAACTTTAAGGAAAAAGAAACCACTTCCCAAATAGAAATTCTATTTTAAGCCATTTCTTTCTTGACCCATAGGCCTACGTATCCCTGACTTAACTCTGTAGGCTGTAGCTTGTCACAGAGAATGATTCTGCTTTTGGCAGCTGTGCTCATTCAGCGTGTTTGCTAACTTAGCAGCAAAGTGCTGCTGTATTTGCTTTGTCTTGGTTTCTGAGCAATGACTTATTTACTGAAACATTTCTTTTCTCTCTCTCTTTTTTTTTTTTTTCTTATTGGAATTGATTGTGTGAGTGAAATTCAGGATGTTGTGACTGCAGGATTGCGTGCTGTCAGTTTTTCTAGTATTATATGCCTGTAGGACCTTGTGTTTCACTCATTACTCTGACTAAAATAAAGAATAACTGAAATAGGAAATCATGCTTTATTAATATTCGTATTAGAAATCTTTTTGGTGCAATCAAATTAGGGATTTTTTTTTAAACTTAAGGATTTGGGATTTAAATTAGTAGTTGTTTTTTCAGCAAGAAAGCCCCGAGGCCTGTGTAAAACTAGTGGCTACATAAAGCTGAAGAATCAGATGTCTGCTGGGCAAATTGACAGAACTCATTAATCTTAGATGCAGTGTACTATAGAGTCTGTCCTTTCATGCACCTGCCCATGCCTAAAGTAATTACATGATGGCACTATTAATACTGAAGAGCTTGAATGGGGATAGGGTTATCTTCTCTTCTTAGTAATTGATTGCTAGCTGATTAGTGGACAACATTTTTCCTACAGTATAATTGCCTTTCTGCTATTGTAGCCTCTCTAACCTGGGGGTTAGGCCATCTTACTGGTTTTGAGGCCTTGACAATACCACCGTAGCCCTCAAAGTAATGAACTGGAACTCAGTCACTGTGAATTCCCCAAACAGAAGATGACTAGTTAAATGTATTTCAATGATAGCATATTTTACAACAATCAGACAACAGAAAATTTGTTGCCTTTACCCTGCCAGCTCCTCTTTCTGTGAAGACATTTTCAAACCTTCTGATTCCTGTGTGGAAAAGCAGGCAGTTAACTTCTATTAATCACATCTGTTGCTTATATAAAGTTATTATCTGTGTAATATATTTTTTGTGACCCTATAGAAATAGCAAATCTATAGATTTGCTTCTTTAGGAGCAAACTGGTAGTAAAGGATTGTATGAATTCTGCAGTGGGGTCTCAGAGATCTACTGGTCTCTAAAAATAATTATGTTCTCATATTCCGAAATTCACCCTGTGATGTTTTTGATGGAAATCTGGTAGGATACTAGGCTGCTGCTTGGGAGTCTGGAAAATGAGGCAACTTTTGCCATGGAATTGCCTGTAGAGGGCGGATGATTTCCAGGGCTACATAGTGCTTCAGCACTTCTTCCACCCTGTGACCTGAGATGCCAGACGTATTGGCTTGGGGATGCAGATCTGCCGTTCATGAAGTCAGAGATGAAAGATTATACTGCAGGAGACTTGACAGATCTGAATCTTAGGAGTAAGTTAGACATGAAATAAATGCTAATTTCCACCCCCCAGCTTTCTGTGTACCTGAAAAATAAAACCTATCTTGCATCAGTCTTCAAGTTATCTTGCTATGTTTCTTTTCTGATATAAGAGGGTGTTTTGTGTAACTGCACTAAACCAGTCAGATTAATCTTAGAGCTTTCTTACACTGGTCCTGGACTCAAATGGAACAACGATGGTGCAGCACAGAAATCTCTAATCTCTGCCTGAATGCTGAACCATATACTTCCTTCCTTGATTGCCAGTTTATTCTACAGTATTCTCAAAAGACTAATTTCTAAAATATTTTCTAAAGACTTCTGACTGACCCTGTTCAGGACAATTGCTTAGTTTAATCACTGAAGTGGATATCTAGCTTTAAATTATGGAAACAGTTCCTTAAATTTCCATTTCCAAAGGTATTTAGGGACAGTTAAAAATATTGCCAGTATGATTTCTAGTATTCTGTCTTTGAATCCAGCCAAAGGGATATTCCTAAAAGCAGTATCAGTTGTCCCCTGTGTGATATAACCTGACTGGCAGGACATTTAATTTTGTAACTTTTGTAAATTACCCTAAAGAATGTTGATTTGTTTTAAGAATGATACTAGGCTAGTCAGAAATCTAAATGACTTCTGCCTTTCTGCTTGTTGCATGCCCTGCAAAATAATACAAACATTGATGAAATGATCAAGTGTTTTGATTGATGGCTTTGTAGTAGCCTGTGGGCTGTGGGAACATTCATATGGAAATCAAATCCCATGAGAACTGGCTTTCGCGAGTGCTAGTTTAGGCCTCAAACATGGTTTCCTTCAGCTAATGGAGATTTGCACCTAATGATTCTCAAAACAAACTGCTGACCGATGTGGAGTAGGTATAGAAAAACTATAGTTTCTCTGTGAACAGGTTCAGAAGAAAAAAAGTTTTGGAGGCCTACAGATCTCCGAAGACATGAAAAGGTTCAGAGGCCTTCATTGCTGAAGAAAATGAGAAGCAAGCAAACTGAGTTTTGCATAGGCTTGTGACATGACTTCTGTTACTAATGCACCTTTCAGATCTAGAAAATGAGCCTCACGTGAACTAGAGTTGGGAGAATATAAGCTCTTCTGTGCAGGGTGTATCTGTGCTTCATGGCATGACCAGCCTTTGAGAAACTGAAGTCCATATATCTGTGTAGATTCACCACACAAGCCCACTTAACGCTGGCTTGTTTACCAACTGCATACGCTGGCTAGATTTTACAAGGAGACACTCTAGTCTATGCTTCATGCCCGTATACAGTGTTCAGTTAAATTGTCCTTTACACATTTGCCTGGGATTACAAACTGAGCCTCTACTGCTCTCAGTGAGTTAGCATTCATTTAAAATGTCCAGCACACAAGCTGATTCAAATTGCAGCACTTTTTAGCATTTACAGGAGGATGACAGGGGATTAAGGATGGATATTAGAGAGAGTCTCCAGGTCATAATAGAAGTGTGTTGTCAGGAAAGGGGAAAAGCCTTCTCATTTTTTTCCTCCGGATTTCCTTTGTTTTCTGCAAACAGAAACCAGCCTGTTCTTTGCACCATAAAATTTAAACCAAGAAGCTTGAACTGTGTAATTCCTTGAAGCAGTTCTTATAGCTGTGTAATTGTTAAAACCTCATTTGTTGGATGGAAGGAGAAAGCTCATTCTTTCCCAGTAAATGCTAAAGAATTTTTAGAAAATATTAATGTAATATATGCATGCACTTATTCTAAGTGGGGCTGTATTATGTGTTGTAAAAAAAATCTTGAAAATGTTAAGGTTGCAAAATGAAACTATCAAGCCAGGAAATGCTAACATTAAGGTTGCTCCTTTAAAAGCGTTTGCCTGCTTTGTGGCTATGTTTCATGAACAGTCTTTAATTACTGGATCACATGCTGGTTTTTTTCCTACAGGACCACTGTCTCATTCACTGCACAGATGGGTTATGTTCTCTGAGTTCAAAATTTTAGCTTCCTTGTTTCATGTGTGGCCCTAACTCATATTATCTGGGAAATACTCCTATCCTGCTCTAATTAGAGAAATTTTCACTTCTCCATAGGCTTGTCTGGGCATTACAAAATCCTTCTCAATATTTTTATATATGTTAATTTTCATGATACTTTTGGAAGGGGGAAGTTGTATGACCATTTTACAAAGGGCCATACAAGGGACATTTTCTGAGCCATGGAATGATTGTTATAGACTTATCAGGTATTTTTCTGAGATACTCAAGACCTGTGTTTTCAGGATGCTTAGTGCAGTATGTGATAATGTGTTTATTCTCTGGTAGAGTTCTTGATTTTGGTCAAGTGTACAAGTTTTAGTTTCCAGTTTTCTGGAAATTTCAAATTGGACATCTAGAACCCAAAAGGCACACTCCTTTTAGGCACTTGGGCTGTTAGCACGGTCACAGATTGTAGCAGCTAGGAAATCCAGAACAAGTTAAGAGGACATTCCTGTGGTATCTAAGACTATTTACTGCACATTGCAAAAGCTCTGTATCATCTGCTACTTAATATAGGACATGTAAATAAAAACTAATTCCCAAGAAAAAAGCAGAAGAGATGAAAGGCATTTTCACTACCCTTAGTGACTCAAATGGATATAAACGGCCAAATCATTAAAAAAGTGGGCTGTGCCTCATGAGAAGCACTCCTCCTAAACCCATGTTTTTGCCAAGATGGCCAACCTCTGATCTGATTGATTTAACATCATGATGTGAGCAGGACCTTGCTCCTGAAAATTCCAGACTTCTATTTTCCAGTCTGTGTATTTGATGTCTTATCAACACTACTCTTTAATTAATCCATCTCCTTTGCTTCCCAAATTCATGTGTTTCCTCATTGAATCTACATCTAAGCTCCATAAAAGAACTGAGATCTTTTGGTAAAGCAGGAGTCAGAATGAAGTTCTCAGTCATTCATCCATCTTGAGTATGAGCCCAGCTTTCTTTTTTTGCTATGGATCATAGGAATTACATTTCACTGAATGAAAATAAATCTGAGGATCTACATCAGGAACATACTTAATACTGTCCAGCGCTACTGGGCATTCAGTTTGCAACAAGAAGAAGATGTGGACATGAGAATGTTAGCACTAAGGTGTTTTGTGTGCAGATTCCACCTCAGTAGAAGTTAATTTTGGCATACTGTTTGATAACTCTGAGATTTCAGCACCAGGAACATTTCTTTAAATCACCTGTGTAAGCCTTTGCAGGCATGGATGGTACCTGTTACGAGTAGGTGCTTGCCAACACATAACTAGGCCTGTGCTTTGTTAATGATGAAAGGGGTTTTTGTAGGCAGCAAACAAATGTGGAGATTTGTGGATCATGGGGAAAACCAGGTCAGCATACATGAGACATGGAAAGGAAAGGTGTTGACTCAGTGTACATCTACAACTGAATTGTGCCTGCCTGTGGGCTCGTGGGCGTAGGACTGGATGAGTCGGGTGTATTGTCAGAGCAGACCTATTGCCAAGAACACGACCGGTCACCTCCAGGGTAAAAGTTGTCTTCTCTACCTGCTATGATGTTATTATAAAGCCACATTTCCTTTTATTTTTCTTAATGTCATTCATTCTCCTGTAATGATAAAATACTGACAAAAATTATCAAGCTAATAAAGAAAAATGCAAATATTAGTCAGAGGAAAATAGTATAGAAAATTCCAGCCCCGGCAGTTGAAGCTGCCCAGAGTGGCACAGGAAGTGTGATGGGAAGTGCTGGCAGCCTTTACTACAGGTGGTATTACTGGCTCCACCTGTAATATATATTACCTAAAAATATTTAAGCAATGTTGTCCTTCACTGTCATGTTTCTTATGTTGAACTTTTGGAATAGTGAGCCTGAAAATAACAAGCTGAGCTCATTAGTAGATTAGGTGCTGCAGTGAGTCCATGTGTTCAGTGTTAGTTCTTGTTCTTCAGTTTGATAGGGTTTCTTTTAGAAAGCAATTACAGCTGATTGACATGTTTTCATGTGCCTCTAGCCCTGATTCCTTCTTACTAAACAATTCTAGATCAAGGACAGTGACTTTTCTACTGCCATTAACTAAAATCAGGATCCAGGAGAAAAAGTTAAATACCTTTTAAGATGCGACTTGAAACAAATTATAAAATATGTATAAAGAGGAATATATTTTGGTTTCATATACTGTAGTTGTTGAAAGTCAAGTAAAAAACATAGTTTAAGACATGGACATGCATTAAAATTAAGAAACAAATTCTGCTTTTTCTACTTCAGAGAAGAAAAAAAGAAGTTGGGGGCCAAATCCTATTACTAAATGTACATATAGCTTTTGCATGTAATTGGCACTTCATCATTCACATTAAATGATGTAATTTACTGATGTTTTATACTAATAATGCTATTATACATCCTGAAATCCTAGTCAGTATAAGTGACTTTTTTTTTAATGAATAATTTCACTGTAAAAAAAATGCATACTTGAGGATACCAAGTGTTCTTGCCCACTGAATTTTGCTGTTTATGGAAAAAGCTTTAATTTTAAAAGGATTAAAGGCTTAGAAAGTAACAAACAAAAATCATTCCTCCCTTACTAAACCCACTATAGGTGAATGTTTGCTTGAATTTTAATTCAATTTGTTATCTTGTACTTTGTGGGTTTATTTTTTTCAAATTTAAAATTTATTTATGGGTTAAAATGAAACAGAAGTCTACTCCTTCTCTTGCACCCCAGGCATGTGGGACATACTGTTACATCCCTTGCATTCAGCTATTATGATCTGTTAGTAAAAATTACTTGCTTGACTTTGTCTTTTGATGAAGTTGAAAGAATCTATCAGGGTTGTCCAATGAAGAGTTTTTGCCTGAACACAGTGAGTAAACATAAGCAAAAACTACACTTGCTCTCTTTTTGTAAAACAATGGCTCTGGTTCGGATGCCTTGGGAAGCTGCACAGCAATTTATGTTACTTAAATGACCTATCTTAAGTAAGTTGTCATACAGTAGTGTTTAAGGATACTCTGGCTGGCCAGGGGGTGGATATTTTTTCATGTGTGGGCTGGGTGTATTTGTGGAACAGGGAACGTTTTCCTCTTTTTTTTGGATCCCATTTGCACCTATCTGTTTTAAATTTGCAGAACTCACTCTTAATTTCATGTTTCTGTTTCACAGGCTAGCATATCTAGGACTTTTCTGTTCTCAGACCTTTTTGATCACTGGGTTATTGTGTTTGAATGTAATATCTAGTCAGAACTGGCTTATAATTTTTTCTTATGGCGATTGGTGTGCAGAGTTTTGCTTGTATTTTCTTTCCAGTTTTGTTTTCCACCTTGCATGAATTCACTGCTGAATACCATTTCTTAGCATTGTTATTGTGGTAAAAGGTTTAGGATTATGACCATCTACTTTTTCAAGGGAAATGCTGCTCCTTGAAGGCAGTGCAGATGAAAAATGGGATGTTGAAGAGCATGGAAGAACAACCAGAAACACTCCTGCTTCTTGCTCTTGGCCCATATTCTATCACAAGTGAAAGCTCTGTAGCTTTATTTGGAGAGTGTGACTGCAGATCTTCACCTTATGTTTCATGCCCATCTGTAACAGTGTCTTAGAGTTGTCTTCAAAGCTGGACGCAGGTAAGGTTCTTAAACTAGGAGTCTTACAGATGGTCCAGGTCATGTGTCTGGAGCAGATGTTGACTAAATTGTTGCACTTGATGTCTGTCTTGCCCTGAGGATTTCTGCCCTTAATAATAACAATTAAGAAGGAAACAGAAAAAGAATTTATTGGGTTTTCCAAAACCAGAAATGCCAGGTCATATCATGCAAAGCGATAAGGTCACTGTTAGTCGTTTGATGTTTTGCATTAAATTATCCTGTATTATGAGTTGTAGTTGTATTAATTTCTCCAAATGTGGTTGCACATGTAGTTACCTTGCATTTTTCCTTCAATTAGTTGCTTTCCCACTGATTTCAGAAGCTTCTTACTTTCCTCTCCCTGCTATTACTCACACTCTGCCACTCAGTTATGTGCTGTGCTATAATGATGTTTGTAACTACAGAGTATGCCAGGTGTACTTTCCTTTCTGACAACAAAAGGCCAGATGACAAAACTGTTTTGTTTCTATGCATTTTTCTCTGAAAACTTGCCGTAAGAAAATTAGTTCTCTCTTGCCAAATTAACAGTTTAATATAGTAATTAGCAAGTTCTGCCAAAATATCTGTTCCAGCAAGGAATTGCATTTGGGAGCTCTTCTATTTTTTCCCTTAAGCACTGACCACAGAACTTAATTAACTTTCTTTTCCATCATAAATTCCAGCGCAGGCAATGACCACTGTGTCCTCCCCCACTCCTACATGTTCGGTTATGATAAATTGTCCCTTACGCAGCCAATCTGGAGGCAGGTGCCTGTATGAATCTCAGGGGTTACACATACTGTACTATCCACAGGGCTGATGAATAATGATCTTTTCACTGCACTCCCCTTCTTTATTCCGTGTTTACGCTTCAGTGAAATAGGGAGATGGTAGAGTGAGAGGGTTCCTCCCCTCCCAATTATACTTCTCATTTAAACTAAACTCTTTTGGAATTGATTTGCCTGTGCGTGCTGCAAGGTACCCGCATTTAACCCCTTGACCCACATGACCATTCCTGTGGTTCTGCTGTGAATACAACCTTTGCCCCCTTCCTATTCCCAGTAACTCCTGTATGTGTATGCGTTTGCATCAATGTGTTACTCTCCTGCATTCCCCCTTCCCTTATTGTCAGCACCACATTGGCAGTCAGCTCTAGCTGAATGGCTGTTGCCAAGCGCTTTGTGTACAGGGCCTTGGGTTTTGTTTGCAATGTTGCCTGTGAAGGTTTGTCCATAGAAATCACTAAAAGTTACGATCAATTTGGACATTTCAGGAGACTCTTTCTAGGTGTCTGTCTATTCAACCACATGTACGTAAGCATTGTCATCAGACCCATAGGAGCAAAAACTTAATCACAAAGCAATGGAACATAAGTTATTGAGTGTCTGTGGGAACATCTGCAGGCTGCAGTGGTGATTATGCTGAATTTCCCGGAGTGCCAGCACTGTGGTGTTGTGCAGGTACACTAGCTTGGGTTTGAACAGTAAACTAGAAGGAAACAGCACCTCAGGGGCAGAATTTGTTTCTGGGTCTGGCTCTAGCTCACGTAAGTCTCCACACCAGAGGTTTTTGAGGTGAGTATCTCTTTACAAACAGAACAGATGTCTTTGCATCTGAAGTGTTGACATGGCCTAAGTTACTTTGGAAATAAAAAGTTGTTTTCTTCTCAAATCTGATCATTAGGCATTTCTGGAAACATCAATTCTTTACTTGGAAGTCTTTCCAGGACTCTAACCTCTTTTCTTCCTTTTCCCTTTTGCTCCACTCTTTTTGAGCTCTGATTACCAATCCAGAACTATGAATTAGGATGGAAAGCATACTCTCAAATTAGATATATGTTTTAAATGCTTTTCCCTGTCTCAATATAACGTTGTAATTTTCTTTGCTTTTGTTTTATTTTTAAATTTTGCTGATTCTGAGCAAAAAATTTCATAGCACTGTTTGCAAAAATGCTTTTGTGTTTCCTTTATGGTGGCAACCTTTTGGTCCCCAAATTCTGTGTGAATACAGTAAGCACACAATTTTTGTTTGATGGAATTCCCCAGTGTCTTGTTGAATTTATTGTAACTGATCATTCCAGAAAAAAATTTGGCTGGGATTGACTCTTGTTCTTTGGTTATTTCCAGCACTAGAGAATTGACATTCAGTGTCAAGCATGCTGCAGACCTGACTGGTATTGATAAACTGCTCCATCACCCTTTATTTTAGTCTTTTCCTTCATGTTTGAGCTCCAGGACCTGTTATATTTTAGTTCTTTCCATGAAATTATTAATTTTAAAATAATTTTCTTCCTTTCATTGTTTCAGACATTGCAAAATATTTATTTCTTGTTCCAGACAGTTCTTTTTCTGTCAGCTCTTTTTTTTTCTTCTTTCTGTTCTCACCACTCACGTGCCTGGAAATAGGAAGCATAACAGAAAGGCAGTGTGACCTCCATATAGTCATTGTTGTTCTTGTTTCAAAACCAAAGCAATCCATAATTAAATCACCTCAAATGACTTGTCACCAGACTGACAATGAATGTTTTAATTACTCCCAGGTTCCAAAAGAGGAGGAGGATAAAACCTACTTGAAAGAATAAACTTTCTGATCTCCTACTGCTCTGTCTTCATCATGAGAAGTTGTCTATTTGACTACCCTCTTGAAAGTAGCCTCATGAAATTACTTGGTAACTACTAGAGGGTTAAACTGAAGTAATATTTAACTACAGTTTGGGATTCTTTTCCTTTTGCTGGGCAGAATAACCCTAATGAGAACTACGATGTTTAAACTCCTTTCCTTTTTCACTTACTATCCAGGCCTAACTACAATTTGGTTATTATCTTGCATTCAAAATAAAAGCAGGACATAGAAAAAAAAAGATGCCACGCTGAGCCCAAACATCATCAAACAAAAGGCTTCTTCATACTTAAAGGCTTCTGTCTGATGTTTAGATCGTCCCTTAAAAAAGCACAACGACAATTAATGCCAGGAGGGTTTCTGAATTACTTTGAATAAGGACACTCTAGAACAGGAAGAGTTATGGTAGGTGGTGTTGGTGTTTCCTTTTTTAAAACAACCGTGTTCACATGCCTCGGACATGAAAGTGAATCTCTTTCAGTGTAGTAAGCTTAGCTTGTTAAAAAAGGAACTGGGTGCTTTAAAGCTGATTAATGATACCGTTTCCTAACGGCATAAGTGCGGTCTCTGCTTAGGAAAGGTGCTTTCGGTCTGTTGAGGTTCTTTCTAAGGATGAAGGAACTCATGATCTTTTCTGACATTATCTATACTATATGACAGTGGAGTAGTAATAACCAATATTTTGTTAGGAACTTGTACTTTCAGCCTGAAAATCCTAGCAGGTATCAATAGCAATGAATTCAGAATGTGGTATAGTTTTAATTGCACTTAAAAGAGCCTATTTGCTTTTACCACTGAAAAGCCAAGGACTAATTATTTCCAGTTGGGCATTATTGTAGCAAGCTTTAGCTTTTGCCTCAGGTGAAAAAGACAGTGGTTGGGCCAGGTTTGTACTTTTCATTTGCATACTCCTTCTGTCTATAGGGAGAGCTGGGTGATGATCTGCACCTTCCCACCATGCTCTTACTTGGGTCCCCTTCATTACATACTTTTTCTCTAGCAATTTCTTCTCCTGACATATAAAACATCTTTAGATGAGGATTCAAAGTCATTTTTAGGAACTAAAGCAGCAAGGAACTTGGTTGTTGAAATTTAGAGTAAAATTTGTTCCAGCAAGTCCTAAATGGTCTAAAATGATAATGCATGAGTTTTTAATGAGATGCTTTTTGTTAAAACATACCTTGTAACGTGAATCAGATAGGGAAATCTTTAGCATTTTGGGTTCAAAGCTATTTAGAAGATAATAGGATCTTTAGAAAGTATCAGAACCTATAGCTTTATGTGAAGTCTATGTTACCTGTTCAGTGTATTGCGGGGGGAGTTGATGAAAGCTGCACAGTGCAAGAGCTGCCATTCATTTAGGATAAAGATAAGAAGCCGTTAAAGAGCTGTGTAAGAAGATAGCTGAGACACTCTTGAAATTCTAAGCTAAGGCCAGACCAGACAGGAGCTGGGCTACACAGAGGAAGGAGTTTCATTGTGGACCTGATGCAAAGCCAGAAACTGGGAAATTCATCCTTGCAGGGGAGAAGGAAGAGGACATTTGGGTGTTATGGCTGAAGGAAAGAGCAGACAGAGCCAGTATGGCAGGGGCAGAGGGAGGATGGGCAGGAAAATTAAGATACCTGTAACATGACCCTGAAAGAAAGCTAGAAGGGAGCCCTTCAGCACAGGCTAGAAAGAAGCGGCATGCTGCGCTGAGCAAGTGCTCTTTTCCCACTGTGTTCAGGGGAAGAGGACATATATATTTTTGACAATAAACAGCTTTGCATCAAAGAAATACCTGACTCTGTCATCAATGTCTCCATGTAAAAGGGAAAAGAATACATAAGATGCTGAATGTTTGCTACTGCTCTGATCAAAACAGCATTTTTCATCTCTCTCTCTGCCTGTTCCAAGGAACATATGAGGCTGCTGAAGCTACCTGCTGAGGGCCTTATGTCAAATTTTTGAAGGTATTTAGGCTCCTGAAGATGTAGAGTCATCTAGTGGAGTTTTTACAAACAACCAGGATCCTAACTCTCTTCATAGAAAATGGCAACTAGATGCCCAGGTGTGTTGGAGAGATCCTGTTAAAGAATCTATAGGTCTTCTGGTGCTTTGGAAAGGATGGACCCTTGTACTTTAATGTGAACTGCTTTTGGCGGTGGACATCCTATGGCTGGTCTCTAGTGCTGGCAAGTTTATTGGTTTGTTCTCTCTATCGCTTATTCGTACCATGTGACAATAGAAAAAGACCATATATTTTTTTAAAAAAACAGGGCTATAATTGGAAGCTCAACTCTTGAATGGCTTTTTAGTTTTCCCAGGGGCCTTGATAATAAAAACAAAAGCATCCACTCAGCTTCATGAGTGTTGCAATGCACGCTACTTGGGAGTGACATATACAAGTCAGGAATGAAATCCCAGAAGTGAGATCTTTACAAAGGAGCGTCAATAATATAAATGTAAACTGTTTCTCAGTGTACTGAAACCCTGACATTATTAACTCAATCAGCACACCAGTGTTCTGTTTGAAATGTCTGTTAGGCTCAGTTCTCCTTTCCAGAAATCTCTGTATTGTGCAGAAGCCACTCTGTGAAAGAGCTAAGTCCCATCATTGTTACTTTTAACTGGAAGAATGCAGAATATTCTGTTGTTTCCTAAAACTCTTTCATAAGCCCTGCTTTCTACATAACTGTGGCACTTCACTAATGAAAACATGAAAAAATCCTGAAGTTATTTTCTCTGTTAGTTTCAGTGGCTGCTGTTTGCCATTTTGATTATATTGCCAAATTTTGAAGGTCACCCTGTTCTTCGCAGTCCCATCAGAACAAAGTGCTAATGCTGACTTTTTTCCTGACAATGTAGAGCTTTAACTAGCACACAAGAGGAGTCCATCAAAACTTTATCCTCCACTGAGTATTATTGCATTTGTAAAGATAATATTAATACACAGTTCTAATGCTCTATGGATCATTATCTGGCAGTGGACCAATAATTGGGTATAAAACATTAACAACTAAAAAGGAATACTGATTCCTTTGGGCTTATAATTGTTGTTCATTACAAATTGCTTCCAAAATAGGCCTGTGCTGATTCATAGAGAATTAAGTATATTCGGTTTAGTAATGTTTTCAGGTTTCTGAATAAATTATGAATGCATCTTGACTGTTAGAAGGAGCCACTGACATTATGAAACGGTAATGAACAGATCGGCAAGAGAAAAACAGCCTCAGCTGATCATCCTGTTCAAAACCTATTAAGGTCTGATGAAATGAGAAGATTTTTTCCCTCCATGTATGGATGTGCAACAAGTCATAAGTTGTGGACTTTAATAATATATTTTCTTCACAAGCAATAACACAGCAATTAGGAAGTGCTCACTGAGGTAGAAATAATGGTAACTGCTGCGCAGATTAGCTTTGCTAAAGGGAGCTCTCAGACATACAGTAAAACAACATATTCCAGGTTCCTGTTGGTGTGTAATTTCTACTTTATTTACTTATCATCTCAGTTAAAGAGGACTCCTGGCAGTAATGAGGCTACATAAATGCACATATAATACTATAAGATGTTACAAATGATATAAAAGATAAATCTAATGATTACCTATTATAATGACAGTGCAATCACTGGGGAAATTGTACAGTTCTGAGAAGCCCACGGCTGGCAAAAATGCCACTGCACAGTGTATTCATTATTTCTGAGCTTTTGCTTCTGCATGACTGTTGGTAAGAGATGTGTAATTCACTTGGAAGGGGGCTGCTAAACACAATGGCTCACAAATCTTTATCTAGTACAGCCATACTTAGAAGTACTGAGGTAAGTATGAAAATAACAATCCTGAAGACTTGCAGGGGTTTTCTCACAGGAAATTCAGAGTATTTGTTACTGCTGTGGTAAAAATGAAGATAACATGACCTCTGAAATGAATCTCTTATACTGTAACTGCCTTAAAAATAACCATGCAAAAAATGCCACATACTGCAAGTTCCATCACAAGAAGGTATGCTCACGTCTATCAGTGCTAACTCAGGGAAATGGATGTTCGTATCTCTGAACCCCAGCAGAGTTTTAATCTTTAAAATCTGTGAGAACTCTGACTCTGATGCCTCTGATGTAGAACGTGGAAAAAAAAAGAAAAAGTCAAATAGAATTTAGTCACAGATCAAGCACAGAACATTTAGAATATGTGCTTACAGTAAAACATTTGTAAAATAGCAAATGTTAATTAAAATAAATTATAATTAAAAAGCACTTCAGAAGTGTCAAGGTTTTTTTTTTTTCCTTTTTATGCTGGATGATAGTGCCTGGATCCTCCCCCCTCCTCCCGTGAAGACATTTACAGGATTATATATGTAATGTTGGATGCAAAAGCAATATAGGAGATCTGTTGCACAGACTGGTGTGAAGATATTACAGTCATTCTGTGCTGAGTAAGTTATTTGAGTAAGTGAAATATGTGAAAGAGAGCCAAAACTAAGATTTTAATAAACAAGTGACTAAAGTTAAGCTGTTAAATGTTCTAACAGCTGAGTACTTAGTATTTAAAATCTATGTGCTTACTAAATTAGGAAACTATGAATTTACTAACTGTAGCCATGTTGTGTTTTGAAATATTGGCCTTGAAACAAAACATAGTGATCTGTGGGTGGGTTTTTTTAAAGTGAGAACAAAGGGGATATCAGCTCTTTCCGTGTTGGTAGATTGTAGTAAGGTGTGGACTAGAAGTGAGTGTAGACTCCACAGACAATTTTGAGTAAGCCCTGAAAATAAATGGCAGCCAGGATGGAGATGGCGTGTTCATGCTCTCTGCTTTATGTGATAATGCTGGAGTGCTTGAAACTGGAGCTGGAATGGAAGGGTGCCAGCAGGATAGTAGTCTTGTAGTCCGTGAGAGAATATGCATGGGAAATACTAAACATTTAATTTCTATGGTCAGTATGTTACAGACTTGCAGAAACACTTGATGGAAGAGGAAGGGAATGAAAGTCAATGATGCCACAATCATTATGAGGAATGATAGGGACTAGCTTCTTGGAGTTGAAGAGTGGGATGAACAAGTCACATTTGTATTTGAGAATACTCTTTTTATCCAGGGTACACCTCCAAGGTATTTGTCTGACAGTGACTTCTTTTGTACGATCCTTGTCTGCCTCTGGAAGGCCTAGATTGGGATTAGTTTTTTTCCTTCTTGTTTTTCCCCCTCCATGAATACTTTTACTATGAAAGGCACAAAAATAGCATCCTTTACCGAGAGCTGTAGTAAAGGTGTCTATATTCAGTTGCTTTGAAGAAGCGTATGTGTTGTTAAAGGGTATTACCTGAAGTCAGTGAACTTCAGATGTTGTGTTAGGACTTGCACTGTGATTGCATTTTTGACTCACAGAGAAGGCTGAAATGCCATACTTGTGCTCTCACTTCGAGATTTGCTTCAAACTGATCAGAAGTCATCAAGTGAAAGATGGACAGCTGATATGGCTGTATCAGCCTGTTTTCCTGAGGAGCATCCATTTCTATGTGCATGATGCAGACATGCATATATTGCATATATTACATATATTACATGTATTACTGAAATATCCATCTCAAAAGTTCTTTCCTTGGGCCAAGATTTAATTACTGCTTCAAAAAATGCAGGGATCCCATCTTCCTTAACCAGTCATTCTGTTGATGTCAAGAATAGTGAGCCAATTTTTATACGACAGTCAGAAACTCTTCCAGCAGCTCTTGGTAAGTGATAATGTCTGAAACTAAAAGGCATAGAAGACTCCCTGGTTGCTTCCCTGCAGTGACAGTCATGTGATTGCCAGCTCCTGACTGAAGCAAAGAAGATGCTGTCCTCCCTTCCACACCAAGTTTTGCCTGGTTTGTGAGGTATAAACTAATTCTCCTTCATGTGTATATATCTGGTGGTGTCTATACTATCAAGAAATGTATGTCTTCAATAAGGCATGACAATTTATCAGTACTGTAAGCTATAGATTATACCAGTGTACTGTGCCTGACTCAGTCTCCCTGTGCTAAATCATGTCAGGATCTGAAATTCACTGTTCCATAAAAAAGAATAGAGGGAGCCAAAATACCTGTGCACACAGGTATATGCGTGTATATAGTAAAAAATTATAAGCCATTTGGAGACTCTAACAGTCCCTGCCGAATCCCCTGGGAATAAGTTTTTGCCTGGTTAGTATTCCAGGGGAAATGACAGAAGCCCAGTCACTTGGGACATTTACAGCTAGACCAGACAAAGCACCTCAGCATTTTAGAGCAGGAGGGGCTCCTACCCTCACAGAGGAACGTTATTAATGACCATTAAGTCTCATGCATCTATAAGATAAATTCTGTGAGTTTCTGCTCAACACAGATACGCCTCAGTTTGTAAAATCACTATTCACGTTTCAAAGTGAATACTTCCTATTATTTTTCAAGATCAAAGCCATAGGAGGCAAGAGGCCATAAATGCATTTGTACAAGTAGTCTTTTCTTAAAAGTTTAGGAATTAGAAATAACTCACATTGTATAAATCATATGGCATAATTATTGCATTTAAATGTTACATTACACTTATGTTTACATTAATTCTTAATAGGTCTGATTTTTTTCCTTTTGAAAACATAATTGGAAACAATATTTTCCCTCTTATTCTAATTAAAATACTTTAATAAATGTTTATTTGGATACTATGTCATGGAAGGTTGCAGCCTTGGCTGCCTAATGTAATGTAAAAATCAATTAGATACAGAAAAATATCTGTTTTTCATTTACGAAGACTAGATATCTGCCTGATCGCTGCTGGGTAGCAATATCCATAACATTTTATATATTAAAATAGTAATGATTAGTATTAATCTTGGACATGCTGTAGTATTTACCTATTCATATATTCAGAGGTAATCTGTTTCCTTGAATGCAGCTTTTGAGTTGCCACATATAGATTCATTTCCTTACCACAATGTCTTCTACAGTGGTTTGAAAGCAGTTTCTAACATGCATCATATAGTTGAGGTTTATTTGTCTCATGCAGAGACCAGCATGCAAACACTGCTGCATATGTAAGCCTCGTAACTAATTGCATGCAAAACAATGTAAAGATTTGAACATTGTACAGCAATTAATAATATCTCTACTAGTGTAAGTATGTTTCCTTCTCCCCATACTCTCTTCCTCCATGCCCCCCTCCCCAAACATAAATCATTTCCAACCTGTCAGAGTGGATCTGTGCTGGCAAAGAAACAAGGGTAATGTTTCAATTTTCTCCATCTGGTAAGATATTTTCTGTTAGTTTTTCTCCCTCTCTGTAGTTATTGAATTTGCATGAAGAACTATGTATTGTAGACTAATAAGATTCCCTGAAATAGAGTGGAGGAAGCATGACCTGTCTCCCACTAAATCTGAGGTTGTGTGCGATAGGGTAAATTCTGTCATGTTAATGTTATCGAGAGGTGTAGCTGAAGAGCAGGCTGCCCTCCTCCACCTCCAGTGCAAAGGGAAGGATGCCGGTGTGCTGGCAGAGAGACTGGGATTCTGGCCACAAGCTGTGCATCACTGTGCTCTAAGCACACCATTCCATTCTTCTCAGTGTACAAAATCAATTAAAATTAATTGTAAGAAAATGCTTCTTTCTTTTCTGAAATATCAGTCATTCCAGTATCTGGGCTTTCGTATCCATGTCATTTTTGTAGCTTAAAAGGCAAGCTTGCTGGGTTAATGTTTGGGGTTTTTTTTTACTTCATTAATGTTAAGTATATTATTAATTACTTTAAAAAAAAAAAAAGCAATATCCTCTCTAAGTACCAGATCCTGTGTGCATGATAGCCCTTGTGAACAGTATTCTGTATTGCTGTGGGAGTCTCCATTACAAACTGGCTCACAAATGATGTATGGTTTTGTTACAACCATTAAAAATAAAACCTAACTTTGCTTACCTGCACAGAGAGAAACTTTCGGTGCTTCTGGAGTAACCGCATCCTGTACTTGTAGGAGCCATAGTCAAAAAGAAGTATCAGGATGTCCAAAATAGTAGATGCTTTTTGGATAGTTGAAAGCTCCAGACCTTGAGGCACAGCAGCCCTTGGGGATGGTTACAACAGGACATGGGTAGCAAAGATGGACTTGGCTGTGAAGCTCTGCTCGGTGCTACTGATGCAACACTGGGACAGAAACAGTCTCCTGGGGAGCTAATTCAAGACCTGAGTGGAAGAATTCATCTCAATTCTTGACCTTGTTCTGTACTTTGTAGCACTCAGCATTTATTTGAAGATTTTAACTGATTTTGCACTACTTATCAAATCCAAGTGTTCAGGATTGAGTTGAAGTTAAGAAGTGATATTGAAATTATGATGCTATTTAACACACTCCTTTTTAATTTTTTAAAATTTACTTCTGGTTGTTTTAGTCCTTTTGGGTTCATTTGGTTCAGATTTTCAGGTTTTACTTCACGTTTGAAGAATCTGGACACTCTTTTAATGGAAGCTCAGATTCACTTTTATTCATATGATTTCAGCAGTCGGGGCTTTAAGAAAAATAGCAAATATCACAAGATTCATAGGAAAATAATGAGAGTTGGCAACTATCAATTTCCTCTGAGCATACTTCCATTAGGTTATCGGACATAGTTATTTTATTGCAAGGTTTCCTCTGTATGGAAAGAGTGGATATCCTTGGTCTGAAAGAGAACAAAACCCTAGAATAAGCGGACGTAAATTCTCTGTGAAAGAGCAGAGAGACAGTGTGCAAGTGTGTGCATGCCTCTGTCTCTGTGGATAGTCAGCACTGCACACTGAAAACAAAATGCTGTTTGACTTAACAAGTAGGGAGAGTACTTAGAAATGTAGAAGCACAAAAATGTCCATGCAATTTCACAGCTAAATACACTACAATCATAATCTAATGCAATAACAATTTTAAGGGTCATTTCATAGTAAGAAGAGATGAGACATCTTTCGAGTGGTAGAAAGCTCCCACCCAGCTGTCACCTAAACAATAGTTGGGGATTCCTGGGAATGGAAACATTTGGACCAAGTTACTGATACAGGGACAGAATACTTTTTCAAGTGTTTCTTTGGTGTACCTGAAATTCTTAGAAGATGAGGGAGACTTCAGATTCACACATCCCCCTACACATGCAGAGTCACAAACTAGATTCCCCTATCAAAAGGAAATGAACCTTTCCTTTTTTGTGGGTTTGATGTCTACATCTTTTCTTATTTAGTGGTTAGTTATTGCTGTTTAGACTTTAGCAACTCCACAGTGCACTGTGCACAATGTTACCCATGTCTGGAAGAAAACTGCGTGTCCCAGGACGTGAAGTTGTAGAACTATCGATAAATAAAGGGTAACTACTTTATGAGGTCTAGGTATATGGCAAATATTGCACCATACTGAAAACACAAGGACTCTGGGTAAGATCCTAACTAAACACAAAAGTAATGGGAACGCTGCTTTTATCCTCTAACTTCAGTCTCAGCTTTTTCCTTTTGTGTGTTTGCAAAGTCTGTGTAAGTTTTATTTGTGATGATGTTCATTTCAGCCCCTTGTGTTGCTGCTCTGTGGTCCAGCAGTGACTGGGAGCACTTCAGAGACAGCACACTTTCAGGTGTCACATTACAGCATCTCCTCTGGCTGATAAAAGAGAAGTATTAATAAGCTCCAAAAAAGCCTTGTATCCAGTACTTTCACCACTGCAATGCTGTTCATTAACATGTTAGTAAGCATCAATAGATGCCTCCAAAAGAGACCAAAAGCAGCCAAAATAAAGCTGTTTCTTCCAAACATAAGCAGTGGTATAGAAAGGAGAGTTCTGTTCTGCTTCATGGGTCTTTCAAAACAGCCATACAAGTCGTTGTTATTAAATCAAAAAGGCACCCTCTGTGCCTGGCAGCCTTTATGTCTGCCAATCAGATTTCTGGAATGCTTTTTTGCCTTTTTTTTTGTTCCCCTTATAAAGCTAAAACACGGTATCATGGGTTAAGAAAGGCAGAAAAGGGCAGAAAAAAAATTACAGAACTGATCAAAATATAAAGCAAGAATTGATAAAAAAAATTTGCAAAGTATTTCACCACATTTTCAAAATCATGTCTTCCCAGTTCTGCTGAGCTGCAGCTCTCATATTTTCTGTTTATCCAGTGTATGTATTTCTTTTTATTCAATATTACAGCATCCTCAGGGAATGATAACTGACTTTTCAAAAGGCAAAATAAAATAGAGAGGGGGCAGTTGTGAGAAATGTCATATAAAACAATGTGTCTGTAAAAGGTAAAACTGTCAAGAAATTGATGTCAGTTTAAAATATTAAGGAATTATAAGCAAGTCAGCATTAATTTATAAAGATGTCTTCTGAGGCAGCAAAAAGCAGGGATTTGCTTATCAGGTTTGTAACTACTTGCCTTTGAAAATGCATGATCCCAATGGAAGTGCTGAGATTTACAAGGCAGCTATATATGCGTAATGTGATATATATTGCTGTTTACTCAAGAAAATCATTGAAATAGCCAGCCACTGGAGCTGTTGGTTCATCTGTGGTACTTGGGACATAAGGAGGTCCTAACACTCTTCATTCCAAATGGGTCTTTGTTAGATGTTTCATGCTATAGAAATCAGTGAAACTGAAACACATGTTAACTTGAGCATATGCCCAGTTTTGAACTTAGTAGTGTTTGACTGAAGGAATTATGGAGTCAAGATTCCACATTCTTGCTTTTTTTTAAATTTATATTGGAAGATTGTAGTCAAATTAAGTACTTAGTAAATGTTACCATTCCCGTTCAGTTTTATTCTTCATCTACTTTGCAATGAGCTACTGCGAAATTCCCAGACAGATGTGTAAACTCGAAAGTGAAACACTGTCATGCCGTGGAGTAGCGACAACGGAGCATTAGGGTCAGGGCACTCTTCAAAATGCATTGGCTTCCAAGTGCCGCAGACATGCAGACGCGCAGCTGAGAAGTTCACGACTGAATTACAATCACAGCCGTGCTATCACTGCTGAAGAGGGAAGTTGCCTTCACCTCCCCAGGCTTCCTCCTGGTTATGAAGCCTCTACTTACACAGACTCTGGCAAACTCTTTGCTGGTTTTAATTTTGTAGGCTAGGCCTGGGCTGGCCTGGCCTGGCCTATCCTATCCACTTGCTGGATCAGTTTCCCACTGTTCTGGCTAGCTGAAAGAGCTAGGAGACAGGAGTGTATGGTGGGGAGCGCACAGGCAGAGCTGAACTTTTCCTTTTCCAATATCAGAAACCAGTGGGATCAGTTTACCGTGTAACGTGCAGCTTCTCTCAAAGCAGCAGATTCACCTTTGACAACATTCAGTTGAAGCAGTTTTGTTTCTAACATGCTCGTGACTGACGCAGATATAATTACTTTTCCCGACATATATTATCACATTGAAGATTGATGTCGGATCTAATGAAGGGGGATAGTAAAGTTACTTTGTGTTATCTCTGATCAAGAATGTGAATGCTCATATTTTTCCCAGGCACTTTTTGAACAAGCTGATATCTGACAGCTTTTAATTGTTTTCCTCCTTTATGAGTGATAATGATCAACCAAATAACAACCTGCCCAACAAGGCACGCTGTATGCAAAACCACCCGGATGCTTGTGCTTAAAGTAAACAGTAAATTTTGGGGGAACTGGCCCTCAGTCTTATGCTCTGTTATTCTGACATGGACAAGGTTATCTAGCCACTGCACAGGACAAATCCTTCATTTAACATATTTCAGCCTGAAGTACATTTTGATAATCAGACTGTGGACATCTCTAACTAGGTTTATAATACAAAAGCTGATGGAAGGAACTCTGCTAAGATGCAGTTGTAAGAAAATGCCAGAAAACCACACTGGATCTAATAATGCTCTGAAGAAGTAGTTTTATTTTTAGTTTTGTTTTGTGCCTTGAACTTTGGTAGCACATCTTGGAACTGTATTCAGACTACTTTGAATTTTAATTTATTCAGTCAAAAGCCGGGCCAGTGTTGTTTATTGTGTGGATTATATTCATGCTTACTGAAGAATTCACTAGCACTGAGTTTCTAATTATTGTTTTTATCCATGCAGTGAGATGTTTTGCATGTTGCCTTCTGACCACTGCCCAGCTGGAAATCATTTTAACTTTCATGGGCTTTTGGTAGTGAAGAGGAAGAATTTTGTAAGGTTCATGCATGTCTAGTACATTTGCATAGCTCTCATCATTATGTTAGAATATTTACTGGAAATAGATCACACAATTCTTATTTCCTAAGAAGGTCAATGGTTTGTGGGATTTTGTCCTGTGGCACTGACTGTCTGGTCCAGTCATGCATGAAAACAAGGTTTATGGCATAGGAACACATTTAGGTAGGAATTCGCCGCAGTAGAGGTACGTTTCTGGGGTGTAGGACAGCTCGTATAAATAAACACCTTGCTTCGGCTGCAGTTTTGGCTATGCCAGGAGAGAGGAAGGGAAGGAAACTTCTTTGATGCTTTCTTCAGCTTTAATCAGACGTTTGTTTGCCATGCCGCTGGGCCTGGGGAGAGAGTCCAGCCATGTGCTTCATCCAGGTGAATCAGAGCGAACTTTTCCTGTGCTAGAGCCATGTGAACAAAAATGTATCACTGCTTCCAAAATGATACCCTTTTCATCACAGAACATAGTGATAGGAGAATATAAATTCAGCTGCCTGCTCTCTGCTGATAGAATTACTGAAATATTCTTGTCCATAATAAGGTCCCTGCCATTTTTTGCCATAAGTTAATGTAAAGTCTGGTATGTATGGGATTGCCATAAACAAAACGGTGCTTAGTTGTAAGAACTCTTGATAAACAACCATTAGACTCTTTAACAAGATGTTTTAAACTTCAGAAAAGTTTGACTTTTACATTTGCCAGATGCATAATGTCTTGGTTGTGGTTTTGGATGTTTTGATCATTCATAATTTTATCATGTTGGGTGAGATTTAAATAGTAATAATTTATTATTTTCTATAGCTGATCACTCTGTGTGTGTAGGCATAATTTTGCTTTACTTTATATGAGACTGACTGTATTGCCTTACTTTGCTGCTGTGCAAATTCAGGTTCCTGCTTGTATTTCCTTCTAGTCTCCCCGATTTTTTGATAGGTGAACGTTTCATCATGAGAGGAAACTGATTGTCCCAAGTGACTAAAAACTTTCTTTACCTATTAAAAAGATGCCAGAAGAATGCAGCACAGTTAATGTGGTGATTTGCCTGCGATTTATTTCAATACCTTTTTTACGTGTGGCAGCACTGTGGTGCGTGTGCTAATGTAGTACATTTAAACATCAGCAGATGGGGCCCTTGTTTCCTTTGAAGAATGGTTTGTCTTTGAATTTTATTTTTTTAATGTCTGTGGCAAGAATGGATTTTTCCTGTTGTAACATATTAAATTAATGTAGTCTTTGTAGCAGATAGGGATCTAAATGCAGATCAGAACAGCCGAACTTTAGTGGGAAGCGAGTATTTGCAAATCTATCTGGAGATTTAATTTTCACGGCTGGCCTTTATTTCTGTAACTGACTGAACAAAGCCCTCAGCTTTGAACACCTCCGAAATTTCTGAGGGTTTGGATACCGGCTATCTGCCTTGTGGTGAATCCGTCTTTCTACCGTATTCCATACATCTTTCAGTAGGTAAAAGAATAAAGCAAATTTCTATGTCTTCTCCAGAACAGGCAGCACTTTTCAAAGTTATTTACAAAATGCAGTTTTCCTTCTCCCAAGGTGAAATAACATAAAGGCTGCATAAAAATGAAGAAACCAGCACTGTAGAAGCAAAGCAGAAATCAGTGTAGAGACTAACGCTTTTTTTTAACTGTTGCATCTAGGAGAAAGGCATAGGAACATGCAGCTAAGGGTAGCATATGTCTTAGCTCAATTTCCTTGCTTTTGAAGGACTTGAGTTATAAGTGGAATAGGCTAAATATTTGAGTATGGTAGTTTTGTTTCTAAGCTTGGTTGTCCCCCTAACTGATTCTTTTAGACCTCAAATATATGCCTTTTATTTGTAAGTAAAAAAATTGTATGGAAGGTAAAGCAATACAATCTGATGCCTTAACCAATCTTATGAATGGCTTACAAATTTATACTTGTATTTTGCAAATGGGTGTCTCGTAGTTTGGAATGACTTTTTCAGAGTTGTTAATCTCTCTGATCAAAATAGGAACCTTATCTGAATGTGACTATAAAGTGGCGTTTTAACATAGTGTATCATAGAGGGCAAATCTTTCCTATTATTAACTTGAAACACCAAAATTGCTCCTTCTGTGCCATTCTAATCTGTCATGTCAAAATGACTGCTACTTGCTTATGCCAGCTTCTTCATGTCGTGCAAATGTGCACTATCTTATAGACTGCAGGTTTGTTATTTTGGGGAAGTAAGCAGAATAACTAATACGTTAAAAAAATCAGCGTGTCAAGAAAGCAAGCCACGTTTGAAAGAGGAGCACACAGTTTGCATTTTTTGGGTATTTTACTACTACTCAGGGGTCAATACTAAGGGGCAAAGCCCTGCTATTTCAAAACTGAAAGCAACATAATGTGGAAACAGTTATTAGGTAAAGCACATCAATTTGGTACATCATTTATTGTTGCTTATACATACAAAATAACAGTGGTGCAGTCATGATTTACAGTTACTCTTTACTTTTATGTATGAGACTTGTTATTAACATTAAGCACATTTTCAGTGTCTAATGGTGCAGGCTATACAAGGCCTGTCAAAAATTATTAACATTTTAATACTAGGTTTTTAACTCCTTTTTTTTTTTCTGGAGGTATGATTTTCTTCTGTAATTCCATGGGGAGCAAACTTCAGGAACGCTTTAGTGGGTGCTCGTTTAGCTGATTTGCGTACATAGCTTGTAACACTATGTCCCATTGAAATATCACCTGTGCATACCATTCTGCTGGAATGAAAATGGTTTTATCTGCATCATACGGTATAATCTGAGCATCTCAATGCTTCCCTGTATTTTATTACTGATTTTCCCCTATATTCCCCTATATATTTCTCTGGATTGGGCCAAATTGTTCTGTTCTTTACAGAGATAAAATATAGGGGGAAATAATCTGATCAAATCATTGCAGTTGTGCTGGACTTTTACTGGTCTAATTCCCATCAAAATTTTGTTCCCTGCAGAAATCGTACATGGCAGTACTTTAACTCAGGCAGGAGAAATTGACTTGCACACCACATCAACTCTGCTGGCATTTTCTTCCAAGATGGCAGTGGATTATTTTTTAGGTAAGTAAGAAATGACAATTTTATTGGGCAAGAAAACACTCAGGAAAATATTTTTCTGTATAGTACATTTTTCTTTCTGTACACCTAAAAAGGAATGTTTTCAAGGTGTGCTTACAGTATATAAAGAAAGAACAAAACTTTTAGGTTAACTATGAACTATTTCTTACATTAAGTAGGTAACATAAAGAGGGACTAATATCCAAGGATATGGTACAGTTGACTAATTTAATTTATTATTATAGTGCGTTATTGATCTCTTAACACATTTTTGTATCTCTTTTTAGCCATATATTCATCATGCAAACAATCAAATGGAATTTTACTTCCTGTTGCTAGAGGGGGGAAAAAAAGAGATTTAAACCTTTGAGTAGGAGGAAGGGAGGGAAGGTAACTTAGCTAAAAGGGAGGTTACTTTCTTGAGAAGTAGGGAGCTCTGCTTTAGTTGGAAACTGAGATAGTGCAGCTGTTTAGAGCAGTTTAATGTCTTTGGAAATGCTAATGGTCATGATTGGAAGGAAGGAAGGAGGGAGGTAAGGGGGAGAACGGAGTTTGAAGAACAAGGCCCCTTTGGAGACAAGTATCTTATTTACAGTAGCTTTAGCTAGGAATTTCTATGCATATAAGTAATAAGTAATAAGCATTACTAAACATCCCTGAGACTATCTAATTTTACCTAGTGGATCTTCTAAATCTAGAGTTTATCTTGCAGTTTGGTGCTCTTTCTTTTTTTCTGTTAGAAATGTATTAAAATCAAAATGTGAAATAAAATATGAATTCCCTGTGTTAATCGGTTGGTCTTAAGGCTTTCTCTGGAGCTCTCTTCAAGAAAAGTTCTTGGGTGAAATTTTTAAACGGATGTTGATTTTGGGTTCTGTTTTCTTATAAGACCTGCACAGAATACCTTTAATGAAAGTGGTAGATACGATTAACTCTTTTTTTCTAATTTGATGAGCAGGTCTGGGGGTGGTGAAGGTGTTCCTGTGTGCTGGTTTTTAGGTTAAAACATTGTAAAAAACCCTGCCACCATGCCTAACAGTGAAGGACTGCCTGACATCACATTACCCCATCACTTGGTATGGGGTAAAATTTTGGAGTTACTCCATTCTTCACATTTCTGAGGCTGTAGCTCTGTGAAAAGGGTGGAGGCTGTAGGTGAGAAAGGCTTTTGAGGGATTTCCTAAAGGAGAGCACTATGCATGAGTTTGTAAGAAACTCTTGAACACAGTGGGTCAAGAAGGGAACCTCCTCTACATCAGAGTTCACACCTCTCTACATCTCTGCACCTTTATGAGGGAAGGTTGGACATATCTGGTATATTCTTTTTCCTCTCTGCAAATCCTGTTTACTGTATAATTTTATAAAAGGGACTAATGAAAAAAAAAAAAGTATATTTAACTACCTTTTAGAACATATCAGCAGAGCTGGTTGCACTTAGAACTCTACCCTGCTGAGTTTGGATGTTTCCCCAGATCAGGAGCTCTAGCAAATCTGTTGTTGGAGCTGACATTTTTGTTGTGTGTCACTGAATCCAATAAAATGTGGCAGGCTTGAATTCCAGCATACCAACACTGTGCTCTTACAGCTGCATTTAGTCTGAAGAAAAGGAGGCTGAGGGGAGATGTACTGCTCTCTACAAGTACCCAAAAAGCAGCGAGATAGGTGTTGGTCTCCTATGTAACAAATGATAGGACAAGAAGAAACATCCTCAAGTTGTGTTAGGGAAGGTTTAGATTGAATATTAGGAACAATTTCTTCTCTGAAGGGGCTGTCAAGCACTGGAACAGGCTACCCAGTGAAGCAGTGGAGTTGCCATCCCTGGAGGTATTTAAAAGATGTGTAGCTGTGGTGCTTAGGGACATGGGTTAGTGGTGGACTTGGTAGAGCTAGGTTAATGGTGGGACTTCATGATCTTAAAGGTCTTTCCAACTGAAAAGGTTCTGTGGTTCTGTGATTTTTAGGTAGCCCTTAGCTGTGCTCCTGAGGCACTCAGCTGGTTCCCAGGGAAATGTATTCAAGACTGCAGAAAGTCTGACATAAGTAATTGTAACTTGGCATTGTCTGACTGTAAACTTCATGTTTTAAAACTTTATTTACACCATGGTTTCTTAGCTTGTTTTTTCACCACCGTGTTCTAAATGAATAATGTTTGATGTTTCACAATACTTTAAATTAATAGATAACCATTTACAACGTCAACAGTATCTTAATGAAGATTTTTGCTTGGGATTACAAACAGCTGCTGGAAATGCAGTTTATCTATCATTTATAATCTTTTATTAAATTTGCACCTGGCAATGCAGCTATAGTTAAAAGTCTGTTAATTATGAAACCTGTATTTGAGAGGCCTGTAAGTCTTGTTCCCAGTCTTACAGGCTAGAACTTTGTATGCAGTCTTTTCATTACAGCAGACTTTTTTCTCCTTGAGTGGGTCAGTGTAACTTCTTCCCTTCTCAATAAATAGGTAATTACTGAAGAATTACCTGAAGGTGCCAGATAAGAAATTGGTCGGTTGTAGGGTTTTTGCCTTTTTATCCCCCTCTTCCTGAAGCTGTCTTTGCCTGGAATGGAAAAACAAATAACAGAACAGAGATGAAAAAGAGTTCATAATAAATGATTTAACATATGTAACTTTTTTCATTTGTGAATTGTCTGTGAGCTGCTTTTGATTCTCTTAAATGAATTTGCTATTCAAAATTATTCACCAAATACTTTATCTGAATAATTTTTGGTCTGGAGATTGTTGGCAAGCAGATTGTTGCATGTATTTGAATTTCTAATTTCAGATATCACTCTGTATATGTTGATTAGATCTAGTAACATTTATGTTCTTTATTTTGAAGAGAAGGTACTAGAACTCTTAAAATAAGGTTTCCAAGCTGAATCCTGGTGTTTGCAAGTTCAGAGTTACCAGTGAGTACATGGTTTCCAAGCGGATGGGCTGGTAACAGCTCCTTGAGTGCAAACTCACCTAACAAAGTCTAAGTCTGTTGCCTCTCAGAAAGAGTTCTCATGACAATCACAAATTCACACATGCACAATATGTGGGCATATTAAAAAAGAACCAAAACCAACAGTATTAACTGATATTGACCTTATTATTGGTGTTTTACAACCATACCAGTAGAATGTACAGCTTGCCTTTTTCAAGGAGCTGCCATTGTCAGGGGAGATCAGGCTGGAGGCTGAGGATTGGGACAGTGTACAGGAGCAGGACTTGAAAAGGACTTGAAAGGGAAAGCAGAGTATTTCATAGTGGTAGAATAAATAAACCTGTCAATTTAGGGGCTGCATTAAACTGTCCAATATTGCATTATTTTAGGCTGACAAACCTAATGAAGAATATAGCAAGGATGGGTGGGGAGAGAGAAAGATGATTCAGTGTTTTGGTTTTATGTAGCAGTTTCATACAAACTATCAATAACCAGCTTACCAATGAGGAGATATTGCTGTGTGGAACTCAATACAATAGCTTTTACATTTTTCACACAGAAGACAAAGCAGTATCTTGAAGAAGGAGAGATGGGGAACATGGTACTAGAGAAACAGTACGAGTTTTCTTATAGGGAAAGAAAAAGCAAAGCATGGAAGAATGGCTAAGAATATGCACAGTGGAACTAGAGCTGACCTGCTGGATCATCTAGTCTGACATCTGAAATATATCACAGGAGTGATTTATCTTAAAGAACTTGTTGGCTGGCTTTCAATAGGAGTTAGTCACCCAGCGTTTGCTTAATTTTTTGACTTTGAAAGTTTCTGTTATACTGGGTTTGGTAACATTTCATTGGTTTTTTGCTGCCACAAATGCTTCATCTGTCTTTGTTGGCAGTGTATTCCGTATCCAATAACTTGATTAAATACAGGCAAATTCTAAAGAAAAAGTTCAGGCTTCATTTAAAAATGAGGAGAGATTTCTTAAGGTGGATCGAAGTGTTCAATGAGATGGGTTGATACATTCCCGTGAAAGAGTAACCTCTAATTATTGTCATAGTGGTCTGGTAGAAAAGAGGTGTAGTGGCCTTAGGAAGCAGGTGTAGGCAAGTGGGTTCCCAAACTAAGTCCAGAAGAAAAATTGTCACTGAAAGCACATTTTGTTTTGCTTTAATAAGTAACTTGAGAGTGACTGTGGTTGTTGTCACGCTTCTGGATTGTAAAGAGTTTGTAACCCTTTGGACATTGCTGATATTTAGATTGGCAGAGCAAAATCAGAGCAGACTACTGTTTTAAGTAAACTGTTGAGTAATACATACTTATTTTTGAAAATATGATTAATAGAGGGAGTAATTTTGGCAGTTTTTTGCTAGGGAGTAAACAGGAGACCTCAAAGAGAATTATGGAGAGGGAACTTTAAAGGGAATTTTGGATAGGGAAGGAATGTTTAAGGTTCAGGGCTGATTTCAAGAGTTTTAATCTCATCAGTAGTGTAAAGATTAGCTGTGGCCTGGCTTTACATACCTGTGCAACTCCACTGAAGATGAAAGGAATTGTGCTGATACAAGTAAGCAGAATTTAGATCCTTCTTACAGTAAGGTGGCCAGCATAGAAGATGATCCCTCTAAAACCCAGTGCAGTACTGAAGCGTGCCCTTTTTCAGTTTTTTCCTGGCTAGACTCACTGTTCCCCTAGAGATGGGGTTTCACAATTTGTATGTGTTTTTTAAAAAGTGCGCTTTTATCATAAACCTCTTTTCTTCAGTTCCATGTGTTCTTGAAGCTTTTGAGATCTTCCCAAGCACTTTTGTGAATCTTTTTAATGTTGCTCTAGTTACAGCCTGATTGCTGAATGTTTTGGGTGAATATTTGCAGTTTGGATGAATAGCTGAAGGTGCACCAAATGGCAGCATTCAGAGGTATTTGACCAAGAATGATTGACAGTGTCTGTAACTACTTATTATGTCAAGGCTTCAGCTCACCGATTGATGGGAAATGATGTATAATAAATTAGAATGATCACACATCATTTCCCATCGATTGAAATGCCAAATCCTTTGATGGAGTAATGAGTTATGGCCAATACTACTCACTGTCTTAGTGGGAGATTGATTGCATATCCCTTCATCAATGTGATCAAACAACTAAGGAATCCAAAGTACACATGTAGCACACAAGTTCCACTGTATTTTCAGTATAAAAAGAGAGTAGCACTATAAAGTCAGTGTTGCTTCTGTCATATTATCAGTGGTTCCTGGGTATATGTGAAACATGACCAAACATGAAAATGTGGCCAAATTTATTCAATGCAGACTCCTTAAAGAAATGTAAGCTGATTCCCTCTCAGTTTCATTTGCCAACAGAAGACTAGGGATAAGATAGAATTTACCAAAATCAGTTACACAATAAATTCTAGTTAAGAAAATCCTAACTAATGAAAGCTCTGTTCTTCCTTTCACTTTGAGAAAGTTCTTCATCTCCATCTGTGTATTATAAAATTACTCATTTGTACCAGCTAGTCCCTCTATCCTTCTTTTTCAGGAAAGATACTTTAGTGCAAACACGTGTACACACATATTGAACAGTATTTAAAAGGCTGCACCGTAGAATCTTGTGCCTATTCCCATGTGTCATATACTCAGTGTTCCGTGCATTCAGTTTTTCTTCATGTATAGCAGTACACTCCGTTAACAAAAAACCCCAACAGAAAACATTGGCTAACATACAAGATAATGTAGCTTAAGAAAATACCATCCACAATGAAAGAAGGATAAAAACTTTTCCTTGAGCTCATGGATTGAACACAGAGGTCATTTACTTTTTGTCACTACAGAAATGGATCTAGTCTTCCTGTGGTGAAGTCTTCTGAAGTAGAATGTAGATAAATTCTCTTAGGAAAGGAATTGCAGTAATTACCTGTATTTGAATATTATTTTATAGGTGAATAAAAGCTGGTTTCTGATACAAAACTGTTCCATGTTGACTATGAGAGAATGTGATGATGAGGAAATCTGGACTTGTTACGTACTTAAATGAGTTTTGTAGATTAATTTTAATGAGAAAGAAATATATAAAAATGCGTATTTTAAGATTACAGTTGCACAATAACGACTGGTCAACTGAGCAAAGATTCTATAAGATCAATGTGATGGAAGCTAACTTTAAACCAGGTACTGTAGCTGTCTTGCCACAGCAGCATGAGGCTTAATGTGGGCCAATTAACCCTACCTGTCATGAAGATTTTGCAGCAGGCAGTCACTTTCAAAGTACCAGAGGAAGACAGCTACCAAGATTTGAGCTGGCTAATTTAAGCTCTCATGTGCATCTACACAGCACTGCAATCACTACTCTTACAGAGGATGTAACCTCTGCAATGTGAAAGCAGTGTGGTCACGCTGCAGTGCCGGGGCTGCAGACAAGTATATGTAAATTAGGAAATGTTGGAATGTAGGTTGCTTGTGATACCAAAATTTTGTCTCTGCTTGCATATTCACTATGGTAAGTAGGGCCTTTGGTAACATTATCACCTGCATAGGTAGCAATCATAGTGGCAACATTTTAATAGCTTCTTCATGGAAAAAGCATGGGTCCAAGGCATCTTTCTTCTCCATCTGTCCATCCATCCATCCATCCATCCATCCATCCATCCATCCATCCATCCATCCAAGCATCCATCTGCCCACTCAGAAAGGCTGGCTGTCATTGGAGTTTCCATTATGTTATGGGCAGTTGTTCAGTTTCTTTGACTGAGCATAGACCCGGCTTAGATTACAAACTGTGTTGCTCTGCAGATATTGTTTGGACATCCATAATTGCTGGCTGCTCAACAGAGACTGGAAAACCCTTTTTTCAGAAGTTTATAACTATGGAAGACCTAGGCAGAATAGACAGTGACTAAGAAAAGAGAGTTCTGTGGGTTAAGCACTTCTCTGTCCCACTTCTAAAGCTTCCTGTAACAGTGACGTGATTCGAGTTTATTATGGACGCCTCCAGAAAACCTTAATGTAAAGAATTCTGGTAGTTATTACTGGTGACAGCAGGACAAACTTAAAAAGGAGCAACTATTTAATAGTTAAAGAATTAACTTTAAGAACTGATTTTATATTCACATAATATATGTACAGGCACATGAATAACGGAATTTTAAAAATTCAGCTCGGTATTAAGATTCAATCCCAGTATTTCACTTATTGCCTTTTGCCTTTCATCCATTTGATCTGTTAGAAGCCATTCTCCTGCATTACTCATTAGCACGACAGCAGCACAATGTACACAGTGCATAGCCTGTTCTTGAAAAACATATGTCAACATCCAATTTCTTTTTTAATATTTTTTTTATCTTTAAAGAACAGCTAAATACATGAAAATTGGTCGAGTCACTAAGCTTTGGTTTTTTATACCCCTGTAAGTCACAGCAAAATTTGACCTCAGATATTTAACTTGCCTCCCATGAAAATCAATGTGGTTGGCGCATCCAAGTTCTCATTTAAATGTACATTGAGACACTGAAGTACTTTTTATAAAAGTGAATTTTTGACCAAGTACAGTAAATTGTAACAGCTTCTGACCCTGTTACAATAAATACATAATTTATCACAAGTACTCCACTAAATACAATTTTTCTGAAGTATCTTGGAGAGGTAGTTACTTGCTATGCATATGCAATTGCCACTTTTTAATATTTAAATATCCTCGAAGTTTTACTTTTTTGTTCAACATGGGAAAGGCACATCAGCTTTCATAGCTGAATCAAAATCAATGTTAAATAATTACAAATGAAAAAAATCATCTGAAGCTATCCAACATGTATTTTTATATATTATCTCAGAAGGTCAAAACTAAGATTGAGAAAACAGGCATGAATACAAATTACTTTCCCATATCCAGGTTCCTGCGGGTTCCTTAAGTTTTTTATGGATGATTAAAAAAACTTCAAAATGATAGGGTTGCAGGAGGACAGCAAGTTCCAGAGCACCACACAGTGATGTAAGATTCTGGAGAGCTGTCCTGTTACCAGGCTCCCCTTTGCGCAAATGCCATGGAATTCCTGCCAACTCACGGTATTATCAGGGTTTAATTAGCACTGAGAAATACATTAGGCAGCTTTGAACTTTGGGAGAGAGAAAAATGTATGAAAATCTCATAAGCAGCTGAACATAAGGAAAAAGTTGGGATAGATCTAACTGCCATGCTATTATTTAGGTTACCGAAGAAGCCAAAGATCTGATGGGGAAAACACATTGTGATAAATTAGCCAGGGCAGACCACTGTATTAGTGAGGCCACACTCCTTTGCCTACATTTCTGCATATCTCTGCCTTAAGACCTACAGGTGATTGAGGACAAAGGAAATGGGAATATTAATCACACTGCATACTTCTGGTCTTTATTAGTCCTATTTGTATTCCACCAGTGCTTAGAAGCCCTAATCATAGAAACCATTTCATATATTTTATATATGGTACAAAGGGCAATCCCTGGCCTAAAGAATTTACAATCCTGTGCATGAGTCAAGGCATCCCAGATGGGTGCAGGCTGATACAAGTACAAGAAAATAATGAGACCATCTTGTTCAATGTGGTAGACAGTGGCCATATTTTAACAGCACCTTTGTCATCCATTGGTGTTCCTATCATTTAGGCAGGTGATCCTTTACTTTTGCAGGTGTTTAAGGTAGCACCAGCTCAAAGAGATAAAGTGCTGGTTTGAAAATTCATCAAATCCATGGTGAAATTGTTTTCCATTTTTGTCTGATTCTCGGATTCTTTTCATGGGAATAAGGAAAAACAGTGTCTTGTGTCCTGCCAGCTCTCTGTAGACTACTGAGTCTGTAGTGTTTTCTAGGCAATTGCTTGGGAAAGCGTAGATCATTTACAGATGAAACCTCTCAGTTTTCATTACTCAATAAAATGCACACAGACAAGTTACGCAAATAACAGTACCTTTAAAAGCATTTTTTCTGTGCTATAATGATGCTCAAATTAATTCAAGTGATTTTATTAGAGATAAAAATTATTGGAAATCCTGGCTTCTTCTATGATGCTTCTGAAACTATACCTAAGTGAAACATTTTTACTTTAGATCCAGAAATAAAAACTTCTGGCATTGCTCATCATTAGAATTTTTCCCCTCAGGCTTTGTCTTTATTAGCAGCTTAAGAGTATATTTAGCACTGTCATATGTGAAATCTCTTCTGTTTGCTAAACTAATATGGGATAAAATGTCTTTTTTTACAGTGTTACTCATTCATTATATAAAAATGAAAGAAACTACTTCAGTGTGTATATAGAACTACTCTCTATTTTTATGACAAAAGGGAGGTGACAATACACATCCCGTAGGCACCCAGGGGTATTATGTAAGAGTCATTAGTGTAATTGATATCCATATAAAGAGTGTTGTATCAAACATGATTAAAATGTGCAATATATAACAGAGGTTCCAGTGTTCCAGCTGCTTTGTTATAATCCTTCTTCTGATAGATATGGTTCTGCTTCCTTGTGAAAAAGTAAAATTATTTCAGAAGAAAGGATCTTTTCCTTCTTTACTTATTTAAGGCACAATTTCTAAAAGGCGTATCTTGTCCTATATATATGATTTTCTCATGTACAATGAGGTGAGCATTTACTGTATGCCCACTCGTGCAATAACAATTTAATCAAGAGTATTCCTTGTTTTATGAAGACTTTTTATTAGGGATCATTTCCACAGACTGCTAATAGGCCTTACCAATTCTTGTAATAGAATAAGATAGTCTTTTGATGGCATGCTACAACTTGTCAAGAAAGCTAAACTCGGAGAATAGGTTTTATGTCTGCTTACACCTCTTTTACACCAGAATGGTAGTGCTTGATTAGTTCCCCTGAGTGACGCGGAGGCACACACTGCTGGATAGGGGGTTTAACTTTCCCTTCTTATGTTTTTTTTTGTTTCTTTGGTTGTTTTCTAAGGGAAATTTGCAGTATTTTAATATCTAGTTTTAAATATGGTTTCTTCTTTCTCTGAATGTCAAACAGAAATCTTTGGTCAATGTCCTTCTTTAAAGACATTATCTCAATGCAATTGTTCAGTAAAAATCTGGTATTAGAAACAATCCCTAAAGGAAAAATCTTCCCATTTTCAAATGCTGTCCAGGCAGAAGGTGGTGGTCAGGTAAGAGGTAGCTTGCCTGGAGTTCAAACCACAAGGGACCAAAGTCACAGGACAAGATTTCCTATGGCAGTAGCAGCTTCTAATGGGTGACCAAGCATGAGTTTTCCAGGTTCGTCTCTGCCCAAAACTTGCCAGTCACTTGCTAGCCACAGGCTCCAGCTCCGCAGGGTTCTTTGGCTCATAGTATCACAGTCAGCACCTTTTGAGATTCAGGGTCCCCAAAACAGTGCCACACAAGACATATTCCTCCTTCTGTGTCTCATTTAAACCACAAGGTCTTCATTCTTTTCTGGTTATAGGCACCGAGTGCCTTGTTGCCAACTGAAAGCACAACATTTGCCTGTGACTTGCTCATCATGTTTCTTGTCACAACTGTCAGAGCTTAGAAATAAGCCACTGATAATGGTCTTTTCTTGCTATTGCTAAATTAATAGTTTATAACTCTACCAAACTTTAACATCTTAGCTGGCATTTTCCGCAACAGGCATCTGTCCCAAGCACAATATGTTTGATGATTAAGCTCTATCACTTTAATCATTTCCAAGTAAAAGGTTACAAGAGACAATTTCTCTGTCTGCCTGAAGAATATTCTTGGTTCTTGAAAAGCTGGGTTTTTTTGCCATGTGTGTTGAAATTTGGCAGGGTTACGCTGGTGTGAAAATTTATCCTAAATATGTTCCTATTTCATGTATCAGAAAAATTGTTGCTTCTACAGAGTGAGTAGGGTTTTAAAATATTTTTTTAATGGCTATTTACTTTCCTTGAGGAATTCCTCTGCACTGGACATGCTATGCTCGAGGCCTCTAGGGATGCTGAACAGGATTGTTTCCACACCTCCAGGTATGACTGTGATGCTGGGCATAGGAATTATCTGTTGGGACGATCCAGTAGGACATAGAGAAATTACTCAGAAATGGAAGCAGGAGAAGTAGAAGGGAGAAGAAAAGAAGAAAGGTCCTTTAGAGGAAACAAGAGATTTGAACTGAAGAGGATGGGTCTTAAGAAAGGGAGTGCAAGAGTCGCAGAGGCATGTCAGAGCAGCAAGGAATAGAATGTGTTTGGAGCCAAAAAAGCAAAAGGTAATTGTACTGTGAGAAGCTAGAACTTCCTCCAGAAGCTGGGATTTGAACCCGAGTCTTGATTTTCTTCCTGCTTCTACCATTCTGACAGTGTTTGGCAAAGGATGTCTCTCTCTCACCATGCCATCTCAGTGCAGGTTAGTTCATAGAGGACTGTGCCCTATGGCTGGGTTTTGTCTTAATGAGAGAAAAAGCTTTCCCTGGCTAGTGGAATAAGGTGACCTTGCTGCCTCAGCCACCTTCCTTCCCAGCTCAGGTACCAGGGACAGGATCGGCAATGTCTGTAGCATGCAGGATTTAGTTAGGTTTGGTCTGCTAAGGCTGAGTTCATACACACTGCACTGGCTCTTTTTCCAGGATGCACAATCTGACTATTCAAAATTTCTTAAAAATTGTATTTTCCAAAGAATGTCTATGCAGATTTGCCAGGCATCTGTCATACAGTAACAGATATTTCCTGTGTCCAAATACACTTGGAAGTAGGAATCATTATTCTTGAAAACTGTGAGGCTATTGCGAGAGATGTGATGGAAGCACGACCTGTAGAAGGGAAAACCTTCACAAAGGGAACAACAGCATCTGCATGCAGTGACTGTCAGCAAGAACTTTTGGCACTGCCATGTCTTACAGCTTGTTATTTCAACACAGAGTTAAATAATGGAATGTTTCCTATGCCTTTAGTGCAAGCTGGCTATAACCTATACAGTAAATATGTATTTATATTGTTCGCAATACTACGTAAATAGTGAGTTTGCTGTAGAAGACGACAGTGGTATAATAGCAACACTTAAAGTATGATCTTTCCTTTTACATGAGTGGAGCTATTGATTATAGAGAACCATTTTACAGTCAATACGGTGACTTTCCTGCGAGGCAATTGTATATATGCTGCAGTTTGCTATGGCCACATGTGATTGCCTGAGAGCGGTATTGCCCTCTACTGTGGTAACCTAATTTCAAACCTGGTGCTTCTGGTTTGCATTATGAATAAAGTAATACAGCAGAGCTGCACAAGAGTAGGAAAAAGGTGGAAGCTTTCCCTCTTGTTGTTTATGCTGGTTTGCGCATCATGTTTCTTTTTGACCCCAGCCCTAGTCAAATTTATGACAACAGTTGTAAGGCTGAAACAAGCAATCTGCAGGTCAGATTCAATGGAGACAGAACTGGGTAAGTGCACTTACTCTCTTGTAAGCCTTTATTACTAAGTGTTTGTTTTCAAGAAAGAGAAATCCATGCCGCCCAGCTTATTGCAAATTCTGGACTTTGTAGGAGATGATCAAACAGGAAATTTCTGTTGGCCAGTAGAATGGACAGTTTATCTTTTAACAGTGGCCTTAATGCAGGCAATATTTCCTTTTGGTTTCGGCCTCCTAACTAATACACAAGTGTACTATCTCCAAAGAAGGACTGGTTTTGTTGGGTTTTTTAAGCAGGAAGCAACACTAACATTTTGCCTGTCCTGGTGCTGTTGCATGGTCCCCTCGGGGTTCCCAGGGTTTTGAGTGCCTAAGAGGTGGTGCGTGTCCAGACGGGCGCTTTGAGAATCAGCCCATCCCCCTTTTAGGTGACATACACTTCGCATGCGAGGCAAGCCTGAGCTTCACATGCATGAAAGTGTACACCCTCTCTGGATTTAGAAATCAGGGTTTGAGAATAAAACAAACTGGAATTAAATTGGTTTCATTTTGAAAAGTCAAACCCCATAAGACTTTAATACTTGGGTGTATGCTGATGAAATACCATGACTCTAAAGACTATTAATATTCATAGGAAGTCTGAAATAATTCATGACTTTCTGGAGTAATGTTAGATGATGTACAATGGTAAACAGTATCATTTACACTGAACCTTAAAAATTATTGACAAAGACAAGTTCCTAAACACTGGCTAAACCTTGTATTTGTTGTTATGATTTCTTGGTTTTATACTTCAAGCAGATTTTCAATTAACTCCACTGTATTCAGAGTAATTATTCATTTATTATAGTCAGTTTAGATATGGTAAAGATTAAAGGAGTAAAACAAATCATTTCAGTGACATAGGCTAGTGATACATTGTTATTATTCTGATTTCTTTCCCTCTTGCGTAAGGAAGATTTATAGCACCCATTTTTGAGTGATTCCTTGTTAGCATGTATTTTTATAGGTATTTATTTGCTAATATAAAGTGTTCTGATAAAGTAAGAAGCTATCTTCCTCTCTCCCCATTCCTTTAGGAAATATAAATATTCCTAGGATAAAAGAAAAAAAAGACTTTAGATTTGAACACCATGCATATTATAAATGCAATAAAATGTACATGTCTATTAAGAAAAAAAAGATAGATAATATGATGCACCACTATTCTAAGATAACTACATGTGTTCGATGTTGAGAAATTAATGGCACGAAGCAGATGCCTTCAGTCATCTAGGAACCGTGGTTTCCCAGTGTACTGCAACTACATGCCCTGCAGTGTGTCATCTCACTTATAAAGGGGTTTTACATGTTTATAAAAGTGTGTTAAATATTGGTAAAGTTTATTTTATGCATTATGCATAAAAGTTGTCATTAGGATTTAACAAAGCAGCTTGCAGAGAAAGATTAGAAATAAAATCTCTGTATACAAAAACGATTTGGATGGTTTAGCTAGATGGTTCTGACTTTAAAAAATTAACATTTCACTTACTGTTCTCAAACATTCAGAGAAAGGAGAAAAACGGCAGTACTGAAAAGAGTGAAATATATGTTGTTATAGCAGTGCCTAGTAGGATCACTATTACAGAGGTTCTTTTAGTATTTCCATTATAAATCCTCTTTATTCAGTGTAATATCGTGGTAATTTCAAATCACATTTGGCTTTAACTTGGCAAATAATCTGTCAACACAGAAATTCAGTTCATTTATATGTATGCATGCATTTATTCTTATATGTGCACAGACTATATCATGTTCACACATTGCTGATGTATAGATTTTAAAATAAGCAATGATTGTAAAGCTACTTGTTTTTTGGTCCAGTTTTCCTAACCATCAATTTAAAAGGAGATTACAGATGGGATTTTCAGAAGCATTTAGCATTGCCTTAAATGGTCGCATTTGAGTTAATGGTAAAATTCCTATTACTTAGATTGCAGCAAAGTTAGGTCAGCGCTGTTGAAAATCTCACCCCATCTAAATATGTTTAGGGGTCTAGGTGTAGGTGTGTGGTGTAAGTGACTGACTTTTGGGCATAGTGACATTTTAGTGGAACTTCAAGGAGATTATTCAGAGCTCTTTTGTGCCTCTGAACATTCCCTGACTAGATAAAAAGCCTAAAGCATGAGTCTGGGCACCTATATTAGATGTTTAATTGATTCAGTTGGGGGAAATTGTTTTCCTCTTTAAAAACAAACTTGAAAGGATGCTTTTATGTTGGATCTAAATAAAGAGAAAAAAAACATTTAGGAAGTGAAGGATGCCACAAGCAAACAACATGGATGAATGTCATGGCTGGAGTTACGTGGCAGTGGTGTAACTATGCGAGGTGGAGGTGTCAATAAGCATATAGAAGAAACTCGCTGGCAGGAATAAAAAGGCATGCTTTTGGCAGCCATACTTTTATTTCTATTGAAATATATTGTTGTATGTTCTGAAATTTTTTCCAGCTGAATAACTTCCTTTCTTCTGTATTTTCCTCACCCACATGCATCTGTGCCTAGTTAAGACGTTATCTGTCTAGTAACTTTATTTATCTAATTTTTTTGCAAGTTAGAAGAGAACTTCTCAAAAGACAAAACAATATAATTTTGAATGAAATGAGTCCCTGCTGACTATGTAAATAAAGACTGTGCTAACTACAAGCATAAGAGCAGAAAAAAGGAATTGTTGGAAGTATTTAGTTAAATGTCCAGAAGTAGTTGAGGATTTTTTTTCTCTGGGTAAACTAGGACACTTCACTTCCATTTATGCTTTGGAACAAACCCCGTTCCTATGTTAAAAAAAAAACAACACAGAAACAAAAAGGCAGTTCCAGACAAGACATAATTATTAGTCAGTGTATTAAACGAGATTAGCACTGCAATGTTCTTGGCCTTTATCACAGGATATCAAGTTAGAGGTGATTCTTTGAGCTTGTAGCCTATGGCTATGTGTGTAAAGGTTCGTTATTCCTCTCAGGCTCCTACAGCTGACAGTAGCTGTGGTACTACTGGAGTTTGTCTCAGGGCTCTGGCCTGGATCCTGGGAATGGTAAACTCACTGGGGTGGTGATGTAACATGGCACTAGGTAAACTGCTGACAACATGCCAAGGGACAGGTGTAACAATTACTGATTGGGGTAGCAGTACCTCACACACACAGATCAGGATGGCCAGGTCTGCTGTGGTTTGGGATTTCAGGTGAGCCATTGGCAGTCTTCTAATGAGGTCCTTAAGTGTGTGCTTTTATGCACACACCCAATTTTGTTGATTTTAATAGAACATAAGGAAATCCATAGATAACTGGGTGAACAAAAGAGGAACGTACATACTTAAATACTGAAAATGAGGTTTAGCTCATTTTAGTCACAAATTGGAGGAATTAGGATCTGGGATTACATTTTGTGTGGTAGGCTTTAACAATTCAGTTTCTTTTAGCTGACTCACACCCAGAGGTTGGTAGGTGTTCAGGGTTCATCACAGTTACAGATTTGCTTTCAATTAACAGTTATTCAGTACTGTTGCTATCTACTACTGTTACTGTATAAAATGTTAATGGCTTTCATCTCACTTTCGTGAAAGACAATCAAAGCTGATTATTTGATGAGTTATGTGGCATCACTGAGCTCTTACATGATGGCTTGCTGCTTTTTTTGAGCATTTGCCTGTTATTCAGAACTTTATGTTTAAATAAATGAGAATATTTTAAAATAGTCTTAGAGCAAGGACATTTGGGATGTAGGCTGCAGTGGATGACATGTCATTCGGCCTGAGTTTGTAATCTTGCATAATACAGCCTAAAAGGAAGGTCTGGGTTTAACTTTGTGCTTTCTCAGTGGAGGACTCTTTTTCTGTCCCTTGTGTTTCTTTCACTCCTTGGTAAGCTGCAGTGAAACAAGGAGCCAGGCCCAGTCGTTTCTGCATGGGTTGCAAGTTCAAAACAACCTATGAACATAATTAATGAAAATTAATTTTTCCTTAGTATCTTAAAGTATATTTTATCTTAGGTTGAAATTTCATGTTGTTTTCTTTTGCAAAGATCAAGAACATTTTATCGGTAAACTTCAAAGTAAGAAGTCCTGATAAAACAAGTGCTACCCAAGAGGCTGTTGAAACACAATTATCACAGCTCCAGATGGCATGGCACTGAGAGGGGATCACAGAGATTTTACTTTTAGAACAGCATTCAGATCTGAAGTGGCTACTGGCTAAACCTTGTGAGCCTAACTGCGCTGTGGCCTGCAGGAAGCATGCCAGTTCAACATTCAGGTCCAGTTTCTGCCACTGTTCAAGCCCAATTTCTGCTTTAGCTACTTACCATTGGCCACTCCTTGCACTTTCCCAGGGATCTCCAATATAATTAGTCTCAAGGACTAAACAAATCACAATTTATGCAGGATGCCACACTGCTATGAATTTCCATCGAGCTGAGTGCCTGTCATACCACAGAACACTGTTCATCCTCAGCAAGTACCATTCTGACCACTTTGCTTGCTCTTCACAACAAAATGTACTTGCTGGAACTAGGGTTTTAGGTACCTTCAGGGAAGTCTGACCTACAGGACTAGGGAATAGTGGTGTCTGTATCACTGAACCTTTCATTATCCTGGCCAAGTACAGTATAATTATGCAAAAGGAAACATCTTCATCATCCATGCAATCATTTATTCCTTTTGTGTTGTTATCAAGAGACCAAGTGGGGAAGGAAATGTGCTACATGTGTTTTCATTTTCATGTTTTCTGAGCAAAAAATTGCAATGCCTGGTAAATAGAGCAGGTTCTTTATACTCATTATGGACTATTGTGTAAAAATGCTTTGCTGACTTCAGAGGAACACCCATAAATTTGTTAGCTGTGTTTTGTGAAGTGTATATTTGGCCCAGAATGAAAATGATTACTACAGAAGAGTAAATGGGAGTTATATGTTATTTGGTCTCTGGAAATTGCAACTTACTGTTTGATCTGACCGATGGCGTAATAAATGAACATGTAGATATTGAAATGACACATGTTCAGCAGGCCAGGATGAACACAGGGAGACTGTGCTAATAATTGGTTACCTTTAGGAAGTTTAATTTTCTTATTTCTCCACCCCTCACAGAATACCCTACCCTGCTTTGTTCCCCAGCATATATTAAGTTTATGATGATTTAGGATGTATGATTTAGGATGGAATTTCATATGCTTACTAGATTGACACAACACAGTGGAAGAACAATGGGTACATTGCTGATTTTTCTTCACTTTTCTGATGCCTTGACCCTGGAGATTGCTGAAGGAAAAAATAGTCTCTAGTATAAATAGAGATAACAGTGCCAAATTGAGTAACAGCTGCCGAAGAACTGCTCCGCTAACCATGCTGTAGAGATATTTCATGTTCTTGCTGTGTTTCTTCTTTGGCCTGTTCTGCATAGTACTCATGCACTGAGCTCAGGCAATCTAGGTTTTGTAGTGATCTGAGGAGCCTCTGATGACAAGGACACTTTCAGCCATATATTAAGATAGTCTTTATGTCCCCTCTGCACTGCTGGCAAAACACAAAAGGAATGTAAAAATATCTGAAAGTGATGTTATTTTGGTCTGGTTTTCATAAAACAGAATTGCATTCTCTGCTTGAACCATTCTATTTTTATTTTTCATTTTGTAGTTCTGCTAATCAGAGATTTTTGTGTTTTGCAAAAGAGAGAAACTTGCAGCAATCAGTGTTGTGTCTTGCTGCATCTTTTCGTTGTGAAGCAGAATTATTGCCTAACAAAAAGCAGAGATTGCCCTCAACTACTATAGACTAGGACATTAGTGGTCAAATAAGGTCTTAGCAGCTTGCACTAGAAACAAGCTACCTAAAACTGCATCATTTGTCTCCCCCATCATCTCATATCTTGTAAAAGAGCTGGTGATCCTTACAGACCCCCAAAAGCACAAGGAAATAGGTTGGTAAAAAAAACCCCAACGTGAGTACATAATGCAATTGTTGGGCATTAATTTTGATAGTATTGTAATCACCTTTCTGATTGCAACACAATAAATAGAGACTCAGAGTCAAAAATAGCAAAATCTATTTTTCCTCTTTTTGTGGGGATGGATGTGTGAGAATGATTTCTTTATAGAAACCCTCAACTAGGGAAAGGAAGTGGTGAGGTGAAAACAGGCAGATTCTGATTCTGCACCAAAGGGTACTGGTTTTAACACCAAAATACTGTTTTTCACGTGATGCATGAGAATAACATTTTTGGAGGGCTATTGGCTGTGTGTGACTGAAGTTAACACAACTGGGTGCAGCTTAAATTGCACTCCAGTAATACAAATGTTACCTTCCTATATTTACACATGCATCTAATGGGGTTAGTAACAAGGTGAAGACTAAATGCAGCTCTTTTGATTAGAGAACAAGCCATTCTCACTAACAACAGAAGGAACACAAGTGGATTGTCTTAGGTTCATGGTTCTGTCCTAGGTGGAGTATTGTGCCCCTGTAACAGTAATTTTGATTCCCCAGACCATTTCCATCAACATATTTAGCAAGAGACTTCTTCTCTATTTCTGAATCCTTCTGTTTGTGGACACAATATAATAAGAAAAATCCAATACACATGGACAAAAGAAGCTGCAGCCAAAAGGTAGTACTCTTGGTTGTTTCCAGCAAAACGTGTAAGCTTCCAAATCATTGCTAGATCAGGTGACCCATGGTTCGGGGTAATATATAATTCTGAAGCTGTTGGACTTTAATAGCTATTGTGTCTCTTTCCACAGACTGACTATGATTTATCTGTACAACAGGAGCACAGTAGACTTAGGTGTATTCCAGTGAACTGTATACTGGGAATATTACAGGCTTCTGCCTTGTATCTCATTTTGCCTTCTATCTAGTAGGTGACGTAAATACTAAGCTATCTGTTGAATGAAATGGAGCTAGGATTGCCTCATGGTTTATATTACAGGCCACCTACCTGATGTTAAAACGCAGAAATCAGTAGCAGCGTGACTGACTCAGTGAGCAAAGTTGCTATTAAAGCATTTGTGTGTTAATGGTTTTTATCTGTAATCCATATTACATGATGATGAGAAAAGTGAGGTGAAACAGCAGATTAATGAAAACAATCAATGGTAATTTCTGTGCTTTTGCTAAATAAGAGTCAATTTTTAGCTTCGATGTCAAAATCAAAGTAATGTCAAGTCTTAAACTAGAACCAGGCCTGTGGTGTTGCAATGACTCTGTCTGCATATTGGTCTCTTAATCCTCTTGGAGTGCCTTCCAGGGCTGGAACATTTTTCAGAAGAGTCAAGTTCTCCATAGCATGTTGCTTTATTGTAGGAAAGGAAAAATACAGTTACTGTAACTGCAACAGCACCTATGTTGGAAGTAGCTGATATTATTTTTCTGTCTGTAATCTGCAGCAAGCTGATTCTAGATTTCTGGAAAAATGCTGCAGAAATATATTTCTTATTTAATTTCTACTGTTCTTTCAAATGGCAGTTTGTAGAATGCATCTGGGTGTACAGCTAATGACCCATGAGCAATAAGCAACTGTTTAAGTAAAATGCACTATGAAAAAGCTTTTACCAAACAGCATTTTAATATTTTAAATAGATTTTCCATTGCAGGCTCTTTGTAACTGGATTAGTTCTCTGATGTGTTCTGACAGAGCTGTTGTTAGGGATACTCCATTAACTTTGTCTGTCATCTTATTTTCCCCAGTATCCAGCATAACACCCTTATATTTCATAATTTGTATTGCTATCAGTGCTGATTTGTAAATGTGCAAATTATAATTAACAACGGCCACTACTTCTATTAAATATTAAATCATTCTTGCAGCCTGTATTTTTCACAGCAGATGGAGCCCTGCGGTATGCAAATAGATGTTCCTTAAGTAGTCAGCAGTTTTTACCAAAATTTTGGCTTTAAAAATGCTTTTTTTTTGTTTGCTTTATGTTTTCTATAGCATATAGGTTAATATTTATTCACTGCAGATTCCCTTTCTCCCCATAAGAATTTCATGGACTATTACGTTCTAGCACTGAGGTTTTGTTTCACTTCATTAATAGCTCCTTAATCATATTGCCTGCTTGTAAAGTACAAACGCTTGTTATTTGTACTTATGCTGCAGTATTGCATAAGAGGCATTTAGTTATATTTTAATATGTATAGCAGAAGCAAAAATGCTGGGTACACCAACATAGTTTTTAATTTGAAAACCAATCTACGTGCACAGTTTTTTCCCCCGGAATAAGCAAAAGCATTTATGGTTTTATATTGTGTCTTAAACATTCCATTAAATGTCATCAGCTGATTCAGGAAAATGTATTGCAAAAATACTCGAGAACTGTAAAATGTGTAAATGTAATGAATGCTCAGGACGTAGAAGGGATTGGAAGTCCAACATTTATCACGGAACTATAAAACAGCAAGGAACATTGATAGAACATTATGTTTTTCTAATATGTAGCACCTTAAGCATGAAACTCTTTATTTTTGGTGTTTACTGCTGTGCTGTTTTATTAAAGAACACTGATCCAGAATTAACACAGCCTTTCTAACATCGAGAGAAATCTGAAAGGCAAGCAGTGTTATTCAGGAAATGGTTTCGCTATCCACCCCAGCAATTGCAAATGAAGATTTTTCAAATGATCGACTCAGAGATTGTATCCTAAATAAGGGCAACCCATTTTTTCCCCACATTTTTAAATGGACACAGGAACATAGAGCTCAAGGACATTAACTGCCACATTAACCGAAGAGTAATGAAAACTTCTCTGAATGAACATTTCAGTGAGCTGAAATGGCCCCGGCAATATAGAAATGAATTGTAACAAGTTAGGGTCTTGTCTTCCTGCCGTTTTAGTAGGAGTCGGAATTAGCATCCTAAATAGGATCGGCAGCAGTAAGCCAGTGGGTTGGAGTATTCTGGAATCCATGCCGTGAGTGCACATCAGTACTGTGAGGCCTCTCATAACACTGAGGTAGTGTTTAGTCATAAGTACTAGCCTATTTTAAGATGAAGTTGTAAGTGATGCTGGAGTAGAATTCTGGGCCAGATTACCAGCTAGTCTGAGTGAGAGCAGTTCTGGCTTCTCAGAGCTTTTGCACCTACAAAGAAGGTACTTTGAGTTACACTTCATGTGAGGAGGAATTCAGGTAATGGGGCAGGACCTAGGGCTAACTCTTTGGGAACAGCTACTGTAATTTAAAAGATGTTATTTGCACAATGAGAAAGTAAAAGACATGTTTCCTGTTCAGGTCTATCAGCTTGTTTGTTAATTCTAAGAACTGTGATTTGAAGGATGCTACAGGTATGACACCTCCAAAAAGGGAAAGTAAGTTTTAAAAAAGTGAGCAGCATGCAGGGATGACTTCTTGTAGGTGGGCTTCTGTTTGACATCCACACCACGGCCTGCAGGAGAGCATAGACAGACTAAAGAAACCACTGGAAGTACTGGAAGCAGTCTTCTTGTGGTAGCCTGAAACTGTGTGTGAGTTATGTATTAGATAAGTGAATTAGTCTCCACAGAACTTGGGCCTGATAAAGCAGCATATTCATCAAGAGCCTTCAGCCTGTGCTTTCCTAGAAATCTGCTGTTATATACCCAGGATAGTCTTGTGGTCTTTGATGTTTCTATGCAATTTCTACTGCGAAGAGAGGTTCAAGAAGGCAGAAATTTGACGAGTTTATTGAAATGAATAGGGTCCATATAGCTTTAAGTATTACAGAAAGTTGAATGTCACCAAAATTTCTACCAGTCAGGCTAGTATTTGATGTGAACAGTTCATTCACTGAAGTATCTGAAGTGTTTCCTTGTGAAAGGAACTTCATAGGAACTTCCGTGGGCTTTCAAAGACTGCTCACTTGAGCAGCTTTTGTGCTGTGCCTAGGAAATCGTTGTATCCTTGTCTTTATCTGCTTAGGATGGCACACTGCAACTGCTGTTCCTCACATGCAGAGCATGGAACTAATCCCTCCCCCTGCTTTGAACTCCAGCGTGCCCTGGTAGTTCCACACTCTCTGCACAGCTTTGCCCCTTGGCTTTTGGCATCAGCCCTGCTCTTCGAGTCCAACTGTAAAGAGCAAAGAAATGTAGGTGCTCAGGCAGGGAGGCAGGGCTGCACCTCAGCACGTCCACTTTCATAAAACCAGCCTGACAGTTGCCATGGGTGCAGGACATTTGGTACTGATGTATTTCGTGCCTTCAGTGTAATATGTCATAGACAAAGATGTTGGACGGTACATAGATAAAATCTTCCAGCATCTTCCCATCCCTCTGAAGCCAGAGTTCTGGAATGCCATACCTCTGAAAATCTGATGCTTAGTGGCTAATGAAATAATTAACAGGCAACTGAATGTCTCAATATCAGATCAAAGCAAGACATCAGGAAGAGAGCCTACTTTCTTTAGGTTCAGCAACACAGTTGAGTGAAAGCCATTAGACGATTCCTATTTGGAATCACAGGAAATCCTCTCTGGAGAAGCTAAGGAAACATGAGCATATTTCAGTCAGTCACTGATATCCCACTTAAGCCTTATTTAAAATCTGTCTAAGGAGGAGCTGATATTTCGTCTGTGAAACTGTATTATTTTTCTTCTCTAGGAGTAGCTAGTTAGGAGTATTTTAATTACGCTGAACAATTTAAATGGCTATATTTCTTCATTCCTTTCAAGAAACTTGACTGTTCTCAATGTGGGAGATTTGGATGTTGTAAATTCTCCAGGAAGCTCTCTTTAAATATCAATTTGTGTATCTTTGAGGCTTAGAATAAAAGCACTGGTAAGGGCTGTGCATCACTACCCTTGAAACCATTCAGTGCTTTTTGGGGAATAATCAGTTATGTCGGATGGGCAATCTACAGGAATTTACACTGAAGAGGAAGAGAAACAGGAGTCCTAAGCATTCATTTTTTCTCCCCTCAAGCTCTGAAGCTTGGTACATGCCCATCAGTGCAGTGATGAGGAAAGCTTAGAAAAATTAGGAAAGATCTTAACAGTGGTGGGTAGTAGTGGTGAATGTAAGAGACTGTCATTCCACAATGACTACCTGTATGACTTTAGATGAGATTCATGGTCTCAGTTAGGACCCTGAATAACTCTACATTGGAGCTCCTGTTTGCAGCTGGAGCTCAAAGGATCATGTCTGTAGTCTCTTAGTCATACTGTGCCTCCCCATCCTTGTCTGTTCTTACTCAAATATAGGAACTTTGCTTCTCCACACAGTATAAAGTGGTGTCAGTGTTTTGGCTTTCTTCCACCCCTGCAAGGCAAATTCATTTGTTAGTCTTCTGTCTCTAAATTGATGTACATTGGAAAGGTGAGCAGGCTGTAGATTTCCAGCTGCTTTTCAAGTATATATGTTTACAGTCTTATTATGTCTTTACGTGACCAAAAAAAATGGAATATCTGGGGGGAGAAAGTTAGATGAACAACATTGAGAGTTCTGAGACTCCTAGAGTAAACGAGGGTAGGTCTAAACATAAGTGTCTAAATTTTTGAATTTAATAACTAAATCAAATTCAATTGAAATTAAAAAGACCTACAGAAACAGGGTAAAGTATGAAAAAGCATTTCACTAGAACACATCTGATCATAATACAACTAAACACAGGGTCTGGGATTCTGACCTCCAAGGCTGAAATTGCTTTTTTTTGAAATATAATATTAAAAGCATGGAACACAACATAGAATTCCTGTATACAAAGAGGAAAACTTTCTAGCGGTGTGGAATTTTACACCTGATATTAATTCAGTTACTTTGAGCTTAAATTATTACCTTTCCCTGCAAAGTAAAAGAAGAGCCCAAGCAAAGCACATACATGGGTTCAATCGAGTGAAATGTTTTGAATTGTAGACAAACTCTTCATTTTTAATTAATTTGGTTAAAGCTATACTTTTGTTCTAAGTGATAACAGTAATGAACTGTGTTGAGATCCAGAAGACATTACAAGGGCAGAACCTCATTATTCCTTGTTTTGGACATACTGAAGATTTTCTAAAGTGGCCTAGATTTTCATCAGGAATTTTCAAATTTGAGAATCTCTGAGTTCTGCTTTAAGAGTGTGGTTGATGCATCTGTGGTAAATTTTATCATACAGCATTTTCATTTAATTAGATTGTGAACTCTCAATGACTTCCTGAGAGTAAATTTTCTTGAGAGGAGAATTAGAAAACATTAGATGAGGTAAAGGACTTGAGAATACTTGTCCAGAAGAGATTGATAAGAGCATAACTAGGACAGCTGTGAGCTGTGCTTTAAAATTGTAAATGATGCTAGTAAGTGATTTTCACTTCTGATTTTAAATAGTCTCAGAAATTGTCTTCTGCCAAAGCTTCTTTGAATTACATTTTGTTTAGTAATCAGAACCACTATATATGAAGTATTCTGGAGCACATTACACACAAGGAGAGGGTGATTATTTTTTTTCCATGAGAGTGATCACATACTGGAACAAGTTACGCTGAGAGGTTGTGGACTTCTTACTCGCAGATACTTAGAACTTGGTTGAACATTGCCTTCTTGACTCTGCTTTGAGCAGGGGTGGATGAGATGACCTTCTGTGGTGCTTTCCAACATACATTGTTCTATGGTTCTACTCTGTGCTGTATTTCAAGTTTCAAGAGGTCATGTTAGCAGATTCAGAGTCGTTCAAGACTCAGTTTTGCAAATCCTCTTCCCATTCTTCTAGGCTTGTACCAGCATTTAGGGACCATCTGAGGTGTACAGCTTGTGTAGGTAGTAAATTTGTAAACTACCTAGAAGATAGACTGCTATGCCAGGGCCAGTCTACATTATAAGATGGAGGATGAGGGACAAGGAATGAAAAGACATAACTGATGCTGAGCCTGAGTTCCTCCTGGTGACATTAGGCAAGGCTGTGTGAAGCGGGAAGCAGGGCTGGTGTGGTAATCACAGTGATGCAGTAAGCAGGTCTGAGTGGAAGGAACCCTCCTGGGAGTTGTGTAGCAGGAAAGGCCTTTCTTTAAAACCTCTAGGAAGAGCATTTCATTTCCTCTTGTAAGAAGGGTGGCTGATTTCCTTCCATGTTATCAGTATAATTTCTAAGAGCCCAGATTACCTTTAGTGTAACCAGTCAATGCTACTGGTTAGCATGTAACCAATCAAAGCTACTGACAAACAGCTCGGGCACAAGAGAGCATCCTTAAAAAGGGGTTGATTTATGTTTTGATGCCTTTGGTGATGTCAAGGTCACCACTTAAATATTAATTTTCTGCAGATCAGAAGAGGCACTATTTGTGCAAGTAGTAACACAAAACTGACAGTCAGTTGGCCTTTTAATGAAGACAAACTCATTTTACACTTCCCATACCTTTGGAAGAACTGACATCTGATGAAAGGGCAGATGTTGGGAGATGAGCAGTCAAAAAGAGTTCTTGAGGGTGGCAGGGATAACATCTCGATATAGGTATTGGGTGGGCCAGCTGGGGTGATTCACAGATGGATCTGCTGCTGTTTACTGACACGGAGGGATTGTTTGAAGATGTGGTAATCAACAGTGGCCTTGGCTGTAATGACCATGAAATACTAGAATTCAAGATCCTGACTACAGTGAGGAAGGAGAGTGGCAAAGCAAGAGTCCCTGGAGCTAGGAAGAGTCAACTTTGACTGATTAAGGAAACTAATGGTCAGATCCCATGGGATGCAGCTCTGAAGGGCAAACATGCCAAGGAAAGGTGGCAAGAAAAGGATTGTACCATCCAAGCACAAGGGCAACCATCCCAACACTAAGAATAGGTGGATTTATTGGGTAAGCAAGTAACTAATGGCAGAGGTCCAAAATGTGTATGTTCTTCTGATAGCCCCTGAAGATATCTGCATGTTTTTCTATGAGAATAATGCATAGAGTATTCTGGCATCGTGGAATAGTCTAACTTCATGGAAGGGTCTGGCCAAACCCTTTGGTCTCTGGTGGTCAATTACCACAAATTCTATAGAGAAATCTACCCACTGTCTATCTGTAATGCTTTATTTTCTCTGACAGTGTTTCTGCACGTACCAAGCTACGTTATTCTTTAATTTGGTTTGCTTACTAAGAGCTATAGTTCTGTACCATGAAATATTAGGTAATGTGAAAATGGCCAAGATGACAGAGGCTGCATTCCTTCCAGACTGGGAGGAGAACTGTAACAATATGGTGCTGCATGCAAGCTAAAAAGCCAGGCTTGGATGTGAAGTTCTTATACTATGCACAACTACAGTGCCATTGTTTTAAACCTTTCATACTGTGCGTACTACTGAAAACACTGCATGGTTTTGCTTTGCATACAGGGCACTGCTGGTATTGTCAGCCAGGCAGCTTGCACTATTAGCTTTGTAGCATTAGAAAGGCATTAAGTGTATGGTACAAATCCTGTGGGCCAAATACATGCTAATGGCACTGTTCTAGCTGAATCCTGAGTGCTTTGCTAAAACAATCAGGATTTAGCCCTACTTGCCCTTGGCACTAATCTTGTCCTCTGCCCACTGAGCATTTTATGGGATGTAAATGATTTATTTCCATTCATCAAATTCACAAGGTATGCCTGTATCTGTGAAACAGATTTTTTTCTAAAAAATATAGCACAGTTCATAATCTGTATTAAAAAAAAAAGAAAAGCATCCATGTATTAGGCCATCAAGAGTCAAAAGCATAATTTGAAATGATAAACGTATCCATTTTAAGTTACACATTACTTTGCATAGTTAATATCACTATAATTAGTCATAGTTCCTGTAATTTATTGAAAAAGATGCTCAGCCCCTCTAGTGTACTACAGTGATGAATGTTGGAAGTGCAACTTTGGAAGCAGGAATCAAGAAAATTAGTAACAGTTGGAGAATTAGCATGTAAATCAATAATATCCTTTCTCTTGCATCTTGAAAACTGAGTGTATACATCACATGCTGCATAACGAAAGGGAGGGCAGAAGTTAGAATTGTAACCTCCTTTACATTACTAGGTCTGCTTTTACAGCAAGAACTGCTTAAAATCATTTCAAACCTTAGAGTAAATCTCTCGTAAATATTTAAACTATGTATAACTAGTCACAAATAAATTAAGCTGCTTTTATGCATTCTCTCTAATTAGAAGGGCACAGCATTTGTTGAAACGTGATTAGTATTATTCATTAAGCAAAAAATTCTCATTTGTATCTTATTATCACTATTCTGCATAAACCAACACAATTTGTCATGAACTCCCTCATTTGCTGTATCCTCAAAAAGCAGATTATGCTTATTTTTCATTTGGACAGTGGAAAATCAAGCCAGGTGTTTGGCAGCACCAGAGTGTTCAGGTGTAACTGTGCCAGTGATGGTACATTACTAGCAGCGTGGATGAAGAATGAGGCATGGAGAATCTTGGGACTGAGGTGCCTTGAGGCCCATCCCTTTAGAGTGGTCCTGCTGATGAGACAGGTGGTGTTGTATAGGACTAAAAAAAAAAAAAAAAAAAAAAAAAAAAAAAAGAGAAACTTTTTTGTAAAGTCAGCCTTTCACCTTCAAGGGGAAATGAGAAGTGCTTTCACATAGCTGCTGCTGCACTGAAATATCTGGACATGTTTGTGACTGGAGTGTCTATGGTGGATACTTGTGTCTTAAAGTTTCCTAAAGCTGAAAAATGCCGCTTGGTGCACAGAGGTCTCTGTCCCTGTCTGGGAGGAATCGGTACAACCCTGCACGGGCAGTGTGCTGTACATAAATATTGATGTGTGACCTTGACTGTAGTGTATTATGCAGGATAACTAATTCACCGTATGCATATTCTTCACCTTCTTTCCTCTCAGTCCTTTTTAAGCTTTGAAGAACATCTCTTTAAATATCCTGTATTTAATTCTGCCCTCATTCACATGTGTGTAAACCATCAGCAATACTGCTGAGCTCAGTGGTGCTGAGTCAGTGTAGAGTGTGTTGAAACAGGGTAGTGAGCTTTCTGCATCAGCCCAGAGGTGTTATGGATTAAAAAAACCCTATGTGAACCCTGTGTTCCAGCTGTGAGGATAAAGGACTGGACATTGCAAGGACTGGCTTCTTCTGACTTTGTCATTAACTGACGTATCACTTTGTTCCTTTGTGTCTTTATACTGGGATTATAGCAATAACGATACTCAATGGGCAGCAACATCTGTAGAGGCAAAAAGTGCTGTAAAAGTGTTAGGCATTGTTATGATACGGTACAATGTTATGATATTGTTATGAGATGATAATACTAAAGGAATCGTCTAGGTTTTAAGGGTGTGTTTCCTAAAGTGTGTTTTCCAGGCCTGCCAGAATCTGGTTGTAAAGCAATGAGTTAAGTTGTTACAGTGCCTTTGATAAATACTTACTTGTAGAGATCAAGAACAGTTTTGGCTATACAGACAGCCAGAGTCCAGCCTCTCTGGACAGCAGACTGTTTGAGTTCTTCACTGTTTTCTTAAACTTCAGTGATTTCTAGACAGGATAGTAGATGGTAGCCCTCAGAGACTAGCATGAGAAGTGATATGGTTGTGTACTTATTCTCTGCAGTTCCCTTTTTTGCCTTTGAACATAAGTTACTTATCAAACTGGACTCTCTGAAATTTTACACTGAATCTGATGTCTGGTCATCTCTGTGGAACAAGGAAACAATGACACAGTCCCATCTATGTTATGATGTGGGAATACGTATTGACACTCTTGGAAGAGCTATGACAGGAAATATTCATCCTCAGATCAAAGCAGAGGGAAAAGTGCTATTTCCAACATAAGCCAATGGCAATGAAAAGTCCTCTGCAGAGCAATACCGAAGAGGAACGACTTCGTGTGCGGTCATGCTAAACTAATAAAAGCACAGTTATAAACACAGACCTCACATCTTGCCACCTAACAATTCATTCATATTGTACATCTTTGCCATTGCTCATCTATATCTTGTCGATGAGTTACTCTGACTAGTTTATTCCATTTTACTGCAAATGTACTTGTGAATTACAAATCCAGACTATGAATAGTTTAAATAGCTAGTAAGAGAAACAATTACATTTTCTTTCTCTCTAACATGCAATTTTAATTTTCATAACTCTAAAAAAACATATCCCCCACAATGCAGGCCTGCCAGGAGGCCTGAAATCTGCAGGCTACGGCCTCTCGGGCTGTTTTCCAATGACTCATTTTTAATTTTAAAGAAGCATTATCTCCAGCTAGTAAATTAACAACAGCCTATAGTGCACACACGCACTCATCCATCTGCTTAGGGCTCTTGTCATTTGACACCAGTCTTGTATCTATAGACTTCATCTGGTATTCAAAAGCTATCAACCCTGCCTCCAAGATAGCCCACCTTCTGGCTCCAGGCTAGAAGAGTGACTCTCCATTTCCAATTCTAATGAACACATAGCTAGCAGCAGTTTTTCCATTAAGGATCTGGTGTTAGAAAACAGACAATGTTGGAATTACTTGGATCCAGAACTGCATGGAAAGTGTTTGTAAAAGAGACTGAACTACTTGAAGAGTTCCTTAGGCAGCCTGACTTCAGTTTGTGCACTTCTTCTTTCAAACTGTATACTGAGGTTACCTCCTGCTTGTAGTACATTAGACATGAGTGTTTATACTGCTGCATTTTGAGGAGTGGAACATATTAACAGATTAAATTCTTCATATTATCTTTCAAACTGTGTGTGTCATTGTTAAGGAGTTTTGAAAAACACGGGTAATATCAAAAATCTCATGACTGGTATGAATCCTCCAAGTGAGAGAAAGCCATCGTATCACTGGAGAGGCACAACTATTTCACAGTTACTAAATTCTGTGTAATTTCAAGTTTGGCTGAGTGAGGTAATTTGTATCCTTGCAGATAATTTCTATGTAATCCGAAGTCTGCTGTAAAGAAGTGATAGGGACTTAACAGAGAATTGTGTCTCCTTGACAAGCTTCAGTCATCATAGTGTAGAACGAGTTCCAAACACCTACTGCTTCATCAAGATTAGGGATCTTATCCCAGGAGTAACTGAAGAAAGGGGGCTCATGTTCTGGACCCAAAAAGAAATAAATTTTTGAGATTTTCTTTTCTGCTGATGATAGATACAGTCATCATGGGCATAAGTAAGAAGAAATGACACAAGTGATACAAAATTGTAGTTAGGGATGAAACATAGGTGATATCATACCTCACAAAACCTCTTTTATTCAATTGTCTCATATCCTTCCACAGTGGATGTAATATCATGGTACTTGAAACAAAATAGAACTCTGACTGGCATGTGATTGACCGTAGTAACTGCCTTCACTGACTCTTTGGTCAGGCATGGAGAAGGAGTAGAAAGTATCTGTACTAGTTTAACACAAAAGTAATTATGCTTCAACATGTGATAGACCCAGAATGATATTTGGGTACATTCATTTGAGGAGTGAGGCTGAGGGGCAGACAAGAGACTTAAGATAATCACGCTATTCTCAACTTTGATCTGTCAGTGACGCAAAAATAGTGTAGTTCCATTTCTGTGAACTGCTGAAGACATGTGTTGTTTCATAAATTAAGGTCTTACCACTCTACTATCAGTTGTCATTATTTTTCACTGAGTTATCTTTGAGAGAATGAGTCTTTAAGTAGTATTTATAGGTCTTTTTAAAATCCTTTTGAACAGAGTCAAGTTATTTTGAGGAAAACAGTGACTATTTACCAAAAGTAATGCTAACTACATATATTGTTATATAACATTCTGAGTTGCATGAGCAATTTTCATGTGATTTGCATGAAGAATGCAAGCAGGATCTTTAAAATGGCCTGGGAAACTTTCTTGTGTCTGCATCGACTAAGAACCTTCCCTAGATTAATAAACCTTTGAGATTATTTTTCTATTTATCGGAGCTCTCCAAGTCAAAATACTTTTTGGTTTGATTTCAGTTGGGTAGTGTTATATCAAACATTTCACTTTGGTACATAGTGAGATAATGTAAAAAAAAAAAAAGCCCCTTATGCTCAGTCTTTGTAATATTGACAACAGCATCAAATTAGAAGAGAAATGGCTGTTGATTTCTACTCTTTAAGAAAATAAGATTTGTATGTAAACAATTTAAAATAAAGCATCTAAATTGCTTCCAATTATATGGTATATAAAGCATTAGTAATGGAAGCAAATTAGGCATGATTTTTATTTATACATTTTCAATTGGGAAAATTGGCCCTTCACCAAATGTAGCCCTCACTCTGCAAACATTTACTGACTTCCTTACCTTTAGGGGTCTAATTAATCCTCCTGAAGTCAGGGGCACAAACTCTGCCATTATAGTGTAGCAGCCATAACTGTCTGGGGGTTTGGAGATCAGAGACTTAAACTTACCCTGGAAAGCATAAGGAGAAACTACAATAGGGTGCCAAAGCGATACTGGGATTGCAGTGCACTGTGCAATACTTCCTTGCCAAATACATTACAAATTTGCCAGGCTTGGCTTTTGGTTCTGGAAGCTGGTTATTTTTCCAGTAGCCTTCTCTAGGTAGGCATGCAGGTGATTCAGTCTTCACTTTAGGAATGAAGTTGTTCGCTTAAGGCTGCAGGCTTGAGAACGTGTTACTGCAGGGAAGGTTAGAACTGAACAGCTCTTGGTTCCTGGTCCTGCATTCAGTTCACAGCAAAATGCCATTCTCCAAGAAAATCTGTGGAAATATGTGCATAAATGATAATTATAAACATGTAGATTATTGTGTCCAGTATATATTCACTGGTAGACAATGCGAATAATAACTAATCCAGTCTGATGGTGTGCAAGTCTCCTTATGGAGTTTTATAAATAATAATCCGTTCTGTAAAAGATTATTATATTGTGTGGGTCTTACTACATAGGGCTGCATCCACAAACAGAATTAGGTATGCAATCCTTGATCTTCCACGGGGTCTTTCATGTATTGTTTGCATTATCTGTTGTGCAGTTGATTCATTGCAATGAGTTTATCAGGCAGATAACAGGCAGACACTGTATTTTGGGGTTTTTTTAAATTATAATGAACAAACAACATTTCTATTTGTTAAAAGTGGAATATGGATGACAGATAAATTCCAAATTTCTCTTTTTGTGGATCACCATTACCTACATAGACTAGCACAATTTTATTTCTGTGATATGGAAAGCATTTTTAAAAAATACAGACTTATCAGACAAGGCAGTGATGTTGCCCACTAACTTTGCCACTTGGTTTTGTAAGGTCTGACAGTACCGGATAAGAAATGAAGGGACTCTCTTGATCCCAGAGGCTACTAAGGCTGTGAACGGGTTTCCATGGATCACGTCTCAGGCCCAAAGAGTAAAGGGTGTGACTGAACAGCACTGGTATTTGGTATGCAGTGAAGCCTGGAAGTGGCTTTTTGTAGCAAGACAGCTTTTTAGCTGTTCTCTCACAAAATATTCTGAACACATTTGCAGAACATTACCTTTACAAGGGAGAATTTTTCTTTATTGAAAACATTTTATGACCATCCAGGTACCTCACAGGAGAAGAGAAGAGAATTTTAAAGAAACAAGATACCTTCAACCCTATCTTTTATAACAAAGTCTACTCCAGTATAACTGAAAATTGTATCTGTAAATTGTCCATTTAATTGCTTAGGTTGATTTTTCCCAGTTGTCTGTATGGGTAAGTGTAGCAATTGTCACAAAGCATATTCTCAAAAGGTTGTGAAATCTCTATAGAGATTATAAAGTACAGGACAAATATTTTATAAAGAGAATAGAAGACATAATATTTCAAGCTAATCTAAAAAAAACCTTCTTCTCAACCTCTGTCCCTTTCATTCTTTGACCAAAACTCTTTTTGTGCAGTCACAATGTCTTTTCTGCATATCCAAATATTGAACAATTACACCATAAGTTCAGATCTGCAGAATCCTTTGTGCGCATCAGATGTGACCTGTGCATTCAAAAGTTTGATGGCAAAAGTCTGCAATAGCTCCTTTCTTGTCCCTCATATACATTTCACAAATGTACGCAAAGAAACAGTCATTCCTCTACAAGTTGGAAAACTCTGCCTGCCCTCAACCACCTTCTAGAGCTGTCATGGCCACCAATTTTTGCCTATTTATATGACTAAAACCTTAATGATACACACATTGCACCCCTTCTGAAAAACACTCAAAAAGTGTAACTTCAGATTGAGCTACAACCCCTGATTAAATGATGTGTTTAGAGTATCTAGGTCAGAAATAAAATTGTATTTTGAATCCTAACTATGCCTTCTCAGGTATCACTCAGCCTCAGACAATAAAATCCTTATGATCTTTATGATCCCTATGACTGTTTACCTGTTCTCTAAGTAGCAACTTTGTTTTCACATTGACTTCCCTGCTTTGCAACCACTTTTATATGTTTGATTTCATGTAAATAAAAATTAAAAGCTACAAATTTATATCCATACTTTATCAAGCTATTTACAGGCTTTCCTTGTCAAAAATTCAAATTATTTTCTTTTGATTATGTTGGAAATGCTGCAGTAATAGGATGGAGGGCACCGAATCAGCCATTCTGTACCTGAACCTTTATTGTTTTAACAGAAAATTCATGCCCTTCATTATATTACTTAGGATCTACTTTGTCCATTTCTATGCGGGAATCTCTAACAAAATTTGTAATTTGAAATATATAGCTGAGTGATGAAACAAGGCTTAGAAAACACTGTTTTGAAAGAACACCTGCAATTTCTATGATGTTCAGGACAATATCACAAAATCACAGAATCACAGAATCGTAGGGGTTGGAAGGGACCTCGAGAGATCATCGGGTCCAACCCCCCTGCCAAAGCAGCTCCCTAGCACATATTGCACAGATAGGCGTCCAGACAAGTCTTGAATATCTCCAGAGAAGGAGACTCCACCACGTCCCTGGGCAGCCTGTCCCAGGGCTCTGTCACCCTCACTGTGTAAAAGTTCTTCCGCATGTTGGTGCGGAACTTCCTGTGCTCCAGTTTACAGCCATTGCCCCTTGTCCTGTCTCCACAGACCACTGAAAAGGGGTTGGCCAATTCCCCCTGCATCCCATACTTAAGATATTTATGAACATTAATTAGGTCCCCCCTTATTCTTCTTTTCCCTAGACTGAACAGCCCCAGCTCACTCAGCCTTTCCTCATACGGGAGATGTATATCTGTATTTTACTCAGCTGGCTGCAAATGAAGTACAATTAACAAAAACTTCTGGTTTCAAAGTTACAGTAATGTGTGTATGTTAAAGATTTAGACAGTTATTTGTAGCTATTAAAGTTTGGTATTAACATGAGCAGCATCACACACTAACATTGAACTACTTGCTGTATTGTACAACTGTCAGCTTAAAGAAATGTACTTTTATTCAGTGATGCAGCATTGATACTAGAAAGTTAAGTGAGCATGATTTAACTTCAAACATCAGGCTATGGTTCCAGTTAACCATTAGCTTGTCATTTACATAAACCCAAATGTTTTAATAGGAAAAAGCAATTGCTGTAGCCAGGAAAAAAAATCAGACTTCATACAGATCAGTTCAATAAGCAAGAGCTCTTGATGTGTTATAAGGCAGTGGCTTCACAACTCTTGGGACAAACTGCAATTTGTTCGGCTGCCAGTAAGTGAGGTCATACTCGTATCTTTTTTATTTGTTTATTTTTAATTTGTGGGTGAAGGCTGTGCTCATTAAAGTGAGGAACTCGGCACTAGTTTTAGCCAAGCATTACCATATTCTATGTAATGAATTGTGTACGCTTGTATCCTTTTCAATAGTTCAGCTAATTTTCCTTGGAATTGCATGCAGTACTATACTATTTAAGTATTTTCCTAATCTGTACTATTTATACTTTTGGTACAAACCTCCATGTGATTGCCCTAGTATAGTAGATGCTTTGTCTTTTCTATGTACTCTTCCACTATGAAAGTGAGCTTCTTGCCCTTTTTTATTGTTTTGCTTTGTTTTGACAGGTAAGAGGAATAATTGACCATGGGGCTGAGTTAAAGTTATTCTCTGCATTTTGGAATTTACAATGAGTACAAAAAAATTGAATTGCTGTAGACTTTTACAGCTTTATGCTGTTTTCTGGTCATATGGAGTAAAAAAATTTTCATTATCTATTTTTAGCAAAACAAGCAACTTAAAAAAAATTTTTATTTGTTAATAGTGACATGGCCCTTGCTTTCCTTCTTCAAATTTTGTTGGATTAATTATTGACCTTATTAGAGAAGTACTGGCAAGATCTATTCTGGTGGCAGATAGATAGATACCAGTGGCTTAATGTGTTGGCCACAAGGCTAAGCAATATCAGATCGCTGAGGCCTGTGACAGTTAAAATATCCAGATTGTGTCTGTAAATGTTTTCCCTTTTGAAAATGTAAACTTTCAGTATTAATGCTGCCATTACCAGAATGTTACTGGCATTGCTCCTATGTTAGAAGATAATTACTGGACTCATTCCTGACACGTAACGTTTCTTTTTTCCAGAGAGGTGGGTGGACAAGCACACAGAGCTCACTGCTGAACTTCTGAAATTGGGTAAGTTCTCCTGTTGCCTTCTTTGGTGCTCTGTGGCTTCCAAAATATGTAAGGAATTGATGCAGAAATCCTCGGTGTAGTTCACATTTCTAGGGAATTTTGTTTGTTATACTTTGCACTGAGGGTGTTCCTGTTGCTGTACATAGTGTGCCTGGTAAAGTTTGATTTTTGATTGCCTTTTAGGCTTTTCAGATGACCTACATGGAGCTCTTTATTTTGATTTCTACTGACTAAGGTGTTTTCTTAAGTTATTTCCTTGTTTGTCACTCTGTAAAAGCATACCAAATTCACCCTAGCATAGAGGACTGTCACGGGTGCTGGGAACTACCTAAGATTTCATAATAAATGCATTTCCCAGTTACAGATTAAATAAATCTTTCAGGGGCTTCATGTATCTTACTTCTAGCTAGATGGGGAGCGAATGCTGTGGGCCCTATTGTCTATAACAAATGGAAGGAAAAGCAAAGAATTACAATGTGATCCAGTGGTCACCTAAGTCACAGACTCATTTCCCACCTTTCTGTCCCAGGACTTTGACTCCCTCCTTCATCCTTTGTGGTTCCTCTGTGGCAAGATGGTCCTGTGCAGTGCCCTGAAGGCATTGTTTCTGCCTTAATGAAAAGCCACACGTTCTTGTACACAATGCAGGAGCGTATGTTCTGAGCTTTGGTGGACTGCCAGCCCTGCTTACTATGTGCAGGCAGGGAAAATGCACAGAAATACAATCCTTTTCAGCCTTTCAGTCCCTGCAGAAGGTATTAACAAGTCTGAAAGCAGCTGTGCTCGCTCCAGCTGTAAGGATGGTAGATCCAAAAAAAGGTAACCAGCCTTTTCCCATGCCATGATTTTCAGTCGAACCACATAATTACAGTGCCTTCTCTAGCCTCCAGTAAGAAAGAAACTTAAAAACAAACCAGCAAATATTAGAAAGGTATTAAATTAGAGTAAAATCAAATGACTGTCAAATGGACTTTCATTACTCTTTATTTATAATAACATGCATAAAATGGTAAAATATAAAGTAGAAAACTTGCAGTCTGAAAGACATGAAAGACATTTTGCACTGCATATATTGTTGAGTTAATGTGAAATACCTGTTTAAATCGGCTTTCTGTAGTTTTCTTGTCATACATCTTAATGTCAGCAACATCTGCAGTGGAATTGCAATGTGGATCAGTGCAGATTATCACCAGTTAATAAGGAATCAAAGACATGTTTTAGGTAGCACAATCTCTTCAGTTTATTTCTATGGATAATCTACATATGTTTTCAATATAAAGTTACATTAAACACAAAGGCTATGTACAGCATGAGATGTGAATTACTTTATTAGTGACATAACATTTGCTTGTCCAAGATCAAATGCTACAGCTTGGTCTCCTCTGCTGACCTTAGTTCCAAATGTTCCTTTTTTTTAACAGTGCTCAAAAAAATTATTTGAGCTCTCATTTTGACATGGATCTCACAAGAGAGGTACTCTTTATGTACATCCCTATAATCAGGAGGGAAAATATTAAATTATTGAATTCAGAGAATCATTCCTTAAACACTGATTCTCAGAGAGTGGAGATCATGGGGGAATCTTTCATCTTAACAGTGTCATTTTAAGTCATGCCTTAAAAAGATCAAAATTTCAATAATTTCATTGGGAAGATTTTGGATGTACTGCTGACTCATTAGGTGTGAGCTGTAGTTTTGAAAATAATTTCAAGGATGTCCAAAATTCACAACAGAAGAAAAGGAAACCATACTCCCCAGCCCCAGAGGCAATTTTGAAAATATAATTCGAGTTATTAGTGGATCTTATTAACCATACAAAACTTGTGCCTTATCTTTGTTACCACAAGAAATACCTTTTTCTGAAGATATTTGTGCCTGATTGATTGCCTTGGAGATGGGGACACTTTCCGTTTTGTGGAAATACTATAAAGCTTTGAACACCAAACTTCAGAAGGGCTCAAGGGGTGAACAAACAGCTGCCTAGGACCCCAAGATCTACAGGGTGCAATCTGGATAAATTAAACTGTGCTACAAATTATCTAGTGTTTGAATCTGGGAAAGATGGGGTGCCTTGGTCTCTACAAGTGTTCCCCATAAGGGTTATAGCTTTGTTTAGTTCTGAATAACAGATCAGCATTTGCTATCAGTCCAGCAGCCACCACAGATGATGGAAATACGCCTTGCAGTTTAACAGGTAGTTACAGCCAGTGTCACTTGTCTAGACCTTGTGAGCCCTTAAAGTGCTCTCACAGTAAGTGCAAACACTGCAGGTGAATATTGTAGAGTCAGACAACACACTGTTTTCAAGGAAATGCTTCTAGAATCAGAGGTTTTTGTCCATGCTGGGGGCCAACATGTTACCTGGTATTCAAAGTTTTAAATGAGTGGAACTTTCCCCTGATATCCAAAGAGATTTGCCATCTCACCTGCATTCGAGGACACTTGCAAGGATTGGCCAGGGGCTTCTGTGGAAGCATTCCATAAGTAGCAAACCTTTTTGTATTTGTAATGCAGTTACACTCAGTTGCAGGGCAGGACTGCAAGGGCAGTATTTATTCATAACAACAACAACAATAATAATAAAAATTTTAGTACTATAAGAATTAATGGTAAAATCATTAATCATTGCATCTTGCATATATCTGTAGTTGCTGTTATCCTATGTGTGAACAAATGATGTATTTGGTCTTAGAGTAGCACATGATGTCACTCTGATTATAGATGCCTAAATAAGCACTGTGTGTGCCTGCATTGCATCCAGCTCTCCCATGCGGTGGTATGTGATACAGATGTACGTGTTCTTCAGTGATATGTCAGGACATCATAATACAACATTTTACTATTTGAAAGGACATTCTCCTATACTAAATGCACCTAAACCAGGAAAGGAAGCACCAGACTCTGTATTGTTTGCAGGTCTTTGCTGATCTCTACCAGGACACAAAAGTTGTTGGAGCTTGTGGACTTTTTGCAGGCACTGAGTCTGAACGTTCAATAACTCAGTGTGAAAGCAGAAGCAGCATTGCGTAAATGTTGACAATACAGAGCAAAATGCACTTAGATTAAAAAATGAACAAGATTGGGAGGTTTTCTTGCATACAGTAGGCCTAGCCTTTTCAGAGATGAAAATAGGCAGATTTCTGAGGTTCTGAATGCAAATCTTGATGCTAACCGTTTGAATTTCCAAAATAAATAAATAAAATACTCCCAAATGAAGCCCTGCTTGAAGCACTGAACATGCCAGTGGCAAGTTCTGCTTCAGACTCCAAGAGATAAAGTACGTTAGCTCCTATCGGTTAGTCTAATTTATTCAGTGTCATTGCCTTATCACAACCTTCTGTTTGATTTTCTTATAAACTAATAATTTCCTGAATGAACTAATACTGCCACAGCCACTAGTACCTCTGCCTTGTAGAAGTTTTTTATTGTTGTGTATGCAACTAAATTGAAATATCTTTCACTTGAAATATTGACTTTAATATCTCATTTGAAAAATTCATGAAGCCTTTGATGTTAAATCCATACTCAATTTAGCCAAATGCCATTAGAATATGCAATACGCCTGAATACAGAGAGCATTATTGTCTGTGTTTCTGCAGAAGAATTACATTTTATGACTGTAACGTCAGGATCTTTTTTGGATTTGTTCATGAAGAAAAGAAAGGGAAAGGCAGCACATTAGAAGCAAAATGAAAAGTGGTATTGATTAGGCTCTCATTTACCCTCTCTTTGCTTCAGTCCCTAAATGCATGGAAATAAGGGTTGTGCCACAGCAAGTAACAATGCTCGGTAATGAATGGAACAATCTTTAGAAAATTAGTGTAAACATGTATGATAGTGCACAGATGTTGCTCCTAGTAACTGTCGTACATTTATTTTACATCTCCATTTACATACGTCTCTTTATTTCCTAATAGTATCATAATAGAAACATGACAATAGTTAATGATTTCATAAAACACGGAATGTAAAGCTGACAGAGAGGTAGAACATTAATTGAAACCTATAGCTATAGTACATTAGAATTACACCTCCTAAATGACTCATGATAAAAATATCCCTCTTTTACAGAGAAGGACAAAGACAGGTAAAAAACTAGGCTTTCAGCAAATTAATTTTTTTTTCCAGTAAAACAGAGACTGGCAAATGTTGCAAAATCTCCTGAGTGCTAATAGAATGGTATTTGCCTTTAGTAATTTATGGGCACTTTTCCCCCAGCTATCGATCACATTTGAAAAAAGTAAACTGCATTAACATTTTAGGCAATAATGGCTCCAGAAAATGTTTGATTTTTGTCACTACCAAAACTGATGTCATGATACTTTGGTCCTTTAGCGGTGTGGGAGAGCGTAGCGCGTCCAGCCTGTGCCCAGGCCGAACTGAATGAGCTGGAGAGAAACCAACGCTTCGAGATTGCTGTGTTACCTTAAAACATAAAATATGAGTTGATGGCAGAAGTGAGGATGCTGCTATGTAGCAGTGTAGTGAAGTGTCCAGCGGACCTTGGGGTCTAGGATTAAAATTACCGTGATAAACCAAGCGAAGAAGGAGGCAGGGAGAGCTGCTCTCTGCCACCATCTCCTGGCCAGTCCTTGGGACATAAACAACCTCTGCTTCATCTCCCGCATGGCTTACCAAGTCTCCTGTTGCCTCAACCGAGAGGACAATCACAGCAAGCTCATGCTGGAAGAATAATATATTTTTTAAAATTTCCGAAGGGCAACTGGACCTTAACAAACTCATGCAGACATATGTTAAAGTGGACGGCGTAAAATGCCAGAGTAAAGGAGCTGAGAGCTCTGTGAATGAATCCAGAGCATTAGTGCCTGCGATTTTGGGCTTGGAATTAGGGGAACGTGTTGTTTCAGTCTGTGATGATGACTCTCATGTGGTCAGATAGTCCTGAATGCTCTACAAACGTGTGTTACGTGTGATGGTGACTGGACTCGAATTCCTGCAGAATATCTCTATATTGCGGCAGGAAACAGCTTCATTTCAAGAGTTAACACTTTTTTAACCTCAAGGTCAGTGTGACAGCTGTTCCCTGAATACAAACCCTTGTGGGTTGCTTTTGCTGAAACTATGTAGGTGGAGAGAGGCAGCTTGAAGAAGTCTGACTGACCCATTACTGATTTTTTTTCTTGCTTTTGCCAATGTCCTTCTGTTTAATTATTTGTTGCACTCATTAAGTATTTGGAGACTGATTATGGAACTTACAGCTTTATGCTTGGGAAGCAGTGCTATAGAGTAGATTAACACTGAAAGTGAAATTAGAGTTAAAGATTCAGACTTTGGATTAGATTTCTGGTTTTACCATGGGCCTTTACCGTTTGCAGAAGTCTGTGATCTACAGAACTGAGTTGAAGGAAAGTTCTTATTCCATTAGTTAGTGTTATGGTAGGTGACAGCATAGCATGGTAGATTGATATTTCATTCCTTAATAATTAATTATGACAACAACAAACACATGGAATTCATTTACAAAGTGTGTACAAACTGAATCTGCAATCCTTCTGATTCCTTTCATCGCTCAGGTTATTTCATACTTTTATCTCTGCAGAGCTATAGAATTATATCACCGTGTAGTCATAAGTGAAATTAATTGTGACAAGTTAAAATAGATGTTAAAGTGAGAGCTTCTACAAATTAATTAATAGCTGATTAGTACAGTTTCTATTTTTTCATAAGAAGTAGAATCATATGAGTACAAATTTAGGTTATGCATTTCAACATACTGGAAGAAGTTTTGTGAGTTGAATGTATCTCATATAAACAATATAAGCTGTATAATGTAGAATCAAATTAATATGCTTCCTTGTGTTCTAAACAAATGTAGAAACATTTCTTGGAGAACTTTTGGAGATCTTTTACCTCAGACCTTTTTCTTCAACTCAAAAAAAAAAAAGGAAAGACCTTCAGAACATCTGTACATCAAAAGGAGGTTATTTATTATATTATTGCAAATAATATGAAATAATCTTAAGTGTATATTAGGATGCAGCATATAGTTTGTATTTACCACTGAATCTGATACTAGTGACTAAAAAGTCAGAGAAATCTACTTGCTATGCCTGAAGACTTTACAGTGAAGTGTTTTACAGATCTCTTTTTTCAGATCTGAATTTCGTTTCAGAAGCTTTGCAGCACGCTGACTAACAAAGAATTGTGGGAAAGAACACCAAAGTTGTAACAAAAAGAAAGAAGCTTTTAATTGCAATTTAGAAATACCGCACAAATTGGCATGTGGCTATCTACCTGTGCATATCAAACATGAAAACACATGCTCCCTAAAACAAATTGTATCCTTTATTTTGTTCACTTTCTCAATGGTTTTGAATTTCTGACTTTTAGTTTCAACCAGGTAAGATGAGGTGCCCTGCTCAGCCCATGTTATTAGAGGAATTGGTTCACCTATTTGATTTCATGTCATTGTAGTTCCAGCCATTTGTTTATTCAATAAACAGTTTGGTATGTTCTGAGAAATAATGAATATTGATTAAGAAATCGATCATTTATTAAGAAACAGTCTAAGGGAAATTGTTTATCCAATCAATTTTAATTTTTGATTTGTTATTTATATTTTCCAATTTAATCCACCCCTCCCTTAGGCTCCCAAACTACCAAGCAAATCAGGAGGAAGGGCAGAGAGACACTGGCAGCAACTTTGCAAAGAACACAAAACCTGATGGATTCATTTTAGATTAGGCAGGTTGAAACAGGCTGTAATAAAGGAGACTGTGATTGAAAACTGTGGATGCATTACCTCATGCACCTTTGGCTATTGGACTGAAACTTTAACTTTTAATAGGATTTATTAGGCTCTCTGCTTCCTACCTATGACATCAGTCAACTCTCATGCTGTCAGAACACAATAGTTACACAAATATTATGGGTTTCATCTGAGCTGGCAGAGATTTTGAGCATGGAGGCTGAATGCACAAGGCAGTGAGGGAGATCTACACAACAGCTCTGGGACATTTATCTATTCTCTTGACACAAGACCTAGGCTGTGCATGGAGTTGCTGAGTATCACTTTCTGCAAGGGAACACACTGACCATCCCATCTGTGTTTTATCTGAATGTGTGCAATAATTTCGTTGTTCATTGCACTAATAAAGAAGACTGCTTTGGTACTCACAGGTATCAGGTAAATATTTCTGCATCCCCAATGGCTAGTTTAGCCTCTTTGGGATTTTAATAGACTAGTTGGAAAAAAAGTGTATGGCTTCTGCCTCTGAATTTGCCTGGAGTTACAAATCTTCTCTCTGCACGACTGGGAGTCTGATGGAATGTAGTTCTCCTTTTTAGTAAAGCAAAGGTGTGCTATTCTCTTCATATTTAAAGGTGGTATTAACTGTGCTTTGCTCACCCTATGTTCTCCCATACCTAACTTCATGTCAGAACGTTATTTTTCAAGAAATACAGAGATATATCTGTAAAGCACGAGGGGAGATATTTTAAGGGTTTAAAACCTGCTTCCGGACACCATTTTAGGACAAGCACAGTACTATATCACTTCATGTATATACATCAATCTGTTTTTTCATGGGGATGGATGAGGAAACACTACCTGCAATCTGTCACGCTGCTTTTGTGGGTCTTGAGTTTATAAATAAAAACTCACTCTCCTGTGAACATCTGAAAGGTGAGGATGCTTCTGTGGAAGCCCAAGGCCCTGAGGTTTGATTAGCAATGTTAAATGATCAAGGAAAAACATTATTCAGACTAGTTGTGGTGTTGACCTTCCAAGTATGGAAGAGTAAGGGAAGAACTGAGTTTGGGGTTTTTTCTCCAGTAAGCACACATTTTATACAGGAATTGAGAGTTCAAATTATACGTAAAAAGCAAAACTAGTGTTTCCTAGTTTGTGTAGTTTCCTTCTGCCTTCCAAAATTCCAGGGGAAATTTTTACTCATCATTTTTATCATGAGCCTTGTGGAGAGTTTTTATACTAAAGTTGGCTTTATCCATTACATTTTCTGGAATTCTGCTGGTTGATGACCTCTTCACTTTCCTTTTATCTTCTTTCATCAGTTTTTAAGGCAGATGAGGTATGTCTTGCCTTCTATTTCCTTTTCCTCGGGTTCTCAAACTTGAGAACTTGAAGCTCTATGACTGAAATGGAAAAATACCCCACGCTCCAAAATAGAATCTTTTTATGCTTAAATAATACAAATTTCAGTGTAAGGATGAAGCTAAGTACAACACTTACATGAAGGTTTAAAAATACTCAAAGATAGTAATACTTTATTTTGCGACTCAGGGATATACATGACAGTGTTCTATAAGGTCTGTCCTGGATCTAGGTCTACTCTCTGATGGTAGAACACCATATGCAACTTAAAAATTTTTGTCTGACACTAATTAATAAGAGTTTGTAAGCACTTTGGAGATTAGCTTTAGAATTCAGAAGATCTTGATAAACACTGGGTGAAGAGAAAAAGAACATATAATTCCAGGGTGCATAATCAGGACCCTCAGATTTAAAATCAGGAAGAAAATTACTCCTTGAAATGTGAGGCCTCTGATGGAATAGTCTGCCTGGTTTTTGGTCAAGGAAAATGTGGGATAATTCAGGATTTATGAAACAGAACAAATAAAATACCTGGATTTACCTAGCTGAGTGAAGACTGTGGGGTGATCAGTAAATGCTCGGGAAGAGAAGGACAATACTGTATTGCTTTATGCATCTGAAAAACTAGCAGTATTCTGTGGAATAGCTTGAAAGAGGCCATAGGAGTGCTGTGTATCGCCCTGCCTTTCCAAAGAACAGACATTTCTATAGGCCACTCTGGAAAAAAGAGATCTAGAAATGAAAATGTTTGAACCTTTTTTCCAAGTTTGCAAGATTTTGATTAACTTGGAGCAGCAGTAAGTTTTATTTAAATATAAAGCTTGAACAGTGTATATATTTGCCAGTTCGGGGCTGGTTAAATTTAATGACACTACATTGCCACAAAACAAATGTAACAGCCTGGAGAACTGTGCCCACTGTGTTTATTTTAAAGGAAGCCATGAATTTGATCTGGAAGTCTTGTAGAAAATGAATGATGATTAATTTTCTAGGGCAACTATCCTTTTGAAAACTGTACATATATGTTCATACTTCTATGTCATGACTTTCCCAATACTTCTTGTAAGATTTTTCCTGAAAGGGATCTCTATGTGTAATGCAGAGTAGTCCTGTTGCAGCCATTCCGGAGTAAAAGAGGTGAGGCCTATAACGTTTAAAGCATCAGGATAAAAGTGTAGTGTAGTTAACTGATGTCGTAATAATTTTGAATAATTCAAAGAAATTCTTAGCCTTAACATCATCTTCATGAAAACGTAAAGAACTAGTAAGAGAAAATGTTCATTTTTAACAAACAACCTTGATTCATTAGGGCCCTGGGTGTTTGTGTGTTCCAAAGGAGTCTAGACCCTTTAGTGCATGGTATTACTGGTTATCATTGCGAGCTGTTCAGATTTATCATATTCATTATTTCAATCTTCTCTGTATGAATGGAATTGCATCCCTTTTTGCTTGACAGCAAAGACAAACATCAAGCTGTCCAGAAGACAGAGTGCTATTTTATTCTGCTTTTGAAATTCTTGATAGAGTGGGCAAAACATCAGCAAAGACTCGAGAAAAAAATCCTCCTGACCCTCCAATTATTCTTGCTGGCATCTTTAGGTATTTTTAATAATAATAATTTCCTTTGTGTGAAAACAAAAAGACATCCCCCCCCAAAAAAAAAAAACCCAACAACGAAACAACCCACCAAACCCAAAACTGAAAAAACCCCCAAACAACCAAACAAAAAACAACCTCAAATTTTATTTAATTGCCATTTGGTCAGAACCTGAATTTTACAGTAGTCCTAATTTAAATTAAATTAGTGCTCAGAATTTTACATTCTTCCCACTAGAATTCATACAATTTAAGCAAAGCATACTATACTAGAGTCATGAAGTTAAGATGGCTATCTGTGATTGTTTTAAGCCAAATGGTTTGAACCAGCTTTATTCCCAGACTCACATTGAATAGCATGCACACTGCTGCTGCGTAATTGTGGCAACACAGTTTGGAATGTTCCTTATGTGCACAGAATGGAGAAACATCATATTACCACATTGTTCAACATGAAAAACTATTAAAGCCTACAATTCAAATATGCCTGTTTGAAACTATTGAATTAACAGACTTAGATTAAAATATAAATGCACTTGTTAAGTAATATCTTATTTTCAAACCCCATTTTCCCTTTATATTATTTATACAGTTGGTGTGTTTGACCAAGAGAATTGATATATTGTCCTCAATAGGGTAAATATCTGCTGTGATTACTTCTCTAATTGCCAGCACAATCTTTCTCCTTTCAAAGAAAGCAGTAAGTCACCATTTAAGAAAAGAAGTCCACTGCTGTTTCTCCAAGCACAATGTTGTATCCAGAAGATGTGCCTGTCCTTCCCGATTCTCTGTAAAATCGTAAACCTACTCTGCACATACAGTACCTTACTGCAAGAACAGTGTATTAAACCAGCCTCTCCCTCTGTTAGAAAGGAGGCCGTCGGGCTTATTGCCTCCTACTAACACTGAGCTGTACACAATGCCTTCGATGGCGTTCGTGGTTGAGTATCTTGATAACAAGATAAAAATATAGCAGGGTGTTAAAACCACCCAAGATCAATTTAAACGGGTGGAAAGCGTGGTGTTTATTCACATTCCGAGGCACAGAACTGAGTATGTTCACTACACAGTTTGGGTGCTTAATAAGCCCAAGTCCCAATGAATTGGTTCTTGACAGTTATGAATGGTAGACTAGCTGCATTAAAGCAATGAGGGAGCTAACAGCAGGTTTGAAACTGGGTTTGAATAAATCATCAACCAAACATATAACGGCATTGTAACAGTAGGCCAAAACCTCTACAGCCGTGTGATTGCTAGTTGCCAGGAGACCGTGAATCGTGGGCATTCTGGAAATATTGAAATAATTTTCGCTGTCTCAAATTTATAGAATCTGTGGAAAAATCTAATACATTTAAATTTATTAAAATACAACTACTTTGTCAGAGTGCATGTAAAGCTTTTAGACAAAATATGGCTTTTTAACTAAAACAATTTCTTTTGCACATTGATCTGCTTTCTTCTGTATGATTTATAATGTATTTAGAAAGAATATTTACGAAATGTGATATAGTATTTAAAATCTTGACTGCAGTAATTCAGTGCTTCTAGTGAACCCATGCAAAAAGATTGTTGTACTTTTAGGTGTCCATCCTTCCATCGCTTTGCTTACATGGATAACGTTATGCTTTAAAGTACTCCAGTGGAGGTCAAACCCACTGCTTTCATGTTTAAATGTAATCACCTTAATGAGCCTTTAAAAGCCCAGATCTAATGCTCTGTTTGCAATTGCTGTTCCTCAGAAACTCCTTAGATTATGTCAGTGGTAGAGGCATTGCATCAAATCCAGTCTTTTCTGGCCCCTTTTTTCAAAAGGAATTTTGCCAGATGTGTGTATATCTGTGCTGTCCACAGATGCAGTGTATATGTGATAGCCCTGGTTTACAGTGGGATTTTTAGGTTGTCCTCTTATTTTGTGGATGAAATGTTGAACTTAATTAATTTGAATTAAATAGATAGAAGTTTATTTGTCTGATGTGTGAAAAGAGTCAGAACAACTCCTGGTAGGCTGCTCATCTAGCTCACAAGCCATCTTTTGTAAAAGAAGCAACAGGCACTCATCACTAGCACTTGCTGCACAACTTGGGATAAGTGCAGGAGAGCTCAGAGACTGTTCAGAACAGCTGTAAGATGGAACTTTCTAGTTCTGCTACAGTTTTATTTTGTATGATATTGGGCAATTGCTTAATTGCCCTGGCAAGAGGGAAGGTTTCCCTTAGAAGAGTCAGGATAGAGACTGTTTTTTTCCAATGTAAGGCAAATTGTAATTTGTCATTATAAGTACACAGCTAGTTGTGTAACTTACACTGTAAGAAATAACAGGGGAAAAAAATCTGATGATTAGTGAAGTGTAAATTCAGGGTGCGTTTAAATTCTGTCTTAAGTAGATGTAACGAATACACCAATTATATTCCTTTTGTAAACTGAATTAATACAAACATAAGAATTTATTTCCACACAATACATTTTTGCAAGAATTCATTGAATTTCTTTTTTAGAAGAATTCCCTTTCTGGAAGACAGCAACATCATAAAATAGGCGCTAGGCAAAGCTTGTGAGGGAGAGAAATAGAGTGAGTGAAACTAAGGGCATGTGAAGAACAGTCACTATCCAGCAACAGCAGCAAAACAGTTTCAATTTTCTGGATTATTAATTCAAATTCACACGCACATGCCAGTTAAAATTAAAGGCCTTTTTTTACTGCTCTAGTTTAAATTAAAGATTATATTCTGCTCCACAAGTCTGAATTAAATAGCTTATTTTGCACACCAAGCTCTCATTTTAAAGCTAATAAAGAAAAGACACAGCATGTACGTGCAAGCTCGAGACAGGAAGGGTCTAAATTACTACACCTGTTTCACTTGGGAGCTACTTTATTAGTGTTACAAAACTTGGCTTTCAATTTGGCAGTCAGAAGCACATTTAGAACAAGCATTTCTTTGTTTTGACAGAAAGACTGTGGTAAATGAATGACGTTTGAGCGAGGTGTGAAATGTGAAGGTACAAAATTAACTGGTAAGATAATTACTGTTCTAATTCTGCATAAACAAGCGTTTTGAAAATCATTAATAGTTCAGGGAAATAATGTTAGTGATTAAATAAGGTGGTTTGCATCACTGAGCACAACTGAGCTGCTTTAATTACATTTGAAAGCAAGGGAAAGCAGCTAATTAAAATTAGCACAGGGTTCCTGAATGACCAGCATTGCATTGTTGCCCTAACCTGTTTAATTGCTTGTTTATTAATAATATGTCTTTATTTCCCCCTCTTTTGCATTTAACAAAATTATTAAAGAAGCTAAAACGTGTAAAGAGAATATGACTGTGTACACTTATCAGAATATGCAGTGCAGACATAACGCAGGGAATGACTTACAAGGCAAGCCAACATCATTCAAAAGTCATAACTTTTCTCCATATTAATAATGTTTTCTTCCTGAGTCACATTCATATGTCAATCACGTCCCTGGACAAGAAAAATGGTCTTTGGCACGATTGCAGAATTGCAGCATTTTGTAGCTGCTTTATTTTTAAAACCTCTTGAATACTAAATTGTTAGCTAAAATATAGGCAATAAATCTAAGAGTGATCAATAATAAATTATGGAAAACATGAGCAAAAATATAATCTAAATTAAAAGAAAGCTTTCTACTGTCTCAGCCTTTTTTTAGCAAAACTTGTGCTAAACTGACCATCTGCAATATGTGGGGCTGTTCTCAGAACAGGTAAACCTCGGTATTCCAAGATTTCCATCATATTTGTCCTTCAGTTGAGGAATACCTGTGTTAGACATCTGACTTTCCCTTCCTAGTCCCTCATGAGCTGTTTTAAGTTTTGCTTTATTAGTGTAAAACTATAGGAAATAGTTGGGAGGGTTGTTAATCTACAGACTTTAAACAAATATACAGTATAATACAATGATGACAACTAAAAATAGAGTAAAATGCTAATTTATTTTTTTATATTTAGTTATAATCAAGTCAAGTTAAAGCAGACATGATGTTTTCCACATTGATTTAGTATTTATACTGTACCTCTGATGTGAAAGGCTCAGATGCATAATAATTTACATACATATACATTTTAAACAGTAAAAATTCATAAAAATGTGAAGTTCTATATGGAAAGGTAGCAGATCCCTAAGAAAGCAGGTTAAATCGTGGGAATTATGCTTGTGGAACTGATAAGCAATTAAACCAAGAAGTTAATTTTAACTTCATGAATAGTAGAAAATATTCAGCAGACATTATATACATTATTTTATAGGTGCATGCTTTTATGAACAAAGAGAAGGATTCTTCTCTGTGTTTTAGGGTGGTAAACAAAGACTCAAGTCACAGCTTTCAATGGGAATTTTCTGTTTCATGGCTCCACACAGTATCTGATCACCATTTTGAACCAGAGGGTTTAACAGAAACTCGGAAGGTTGTACCTCGTGTTGGCACTGATCAAGTGCTTACTGTATTTGACACCCAAAGCATAGGAAGATATCAAGTATAACTTACATAAATAGTGGAAATATCCTCCTAAAATGTGAAAAGGAAACAGCTAAACAACAACCAAGAAAGTGGTGAAAAGTAGAAAGAAAAGAAACAAGAATGGAGGGGAAAAACCCCCATGAGATTAAACAAATGACCTGATTAAGCCTTACAAAGAATTTTAGTAACATCTCATTGCCATAACAACTATCTTGCATCATCAAAGGGAAACATGACAACTTTTTTAGTAATCAATGTGGTGTATAATTAATGATGGCATTTCTTTGTGCTCTAGCAATAACTAAATAAAAGTTTGGTGTTCTGTTTTAACTGCAAGGTTCCTTAGCCTTCTGCTAGGTCATGGTCATCATAATTATGACTAAAATCTTTCATTAACCTTTCTATAATCTATTTCCTCAAGTTAATATCTGCAAAATTGTCAAAGCCACCAAAAAATCCACTATCTGAAGGATATACTAGCAAAGCTATCAGACATGATTCCCATAAGTGATGTAAATAGTTTGTATTCCTATTTATCCTATTCCTATGCCCACTTTTATTCATGTAGGGTTCAGGTACATGTGTTCTGGTGGAGTTGCAATGGTTTAAGATATTATAGTCCCAAAATACCCACTCTGCCCTGTTTTTGGAGGTCCCTGCTTCAGTGGTGGGACATATCCCCTCCCAGCTTCTGCAGTCCATGGCCTACAGTATTTTTAGTCTCCTGAGGTGTGTGGGCCTGCATTTATATGCAGGAGCATATTACACCACATTTCTGCTGCCAGGAGGTAACTCACATGGATGGCAGGAATAACATCTTAGGCACGATACCTACATCTGCCAGAGCCTTACTGTAGTTTACTGGTCTCCACCCAAAACATGATGTAACTGCCTACTGCTAATGGGAACACATTTTCTCCTCCTTGACACATCATGCTTTTATCTTAATTTTCAGAATATTGATATGGCATGTAAATGATGTTGCTAAAAGGAATTTTTAAGTTAGGAGGCGAATCCAATTGTGGAAGAAATTTTTAATTTCGTATGTCTTTTTGCTAGCTTCAGAACTGAAAATGTTCTCTGCTTTGGGGTTGCTCTGTTACTAAAATACCTAAATGTGCCAAAATCTTTTAATTGTTTCACCTTGAAATACCCTGGAGTTGTAGTTTTAAGTGGCCTCAACCCTGCTGTATAGAGATAATGTCAGTTAGTTGCCCAAGGCACAGAGGAACCAGTGACTTGACCTAGTAGGGTCTTGTTATTGCTGGCCAATATTGTTTTTCTCCCTCCACAAGCCTGGTCTTCTTTGTTTCCTTTTATCCTCAGTAAGGACATCAGGGCATACTATAGCAAACAGTGGGCTCTTTCTGGGATACTTTATTCCTCTGACATGTGCTAGCAATATACATATTTTTCAATTGTATTTTATTGATGTGCAGAAAGGGACAATCCTAAAATGTGATGAGACCCTGCAGGAAGTTCAACTACTCAGATGTTTGCTTACAACTAATAGTGAAATAAATACTCAAAGCAAGAAGATGTGTCTGACTCTGATGTAGTGCCAGACTTGCTTTTGGCATTTACTGAGGTAAACAAAGTACTTGCAGCGTATATTGGAAACTCCTGTATAGTACAACACGGCTGCTAGGTCCTTGTACCCTCCTATTTTGTGGTAGAAGTGAATTTTACAGGGGGGTGGGGATTTACGTATTTATGATGCCATTTTAAAATATCAGAATGATAAAAAAGGCATAAATAACTCCTATATTTATAAACAATTAAGGATACTGATTTGTGTGGCATCCAAAATACATTGTCTTTATTTATTTAGCATTAATGAAGAACATGATCATCTTGTAGAACATCCCAACAGGGGAGTTGCAACAACTTCTTAGTAGAGAGCCTTAGCAGTGAGCGTGATCTGATTAACTGTGGCATTTCACTGTGTTATGGCAGTCGCGTTAAAGGAATGTGTTGAGGGAGTTTAATTGTTAAAGCTGCCATTTCTCTTGCCCCTTTGCTTCATCATGTTCACTGCAATCATGACTGAAACCTTTCATTAACCTTTCTCTATTTAATTCAATCTTTTGAGTTAATAGCATTAGAACATCAGATCTACAAAATGTGTGTGCCATTTTGCACAGAGAAGTGCCTCACCTCCCTGCTCTGTGTAGTTGGGGAAAAAGGTACAATACTTAGTGGCTTGTTAAAAGCATGTTGTAAGGGCATGATTTGGAGCACACTGGAAAGGTAGGCTTGTGATGGAGGACAGTCCTATTTTACAACACAGATAAGCACTGACAGGCTGAGTGAGTTTTATGCTGATGGAGAGTATGTAATTGACAAAGCATTGTGCCAAAAATATTAAGGCTAAGTGAGAGATGAAATAAAAATTACTTGGAGCACACGACATCACAGAGGTGGAGAACCCAGTGCTGATGGGCTAAGCAAGTCAGTGTGTCATCCTGACACCAGCGAATGACACCAAACACCTGATGAAGGCAGGCTGGCTGTAGCCTGTGTGTGGCCTGCACAGAAGCAGGTGCTGCTACATGCTGCTTGCTGACTTTAGAGAAAGGAGAGATTAATAAAATCCTGCATACTATTGGAAGGCTAGCAGGCTTTGTGGTATATAGAGCTCAAATAAACAAACATGCTACTTGTATTCACCAGGTTAGACTGGTTAAATGTTGATGGGATTAGTGCCAGCCCATGATGTCTTCATTGCTCCTTACGGTATAAACCTTTCTAGGTCATAGAGCTGATACCTGAGTGCACCTGGCATGGAGCAGAGTGTGAGCGTCAGTAATCTACCACTGGCCAACTTTTGCCAGTAGGCTTAACAACTCTAAATCAGATTTCAGGTCATGCAAAGAAACAGTAATGATCATGCAGTAAATGATGCATTTGCTTCCAAACAAAGGAAACAAAAGAACAGGTTTATGTGTTTTGTAGTTTTTAGCAGTTTTGCCATGTGTTGCCACCAATTTATATGTGGAGCAGGGGTCAAGGGAACTGTCCATGTTCCTTTCTGTGGGCTCACAATGGACAATTTCTATTAATTCAGAGTGTATTCACTTGAGAAGGAGGAGCATAACAAGGCAAGAGATTTTGTCCCAATTGCTGTTGAATATTAATTATGCTGCAGAGAGTTGTCCTGAGTTTCTGCAGGCTCGAACAGCAGTAGGTATATGGTATATTCTGAAACAGTGAAGCATCTGTATTTGAAATAAATATCATCTATTTCTGATGTAGAGGTAAAAAAGTACAAAAATGGAATAGCAGAATACAATCCAGTTTAAGTATGGTGGAGGTGACAATGATATATGAAAGACCAGAAACTGTAATTCTTTTGGAAATGGTGTCTAATTAGTATCAAGCATATAGGTATATGCAGCATCATGAGTGAATTGTGGCCAATGCCCGGGTTAAAACATAACCCTTTTTAGCAGCCAGCTGGCCTGAAGCTGTCTCTGCTTCTCACAGATATAGACAGGGCCATATCAATCTGTGGTTTTGAAAGTGTAGAAATAACAGATAATCATGGGCATGCAGTGCTAGAGAGAACAGTGTGTATTCTAGGCAGAGCAAGTGAGTATGAATCACTTGGGGAAGTCTGCTGCTTAATTTGGCAACCAAGTCAATGCACAGGTCTCTCCTGGCTGAGACCTAATGACATTTAAAAAACCCCATCCTCTGACTCATGATCTCAATTCATTCCTCTTATACTTTGAGCAAAATAAGCTGGGGCTGAAAACAAGTCATATCCTCCTTTCAAGGAGGACTTGTGAAACTGTTTGCCATATGTAGGCATAACAAGTTCATGCCTTGCTATTTTCACAACATAAGGTTGTGAGATGCAAATTCAACCTCGTCATCTGATGAGGCAGATTTCCTTACAATGAAGTGGAGAGAGTCTAATGAAACAAACATGAATGGATTTTGAGACTTTGATACTCATAACTTTCTCTCATATGAATGTGATAGGGAAAAATGGAAGAACTCTGATTGACTTTACTGGGTCAGGGTTTTATTCATAGAGAAAATAATTAAACTTTATGGTGCAGCTGTAACAATGGTGCCTTGTTGCTGCCATAACTGTGCTTTGCAGGAGTTATCTGCATAAGGTAAGAAGTTAATGTAGACACCTGATAAAATCAAACCACTGTCAATGAATTTGGAAAACCATATCAAAGTATGTCCAGTCAAAACAAATTCAAGACAAAATGAGGTTGGTGCTTAGAATGCCAGTTGGAAGAAAACAGCAAGCTGTCATGCATTGTAGATCAATCAAAACAACTTCATCTTCTAGGAGGCACAGCAGTTGCCAATACAATATGTATAACTGACTGGAGATAAGCTAGTGCTCTAGCACTAACTTCTAACATCAGTAGAACCACTTGGCTGGGAATCAAAGGCTAAGAGAAGTATCATCCCACCAGATAAATGGTAGGCTCAAACGAGAAAAAAACATGAAACCATGACATTTTTGGTGAGTTCTCCATGGATTCAGTACACAGTAAGCACAGAAACAGCAAGGGCTGATTTGCTTAACAGAGCCTAGTTGATAGGAGCACAGGAAGTTCCGCACCAACATGCGGAAGAACTTTTACACAGTGAGGGTGACAGAGCCCTGGGACAGGCTGCCCAGGGACGTGGTGGAGTCTCCTTCTCTGGAGATATTCAAGGCTCGTCTGGACGCCTATCTGTGCAATATGAGCTAGGGAGCTGCTTTGGTAGGGGGGTTGGACCCGATGATCTCTCAAGGTCCCTTCCAACCCCTACGATTCTGTGATTCTATGATAATTTCCATATTAAATTTGAGTTCCTGTTTTTGTGTTCTAGATGTTAACAGTGTGTGTCTGAGTGGTGCTTTTTAATTGACATTTTCTCTCTAGTCTTCTGCCTGGCATTTGTGCCTAATCCTACACTTTTGGAAGCTGCTGGCCCTATAATATTAAGCAATTATTAGGGATCTCTCAGAGCTGTATTGAGTTGTTTTAATTAACATCTCATATGTCAAATAATGCCATTTGTGATGGTCAATTTATGTCACTATCTGCCTGCAAGTAAATGTGTTCAGACTACTAGTCTGTCTTATAAGCCTTAGAAGAAAATATTTTTTAGCATTCAATCCTATGAGCTCTTCTGGATTTTCTACTTGTTTCTGAAATAGTAGCACAAATAGTAAAGGGTTTTGGTTTTTTTTCTGTAGAGTTATAATGGCATGAGTTGGACATGTCTATTCTGAAATCACCTGGCTTTGGGGCTTTAAGTAGGACCTTTAACATTGTTATTTGTGTTTAATTTTGCATAGCATTGAAATGTTACCTTGCCCTAAGCTGTGGAAGACACTGCTATCCTTTCCAGTAGCCACTTTTTAGCACCCTGTCCTTGACTTCATAATCCTCAAATACCAAGCTTGGAAATCTGCTTCTGGCAGAATAAGATCTCTTCATCTTTGGGGTCACGTTCCAGGCTTTTGTTCAGTCACAAGTTCTGTTTGGATTTATCTTCAGTATGTCTACTTGAATATTCAAAAAATCATCAGCTAGTCTAATTTGTTTTTTTAAAAGTCATGTAAAAGACTGATTTGCTTTGACAGGTGGATCAGAAACAGAATTGGAGCTATTTTATCTGGACCTAATTAAACAACCTTCATTACTGGCAGGTATGTGTTTGTGATGACTAGAAATTAGCTTGATTGGAATTAAAACTCAAAATATAAGGCATCGAATTGACTTGTTTTTAAAAAATATACGGTTTAAAAATATATCTGTGAAGTACATTTTTAAATCTGGCAAGTGCATGTCTAAATTCTAAATATCTCATCATGCCCAATTCCACTTTGTATTTTATGTTAATGGCACTTGTCACAGGTATTCATGAGAATATTGCCAACACTTATAAAATGGCACCACACTAGTTCAGAACTATGAGACTTAAATAAAACATTAGGAACAGTCCTTTTTTTCTTCCTACAGGCACAGAATTTCTGCAGTATTTTGTGTGGTGGTGTCTTTGGGGTGAATTTCAGTCATGCAAATGAGGTCAGCGTGAGGCAGATGCAGTGCTTGTGCCCTCAAAGAGGGGTTTAGTGGGCCTAAAGTAATGAAAACATGTTGGTCCTCTTTTACCTTCAGAGAGCCCAGTTATTTCCAACTGGTAAAATAAACTCTATGTCTGTTGAGTTAAGGGAGCATTTCTCTCACTGCCCATTGCAACTCCAGCCTGTGGAATAGATGTCACACCTCCTCAATGTCACTCAAATGGCATGCTAAAGTCATTAAAACCTATGATAAATTCTGTCTGTCCTATTTGCCTTCTCCTGTGGTGAACCTAGGCATAACTTTTCAGTAAAGTCACTGACTGTTCACCCAGTCCAAATATGCTGCCTGAGGGTTTCAACACCTACCTGAAAAAAACGAAGTGTACACATACTGATCCATACTGCTGAGACACTTGAGTGCATATTGCACTGTTAAGCACTTTGATACCATTGTTTTCTATAGCTGTTCTGATTACGGAGAGTTTAGAGCAATGCAACTTGGAAAAGATTTTTCAGAGCAATTGAAACATTGCTCTGAGTGAGTACTAAACAGCTGGTTCAACAGCTTTTGGTATGGATGTGATATAGCTGTGAAAGGGAGACTATCATGTGGAGAGGAAAGTATCATGATGAACCAGCCAACAACGTAAATACAGCTTTCTTTCAAATAAAAATAATAGTGGAGTAATGTTATCTATGCTAAATGGAAATATTCTATTTTTATCTCAGTTACAAGGACCTAAAATGCTGCAAAGTGTGTTAAAAGTCCAAATGATTTTTCTGAGAGGCATTTTGCATTCTTCCCTATAGATAACAAATGTGAAAAATCCTTTATTAGAAAGGCAGCTCCTAGGGACAGGATATCTGCGGAAGTTCAAGCTATTCTGGTTATTGTCAACACTAATATAAGAACAGAATATTCTCCCTTTCAGCCTCAGATGGTGGCAGACAAGTAAGGACTGTGTTTTGCTAATTATACCCTTTAAACCATGTCATGTAGGGGGATGCAGCACTCATGCCACTTACATGAACAGGAAATATTATTTGTCCTTCTGAAGGACAAAAATATATATACGCTTAACCTGATCCTTAGGTTGTGTTTAGCTGAGGAGAGGTGTTAAACATGACCATAAAATCAAAGACTAACTCTATAAATCCATACTGCAATCTGCTGAATAAAATGAGGTCCTTTTTACCAGTTTAGGATGTAACAGTTCCCAGTTTAACAAAGCATGTGCTTAAACTTTTAATTTCCAAAATGTGTCCCAGGATGAAAGTACATAATAATACATGATAATGCAACAGATCACATTTTAAATCAAACATGAAGCAACAAAACCACAGCAATAAGTGTCCTCTTGCTTTCTCTGTCAATGATGACATGGTCAGAAGAGCCCCAAAGCACTGAAATTTCTGCTGTCTTTTCCACCACTTTCCCAAGAAGAGCTTCTTACTTAGCTGAAATGAGTGGACATATTAGTCAACCCAAAACTGTCAGGTAGGTCCTGCTAATAGTGATTTCTCTGTATAACTTTTTATGCACAAAACTAGGACAAAAGGTCTTTATAGGGCTATCCATAGAGCAGCCTATAAACTGCAAACTATTTCCCCTAACAGAATGTTTGGACTGGGAAAGTCCAGCAACCGCCATCAGTAGCAATTATCTGTGGATAAAATACCACTTCAGAACATGTTTTGGTAAGTAAAATGTAAATGCCAAACCTAAAGCACTCACAGAGGCAAAATGAGAGTAGGCAATGTGGTCCTGAAATATGCTGAGCCAGGCAAGAGCCTTGGATTTTGTTTTCATCTCTGTTGCTGGATGGTCGAGGGAATTTGTGTCATCTGCGTGGTTCCCCTGCCTGTCAGTATAAACAGGAGTGATACCTGCTTGCTTTTGTAACACACTTTGAGACTTGTATGTTTGCACTAACTATCATTATATTTCACATATCCATGTTAAGAAGCAGCAATGTCTACTCTGGAATGCACATTTTTTCCATTGTTTATTGGAAACTTAATGTGCTTACACATCCTTGCTGGGATGGGATGGAAGGTATTTCACATAACGTTTTGCTAGGTTGACTTGCAAGCCTTGTCTTTGTGCAATCACAAACATTTGTTTGCAAAACTCCTGCACACTGCTTGTATTCTCTTACATCTTTGTCAGTGCCTGTGAACCTTATTCAGTAATGACTTGTGCACAGGGAATTCGTTTAGAAAGGGAAGTGAAACAAACCCACAAAGAGTGCACATACTAGTTTCATCCCTCGGATATTTTTCCCTATGCATTTGGCTAACTGTACCAGGCTGTGATCAACGTACAGACCATGAAAACAGACAAAACCAGCTGAAAAAGCAACCTTGTGCCTGTTTAAGAAAAAGGGAAAACTTTTCCAATTGATTTAGTGCTTCATAAATTAGCCTAGGGACAGCTTTAAATTGTGCTCTTATTATGCATACAGGATTCTACTCATCTAATAATTTTGCTATTCAATAAAAAAAAAAGATGTTTTGAATAGCAACCAAACATGCCATAAAAATCCACTATCCACATTCTGCAAAGAGCAAAAATGTAAATGAATGGATTGAAAATGTCCCCAATATGATTTCTCTCTTGTTGACTTTCCAATTTAATTTTTCATGGGGAAAAAGATGTACTGGGAAATAGAATGCATGATCTACAAGTAGGAGTTTAGGGAAGTCATTATATACCCATTAGTTATGTGCATTTATTAAATCTGTCTGGTAAAATTAAGGAAGCTGAAATTTTATGTATTTATTTCTATCTAGTGTACCTAGTGTATCTTGTATGCCAGTCAGCATTTAAGATAAGCGAATTAACTGACCGTGTAAGAGAACAGACGCCTCGAACTGGGAAGTGTATACCCACTGAAGAAACTCTTCTGAGATTCTGTAGTTGTGGTCCCCGGGTGAGTTTGGCAGGCTATCCATTTTCATTTAAAGATGAAAGTCTTGTATGACTACCTTTCAAAAACTATAGGAAATACAAACAATGACTTCCTCAGCATTTTCATTCAAGCTCTAGGAAATCCTTCAGGCTGTCCTGGAAAGGGGCACTGAATCTGTCTGTAGTTACAGTGTTAGGCCAGTGCATAGCCCTAAGAGCATTTACTATGGCTATAAGACCAGTTATTCATCCCCTAAGGCCCGTGGTGGTGAGGATATTTATTTACTTAGATACTATCTTAATCATAGCAAAGCCAGAAGAGCCCCTTAGCCTGGGTATCTTGGCCTGAGTCTATCCAGTAAGGGCCCTAAGGTTTTTAATAAGTGCCCAAAACCCCAGTAACCAATTTGGCCAGTTTAGACTTACTGATATTCGTGGGAGATGCCAGGATTTGCATATTAAATTTTTACTGACCAAAAAAGGAATACAAATAGTATCAGTAATAGATGTTTGTTTTATCCCTTTCCTATAGGAAAGGCGGATCGAAGAATTTTGCTAGCATTGCTCTCTGCTTTCTGTATGTCTGCTTTCTATTATAGTGGCATCCAAATATGATCAAAGAGCACAAGGAATGGGAAAGCAATGGACAAGTAAGCATTTGCTGTCACACACCGCTTAGTTGACTCTGGCATGATGGAATTTAAACTGAATAGGATTGGAACTAAACTTTCTTTCAAAAGAATGCTCCAAAGATCCTAGCTAGGGATGCTTCAGTCTTGACAAGGAAGGAAGGAAGGAAGGAAGGAAGGAAAAGTTACACATACTGTGGCACAGGTTCTGTTAGATGCTGCTCCTATAGATGCAAGCTAGAAAGGACCAAATGAAAATGGTGATGATACTAGATGCTAATGCCATAACAGCTATTGCCAAGCTGGAAACATTCCCCAAATGTTTCACATATTCCAGTGGGAATAAAACGTTTATATTCTTTCTGACATGTGTTACCAGCAGCAACATAGATCTGGTTCAAAACCCAAAATATTCCTCTGGAAATTAGCAAACACATCAATCTGAGTCTCCTTTAAGAAAAGTTAAAATAAAACACTCTTGATGACCACCCTTACTGGGCAATAGTTACATTCCTACAAGCACAGACCACGCACAGGACAGAACACACAATTCTTTCACAGTCTTTGAAAGAAAGAAACTGTAGGTTTGGCAATCATAACCTTAGCTTATATGAATAGTAGGTTGAAAAACTTCCCTGTATTCCCAGAAACGCATTCTTTGGTCTTTTGCATTGTTTTTTGAGCTACCTCTGTAGAAAGAGAAGGTGGAAAATGATGGAAAAACTACTGTTGATACCCTGTTTCCTAGATATCCTTTCCTTCTCTTTTGTGCAGTTCTTGTGCAGTTCATTTATGACTGATTAAGTCAGAAAGTTTACAAGTGAGGTTTCAGCCCTGGCTCATACGTTTTATGGCTTGTAAAAGAAAGTGTTCCCTGTCCATTCCACCTACCTTCCTTAAGCTTCAATGTATCTCTGGGGTGTCACTACCTTTGGTTGGGATGGGTGGTCTAGTTATGCAGCTGATACCCTTACTCTTGTTATGCAGAGTATGTCTTGCTGTTGTTGCTGCTCCTTCTGTGTTTCCCTCCTGATACCAAATGTGTTTTCTAAAGACCTGGGCTCCCTGTATTAGTGGTTTTGTCAAGTGTTTGCTGGGAGGAGGAAGGATTTTTCTGCTGCCTGTACAAGTTTTTTCTTCTGCCTTGTGACCCCAGTAAATGGCTGCTGTGTGGTCATGGTCAGAATGATATAGGGGAAAGCATGTGAATTAATGAATAATTTGGTTTCTTAGGGGTTGTTCTGGCTGCCAGCCTATAGACTTCCTCCCTCTTTCTTTGTCCCAAAGGATTTTTAATCAGTTTAAACAAAGTAGAACAGCCTCAATGAGCAATATTGAAGAAGACTTGCCTCTGAGGATCTTACATTGCCTGGGAGGAGGGACACCTAGGTTCAGTCATTGCTCCAAAACAGACAGGGGAATTGATAGTCTGTCCTGAGTATTACAGTGTCCTGAGTATTCCAGCAACAGCTAGATTTACCAGGCTGAGTGTCAGCAACATGGAACCTCCAGCTTGCTGTATCCTGTCTGGGCTTGGCAGACAGCTAGCTGTCTGATGAACCCTTGTTGATGGATAGGTGTCTAATTTTGGAAGGTCCGGGTGTGGATCAGTCACTAAGCTGCTTCACATTGTCATGTTTAAGTAGTTTCCAGCCTTGCTACTAGTAGAAATTCAGGGGCCTTTGTGAAGGTATTCCAACAGAACAGTGAATTTTAAGAATCCCTATGGCACTTAGAGAACGGACCTAAAGTAAGAAAGAACTTCCTGTACTTACCTGATGTCTACCTAGCAGGCTGAAAACACTGAAATGCTCCTCAAGAGGTCTCATCACTAGGAGATGCAGAATTCTATGAAATGCAATTTACTTGCTTTTACCTTTTTTTTGTAAGCTCTAAGACTTGACATGAAACATAGGCCAAAGGTTTTATCTGAATTAATTCCTCCTTTAAGTCCTATAGCTGTGGTGAAGCTAGAAAATGCATTTTAGGATGACATCCAAACCATAGTCCTCCTTTGCTCTGAATGATCAGTACTGTGATTAGTTTCCACAGGGACAGAAAACACTGTATGTATAGTAAAGGATTCTGATAATAAAAATTCCATCTGAAAATGAAGGACATTGGTATTTTTAGGATGTGAAATAAAATTAAAAAACATTTGGGAGTATTTTCCAAGGATAATTGACTTTTTAGCAAAAAAAGTTAGAAAAAGAAAGTCTGCTATCTTTCAGACACATGACTCATTGCTGACATCCATTTTCCCTGGGGTAACAGGAATCAGGGAATTCAGAATGCTGGTTAGAGTCCTACATAAATTACTTCATATCTTGTGATATGACCTCCTGAAGCAGCAGTCTGAGCTGCAAAATGTCTTGTAGCTCTTTATTTTTTTTCTGGCTGGCCATCAGAATTAACTCTTCTAAAATTAAATACAAAGCAGGTAATGGAAAAAAACACCCAAACAAAAAGGTAAAGGTATGAGTTTCTGCAGTTGAAAGAATAAACCCCAACAGAGAGCAGTGAATTTTACCTTTTCTGAATGTGCAGAAGGCAATTAGGTCTTTTGATAATAGAAACACAGAGGAGATTCTCTGGGCAGAAATGGTGTGAGGTGTACCTATGGTGTGAACCCTGTGGTTGGAGCTTTAGGGGTGCCAGAGCAGCATTTAGATACTTGCAAGAGGCTAAACTCTTCCAGTAGAGCATTTTATGCTATTCAGCCACTGGCTAACACATAGACTCCCAAAGTACAATGAATATTATCTCTGTTTGCTGCATTTCACTGGATTAGTTCTGAGAGACTACAGAACTTTTTGTGTGATGGTTTAAAAGTGTGCCTGCTTAGGCATGACATTTCTAAACTAAAAAGTAACCTCTTTCTTTTTGTTTGGTGCAAGTATCACCCAAAATTCCCTTACTTGTAATACATCCAATTGAAATAATGGCACTGAAAGATGAAAAAACCTACCTCCACCACCATATATAATTAATTTGCATCCCAAATGCCTGACTAAGTCTTTGAAGGTAATTGGTAGTTAGGTAATCTGCCTATTAATTTCTTCATTTCTAGCCAATCTCTGGTTAGTAATCAATAGTCCTCTGTTCTAATGAAGAAATGGCCTTGACATCCTGGCCTTTGTGCAGTGTTAAAATAACATTGATCGTTATCATTATCATATGTCCTTGATATAGTGTATAAGGGCAAGAATATCAGTCTTACAGTACAGGAACACTTAATAAGCTTGGATAAATAATTGTGATTGGTCAAAGAAGTATGCATGGCTGTCTGGGCAAAGACGTGTGGGAGAAAATTAATAAAATGTTGTATATTAGTTCTATCTCCAAATCTAAACAGAAGACAATTTCTCTCAAGGTATATGGAAGATGTACAAAGACATATGAAAGCACTCTACATCATAGAGTCAAGCCAGAGACAGGGTTATGTTTCTCCTCATTGTATTGGACATCTCTAAAGAAAGGATCTTTCTTACTCCGTAGCTACATACTCGCACTGGCATTTCTCCTTTCTGTGATGAGGGTGAACCCTTACCAGTTTTAGTGAGGAAGGAAGTCTGAGGATATCACATCAACTATAGTAACTCAGGTTTCATTTTTTTTTTCATGCTTTTCTGTTAGTCTCCTCCCAGTATTAGTAGAGCTTAAAAAATTTTATCTATTGCAGGACCTTCTCTTTTCCTGCAAGAAATCAAAATATTAATAGTGTCCTCTTGGACTCTTTGAGGAGAACTTGAGGACAATTTTTCATCAATGACATACTACAGACCAGAGCATGGTCTATATTTGGATCTTTTGACTAAGGTACAATTTAAAAAATAATGGTACTGTAGATCTTATTTTACTATTCTTCCATAATAATAAGATCTCTTTCTGCTTCCAGAATTTATACTCTGCTATTAAATAAGGAAAATCTTTTGTACAGTAGGTGTAAAATTACATCACTGTCAAGCCATTATTTTTTAAAAAAGTAAAAACCAGGTCTCCTGTGCTAAGATTAAAAATCAGAAATTAGTTACCTTTAAAAGGTCAACTGCAAAATTACAGTACCCACTGGCAAGTCTTCCACAGCAACCTACAGAAACCCTAACTTTGGTGTCACAAACTCGGTTACGGTTCACATTTTTGTGTTTTAAATGTCCATTTCAAAAACAAAGTTTCTGCAAATGTCATTAAAGCAAGAACTTCTGAATTTTGTTGAAATAGGTTATGGGAATTCATGCCTTTTTTCTGGAACACAAACACCATCTCCACATACCATTTGTTGTGTATCTATAAATGCACTTATGTTCATGGGGGCAGAAGAATTTAAACAATATTTTTTGGAGAATTGATAGATATATTTTTAATTGTAACCATCTGCATTATATCAGCACAGGTTATGTACCCCAAGAGTTAAGCAGAGTGTGCATAATTCATACTGGCTCCTTTGTTGCAGCATGACCTGTGGACTGCACGAGGCAGCGTGGGTGAGGCGGGAGGGGGAGACCATGGCTGCCGGGGCAGTGGGTGCCTGGTGGATGAAATAAGCTCATGCCGTTTGAGATCCCTCAACCAAAGCGTAACGTCTTGAATTTATGTTATGTAATTTATATCTGTAGATAAAATACTGCTTGCTGCTTAAAAATATTAAAGTGAGTTTTTTAAGCATGCACAGGCACATCCTGCATGTGGGCCGAGTTCGTTAGCGTAGTCTGCGTTTCCCTCCACATGGGCCTGGTGCTCCCCTGCAGAAAAGAGCGATAGGAAATGGTCCTTTAGTGATTGTCAGAAGCGGGACAGGTTCTGAAATAATTGCCATTAGATTATTTTAAGACTGCCAAATACTCAATTTGTAGCTTAAATATTTTATAAATGTGTTTTATAAAAGTTTGGACACTTGAAAAATGTTTAATGGTAAAGTATAAGGCACTCGAGCCTCTTCCTTCAAACACCATTTTGGTTTTCAAAAGTGAATAATTAACGAGACCACTTGGTTTTGAATCTTCTCAGTACTATTTATAAGTGGAGTGAGAGCAGCTATTATTATCTTTATAAATATTTGGCACTGCATGGCCTTGATACGCAATCATGTCCGTTCAAAGAATGTCTGGTGAACAAAGGAACTGGTCTCAGGGCATGAATGTTATCCTGAAGCAACGAAAGGATATAAGGCTTGTCACTTCTTGTCTCATTTTCATTAAGAAAATCATGTGGTTTAGCTTTAGGGGGGTAGTGATGAATCAACCATGTGACTAAGGGCAGGTGGCCATCTTAAAGCAGCTCATATCCCTTGTAAGAATAAGAATTAAAAGGAAGTGTTCGGTGGGGGGGAGGTGTTCAGCTCCATAAAATGTTCACTCACTGGGCTGCCACAAAGTAAATATTTTTACAAATATATTATTTACTACAGGGGAAGCTTTTCCTGGAGAAGGCAGATAAATGTGCTTGCTGTGGGAGCTTTATGGCCACTACAGGCCCAACTGTCATTCCTTCGGTACTTCCTGTCAGTCTGACTAAACTCTGTCATCCTTCAACCCAGTTTAAATTAACAGGTAATTTGTAAATGTCACTTCAGGTTAGGCCGCTCATTTTGTTTCTACTCTACCAATGCAAAGTCTAGGACTAATTTTTCTTGTCTTCTTTTAATAGGATTTTCATTTATAAATAGAATTATGTTCTGAAAATAAATTACAGTAAGTGATGCACAGAACTGGTAGCAGCAGCACTTTCATAGAATTTCAAGCACCTACATCAGAAGAGATTAATAAAAACACTTCAAAGGCTAAATTCTATTTAAGCAGAAGACAGCTTTTGGTTAATATTTAATCTGAGTAACTGAGATCTTGGTTGAAAATATAATTTTTTAATATCTAAATTAATTTGCAAAACAAAACCATTAATTTTGCCTGAGAGCTTTCATAGTGCAAAAGTTTCAGTAATTTATGTGGAAAAAAAAAGTTTAGAATGTAATTCTGTAGTAAAAGTCCCTATTTTAATATGGAATTTATTTCTAATGCAATATATTATATTTGATCAGCAATACTGCTCTAAGTCTATACTTTTAAAATGATTGCTAATGCACTGTATTGAATAAGAAAAAGAATCAGACTTTTCATGGGAGTTTTTAATTTGTAAAAGAGATTGCTTTTAGGTTTAGCATTAGCAAATAAACATCACTCATTTCTTTAAAGGTAATATAAAACTGAAAAAAGTACCATAAAAAGTACCATATAGTATAGGCGTGCATGATAGAAGCTGGTATGATATTTTTCATTGACATCGTTTTTGAAGGGTTGTATTTACAGTCTATGCTTTGAATTGTTCACCCTCTAGTAATCTCATACCCTGGGGGAGCTGTTCGCATAGTGAGACTCCTGTGTGAGAGGAGGCATCTTCTTTTCCCCACAGCTCTCCAAGAATCCTTGTATCTTTCCAGCAGAAAGAGAGTCTCAGTTCATGGGTGGAAGGGAATCCTAACACTTTCTGGTCCTTGTAAAAGTTTCCTAGACTTGGGCTGGGGCTTAACTGTCCCCTCACAATAAAACCCATTGACTAATCCTCTTCTTCAGTAGTAGCCAACTGATCTGTGGGCAGTGCAGGCCAAAATCTGTCTCTTTTCTGTCACTAACCTCTCCCCGTATTCATTTTATTGTCTTCTGCTGTCATCACATTCACTTCTTCTCTGCTTACTTTCACTCCCATTATCTTATTTTTCCTCTCATTCTTTACATTAAAGCGTTTGTCTGACCCTGTGTATTCTTGTTGATTTTGTTTGATTATTCTAGCAAGTCTCTTTTAATATTCCATCAGCACCCAGAAGCATTGTGTAGTAGTTCCACAGATGTTCTATAGGAGATACAGAAGAGCCCGGGTATCTGGAAGGCAAAGGTATTCACTGTGCATAGTGAAGCAGTAGTAAAGCGTCTTCTCAGTGACCTGGTGAGCAGAAATTCAAGAACCATAGCAAAAAGGTTTGGCACTGGGCCACTGTTAATGAGTGATTACATTGGCTGCTGGTCTGGTAATTAACATATAAGAGATACCTACATGGGAGATTGCAATATAATATGACACAAGTTGACTAACTTTCCTTTAAAGAGCTGGAACCTTTAGGTTGGCTTCATGCAACTGTGCTTTAAGCCTCCACTCAGACATCATCTGTATCATTTAAAATCTTGTGTCTGGATCATAGTTAAACCTGTAAGCACATCCTGAATTTATTTAGACTGTTATTGTAAAGACTACTTCAGGTGGTTTAAAAATTATATTTTTAGTGACATTAGCAGTATCAGAGCCCAGTATCAAATATGGAAAAAGCAGTTTCCAGTGTGCATTAATACTGACTTATTATCAGAAACATAACTTGTCTATGTAAATATTAACCATTTTGTTTAAACTGTAAAGGTCTTGCTTCATTTGGGAAGTTAAGTTAGCATTAATGTGGGAAGAATCTAGGATTTGAAGAGAGCCATGATGTATTAAGTACTAACTGAAGTTCCCCCACCCTGACTCATGATAATTAGTAGGAATGAATGCATGTCTAGTTGGAATGTCGTTTATTTTCTTGTGCTTTAGTGGATTTTAGCTGTACATGCAGCATCAGTCCAATTTTCCACATAGCTTACCTTAACATGGTTTCACAAACTGATCAACTCAGATTTGTTAAGTTTTCCCACTGTAAAACATACAAAAGATGTTGTGGCAAAGCAGAAGTAAGCTTGGATCTGTCTGTATGGCCTCATGTGAATCGATATATGGGAGTATGATGAAACTGAGGAAGCTGACCTTTGTGTGAACCAACTGCTGGTGTTCATGAAATTCGAACTAAGACTCAGTTCTAGGAAGACTGTGAAACAGCTAATATTCTGAAATGCTGACAGAAAGGAACCCACTGTGAAATAAATGCCTGTCTGCCTGTCTGACCATCAAAATTAAAGCAGAGAAGTAGAAATTTATTGCCACCTGTCTCAGAGACAAATATGCGAGATAGATGTGCACTGCTTTCTCCAGGATGACATCTGGAGGAGCACTTATTGTCTATCAAAGTTATTGCAAAAAGAACTGCTATGTCAGTTGCCCTAATTCCACTTTAATACATGGAGATTCTTTAGGCAATTAACTGAGCAGGAATTTGGATGATTCTTTGGGGTGTTTCTGTTCACTCTACATCAAAAGTTCACAGAAAGCAAGGCAAGATGCACATGGCTTTTTAAAATCAGAATATTTTTTTCCCATTTTTTTGACTCGCTTTTAGTTTCCTTGAGGAGGTCAAATGAGTATGTACCTGACATTTGTTGCAGGGAGAAAACTACACAGGTCCAAGTATGGGGCCATTGTAAAGGTCATTACTAGGACACAGCAGCCCCTGGATGTAGTTCCCAGTATTTCTAAAAGTGCACCAATATTGAATCTTTCTTGGCTTCCATCATCCATTTTCCAGGCAGGAGATTAAGCAAAAACTCAGAGGATTATAATTTCACTAATTTAATGAATTACCTTTTTTTTTAATGCCTGGTCTTTCCATGATAAATTCTCTAGGTGGATATGTCTCTTAAGCAGAAAATGTGAATGTTCCCCAAAAGTCACATCATGCAGGTGTTTCTTTCCCTTTTTCAAAACTGGTTCACATTTTATGAGTTGCACTTTCTTAATCAGCTCTTGACTGAGAGCTAGTGGAGTTGAAGGTGGTGTTTTTTAGCTGCCAGGCTATATGACATTCATATTCCAACATCTATCTAGGTATATCTTGGTGGGAGATAGAGGTCCACATTTCATTCAGATAGTAATGTCTGTGCTAATCAAAGGTTGTGATATCCCAGCTTGGGATTTTTGAAGCACAGCATTGAACAATGTGTTGCAATGACTATTTCTAACACCTTTCTATATGACAGATCACTCTTTTAAATATAAAATTAATGATAATTTAATCTCATGCTTCAGAATATGTACCCATTTTGTAGAATCAGTGTAAAAAGTTTTCAATTACAGCCCCTGAAGCTTTAGCTTACTATTAGGACAATATGATAACTTCAAGCTACAATGATACTAGTGAATATGGACTTCCTGATATTTTATAGGAGTTTTCCAAAACTGATTTTTAGCACTTCAGTTTCTGGGGTCCAAACTGAATCCTTCTGGGCTGGTTTGAGACAGGCTTGAAAAAAGCAGTTATTTCACACTAAGGAAAACATGGGCCAAGCTTCTCTCAGGTTTGCTCTCTAGCATTGGGGAGGTTGGAATCGTTAAGTTTAGCAAATAACTAACCGTTGAGACAGATGAGGGCAATCTTCCTCAAAGCTGTTGCGTTAGACTGAGACAAGACTGCATCCATGTACGAATGAAAAGTTTATCTTTGCAAGCAGGACTGCTATAGTTTGACTATTTTTCAATTAAAAGTTGGATTCCATAGTGCATTGAATCTGTCACAGTGAAAAATGTAGGCTGATTGTTAATAATACTGCTCTATAATTATTACTATTATACAGTCCAGATACCTCATGAGGGCATGATCCCCTGATTCTATTTGGTTTTGTATAGACTGTAGAAGAAGCAATTCCTGAGCTGTAAGGTTGGTAAGCTAAGACTCATGCAAGTAGATTCAAGAAGCTTTTCTGCTGTGGTTATTGATGGTGTTGCTGAAAGCAATCTGTCACAGTGCGAGCTACCTCCTTTTAGCCTTACATCGCATGCTTGTTTACTCGTTTTGACATGTTAGGTGTTGAGTGGCTAAGAATGAACTTTCTTGTTAAAGAAGGTGATTTTTCAATATTAAAAAACCCCTATAAAATATTTTCTTATATCTGGGGAGGGGTTAATAAAAAAATTTTCAACATAAGATTATTGAAATATCTTGCCTTCTTCAAAACTGAGAATTACAAAACCACTCTGCAGAATACTTTTGATGTAATTTTGGAGTGGAATAATTACTTGGAGGTATCTGTGGTACAAAGTTTAACATCTTTTTCCCAGAGATACATAATTATGGATTGAAAAGGACAAGAAATTGGTATAGACAGGTGTTCTCCCACAGTATCATCCCACTTAGTGGACTGATGACAAGTGAATGCTTGTAATAGGAGACAAAATTCAAGCTTAAACATTTCCTCTCTAGCCAGATGACTCACAAAGGTGTAAAAATATATAACTTTGTTGGGACATCCGTCTCCCTGCAAGAGACACATCATTTGGCACTCTTGCTTTATTAGCCCCAACCAAGACAGCAAGCACCTATTATAAAACCCTTTTCAGTTGCTAACTGAAATAATTAGATGGGAAAATTCCATTTTGTCTCAGAATTTTGCTGAAAGTGTTCTGCTGTTTCAGTGAATAGAATGAGGGGAAACACGTTGCTTTGTCTGTGTTCATTATTTTAAGTTACTATTTAACTGGGAAGCCCTGGTGTTCCCCTGGAAGGAGCAAGAACTTGCCATTTGGCAGCAGTGATAAGCATGTCTGGGTGTGGCTTTCACTATCATCATGAAGGAGGCAAGAAAGATTGCCTAAGTCATCAGCTTCTGTAAAAAAATCCAGTCAGTGTTTTCTCATTTGCTTCAGGGAGAGTAGTTGGAGTAGCTAAGTTCTTCAATTTTTTTTTTTCTTTTTTCTTTCTGTGGCAGGATTTAATCTCTCCCTCCTGGGTTGCATCAATGAGTGTGGAGATCGCATCCCTAGAGAGCACTGATGTTCCTTGGTTCCCCTGAGCTGCTGAAGCACAGCAGGCTTTTCCTGCAACAAAAGGTGGGTGGGCAGGCACTTAGTCACTGGAACTCAAAACCTGAGAGTGGAATAAATTCTCCTGTTACCTCAGTGCCCTTCTGCTGTGTCCTGGGACCTTGCTTCATTCATTATGAAGAAGGTACAAAGAGCAAGTTGGTAAGTTGGGTTTGGGACGTGGGAGAAAATGCTAGGAAAAGGGTGGAGTGATGGGGCTAGAGTGAGGCACAGAGAATACAAGAAAGCCCCACCACATAAGGAGAGAAAAAAGCAGATCAGTGAGGGAGGCTGGCAATTGAATGTTGTCCTGGAGAACTGGGTTCTTATGTCTGTTAAGCTGGAGAAATCTTTTTAAAAAGCAGAGTGACTGAGGTCTACAGTAAAAGTGAAACATTCCCATTCCTCTTAGGCCGGAGAACCCCTGAGACCAGGGAAGCCGGGAGGAAGAGCAAAGGGGACAGCTCTGCCACGGGCTGTTCCCAGCCTGAGACATGCCGGCTTTTGCATGTGGTGTTTTATTATGTTCAAATGTCATCTCTGCTAACAGGGACTCATGTCCTTAAAGGACTACATATCCTGGGAACTGCAGGACCAATCCTGAGCCATTGTACAGAAGCCTGGGCCTGCTAACTGTCTGTATGTGCCCATGTAGGCAGGGAGGGGGAGGAAATGGTCATCATCACCTACAGCAACAGCTACTGGCCCTGGAGCGCTCTCGTGAAAGGCACTCCAGGAGTGTACTTAGTTGTCAGTACTCCATGCAGTGTTCCTGGAGATTGAGCAGCACACATTCTTGATAAAAATGGCCAGAGTTAGGTACCGTCAGCAAGGTGAAGAGCAGTGCAGGCCACAGCTGGGGCGAGAGGCTTGGTACTAGCAGGAGCCATGCAGTCAGGGCATCTAACAGAAATAATCCTCACTCTCAGCTTGATCCAGCCTGAATCGGGACTTCCTACCCAAGAATGGGTCATTTCAAACCACAAGCTGGAGGGGAAAGCAGCCTGCTGACCCCACATGGACTCCTGGAGGAAAAGAGCGTAATGTGTGAAGTTAGAGTTTTATAAAAGAGTCATTCCCTGCTTATCTACAGGGGCATAGTTCTCTGTTCTACCTTTAATGAAAATACGAGTTGTTAAACTGCTGCTTTGCAAGTGGGGAAATTGGGTTTCTGGTTTTAGCACCAGAAAACTTAGTGTAATTATCTCTAGGTTCATTATGATGGCTTGAGTTTTTGTTGCAATTCCCATAAATTTAAACCCAACCCTTGCTGCTGTCAATGGCAACAGCACTGCACTTGTGTCAGCTGACCCAGAAGTGTGTTTTCATTACCCCACAGAGGTATGCTCTGATTTAGTGAAGTGCTTCATAACTACAATAGGTCAATAGGAAGTACACTTGAACAAATACAGTGTTGCATAGTGCTTAATAGTAAGGAGAAACAGTGTTAGACATCTCAGAAGAACCCAAGATGAGCAGATATTTTTAACCTTATTAGCTCTGTGCCTCAGCTTCCCACTTGTAAAATGGTTTACAATTAAATGAACCAAAGGGATGTTCTGAAAATAAATTCATTAAAGTTTTGGAAATATTCAGATACTATACCGTGGAGGGTATTAGACTATCCCACAAGTAAATGAAAATTCTTTGTTCTGTAAAATACAGTTTGAAGAGAATATGCACTGAAGAAGATGGGGAACCAGTCTGTGAACAATGAGGATAACAAAAATACTGGATATCTGCCCTGCTCCTTTGTTGAGAACAATCTACCTAAGACACTGACTGAAGTAAGCATTTCCTGTTGGAAAAATTAATAATATAATCATATAATTTAAAACCATATTGTAAATCATGAATTTAAGGAGGATGAATTAAGACAATATGAGTGTTAGTGCTACTTTAATTACTGCCACAGTGAGCTACCTTACTTCTTACATTCCTTGACTCTGCTTGACTTTGCAACAGCAGTGCTCCTTTAATCTAATTGGGTTTTTTATATAATAGTATATATATTTTATATATATATATATGTATATTCTTCAAAGTCAAGTTACCGATTGAAGTTAATTCCATGAGGAGTCCTTTCAGCACTTCTGGGTGTTGAAACAGCTTTAAAAAACTGAAAAAATTGAAATCAAGTGGGAAAAAAATATAAAAATAATCATTTAAATCTGATACTTGGAGGTAATTCTTGATGTCACACCCAGGAATTCAGGGGTGGAACAGCTATTACTGCTAATGGTAGCTGTCTGGCCTAATCCCTCCACACTGCACTGGATATCTGTGTAAGTCTAAATATATAAAGTGCACTAGGTGCTCTTCACAGAATGCTTACTAGGGACTATTTATAGTACTTCTCAAAATCTTCTTGTAGAAATACTACTTTTAAGCATATTTTGTCCTGTTAAGTCTAGGTTGTATTAGCTGTGCACCCAGCATCCCTAAGAAAGGAAGAAACAAGATAAAATGGTTGTGGTTTTTTGTTTGGGGTTTTTTTTTTCCTAACTGCTTTTAGTCTGTAGAAGCACCTTGCATGTTTTCTTTGCATCAAAAAATGCTTCTTCAGGCACAAGCTTTGTGGCTACATAGTCTGGAGGAGCAAGTTGAATCCAAGAGTCATCCTCTGTCCCTGGGGCAGAGGCGTCCCCATGAATCTCCACCCTGTGCTGTGGGATGAATGGGTGAGAGTGCTTTTCAGGTAGCAGCACCGCTGGTGTTTCCTAACCAGACTTTGCATTCTCCCAGGGTAAATGGGGAAGGTGCCTGGCACATCATAGCTATTTGTATGCCAACAAAGAGTGTTCTTTTTAAGTGGCTTCCCTCAGGGTCTCGACCTGGAAAACCTGTGCTTAAAGATAAACAGATTAATAAAGCAAGGGCATGAGCTGTTAGGAGGCAAATTATCTATCCATCTGATCCAGGTAGTTGCACTTAAATAGACAGGAGAGGCAGCATTAAACAAAACAACCCAAAATTTCATTTATATCCTGGTGTCCCCGTGTGGCTTTTAAATAAATTAGGGAATAAATATATTGGGCTATAATTCACAGGTTTAGTTGTGTTAAGACACTGCAATACAGTTACATTTTGGTGTTTGCATGTGACTTTACTGATTTGTGCTGTTGTATTGTTATTAAAAATATCCTATTTAGACTGAGAATGAAGTCAGATAAGGCTATGAAGTATTCCTGACATATAATTAAAAACTATTAGGACAGAAAATCAAGGACAGTAGATATCTGAAATGGTAAAAGAGAATCTTACCCTCCCAAACTGTGTGCTGAGTTAAAGCAGCACAGAGAAATAATGCAAATAGAGCACAGCCCAGCCAAGGAAGTGCTGGGAATGGGAACATGGTACCCACTGGGTTACGTTCCTCAGCAGAGTGGCCCTAGGTGTCCACCTGTAGCAAGGCAATGGTTCAACTCATTCAACTGCCCGTTGGTCCTTCTCAATAGGGTTTAGCTAATCTGTATCTTTGTATAATCTGCGCAAGGATTTAGGCAACTGCTGAAAACACAGTCTGTTTTATTTCAGTGGTCATTTAAAGTAAGTGGACTCCAACAGCATTCTTGTTGCAACCTGTTTGTGCAGCAGCTACTGATGTAAAATGTCATCTGCTTAAGAAAACCACCACAGTTCAAGACTAAAATACCATCCTGCATTAGCCAATTTGTTCAGGGAGCTTTTATTTCAAATTTTTTGCTAGCCCATGCTCAGAAGATATAAACTACTAGCTGGTCTGGTGTCCTGAAACGCAAGTATCTAGCTGAAAAGAACAACTTGTATCAGCTGGGCAGATATAATTAAAGTTTCAGGCTTACTTCATACCCAGGTGGAGACTTTGAAAGACTTAAGGGAATTTAGTGCTAATCCAAAACTACTATCTTCCAACTGACGACATGATGGGCAGCATGGAACTGTAATTGGAAGGGCATTGGAGGGGGACTTGGAGAGATTATGGAAGAGAAAGAAGAGAGGATTAGACAAGCACAGGAATAAGTACAGCAACTTCAGAAAATTACCTAATGCAATGCAGTTCTTGTGTCTTTATGATATCCAGGATCCTAGGCTTGTCAGGGAGTACAATGCTACACACCTTTCAGTTCTGTTATAGAAATCTGCATCTGAGAATGCGAACTGTCAAAGCCTTTACGAGCTAAAGGAAGCCGCTTAGGAAGATGTAGGCAGTTCATCTGACAATGCCTCCTGTTAATCCTGCCATATATTAAATCGTCTCCCCTTATCTTCAGATCTGTCAAAGCAGGACAAGTGATCAAACTTCAGGATGCTCGACTTATATCCTGTGGCACATGGCCTCACAGGTGTGGGGGTCTATGATCTGCCTGTGCCCACAGGTCTTTCCTGCTGTTCAGATAGCCTCTTTGAAAGAATTGTTTTCCAAGGTTCCCTTTAATTGGCGTGGCTTCTTCCACTGCCTCGAATTCTTCTTTGCCATGTGATATAGTCAGTTATTCCAAGAAGTCCACAAGGGCTGCAGTTAGGGATTAAATCATGCTGCAGGCTTGTGCATCCTCTTTTTATGACTGCCTCCATCTTCTTTTCCTAATGTTGCTTTCACATTATCTTTGGCTCTTCCCAGTTCTGCTCCCCTTTTCTTTACATCTTTTTTTCTTGATTCTGTCCCTGGAAACCATTTACTTCCTATCTCTGATTTGGAATAGTTCTGTGCCCTGTTCCCCCACTGCCAACCTTCTTGCCTCTACCTGATGATTAGCAGTCTTTTCTACCCATAATGCGAGTAGGATTTGGCATGCAGCAGAGTGCTAGTCTTAAGGAGCAGACACTGCCCAGAGGGACAGCATGGGAAATGCAGCGAAGCTAGATGAAATCCGATATGAACGCTTGAGATCATAGTCAGAAAAGTCAGAAAAGGCAGATTTTAAAATTAAATACTGTATAGCAAGGGGGAGGAACATAATTCATGAAGTCTGTTTCCTTCAGAATGAAGGGTGGGGCATATTTTTCCAACTCGAACCTTTTCCAACCGAAACAACTCTATTTTTTCTGATTTTTCTTATTATTATAACTTTAAAGAGCAATTGCAGATGAAAAATTGTATCACTCTTGTTGATCCAAGAGTGCAGCTAGAAGCTTAAGGTCTTTTGATAGCTCCAATTAGGGAAGAAATTGAGATAGGTAAGTTTGTGAAGTAATCCTGTTTGATGATAAAATCCTGTTGTGCTTGCACATAGGAAGAAGCATCAGCCAGTTCCCCTGTCCACATCACCAAACCCCAACTAGCAGCACTGCCTGGAGAACTCTCTAGGCTTCTCTTAGCTTATGTAAAATGTGACTCACTTCTCAGTGCTTACCCACCTCCATTGTGCAAGATCCAGCAAAATCATGCTTTTAGATCAGTTTCTTTTCTGGACCTGTCTTTGTTTTATTTTTTTGAGCTGTGCTATGAATCTTTCAGATGTCTTAAGTGAGCATGGGTGAGCAAACACCAGGCATCCCTTTTTTTCTGACAATGTCCTACTTTTTTTGCCTTTAATTGCTGCCTACATTTTATGGATGTCTTTCTGTCCCACATACGTCTTCAATACCCATAATTTAATTTTTCTTTTAAATCTTCTGCAGTGATAGCACCCAAACTCTGTCAGCAGAAAAACCTATGTTTAGGTGAGGTTCCTAGGCTGGGAGTCATGGGGCGTTTTCATCAATATTGTCACATTGTACTATTGGCAATGACGTAATGGCTTGGCTAATTAAATTCTAGTAATATGCACTTACATGGCTGATCAGTACTAAAGCTATTCATTTTATATCATTTTAATCTTTAAAATGTTACAAAAGCTATTTGAAATGAGTGGCTTACTGTAAATGAATGGACAGAGACCACAGTCAATAAGTAAAGTGCTCATTCACCAAAGTGCTTTAGCAAGGTTGTATTTTGTTAAAGATTCTGAATCCGGACATAGTGTTGAATTGAAGCCCATCAGCCATTCCAGCCATTTATTTAGATTTGCTAAATGATCTGAAAAGAGATTCAAATGCCAGCAAAAAGGGTTGGGAGAAAGACTACCAGGCTAGTCCTCAACTCTCCCACTGTTGAGTCATGGATGCCACTGAAGACAAAACGCAGTGCATCAAATTGTGTGCCACACCAAAACACTGCCTTTTTCCTATGTTGGTTTTAATGGGAATTGGTCAGGTACATGGCAGGGGACTTGTGTTGCCTCGTAACAAGGTGGAATGCAACTCATTGTGTAACACAGGGGCACACTTGGATCATACTGATCCTGGGTTTGAAGAGCGAACCTTTGGCTTGATGTGTTCCTCAAACTTCAACAAGTTTCCAGCAAAGTGAACAGCCACTTGCTGGTGACAGAGGAGAGAGGAACACACAAGATGAAACAAGTATCAGCCTACAGCATGTAACCTTTCAGGTAATGTTTATTAAGCATTATTAAGCATTATCTTTGTTTCAGAGCAGTACACTGGAAGGACATCCAAATGACTTTGAAGCTTCAAGGATAATTTTTGTGTTATATTTTAACAATGTGTTTTATCACTATAGCTCGCTTTAAATTTGCTTCAAATATTAAACAGACACTGGCTATAGTAGTTAGCTGAATTGTTTATGGGATCAAAATCAAACTAAATGTTCAGAAAATTTTCAGCAAGAGATTCCAGTTAATGAAAGCACCATTTGTGATGTGCTAAAACATGTATACACATAGGTATTGCCCCATTTATCAGACATGAGAGCTAATTACCTCATCCACTGCTATATTTCTTCCATCCTCTGCATTTCAATTCCCAATATTAACACATAGGTGGTCAAGCTGACCATCGAATAGCCTACATGAGCATGAATGCATTAAATAATTTAATGTTAGAAGAGTTTATTAAACTGCCACATTCTAATCAGCATGCGTACCTGCCTTCATTAATCTTGCACTGGTCCATGGTGTGTCTCTACAGCTGACACAGAGTGTGCTAATGTTAATAGGAGCTCTTAACAAACAGGATCAGTTAATCAAGGAAAATTTACTATTAGCCACATGACCATGCATACTGAAATCAATCAGATTTAACCTCTTCATTACTGTATTCATCCAAATATTTTTGTTATCACTTGTGATACTGAAGTATTCCAAACTGACACATGATTATATTCATTTGAACAGGAAATACTTATATTAATTCACTTATATTAAGAAGGGACACTTTCTTTTTGTGATGTTTTCGGTGTATAATGTTAGATTTGTTATATTTATTGCCAAAAACAAGAAGCCTTGTGCCACTGTTTCTCATCCAAAACCTGGCTACAGGAAATTATTGCTAGAATGCAATATTGAAAAATGAACTTCAGTATTATGGATTAATTCAGATAGAATTTAGTACTTAGTAAATTGTCAGCACTTGGATGTGGTGGATATACAGGGGGTTTCGCAGCTAAAGTGTTTTAAGTTCTTAAGCAATGTATTTTTTTCTGATATCGATTGAACCATATTATTTTATTACGCTTGGCTATTTTAATTAGATCTTAGGCTGTGACAAGCAACTAAGCTTCATCAGTAGCTGTGATTTCTCTGAGTCTGTTCACAGAATGTGAGAGGTTGGAAGGGACCTCTCATCTTTGCTTGTGAAAATGTAAATGGAGATAGTTCCATTTAGCTTCCTTTCCTTTCCTTTCCTTTCCTTTCCTTTCCTTTCCTTTCCTTTCCTTTCCTTTCCTTTCCTTTCCTTTCCTTTCCTTTCCTTTCCTTTCCTTTCCTTTCCTTTCCTTTCCTTTCCTTTCCTTTCCTTTCCTTTCCTTTCCTTTCCTTTCCTTTCCTTTCCTTTCCTTTCCTTTCCTTTCCTTTCCTTTCCTTTCCTTTCCTTTCCTTTCCTTTCCTTTCCTTTCCTTTCCTTTCCTTTCCTTCCCTTCCCTTCCCCCTTCCCCCTTCCCCCTTCCCCCTTCCCCCTTCCCCCTTCCCCCTTCCCCCTTCCCCCTTCCCCCTTCCCCCTTCCCCCTTCCCCCTTCCCCCTTCCCCTTTCCTTTTCATCTTTTCTTGTCCTTTTCCTTTTCTTGTCCTCTTTCTTCGTGCAGGAAGTAGTCTATTTGTTCTGAGCAGAGTTTAAGTCCTTCTTTTATTTGGAATTTGCATGACATTTTGAGCAATATATTTTGAACCATAGTCGAGGGTAGGATTAGGAACTATTTTAGATTGCTGAAGAGAGTAGTTTGCAATGGGAGTTTATTGACTGAGAAACACTGTATCACTGCACCTCTGCTTCATGGTAGGAACTGTTTGTTGGGTCGTAGCAATGGTATTTGTTGACTTTTGGGTAGGAACCAACCACCAGCCTTGGGGACACACTGAACCTTGCATTAGTCTCCATCACTACCTACATTTTTTCATAATTCCTCTCCCTCCCCTCTTCCTCCATCCTTCTCCATTTTTACTCCTCTTCTCCACTCTGCTGTTTAAAAGGAGATTAAGTTCAGGGATGGTTTCTTACTCTGGGAAATCTGCTTGTTATAAACCTGCCTTTGGTGCAACCTGGTGCTAACAACCGTAAGTTCTTTGTGAGCTAGGGTGAAGGTCAGCCCAGGATGGTAGAGCTGAGTCCAGGAAGGGAAAGGTACTTGCTAAGGTGGTTTTTTACTTTGGTTTGCTTCCTCTCCTATGGCTCTAACACTCTCTCTTTTCTCTCCTATCTTGTCTTTGTTACTTAGTTTGAGGTCAACAGGGTTTTGCATTTTCTTCCTTTCAGTCCTGTTGTTCCATTTTTTGGCCTCTTGTCCTTCTCTCAGTTTCTTTTTCTATTTCTGTTTCTCATTTCATTACCTTATTCCTGGGCTACTCTTCTGGACTGACTGGCACCTTTAATGCAAGGTGTGCTAAAGCACTCCTTTGAGGCTGCGTAAGTTGTTTGAGGGTGTTTTATGCCTGTTCTGTGAAGACTTCTCTGTTACAAATAGGCCTTTTTATTTTTGGAACTGTAGGTTAACATTGCTTACTGTGCTTGATAGATGGAGTCTTACATCACACATAAAGCTGGGACAATCAATTAGCTGGTAAGAGCAAGGACTGTTTTTCCCTAACCTATCCGATATCTCATAGCATCATTCTGTGTAGTGATGGTTCAGCTTCATCCTTGATGAAAATGGAGGAACCCAATCAATTGAGCTTTTTATATGTGCCAAAGATGAGATGAGTCTTCATGTTTACCCTGTCACAGAAGCTGCTTTTCTGCTCAGCTATACACTTTGAAGGCATGCAGTTGCAGTTGGACTGAAAGCGTGGCTGTCACCCAGTGGAGTACCAGTTTGCTGCCACACACACGCTCTGACGGCATCGTGCACAGTACTTGTTGAATTCTGGGGAGAATGGTGCGTTTGTAGGTCACTATCTAACTTTCAGAGAAACTGTAGGATAAATAGAATTCTTCCAACCTAGCTCTTATGTAGCTATACTGGTTGTTTTTTCAGCATATCTAATACTCTAAATTATAACTTACTTAGGGACTGGTGCTCTGAACAAACCCAATAACATTGTCAGAGCTAAACAGAGGAATAAATAACATAGTGGAACAAGAACAAGATCTGATTCTTCATTAGTAGAAGATCCTTCCTCTCCTCTGTTTTCCTTTTGTACTTCTGGTGCTTTCGATTGCAATTGCTATATCAATCTAACCACAAAGGAGACCGCTGATAACTTGCTAAATGTGCACATCCAGCATGGTAGAAGAATTTAATGCAATAGTATATGACTCAAATATAATGTAGTTTGGAAATGTCACATGATAATCCTACATAAAACCCTATTCATCAAAAGGCTTCTGCTGTCAGGTCATGATGATGCTTTGATTATTTTACACATTATTTACACTGGATAGAGTTAGAAGGCATATTCTATGCATGATTCAAGATGAAAAGTAATTCTTTAAAAGAGAGGGTATATTCTTTGTACAGATGTTAATTTTGATCATAGGAAAGGGGGGAGAGCACTAATAAAATTGGTCAGAACATAACAGTATTTCGAAATTACTCTTAATAAGTGAGTGGCTGTATAACGTGAAAGTATTTTTAAAAATTTAACATTACATTAAAGTAGCTGCCTGAGTCCTGTGACTGGGAATTTGTAAGCTAAAGGAGATATGACATCCGCTGTAATGAAATCAGGATGGCTAGAAAAAAAAAGTCTGAAAAAGGTCCAAACTGGAGAAAAGAAGGACAATTCAGCAAGATTTGTGGCATCATATATCATGGGGCAATACTGAGCTCATAGCAGCTATTTAACACTGGAAATGTGTGCTCATCAGTCCAACTGAATAAACAAAATCAAAATGGAAAGAGGGAGAAATTGGACGTGGAGCCCTGGTGCTGTGTGTACTGGCCACTGGTGAAAGGGGCAGGGTGCCTGTAGCAAGGGGCGTTCGGGGGAGAAGTCATGTGTTCACTAAGTGATCAGTGAAGGGACCTGTATGTCTGATGATACAGGCAAAACCTATGAGTGCTGAATAGGACACACCACACTTCCACTCTGCTTTGCCTTGCCTTTGCCTTGCCTTTGTCTTTGCCTTGTCTTTGTCTTTGCCTTCACCTTGCTTTTGCCTTGTCTTCCCCTTCCCCTTTTCTTTCCACTTCCCTTCCCCACCCTGCATTGCATTGCACTGCATTGCATTTTAAAGAGCATGTTTTTCTGCCAGCATCTCCCTGTAAGGAGCAGATTATATGTGTTGTCGTGCAGATTTGCTACTGGTCTGTTTGGATTCACCCATCCTCTGTGGATTCTGTTGGTTTCCACAGAAAAAAGAAAACTGCTGATGCAATTTCCCCCCCACTTTTAACGGATCTCTCCAGATTTAGTGTTTTCCTCTGTCCCTGACGTACCAGGCAGAATCCTACCTACAGGCGGTTAAGTACTGATGTTCTATTGAGGATGATGAAACTATCTTTTTTCCATAAGGATTTAAAGTAAATATTCTTTATATAAAAATTCAATTTGTATTCTCTATGTCAGGAGACAGTGGCAAATTAAAATCATAAGCTTTTCCTTAATTATGGACAAGGATATCAATGGTCTACTGCCACATTTCACTGAAGTAAGACACTAAAAAGTGTTTGCCACTAAATATTGATGCAGTTTTATTCCTTTTTTATTATCATGTTTGCTGAATTTCCTACACACATCAAATAGCAGAGAAGATAAAACAGGGCATAAACAGTTGTAGAAAAGTAATGTTATAGGGAATTTGCTGAGGGAGCTGGAAGGCCAGATTAAAACATTTTCCAGACCTGCTGAGAGCTTATCTTAAAACATGACCAAGATAATTGTTTTATTTTCCTCTACTGAAACATCTGGAATAAGTTCCTAAAAAGATAAGAAGTGTATGCACAAAGTGCAACTGCAGCATAGCGTTACACTCCCACATAGCTTTTCATTTAATGTGCTTCAACTACCACCTGGCCAAACAGAGATGAAAATTTAGTAAAACATGTTCAAGCTCGAAGAAGTGTTCAATCTTTTGCTATTCCCTACCACTCCTCACATGATTTGTCTCCTGCTTCTCTTTCTCAAGGGCTAAATGTTTCAAGGAATCAGTTTCTAGTCAGCGGAGTAACCACAACAAAGCTCTTCTGGAAATGAAAACTACATCCAGCCTCTTCTGCTTTTATCTGTAAATGAAACACACTCTTGTAAGCCTCTATCTGTTGTTGTAGCCTGTGACGTCTAAGGGAGTTAGGCACCCATTTATAAATCTCATCTTGGAAATCCCATCTGAAGAGAATTATTTCCTTATTCCTTGTGATTATATGGCATTAGAAGATAAAAGTGTTTTCACTGGGATAACTTATTTGTAGCTGAGCTTTCCATTAATGAGAATATGCTCAGTTTCCTACACTGCCTGTGATTTATAGACTGGAGATATAAGTGCATACAGTTTGAAAATACAGAAATATGTGCATTCAAAATAAATTATAATATTTTTCAGATTAATAGCAAACTCTGGGATGCTCAGGAGGTGCTTTGCAGACAGAAAGCTCTATCAGGCCTTTTGCAACAATATGACACAGTGCTGTCGATACCAAATACATCTGGAAGCAGGATTAGGTTACTTTGCTGGGTAGTTCATGATCAGGTCCAGGCATCCCTTTTAGGAAAAGCATATGACAATGATGCAATGCTTGCAAAAACACACTTGTTGATTGTTAACAAAAGGGAAAAGGGAATAATTGTCCAATTGTAATGAATATATGTGACAGTGATAACTTACAGCCTATTGATGCTGCAAACCTAACTGTGCAAATTCTGGTAGCAAAAGGAGTAAAAGGTTGCACAGACTAGTGCTAGTTTCTGAGCTGTTCTGTTAGAATATCCTTGTTTTGCTAAAATCTAAAAATCAAATCTGAAGTATTCCATATTGGGTGATCTGATCACTTTATAAGTCAGGAGTCTGACTTCCACTCCTTCAAATAGAAAGATGTGCCAGCAGCAATAGAATGCCTTATGCCCAGCTGGAATTTACAACCACAGGCATTGTTTTAAAGGCTTTTTTCTTGCACTAAGCACAGTTTTTGTGACAGCCTCCTCAGCTCCTGAAACACTTAAAAGAAGAAAGGAATGAATGAGCCCAGAAGGCATACTTCAGCATCTTCTCCCCCAAGCACCATTGGAAAATTATGATTTAATAAGAGCAACAAAAGGCTTACTTTTTGTTTTGTTTTGGTTTTGTAGAGTATTTGTCAACTGCTCAATCTTTTAAGTCAGAATATTTAATCACATTTTAAATATTTTCAAAACAATGTTTCAGAATTTTCAAAATATAATGATTTCATTGTTATTTGATGTACCATTCTATTTTAAGAAAATCAGTTTCCTGAGACAAAACAAAAGTGCCCCTATAGTACTGAAATGCTATCTGAAATTTGCATGTGATCTAAACCAACCTTTTGACGTTTTGGCTTGCTGAGCATTTTACTTTTTATTTTATTTCTGGCTAGTCCAAAATTAATCTCCTTTCATCTAAGTCTTATTTTAACTGTGGAGTCACCACTTTTTCTGTTAGAAAGAAACAAAGAGATGAAAAATACAGAGATGAGGCACACTGGAGTTACCTAGAGTAACAAATGTTCACAGAGATGTGTTTCCGAGAGTCAAAGACGGACATTTAAATCCCGTTTCAGGTCGTGTTCTACAGATCTCAAAGACAAGAAAGCTCTGCCTTGACTCAGGGTTTTTCTGCAAGCTCATTCCTGGATCCAAGTAGAGTTTTGACATGATTATAATTCAATCAGACGATAATGGTCCCATCTGGCAATAGAATAGCAAGTCAGCCGAGACTGATGAAGGTGACATTTTACCTTCTCCAAATTCTTCATTCAATAGCTCAAAGGACCTATAAATTTGATATCCAGCTCTTCCTCCTCACTTCCTGGCAGCATATGCAATTTTCAGTCCTTTCCTTTTCCCTTTTTTTGCTGAGACTATTCCTACATTTCATCTCCTGATGAATGTTGTAAAATCTTACTTACTTCCTCACTCTTCAGAATCCAGCAACTTTTTCCACCTTAAGTTAGCAACATGACAGCTGCTTATCTGTGCTTTGGCTTTTTAAGTGTTGTCTTGTCTTTATTCCTAACTAGAGAAGGAATTCAGTATGAGCTTGGCTGCATCTATACCATTTCTGCAGCCCTTTCCACAGCATTGAGGAAAACACAACAAAGCCAGCTATGCTTTTTTAATACCAATGCAGACTTTCCCAGAGGTAGCTTAAATGCCATTACTTGGCATTGTGCTGTTTAGACTGGCATTTAGTATCTGAATACATTAGTACCTTGTGCTTAATTAAAGTAAACAATGATTAAAAGTCTGATGATGCCTCCTAATTCAATACCAAGGTCTGTACTCACAAGAGGAGTAACTGTAACTGCAGACTGTTTTCCTCAGAAGTGAGGTTTGCATGTGACGTTCCTTTTCTGTGCCATTTGCTTCTTTTTGCCATTTTGGGTGTGCTCTCCGTCTGTAAGGAAGGTGTAAGCCTTGGGGAGGAGAAGATAGTGAGAGAGAAAGGGTTTCAATCCAAACCATTTTGGTATCTCTTTCACAGATCATCCTCTTCCCTTCTAAACAACTGCCGTGAAGGCATGTGCACATAGGAGTGGGAAGAGGCAGAAGGAGTATCTTAGGGAAGAGCCAGGAACCTCCTAAACTGTCAGCACTGATACCGTGGAAGTGTAAACTATGGTAGAGAGGGATGCAGTATTTGTGATCTTGCATTGCCGGAGGAGAAAGCAGCTTAGCTTGCTTTAGGAATGTTCCGTGTAGGATTCTTGTGGTGTTGGTCGTTGTCCACCCAAATGACACATCCCTAAGGACAACTACTACATAAATCTGCAGTGCTCTGCAGATTTCCCTAAGAATTTTTCATCTAGCTCTCCTAGGCTTTATTTTCTGGGCGCTGACAGCAGCAAACATTGCAGCAGGTTTTTCTGTCTGACACCTCTCGCTCATCCTGATCACTATATTTATCGACACACAGATTTGTTTTTTCAAATCTCAACTTCAATCGTACTCATTTTATCATCTCTGAAGATTGTTGGCACTAATCTTGGTTTGGTTTGGGTTGGGTTTTTGTTTTAATGACGCTTCAACAGAGATCATTGAGTTTCAAAAAAATAAACATCCCTTTCAGCCTATCCAGAAAAACACATTGGAACCCAACAGAATAAACCTCCATCTTGTAGGGTCATTTGATGAATAAACAAAACATGTACCCAGTCCATACTTTGCTGGAACTTATTTTTACTTCTAACATCCATCCTCTGACAGATTTTGTCATCCTCATTTTACTGAGTGGAATATTATTCCTCCAGTCATCCTACACATCCTAACAGAACTATGAAAGTGCATGAGTTCCTGTGCTGTGCATATGTGAGACGATTTTGACCCATAGTGCCATTGTTTTGTTGCTGCCAATATTGTTGGGTTTTTCTCTCTTTGTATTGCCTGTTTAGTCAATACAGAGAGAGAGACTTTTAAAATTTTTGAGGCATGAAATACTTCTAATTCTACTAATTTTATATTAACCTTGTACAATGAAACTTTTTTTTTCTAAGCAAAATATTGTAGACATTTTTAGTGTTGAGTCAGCAGCTCTAAAATACTGAAAGAATTAGCAGCATTTCTTCATTTGGTCTGTAGTCCTATCACACTGCATCTGGTAATCTAGATAGGGGAGGAGGCACTTGAAATGGTTGGGAGTTTCTCTTTTGTCTGTCCTTTGTAAAGATGGTTTTCAGGGAGGAGGGAGGATAAGTATTTAAGCTGTGGGGTTGCAAGTTCCACATTCCTACTCCTTCAGACTTAAGGAGATTGCTATAAAGATTGCCCTCCCTGTGCTTGGTCTTGTTCCCACACTCCTGCTGTTGACACCATCATCTGCCTTCCCAGACTCCCTCTTATCTGCAGCAAAATGCAAATCTTGTTCAAATGATGATAGTGATCTCTCACCAAGTAATAGCTATTTTGTTGCAAACCATCAGTCATGTATCCCTTGTGCCCAGTGTTGTCACCAGATACAAAGAATAGGCAGGTCAAAGCAGCTCTCTTAAAACTGAGACATTGGGTCAAGCCTAACACTGAAAGCCTGGGTTCAATAAACCTCTAAGTTGACATCTCCCCATTTAGAAACCTGCATTCTGTGTGTGCAACAGAGAAAATTTGGGGAGAACGGAGAACCTGTCCAAAAGGCAGCAATAGGAACAACATGCCCACCAATGCAACTATCTTCCTAACAGTAACTTTCCTAGAAGCTCGTAACGTCATTCCAGGAGCAGTGGGATAATGTTGGCTGGGCACATCTTTACTGCCTGGCTGGCTGCTTTGCCCCCTGCACAGAGCACTGGTCAGCAGACAGCCGGGGCCCAGCCACCCGCGTGCGGGCAGGGTGCTCAGTTTCTCACTCCTGGTGTCTACTGTTGTTCTTTAGCTTCTGCCCGTTCCTGCTGCCGTGCTTTTGGGGCTGTTAAGAATAGCAGATGTCCGCAGTGGAATTCACTGAGCTTTTCTGTGATCAGTAAGATCTGTCAGTAAGGACGTTCCCCACACCCCATCAAAAAGCATCTCTCTGTCTCATACCACTACAATCCCTCAGTGTGCGCTAGATCTTGTCTGCAAAGCCTTCATTAGTACCAAAAGGCTCACTCTGGTTGCAGCCTTTTTTCCCCCTCTCCTCACAGTGTGTTTCAATGTCCATCCAGTTCTGAATCTGTGCAATTTTATGTTTGCTCTCCACATCACTTACAAGGTGTTGGACAGAGAAAGAATGTAAATGGAGGTTTTCCTAGAGCATCTTCTCAAAGAGAGCTTCTGCCGTTCTGGGAATAAACTATATGCAAAAAAAGAAGAGCCGTGGTTGCTTGTCTCTGCCCAATATCAAGTGGGGTGCTGTAGAACTCGAAACCTTACGGCCTTTCTATCCCAGCCAAAAGCAGCATAGCTTTCCATCTACTGATGGTTTTATTCTTCTTTATGTTGAATTTAACCAATATGGCTGCATTTCAGTAATCTGTAATGCAAAAGTGCAATCCAAAATGTTCTTTTAAAATAATCAGATATAAATTTAGGCCTGTAAATATAAGGGAAAAAACACTGCTTTCTGCAGGTCAGAATCTGATTCCCATTTGGTAATGGCTCATTCAGTATCAGCTGATCTATTCAACTGTAATGGGTTGTTGTTTCAGTTTATAAGGATTTTGAAAGAATGCTGTTATCACACGGTCTTTTTAAAATATTATCAGTAATACTGAGATCTGTTCCTGCCCAAAGGTGGCCAGCCTTATTTATAAATTGGTGTGATTTCCTTGTTAAACAGTCGCCGAGGTTTGCCTTGACTCACTCATCTCAGTAGTAAGAAAGTGGACTGGTACCTCTATACTTTCTTTTTACATTATCAAGCTAGCATGGTATTTTGTATGCACTAAATAATACAGACAATAACTGTGTATCTGTATTAAAATAAGGACACATTAGGGTTTTTTTATATAATTTTATTACTTTCTTTCACTGTGCGTCAAAGTTCCACACAGAGTGCCTGTTTTTACTTAGGATTTTTTTCTTTTATTAACCAGAACTTTTCAACCTTGTGTGATCTCTTTACAATTCCCTTTAGAATACATAATTGTGCTCGATCAATTTGTTAAAGGCTTTTGAAGTGTTAAAAAAGCTGCATTAAAATTATTTTCTTTCAGGTTTTATGTTAATGAACATAGGTGCTATTCAAAGCAAAGTCAGTGTGTCAAGGGAACTTTAGTTAAAGTTATTCATACATAAACTAAAAAAGGAAACATCTTTAGTGGAGGAAAATACATTTAATAAGTAAGTGCAGCACACAATTCCTCCTTTCAAAAATGTCAGTTCATATTGAACCTCCATTCTAGATATCTTACAATTACTTTGTCAACAGAAGGTAGAGTAGTGATGGATGATACATTGGTTCTTGAAACCAAACTTTCTGTGAGTTACTTAGGCTGAAACTAAGTGCTTTTACATTCCAGTCTTATTGATGATAGTGGTTTTATATTTATCACCCTGTCATTTCAGTTGACTGTATCAGCCTCTTCAGTGCAGGAATATGGACACTAATGGAGGTGTGTCCTTAGTGCTCTAAAGGGTCACAGATTCATTCCACTAACACGTTCACAGCCCTGTTATAAGCTCAGAAATTGTTTGCCATTTTAAACAGTAATCTGCAGCTGTAGGTGTCTGAGGCCTGTGAAAAACGGGTTCTTACTGGTCTTTTTAGACCATGCTACCTGTTTGACACTGAATATGCTTCTTTCAACTTTCACTAATATAATGTTACTGTTTTGCAACCTGCCCTATAATAGCCAGAATTCTACCAGGGCCTTGGGAGTCCAGGATCAGATTGCAACATTTATTTATAAGAAATTCTGTCAAGAATCAATAATAGTCTTGGGTCTCAAGTTCCTTCTTTAATAATACTTTGATATGATTTGTCACAAGCTAGCCCACAGTATCCACCAGATTTTATTACTTAGCTTGCAGCACAGTCTCTCATCTTTGAGTCATGAGATCAGCCATGGGGAGACCTTTAAAAAGCTATATTCTTTACTGTTTGGTTATTACAGAAAGTCTATATTACTCAATAATATCTTTTATAAGGTGTGCTGTCACATCTTCACATAGATGTTTAACCTCGATGTAGATATACTGAATGCCTGGAGGCCATTTTAGTGACATGGACATTGTTTTTCATGATTGGATGCCAAATGTATCAACAAAAACAACAGAAGTTGGGCCTTATTTTCACAGCTTGGTAGTTCTGACTGAATCTCATACTAACTGTCGATAGCAACTAAGATTTTATTTAGAGTGTAGAGTGTAACATTTTTATTACTTGAAAGTAGTAGAAATTCTGTGAAAGCAATTTAGATTACTTTCCACTGTAATATCAGTTCCTTAGGTTCTACTGTGTATGTCAATAAACAAGACCCTACTGTGTCACTCGCATATTGTGGTTCTAAGTATCTAATATTTAACTCAGACCTGAAATTCAGATAGTTACAGTTGGCATTTACTTACACAGGTGATTTACAAAATGAATTATATGTACTGTTGACTTAAGGCATGATAGGTGTGATTCAATGAAATTTTCAGTAAAGTTTGTTAGAAAGGGTTTTGAGTGAATACAACCTAATCAACCTGTGAAATTCAGATCCTCTTCCATTTTTTGTGAAATTAAGAACTGAGGAATCATAGAAGACAGTGGTTTGCTCTGTGCATCTTATGTGCCATCAGTCATGCACTTGAGTAGTAATAGTAAAACAATTAACAGACAAACATGTTTTCAAAAATCATGGTTTTTTTCCAGATACGTATTTTGGGGAAAAAAAAGCTTATAATTTTAAACATATTAATTCTTAATGATTTTCTGTTATTACTACTACTACTAGTGTGTAGTTCTTTGTGTTTGAAGGCTCCTTCAATTTGCTATGCAGCCAAGTTGTTAGCTGAGAAGGTAACCTTTATTTAGGGCATTGTTGAAAATTGAGTTAAGATTTTTGGGCCAGGCAAGTTTTGTTCAGGGTAGAAGCATGCATGTTTTTCAGTACTGCTCATAGTAAGTATCTTAGAAAGAAGTAGGTGTGCTGATTTAATTTTCAGAGATTATATCTCCCAGGTTTATAATTTCTGAAGCCTGTCCCAGCAAAACTTATAAAGCAGGTAGGTCTTTGTGAAAGCCATCCTTATGTATAATAAAGGTACATGGCCAGTTTTAGCTCAGAGCTAAGAATGCAAAAATATCAATAGATCCATAGAGGGTTTTAATGCACATATTGCAAAACAAAAATAATTCTAAATTCTTTGTTAAAACCACATATTACATTTTGAATTACAGAGAGGCAATCTTGAATTGACTCTAGAAATTTCCAGTGCTTTATTTTGAAGTGACATTTTCATGGACTAAAGTAATTCCAAGACTAAAAATACATGTTGGCTACACAAAGACTTTTACCCATGAAAAGCTACTAAGATTCCATAATGAGAATTAAATTGATAACTAGAGATATTTCTTTCAAAAGTCTTTCAAGTTACCCGAAAATGATGTTTTGTAGTAGATGTAATCTAAGAGTTAGTAATTCCATAGTATCTCAAACACTGTATTAGTTTCACAAATTGTTCCAATTTTTGCCAAAAGCCTTGAAAAAGAAATTCTCCGGAAATATAGCAATGTTTAATATTCAGTTGTAGTGTTAATTTTCAAGCACCCATGTCAGTTAATTTTGAAACATTTAAAAGATTGTTGTCTAATTATGTCTCCGATGTTGAATTATATTGAATGATTTAACTAGAAAGATAAAAATCACATTTTCCAATGGATATTTTGGAAAAGTTAATGTATCTAGTGCTACTAGGGGTTTCATATATACATGCACACACATGCACATGCACATGCACACATACACACACATGCACACGAATATACCTATAAAATAAACAACCAGTAAAGCAATTTTACTTATATTTTCTAGTTTTAGAGCCATATTTAACATAGTCTGAATTTCAGATATCTGAATAATCTACCTGCAGGTAGCATTGACATAAGTAAGAAAAGATATTAAAAACAAGACACTGAAAGGGAAGCCTGGAGTAGCCTATAGTAAAAAAAGAAATGGTATAAATTAGATCTGGACTTGAACATTTCCTATGTAAAATAAAGGAGGGGAAAAAATCAGGAAAGCTGTGGAGCTTATCAGAGAAAAAAAGTTAGAGCTGGGCATTTCAACATTAAAATTAGAAACAGAGGTAGTGGAAACCTGGCTTCCTGCCTAAGTTTTATAAACTAACCTGTGCTCTAAATTTATGAGAAACAGAGAACATGCTAGCACTAGACCTGTCCTTTCTAGCTTGACTTCAAGCCCACAGGTTGAATCTGTCTCATCAGAACAATTCCTTCATGCCCTGCCCTTTTCCTTAGAGCTGTTATTGCCCTCCCTGAGGAATGTAAGGAAATGCCTTATCACATGACCAAAAGGCAGATGTGACTTACCATACGACCTGATTTATATCTGCCATCTCCCTGCTTAGCAAGGTCCTGTTTTTTTCAACAGCATCCTCTATACACGTCTAGAAAAAGGCCATGCAGCTGGCCTTCAGTGCCTGCAGAAAAGGATGTGTTATTACATGCATCTAGAAAGCTTCCCCCTCCAACAGCAAAAGGTTGTCCTTTTCTAACATACCGATCAGCTCTGCCAAACTCTTGGTTTTCATTCTGCTCAAGATTCCTGCAGTGTATTGAACATCCCCCTAATGAGCGCATGACACATGCTTACTTTTGCACATCTTTAGATAGGGCACTAATAAGAAGAAGGAATAAAATGGAGCACTTTTAGCATTTTAATCGTATGAATGTATAATGAACATATGCATGCTTTTCAGAACTAGAAGCCAGAGCCAATCTTTTCAAGATCCTTCACTGCTACTGGTTCTAGAGACTCTTACCAAGCTACTCACTCCAATGTACAAACCTCATCAGACAGACTCAGATGCTGTATGTCTTTTTTCCTTGAGCCTTGTGATTTAGCGGTCAATCCTGGCAAGTCATTGTCTATTTACATAGTCAGTTAACTCTAAGATAATAACAGGTTCTGTAAAATCCCTCAAAATTCAAAGCAAAACAACATGCATGGATACTAATTGTGAGAGCTTCATGATTCTGTGAAATTTATTGTTTACAGGCATCATTAGTTTTATTAGTAGCAGACCAGCTGTGGCAGAGGTCTATTTAGCGTGTGATAGGAAAGCAAAGGAAAGTGTTAACTTGGGTTTTGATCTTATCAGCTTCAATCACTTCCATAAATCTGTGTTCTAGAAATGCATCTAAGTTTGTCCTAACTTTCCTGGGAAGCCCATATTTCCCTCTAGTCCCATCAAAGTTCACTTTATTAACCCAGGAGTTATAGGTTTCAGTAGAAATAAATTCTTTTAGCAGCAACAAAATGTACTTGTCGGGCTTTCCACCAGATTCTCTGAAAATCTCATTCTTTTGTGTAGGAGCCACATTTTGTATGCTTACCTCTGGCAGCTGCTCTTCTGTAGTACATTTGCCATCTCCTGCACCTATATCCAGACCGTAATACTCATGTATTCGTCAACGTGCATTGGTATTCACATCACCTCGCTTGGGCGTATAATTCACAGAGGCCAAAAGAAATGGTTGCCATTTTTTTTGAACAGAAGTAGGACACACAAAAACATCAGAGGAAAAGACAGGCTTTAGGCTCCTGAGAATTTGCAAGAATTCTGAATCATGAGGGAGAAAACAAAATTGGATTAACCATTGAAGAAGAATCCTAAATCCTGTATGCTCATCCTTGGCTTTCAATTGAGCAGAATAAACAGTCATAGTTTAGATAATGGCTTGTTTGCAGTTCTGTTCCAGTTATGCCTTGTGGTAATATAATATTCTTTTCTTGCTTAGAAGTGGAAAAATGCCTTTGATAGGGTGATCCTCCTGTGCAATCGTTTGAATTGCTTCTTTAGCAAATTTACCTGAATTTGCCAGATCTGTTGACTGATCTTTTTGATGTTTTCTTAGGAGTCTGGATGGTGCCTATGTGATGTTTATAAATGCTGCATGTATATCTCTGTAGTTGTTATATGGCTCCTAAAGGGCCACATCAGAGTTAGATCAGCTGTTCTGGCCTTAGATCTGAAGAACAGCATCAGTTAACAGGTTTTGACACTCTCAGTAACAGGCGATGGCTCGTAGTTTTTGAATATTTACTTTCTGTAATCTGAACCAGAGAACTGCTTGATCATGAGATGAGTTTGGCCAGGACTGCAGGGAGACTCTCAAATTAAGAGTTTGAAGAAAATTAGAACATAATCCTCTGCTGAGCATCTGCTCCCCCATGGAACAAAGTGGGGAGAGAAAAGGCACCAGAACAAGGAAACTTAACTTGAGCTGTTTAGTCTGAAACTAAGTGTAGGTATGTCTTTAGTCTTTTCTTATTTCTAGCACTTTTTAAAAATTCTGTAATATTCCTGTAACCAATTCCATTTCTTCCCCTGAAGATTGTGACATCATGATGCTCAAAGAGGGGATGGATGGGGAACACATACTCTGCGGTCTCTAGAAAGCAACACAGCTACAGCAGCGTGCAGCTGTATACTTATAGGGCTGGATTCCCTCCAGAAGGTAAGAGAACTCATTTAGATTTAGTTCCAGGATCTATATATTACTTTCGATTGTTCTATGACAGAAGATAAACCTAGCACACCTTTGAAGGATTAACATGGTTGATAATCAGGCATTTCTGTAACATTATCAGCTCAATCTAAAAGTCTGATTGGTGGAACTAGAAGATTTGCGAGTTCCAGTTGGGAAGAGGAGAGATGGGGGAGGAATGAAAAGGACAGCTCCATCTCAGCGACATCTACAACTGTGAGTACTCGGGAATTGAATTGAATTCAATGCACTGAGTTTGACCTGAAATGAAGATTATCCTTGTGCTTACTGGGACCCTGCTGCATGATGATTTTGCATTAGGTTGTTCAGCATATAGGGAAACATGGCAGTTCTTAACTCCTCCTGAAAGGAAGTCACTGTATTAGGATGCTAGGAGCACAGCACCGCAATGTGCACTTCCAGTAACTCATTCATTAGCACTGACCATCCAGAGAAGGAACCTGCTCACTGTATGCAGACAAACTCTGACCATTTGGCAGGTTCTGAAGCTTTTTGCAGGCTGGCGTTGTGACATGGGCTGAGGTTTTAACCTTGCCCACAACATTAATAACATTTAAATTGAAAGAATACATACTCCAAGCAGTGCATGTTCCCAAGTTTGTGCCAAGATCTAAACCATGCTGTACCTCAGAAGTGAGCACTGGAGTGCTTATTAATTTTTCCCTGTAATTCTTAATAAAATTGTATTGCAGCATGCAAGCAACAAGGGCCTCTTTGATAATTTACCCTCTGCAAGTTCAAATCCATGTTAGTGAAAGCAACCGCCTGTCTTATATTTCAAAAGTAATGAATTCAAATTCTGTTGGGATTGTAATTTTATTAGAAATTCTGCATATCTTCTCTTGCTATTATTTCTGGGTCAAATGGATCATTATATTGATTGATCAACACTTAATTTGTTATTATCCATAAGTACTCAGCAAATAATGAAAATACCTTGTCACTTAGTTAAAAAATGAACAAAAGAGACAGTATTAGGTTACTTTTTAAATTAATTTTTTACATACATGTAGATCAAGCTTGTATATCTCTGGAGCTTTGGCTGGTCACTCAAACATCTGGTGGGAAAAGCTGAGTAGTAAAATAATTCATATATATATATATATGTCGTAAAGCCTGCATGTTTGCCAGTGTTCACTGTAAAAGTAAACAACATGCAGGGCAGCAGGGTTTATGATAATACTGTAAGTTAATCATCTTGAGCAACAACAAACTTTAGGTGTTGCCGTACTAATCAGGCATTTCTTTAGTGTGATCAGGTCAATCTAAAAATCAAAAAACATGCAGCTCCATTCTAAGAACTGGTGCCTTCTAGCTGGAAAGAGAAGAAACTGGGAATTTAGTTGTATTTATCTATATTGATATATGGTACTTCATTTTTGTAAAGTTGCAACTGATTTTCTTGGCTTCGTTAAGCACATTTTCTCATCAATTCCACATACTGACATCCCATACAATATAGAAGAGAGAGAAGCACAGAAGCACAGCATGCAGTACATTTAATGTATGTATAAATACATATTACACTGTTAGTTACAAGTCTTGAGGGGAAGACACTGGACTTAATTTTCAACCATTCGTAGTGCATACAAACCAAATTGAAGATTATAAAACCAAAAAAAAAATGTGTTTCTGAAAACTGGGACCTTTTTTCCCAGTGTGAGTAACCAGCATCTACCTTTAAGAAAACCTACAAATGAATTGTTCTTTGTCTCATCTTGCCTAACTACTGCCTGAAGTAGGAATACTCTTGGCATGATACAAAGCAGAACTGAGAAGAAAAGACATTCTTTTTTCTGTCACAGACATCTTATGTGGACATGAATTAGAGGCATTAAAGATTAAAATTATTGTTTTATATATTGTACTGATAATGCAGTATCAGGCATGTCAGTACATACCATGTATTTTTGTCTACTGAGCAGGTCTATGAGTGTGCCCAAATTATACAACGGGTTCTTCATGAACAGCAGCACCAGTAAACATTCTAAGTTTGCACCTTGTGTTCCAATTACTTACACCTCTGCACCAAAACAACTCACTCCCTCTCTGAGTGTATTCAGTGATGTGCTTGCACATGGAACTTATAATTACTTCATATGTCTCATAAATCCCTCACAGTATCCTTGACTAATTACAAGTGGGCAAGCTAACGTATTATGGTTGGCGCTCAACTACCTGCAGACTGGCCAGCTGAGAGGCCAATAGTCAACAGAACTGTTAAATTCTCAGTTGAAGCCTTTCTTCCATGGAAGCACTAATTTGGCTTGCTTTACTACCCAGGTGCCAGTTTTCATGAAACTTAATGGCAGACTTTATATCCTTAGTTTCTGCAGTTTCACCCCCCCGGAAAGGAGGGGTACTGACGGATGAGAGAGCAAACAGTGCAACAGTATGTATTTTATCCTTTGAAAACCAGGCTACAACAATACATAAAATGTCACTCACAAACTTAAAAATATCAAACAACACTCACAGAGTTATGTGACTAACACCACACAAAGTTATGAAATATCTTATAAATATGAAAAATTGCATAAATATAGAAAGTGAAAGTCTGATTTATGCCAATAATATCTTCAAGCACTAATGTTTATCTAATGGATTCAGCTACCAAAAATTATTGCATATACTACAGAAAGCATTATAATTTGGGATTCACCTGTGCCATTATATCAAAGCTGAAATTATTCCCTGAGACTTTGGAATGTTCCATGTTGGTTGATACTACGTGCTTTTAACTAAAAGCTTTTTCTTTCACTTTACATCAACAGAAGTGGAACAATTAATGCTTCAAAATACAAGAGAGGCTTTTGTTCTTGTTTAAATTTTTGTACCTTAGCTTGAAAGGTATCTTGAGCTTCTTTGAAGTTTTCCTTTAATATACTGCACCCAAACCACTTCTTTATAAGAGCCTCATTTAACTTTTACATTTTAAAGATCTTTCAATGCAAGCCCGTATGTAACAAAAGAAAGTAGTAATTGTTGAAACAGGCAGAGTTGTTGAATAGTGTAGACACTGAATTTTATGGAAGCCACATCTTGGAAGCATCTTGTGCAACTCAGGCTCTGGTGTATAGCTGGCAGGTAGGTCACATCGCATAGAATTTTCTTCATGCACTAGACTAATGTATTCTTGAATTATTAATCAAGTTTAATAATTCACAGAGACCCCAGTTCCACAGAACTTGTGTGGCCCCTTGCATAGAGCCCCACTTGCTGCCAGAGGCATTCCCTCAGAGGTCTGCTTGTGCTGTTCTCAGACACAGGCTTAAATGCCAATTCCCTGTGAAGTCAGCTGTTAGACTTTTATAGATTTCGCTGGGCATTGGATTGGTCTGTACATTCTTTGATAAAGGACTGAGATTTCTAGTCTTTGCATTTGAAACCAGCTACCACCCAGCTGACAGTAACAAGCACAGCTACTGAAGTGGTGATTTCAGATTTTAGTGAAGCCAGTTAGGACTTCAGGCAGAAGGTCAAGACAGTCAACACTGAGGAATAAAGGATTGTTTGCAATACTGCCCTGGCACTCCCAGTGACTACATAGCAGTACTCCTTCCCAACAGCCAACTGGGCTTGTTCAGCCTGGAGAAGAGAAGGCTGCGGGGGAACCTCATTGCAGCCTTCCAGTACATGAAGGGAGCAGAGAAACAGGAGGGGAATCAACTTTTTAAAAGGGCAGGCCATGGCAGGACAAGGGGGAATGGATTAAAGCTAAATGAGGGATGGTTTAGATCAGATATTTGGGGGAAGTTTTTTACAGAGAGAGTGGTGAGGTGCTAGAACAGGCTGCCCAGAGAGGTGGTGGATGCCCTGTCCCTGGAAGTGTTCAAGGCCAGGTTGGATGGTGCCCTGGGCAACCTTGTGTAGATCCAGGCCTGAGGTTGGTGGCCCTGCCTGTGGCAGGGGGGTTGGAACTCTGTGATCCTTGGGGTCCCTTCCAACCCATATCATTCTATGATTCTGTAACAGCCAGACAGAGTATTTATTAGACCCTGCAGAAATTGTGAACATTTTCATACCCCTATTTTATTCCCTGAATTCCTTGTGAATAACTCCTGATATTGTCAGTGTACAGTATATTTAATTTTCTGTATTAGAAATATGCCATTTCAGATTTCTGATGACTGCCTGGCTTTGAGGATCTGATGCTGTCATCAGACTGCATCACGAGTGAGCAAATGTTGATATCATACTGTGGTTTATGAGACACAAGCTCATCATTCCTATGTTTCTGCTTGGTTTTGTGCTTCTGCCAATGTTGTGGGAGCTCACACATCATTACAGACCTTTGAAAGTCTAATTCGCACTCACCATACTTTTTTTTTTTTCTCCCCACAACTGGGGCAGATGTCCCTTTCTGTAATAATTTAATTAACACTTTGGAATAATGATGCATTAATTAATGCCAGATTACAATGGAAATGCTACAGAATTACACTTTATATCACCATTAATGCAAAATGAGTTCCTCCTGGATAATATTTCTTACAGAGAATACAAAAAGAGATAATACTAATTAGGCCATCAATTTAAATTTACCATAATTTCAATCCATGTCACTTATCTGTTCTCTAGCACAAAACCTTCTGTTCTACCATACACTTTTTGCTGCATTGATATCAGTATGGCAGCCAGACTGGGAGTCATTTCCTAGTGTGCATTCTGATACATTATATATCCTCCTGGACCATAATCTTGGGTTTGATACCTGTGTTGTGAAGGATTGAACTTTCCAAATCAGTTATAGGCTTAATAATGTTCTGACATAGATCTGTGTGTGGAGAAATTTCACTGGTAAAAAAATACCCTCACTAGAAGTACAGGATTTTGTGTCGTGCCTGGCACATTATTAGACTGTAGCACATGGTTCGGGTTATTCTGATTCTTCTTGGCCCAAGTTTGCTGCTGCAGATACAACTGCAAAGCCAATCTTTTGTGAGCTTTATTATTTTAACTGCTTTGTACCAGAATGAGACAAATAAGTAACCAAGGTTTCTGTTCCCAAGTTGTTTCAGTTTCAGATTCCCACTTTCAAGAAAGAAATGGTTTATTTAAAGCACCATCACCTACATGCTGCCTTTTGTACAGGCAAGAAAAGAGGATTAAAAAGATAATTCTGCAATGCAAAGCATGAAGGCAGAAAATACTCAATTTCAGTAAACATCCAACAAAGTATTGCTTTCCCCTCTCCTCCCTTCCTTACTGGCAGTCTGTGTGGAACCTGCAGGGTCACCACAACTTCAGGCTCCTTCCTCTTCAGCAGCCAACAGAGAGTCAAGTAAGTGACTGAAGGCCAGTCAGGCTTGCTTGCAAGCACTGGTGTTCATTTGAAATTCCTAAGGTGTGCAGGGAGTTAGTTGCACTTCAGACCAAAATATGTAATGAATAGTAGTTGAGGACCTGGAAGTCTTGGCTGTATCAGCACACACAGTTTGAGAGTTCTTCACCCACCATGAAGAACTTTCTTTGGAAATTATCAAAGAATTTATTTATTTATTTATCCAGAATTAATTTTTTTAGAATGTGCCATGATTAATTTTAACATATTTTGGGATTTTTATTCCAAATACAAACAATACCAAATTTTTAAGTTCCCTGTAAAACGGATTCTTTGCACAGCTCTAGCTGCTTTCTTCAAACACTGAAATATCCTTTATAAGAACTATTTTGCTCAGTAGATTTCAATTGTATGCTTTTATACTAGCCATGTGTACTATTTTTTTTTTATAAAATGGAATTATTTAGTTCAACACAGAAAATTCTGATGCCCTCGTAGAATGTTTTCACCAACAAAGGTATTCCAGGAAGCACTGACCCCTCAGTGGATCAGATCAGGAGACAGTAGCTGTGAGAAACTATAGAGTAATGATAGAGTTGAAAGAAAAAAAATATAAACGTCACAGATGGTCCTGCCTTATAGAAAAGTGTTTCAGCCTAAATAATACTTCAGGGCATTTTTTTGCTGACTTGTTGTGTATCTTCCAGAGGGGGCCATTCTTTTTACATAGACATTTTGAGTTAAATGTGTGTCATGTAAAGAACAAGCAACTAGTATCCAGTTAAATGGCACTACCCTAAAACAGGAGTTATGTGGGATTTGGCCATCACACATCTAGTATTCTGCACCAGAATAAATTTCACACGTTGTACTTTGGCTTTAACATACCGCTTTCTCTAGAGACTACCATTCTGGTCTCTCTACCACACAGGCAAATTGAGTTAATGCAACAGCTCTTCTCCTTTGCAGAAGTTATTTGGAATTTAGAAAAGGTCAGATATGTAAATCTGTGTGATTTGTTTTATGAAACTACCTCTTTATTTAGGACAATTCAACTGGCCATCACTGCCCAGGACTCTTTAAAGAATATATAGTTAGGAGTAATGAAGCAAGTGGGTTTTTTAAAACACGAAGAAAAATTATTTTCTGAGGTCCTACCTATTAGATAGTGAAACAGACTTTTTGAACTACGGGAGGCCTTCATCATTAGATGGGCTTGTAACTCAATGCAGAGTAGGCAGTGTAATAGAAAAAGTACAATAACTGCATGGACTGAACTGATGTTGATACCAATATTCTGGGGAAATCTTGCAGCCGTTTTCTATCTCTAACTTGTGTGAGGACGGGCAAAGAAGGGCTTTTGTAGGTCAGGACTCAAGCAAATACAGTGCTCAGTCTTGTATAGTAAAACAGCCTTGCATGGAGGAAAAATTTGCTCTATGCCAATCTACACTCTGCTTTCCCATCTCAAGTGCTATTAATCTCTTACTTTCACAAGCAATGAAGTATGTTCAGAAAAACATAAAGAAAAAAGTGAAGATTATTTTTAGATTTTATATGTAACATCAACTAGAAACTAATTGGATTAAATATTTTACTATAAAAATAGCACTCTTTTCCAGGCTTTTTCTTTAGGTTGCCAGTTTTAAATATGTGTTTTTCTCTGTTTAAGTCTTCATATTGTATTTTTCTCTCATTAAGTTATATGGTCTCAAAATGAAGAACTTTTAATTCTTTAGATGATCTTAACCCTTCATTGCTAAGAATGGTATCATGGTGATACAAATAAAATATTTTAGCTGGACAGCTATCTGATGGTGGTGTGTTCAGCTGAAACTACAAATTAATATCTACAGGGGACGGAAATAGGGTCGAATGCCTCCCTTGAAGGTGACATCTTTATGGAACATAAAAATCTAAATGTGCAGATGTCAGAGTTAAGTTCAAGTATTTTAGTACCCACATATTTAAGTACTAGGGCTTTTTTCTGGCACATTTCCACTCTGAAATCAGACATGGAATACTTGTAAGGTGGTGGTTGATGCAGAATTTCAACAGCTTTTCAATTTTAACATCAAGTTTAAGGCTTCTGCAGGACATCCTTCTTATATGACGGCACCAATACTTTAGTAACACCTGCCTCTTTCCAGTTGATCACACCTGATGACACTTATGTGCATTAAAAAATCAACTAATAGCCTTCTTCTGTTTCTCTTTTTCACCTGCATTAGTTCTGTGCATTCAGAATCATGATATACAATGTATTCCTTGTTTAAATAGATTTTATTGAGTGCCAAACCTTTTTCTGGTCAAATTGCTTAATGGTACCTCTACCTCAGAAAGGATAAGTCTAGGAAAAGAAAGCTTTTTCACAGATATATGTAACTTTTGAATAATTCCATCCTTGGACCGTCCTATGAGTTATATTTATTCAAACTTTGTCCCAGAATAGCAGGACAGTTCACATTCATATTATCTCTCTGTATTTACATCTGTGAAAATGAAAAACCCTAGAAGAGATGACTTTCGTGGTTCTGCTGGTAGTCAGACAACATAGTATCCTTACCACAGTGCTGCATATTGGAGCACAACACAAATACCAAGCTAACTGCAGAGGGAATAATGCATCCACAGGGAGTGGGGCAGCATTATAATAGGTGACTAGCTTGAATTCTGAAAGCAAGAGAGCCACAGTCAAGTGATGCTGCACCTGAGTTAATACATCCTCCATCTTGATTATGATAATTAATCATGCAGTTTCCAGTTCTGCTGCATTGGAACATCCAAACGTGGTTGCAACTAGTTCAGAAACCATTGCACATATGTTTGTCAAAGCCAGGACAAATACTAATATCACCAGAGTTACTTGCTCAAATTCTACTGGGGACAGTTTTAAAAATCACAATGCAGGCATATTCATCAGTGCTATTGTACGTAGATTAGCTATTGAACTATTGAACATTTGAAATATATAAGTTCAAAAGCAATGAGTAAAAACTGTCACAATTGGAGAATATTGAATAAATTCAAAGAAATCATGATCAGCTCGTGTATACGTATTAAACAACAGCTTTCTAAGTTATATGCTATGCACTGTTTATTTACTTCTAATAAGTATCGTACAGTATAAATGGTATTTTTATTTCAGCTCCTAGAACATAAAAAAACCTCGTGGAAGCTAGCTGAGAGTTTTGCAAGAATATCTGAACGGTGAATCAACTGAGGTAAGTTGGAGTTTATGTCCCTGAACATATTGTATGATCAGTGGATAAGGCAGGGCTTAAATATAGATTGAAAACCACAGGGTATTAAGTATCTAGGAATATTTTACCTTATGGAGTTGAAGTCTACAGCTAAACTTAACAAAGAGGTAATGTGAAATACAGTGAGAAAAAGAATTGCTGGGTGGTCTCTGCCACATACTGTATCATGTGGTGGAAAAAGGCTGAGAGCCATTAGAAAGATACTGGGACCGAAGCTGACATACTGTATACATTAAACATCTTAGTATTTACCTTTTGAGAAAAGTTCTTTAAGGAACTCATGGGTTTGTTAACAAAAACTTTATGGCATTATAAGAAGCCCAAAACCTTGGATGCTAGTGTTAGCCAAACCTTTGGGTGGAGCAAATTTTCCAGAGTTACAAAAATATTGGGTTTTTTGTGAAGCCAAGGAATGGATACCATATAAGTGGATCTCAGCCCATTTGGATAGCCTTTGAAAGAGCACAGACATTACTTTTTCATTTGTTCTTATTAACAATGGTGAACTGCAAAGAGTTGTATGCAGTAGTGAAAGCCATGGCTAAGTACATTTTGAATCATAAAATGCATGGGAATATAGAAGATGAAAAGAAATGAAGTCCTGTGAAACAAAATGAGTGTTTCTTTTATTGATTTTTTTATGGTTAAGTGTTTTGGGGCTGAAAAGCCCTCACCAGGCCTTGCTGGCCCAGATCTGCCCCCTTTGGGCTTCCTTCCCCTGCCCCCAGACAGGACCCTATTTCTGCCCCCAGACAGGACCCTATTTCAGCCCACAGGACCATCATCGAGGCCCACTGAGGCCGATGCTGCTCCTGTCTGGGGCTGCACAACCCCCTCTCCTGTGGTGGCGCTGGCCCGCCCCTCTCCTGGCTGGGGGTGGGATGGGCCATGGCTGCAGGGCCCTGCCCTGCCATCCAGTGAGGGCGTCCACACTCTAGGCCCTGTGGAGGCCTCAGCCTGTACAGGGCCCTCGTGTTAAACATTAAAAGAGGAGGGCTGCAAGATGTAGTGCCATAGAATATTTTAGATGCACAGAATGGTGTCTATTTCTTCTGTCTCATCTTCTAAAACTCTGTAAGTCTCAGATTGGTACTTCAGACGTGCAGTCACAGCCTTCCTGCAGATGGTGAGAGAAAGTACTGCAGAAACTTCGCTGCTTCTCCACTAGGACTAATACAGAGGCAATCTAAGTAAAACATAGACCTCTGCTGATTTCTAAGGGATTTGAGTCAAGCCCATCAACTATATACATTGTGTTCTCCCCTCTTCACTGCTTGCTTCAGTCTCCTCGAAATCGCCACTTACAGCTTAATGAATAAGCACTATAGCCTGTAATGGTGAAGGGAAGCAGTGAAGGAAGACTGCAAAGTGAATGCAAGGAAGGAGTTCTAGTGTGCTACTTTAGTTTTGATTAATGGAACAATAAACACAAACAAGAACTGCTAGGGATAGCTCAAGAGATGTGGACAGATGCTTGTCTTGTGGCTCCTCAAAAGGCATTTATTACCTTAAATATTCTATGATTCTGCAATTCTTTTTGAGGTTTGGTGGCTCTGTTCCATTTGTATGGGTATCCAATTACAACTCAAATATTTGCACTTGACAGCAGTTTTAGACTACATAGTTAAATGAAAAATGAACCAAATGCAGTACATACTTTAATAACAATCAGTCTTAAGAGAATTTTTTGAAGAACAACTTCTGACCCACCAGGATTATTAAACATCCCATAGCATTTTTTGCAAGATTAGTCACAGTGTCTTTTCTGAAACTCAATTTATATTATTACATTCAGCCTCCATAAATCGCCCTATGGTATCAACTGAATATAGTATTCTTCTGTCACATATTGTTGTAGAAAGTAAAAAAGCTGTCATGTTCCACCTCAGAAATGGATCCACTTTGCTAGGATGTAATTCAGTTCTATTACAAGGTTTAGAATTTTTTGTTATTTTCAAGAGAATCCACTAGTTTTTCAGTGCTTCTTAGTGTCCTCATCTGCATCAATGAATATAGAAATGATAAGTATTAGTATTTTGCAAAGGCACTAATTCCCAGAGATTGTCCCTTGGGACTGTCCACAAAAGAATGAAAACCATACATTTCCATTTGCATACATACTGAAGTGCATGTACCAGAAAATAACCAAGTTTCTATTTTTTCAAAACCTCTCTTTATTTCACAAGAAATTACAACATTCTAGATGAAGGTCACAAAAAAACCCGTGAGTATTTGCTTAATACATTTTGTTTCTTGGCCAATTTTGCAGGTGACACAATATGACTCCTTCCTTTTACTTAATATCAATCAGGCAGATGATTCTCCTTTAAGTCTTGCGTTTCGACTGAGGAGAGAGACAGTAGCCCTGCTCCTCTTGATTATTATCTATCTCATTATTTGTTTTCCAGAATGGGGGTAGAAAACCAAGTGGTCTTTCCAGATTCAAGTGTGAATAATTTCATTCTGCCTACCTAAATCCCACTGCAATTTTGTTTGGGTACAATATATTTCTTCATTTCCTGCTCGTGGGCCTGTTCTGGCATCTATTGAAGTTAGTGGAAGGATCTCAAAGGCTTTGATGAAGTAAAATGCTCATAAACTCTGGTGTAATTCTGTTGTGGTATTTAACAGTTCGAGTTGACATGAGTCTGTACCTTATTATAGATTACTTGCAATGTATATCTTTGCCAGTTTGGAAAACTCTTCACATCTCATCAACATTATGTATATATTCAAGATATAATGAGTGACAATTACCATATCATATACATATTCTGTTAGAAACAGACATAATATCTGTTAAATTTACAGATATGCATGGTTGATCCCAGTGTCACTGAACTTCATGATGATCTTTCTTTTGACTTTAGTGAGTGGCTAGGTAATATGTGAAGAGCAGTAGGGCATGGTGGCCTTTTGAGGCATAGAAATTCTTTTGTGGGGGCATGAAAAAAAAATAGAAATCGGTTCAAAAATGAAGTTCAGGTCTTCTGGACAGCAGATCAATATCTAAACTACAATACTCCATAGCACATAAGCTTTCCTAATATTTTAGGGTTACTCAGCCCTATCTTTAACAAGAATGGATGTTATTTAGTATTTTAATAAAGGAAGCGTCACTTAATGAAACTAGATGACTCCAGACTGGAATATATATTTGATACAGTCATTCCCACCTTCCTTTATTTTGATGATTATACTTTTTAAGTTATTCCATTCAGTCTCATTCTTATGACTTTTGGTAATATTCTCATGAGCCAGGCCCAGACTAGGACAGGACACAGGCCATCTCTTTATTCCTCCAAAATCTCTTTCATGTACTTTTAACCTTGGCCTGAGCTATTGGCATGGGAATTCCCAACATCCTAAATATACAACATTCCTTTTCTTTGGCCTTAGACAAAACCAGGAGTAAGACTGGTATAAAAGTCTGTCATGACAACTTCAACCAGTAAAGGAATTCTGAAGTGAAGCTAGAGCAGTGAAGAGAATCTCAACAATTCAATTCTGTGGTTCTTTCTGTGGCAGTGGGAGGTCATTTTAATTTAAGAGCAAAACCAACAATCTGGCAGCATCCCATACAGTATTTCTAATAATTTAAAAATCCTCAAAATCAGAAGTGTGGTACAGGTAAGCAAGGTGGTAAAAACCCTCCTGACAGGAAAGATAGTTTTATTTTATGTAATTTTTTAACGTTTCTGCAGCTTGCTAGATCCTAACCTAGGGCAAGATTAATTAAAGTCAATGAAGCAGTTTAAAGGGAAGAAAAAATCAGCATTAGAAAAAGTGTTGATTGTTTTCTAATTATGCTGTGGACTTTCTCTGTAATGGATTCTTGCCTTTTTAACTCTAGATAAAGTCACTGATATATGGCATTGTAGGCAGGAGACCTGGGAAATTCCTTCATAAAATTTCCTTACTGGGCACTTCTCTACATATCTTAGCAACCTGGTAAACTGATGCATTACACTGCTTTTTGTCAACAGTTGGACAAGGTAGATTTTATTTTCTGAAGACTGTAACAAGAACAGCATATCATGCAGAAATGATTTGTATCTATAGTTTGAAAACTGTTTTTCGTCAATCCTTTCTTTAGAGACCAAACCTATTTGATACTATTTAAGTGTCCAGATTCTGCCTGAATTGAGGAATACCAGTCAATATGGAGAATAGTAGTTCTGAATGCTGCTCTAAACCCATAGATGGTCTCAGTAGGATTTTATTTTGAAGTGGCTGAGCAGCTTGCCCACAATACAAATTGCACCCCTCTTACCCCCAGCGGATGAGGATGTGCCAGTTGCATGTTGCCTCCAGTCATTCCTTCCAAACATTTCCTGACTTGATACAGGCAATAGGCAGTCCGTATTCCTGCCAGCCGATCACCAGCCAGGTTTGTGATCTGGCAGTGATTTGCTCTAGTAGAACCATTCATCTTTTTTGGAATGGTGGGTGGAAGTACTTCCTAGAGTTCATTTTGAGGTACCAGTGAAGCTCAGAAGGGGTGATCATAGGACTACTGGATTGTCCCAAGGTAACATTCCAACATTCCAGGATGACATATATAGAATTACAGAATCATTTAGGTTGGAAAAAACCCTTAAGATCATCGGGTTCAACTGTAAACCTCACACTGCTAAGTCCACCACTATGCTGTGTCTCTAAGCACCACATACACATGTCCTTTAAATACCACCAGTGATGGTGACTCCACCACTTCCCTGGGCAGCCTGTTCCTATGCTTGAGAACCCTTTCAGTGACTAAGGTTTTCCTAGTATCTTACCCTCCTTTCTGTTAGATGCAGCATCTTATGCTTTGGCCTTTCTGACACATCCTCATGTAACCTACCAGAGGAAGGTATGAGAAGTGCAATTTGTGCTGTAGCCATATTTACCTTGAGGTTTTATATTTTCAAATCCATCTGCATATCAATAAGTATTTCCACAGAGATGTTATGAAAAACCATGTGCTCTGTGTTATAGCAGCTATGCTCTAGAAGAAAATTCAGGTTTTATAGCCTGCTGTAAGTCCCCTTTGTTCAGGACTACACATTAAATAAAGTATGTATCATAACTTTTGACACACTTACTCCTTTGTTTTATTTTAGACAATTTATTCAGTCTTCAAAATTCTTCCATCAAGATTTTGGCCTGATGACTGTCCAGAGGCCTACTTAAATTAGAGCAGGTACATTAGGTTCTGCACTTGTGAAATTCTGAATTGTCCCATTGTTCTTCATCACCATTTTAATGGGCATATTTCTGGTCCTGATGAAGAAAGAGTCTGCTTGGCAAGATGTAAACTAAGCATGAGGTTTGGGTGGGCTTGTTGATAGAGTTCACTGGAGGAATGTAACATTTACAGAGGAACTGAAATGCTCCTAGCAGTGCATTTTTCCTGTCAGAAACTCCCTAAATGGTCACAGAACCAAAGGCTACAAATGCAATCTTTTGCATCTCTCTAGAGAAGCAATGAAAGCATTTCACATTTATTTTGCAAACTGTCATCTTAATAATCAGATTATATTTGTAGAAATGCTAACTTGTTTGTAACAGTGTATTAAAAAACACATCATACGTCATGTAGGTTGTGGGATCAAGCACTCCCAATTCAGAGGATGGCCCATGAATCCTACATCACTTTCCCTCAGGTACAGGTGACGATAGCATCCTTATTTACAACGCACATCGTATTTTTGCCCCGTTTTGTGCACAAGAGCGAAGATTCGCAGGGCACAAGGAAGGTGTTGAATAGTTCTTTTTAACTTCATTGCCTAGTCTTAGGCCTTATTTATTGTCCACTGTGACAGCTAATGTAATCCAACCCTGCACTGCATTTGGAATTACTAATTTCTTTTTATTGTTTTCAATGGCATTCTTCATTATAGCATTATCTGGATGCTTCCACAATGAGTTTTGCTGTATGGGGGGAGCCAAGAATATTATCCCCATTTTATAGCTGGGAAAGTGTAAATTAGCTGAGCAATAGTATGAAGTCAACGTGACTAAAACTCGTCCTTGCACTGTTTTTAAATCTATATCCTCTCGGTGCCATTGTGTCCTTATGTTCCTATATTATGTGTAAGGGTAAGTAGGAATTTTGATTTCTTGTCTTTCTGTAATGTATTATGTTGCTTCTCTCTATTACACCATCCTTTATTTGGGCAGCCTCTGTCTTTTTAATTATTTGGATTAAAAAGTTTGGGATTTCCCTTTAGGTCCCCATCATTTTCACTGCTCCTATCTAGACATGTCTGCTTTGGGAGAATAACATCAAAACTCTGTTTAATTGTTCACTATTTAAAAAAAATGTTTTTAGCTGAAAGATGTATTTTTAAAGCAAAAGAGATTCCACGAAATGACTACAACATGGACAGTATCAGTGCTCACTGCCATTAGTCTGACAGAGGATGCTGGTTACCATTAATTTTCTTGCTGGTGGTTTTACAAAACAGAGTTCTGACTGCTGAAAATTAGACTAAGCAAATTGGTCTTAGTTTGGACAGAGCACTGCAGGGTATGAAATGGTCCCTTGCAATGAACGGGGCTTGATTTAAACAGTCATGCACCAGCATACAGAGTGCATATTCCATATCTAAGCCACTCAGTGACGTGTATTTATTATTCAGACTAGCATTCAGTTATGTGAAAACTCCATGTATTTAGATTGGAAACAATTTCAAATAATTAACATAAATATATCAACTCCAGCAACAGGCATATCATGTTAAGTAACACAAGATGTAGATTCAGGAGTGCTACTAATAAGATGGATCAGCAGGCTCCTGCAGCCTGGGCCAAACATGCTGCTGGTGGCGATTAGACAGTGGTGTTCACAACTGTGAAAATTAAATGCAAGGCCTTACCATTAGGGCTATCTAGAGGATACTAAGTCCTTGAGCAACTCTAGAATTTTCAGTGACATGCCTCACTACAGTTTGGCATAATTTTGATTGCTTGCAATGACTATTTTTCTTTTCCAAAGCAGTGCAAATTTGCACACTGAATCATGCTTTGGTGTCCTGTCACCATGCAGCACTGTGATCGCATGGTGGCTAATGGTGCATGGTCTGAGTGCAACAACACTGTTCCAAAACAGATCAACTACTACACTGATAGGCAGTGTAATGAGAAACTCCTGCTGACAGCAGGTATTTCTGTTTCATCTGAGAATAATTCACTGAGTAGATAATTGGTGAATTCCCAATGGGAGAAAACTTGATTCTGTCTGAGCATAGGTTACCAAATGTACCACCATAAAATAATTGATTTTGTGATACATCAAGTAGGGACATAGTTGAGACTATTGAACTTTTCACTTAGGGCCTCAGGGTGAACTTGAACCAAGCTCCCAAAGGTGAAGAACCAGTGCTTGACATGTGCGGGGTTTTGCACTCTTAACAGCCTCTTTAACTTTCATTTTCTCCTATTAATCTACTTTCACCAAGATCTAGATGTGCACAGAGTCTCATTAAGATGGTTGAGTTGTCATTGGAGATAATCACCAAAGGAATGTGTTATAAAAGGAGAAAAAAAGTATGTCTAGAAAGTCTGAATAATTTTTTTATGCTGTTGTTTTAGTGAAGAGGCTTTGGATGCTGATAGGAAAGTTACTATAGCTATAGGGCACATTTAATTGCATTTTAGAAACTTCTTTTAATCCTGTAATAACAAAAAATTAAATCAGTGCTGACATTTTTTTGTTGCCAGAAGAAGGTAGTAAAAGGGTAAAGAAATAATTGTTAGTTCTGAGAATATAATTAGCAACTTTAATGCTTTAATCTAAAAAATGCATATTTTGAGCCTGGGTGAATGATTAAAGAACAGATATTGAAAACCTTTGAAATTTCTAACTGTTTGTTTTTAATTGTAAATTATGATCACTATAATTAGCTCATTTAGTACATTTATAATGTAAACAAATATGAATATACAGAACTTCAGTGATATGTTTCAGGGCAAATAAGAGCAACATTGTGACCGTGGGCTCTATTTATTAAGCCTTTCTTGTAGTGCTTGGCACTGCTTCATTCTTTCATACGGTTTTGGGGTTTTTTTCCTCTCTTTTTTTTCCAGAAGATAAAAGAAAGCCGTACATAATATTTGCAGGTCTCTGCTGAGGTCTTAATGCATCTGGAACTACACTGAAGAAAATGCAGATAGAAAACTGGTCCTTTTTGGGCTCCATTTAACCCTCACTCTGAAGCTTTCTTAAAGGTAGAATATTTATCATGTTAAGAAAGAAATACTACATATTTTCTGAAACACTATGCTATTAATACTGAGCAATTAGATCAGGTGAAAGTGATACTATGTTTCAGTTAGACTTCCTTATTTCCATAGCTAGCTCTCTGCAGAAACACAGCGTGTCTGATCCTGGCTGTTCTGTTTCCTGGTATGGCACTTCATGTAGCATTCTGGGATGTCAGAAATCTGTTCCTCTCCTGATACACGTGCTGCCTGCACATCACTTGATAGGATGAACAGGGGCTGCCCAGCTAAGACTCCTCACATGCTAGTAGAAACACTTAATGAGTAACAGGATGTTTTTTCCCCCACCAACTTCAAAGATTAAAAATTTGGGTTTAGTCTCACCATTATTTTTATAAACAAGGCATCTTTTGTTACATTTCCAGAACTCGGTTATCATGCAGCGACACACTGCATCCAGTTCTGATAAGTCATGGAAAGTTTTGATTAGTTAAGCTCCTTATGAATAGAGAAGGCTTCCCTGAAGGTTGAAACCGGCCTCTAACTTGAGATTTTAAATCATTGTTGAAGTGTTTTGACTAGGCTGCCTTTGTGTACACTAAACAGTTTAAGGTTACTTTTTAATCCAGTGGCGCCTGTTTTATGATGTACACTTGCTGCGGATTGAATGTTGTTCTGTTCATCACTGCCAGCTGTCTCCTTGGGATCCTCTAGTAACTAAGTTATTTTATCTCTGAGGAATGAATTGTCAATAACAAGCAAATAATAACTTTTCTGCTGAATTCTCAAGATTTAAACCCCCCCTCTTCTTTCATCATGTTTCCCCTTTAATATAAAGTGCATTGTGAGGGTTAGTTTCTCTGTTCTTGCACTGTGAGCCTTCAGGAGTTAAAATGTTTATAGCATGAAGCAAAGGTAGAGGAGGTACATACTGCAGCTTATTTAGTGGATATTTTTTAGCTGAAGGAAGTAAGCCCTGGTTATTACAGCTGTCACGGTGACATCTGATATTTCAGTATCAGTGATTGCCTCGCCCACCACATGACCCTGATCACTACCATCATTCTCTGTCCACTATTAAACTGTGAAAGGTCTTGGCCCTCCAGGTGCTGTTTCAAGTCTGAAATAGCAACTTGTCTGTCATACTCTCCCTGACTAACTTAATGCTTAAGGACTCAGCAGAAATATTTAATGTGGACAGGGTCTTGTACAGCAACAAAGCAATGAACTCATGTCTGTTGTCATGACTGATGCAGAACAAGGGCACTAACTATGCAACTGTTATTAAAAAGGAGCAAACTTTGAAGTTACTTAAATATCAACAATTATATTTTTTGCATTTAATTTCTACTTTTGGGGAACACACTTGCTTCTTGAAAATCCTGAGAAGTATCTTTAGATTTGACACAGTAAGGGGGGTGTATAATAGCATGATAATTTTCATGAGTTGAAACTGAAAAATTCCTAAATATTGTCATACAGAATTTCAGATCCAAAGCAGATTTTTACTGAATTTTTGCTTTTGTTTCCACAGCAGGGAAAAACAAGCAAACAAACAAAAATAGTCCATAGAAATCTAGTTTAAAAACCTAAAGCTATGAACCAGACTCCAAAATTTTGTAACTGAAATGAATAAAACTTCGCCTGATGCACATTTTCCCCTCCTCGGCAAGTACCTTGCTGTGGTAAGATTAATTTTAAAAGTTGCTTAACCTATTTTTTAGGTTAAGATTAGGCAGGCCTAAATCTTCGGAATAAGGCATTGGAAAGGGTTCTGTACTTAAGGTAACAGAGCTAGCCTAAGTGGCTATTGTTCTGCACCTTTTATACAGTGGTTGTCAGATGTTTCCAGCCCTGACTGCATCTTTTTTAGCCCTGTACTGTTGTTAAACTCATGTAAACTAGTATGTGGGGCTTGACAGCCAAGAGCAAGGGTTTGTATATTGAAATACAGCTGCATGTGGATTGCACCAGGAATTAAGTAGACGTAATGCCAGAGAAATAAAGAGGTTGAATAACCAGCTTCTGTCTTTTGGTTTGGTTTTGGTTTTGTTTGTTTGGGTTTTTTTTGAGTCATTTTACAGTCTTAAATGTAGTTTTTCAGCACTTTTTTTTTTTTTTTCATTGATGGACATACTCATGAGCATCTGACCTGCAATTCCTCCTCTAATGCACAGGGCAAGGTACTTCTGTGCAGAGTGCTTCTGGTCACCTTTGCTAAGGTAGTGCTGAGTTCTTACAGTGACCCCCGGGAACAGGATCTCTAACAAAGCTGCAGCATGTTATATTGGAAAATTTTTTCTTTGAAATAGAGCTATCCATGCTTTCATACCCTTTGTGGTATATTCTGGATTGAAGTTGCAAATACCATTTTTTATGGTATGAAAGGTCTCCTCTTCGTGTTTTTTCAGAATCATCTCTCTGTTTGTAATGATGTACATATATAATATGTATATATGCCTAAATAATGTATATTATATATGACAAAGTAAACGTATGATTTCATATCTCATGTTAAGATAAAAAACCTTACACAATTGTATATAGTTGTAGACTAAAGTTATGAAGTTATATATGTGAATTTAAAAGGTTATAAATGTTTGGCTTATCTTAGTGGAAAACCAGATCAGAAATGGTCAGATGAGTACTTTTAGAAGAGTTCTGTCATGATTCTGAAGATGGAGAGCAAGAGAGACAAGGATATAAAGCTAATGTGAAGAGGCAAAGAGAGTATGACAGGTATGTGTTCCTGACAGAAAACCTTAAAAACAAAAAGTGGGACAATTAAAGCGTGTTCACTCTGAGCACATGTTTGACATTAACTTGTAACAGGTGGGGCTTTACTTTCTGTTAAATAAAAAACTACAAGTCTATTGAATACAGGGCGCAGACCAAGCCAACTGGATTGTTCTTCTGTGGCATGTCCATAATGGCTGAATGTTCTCTATGAATCCCTGGTACAGATCCAGCAGTGCCTGGATCTGCACTGCTTTTTATACACAATATATACTGTAATCAGAAATGGCACACAATGAGAACTGCTGGGGGCTAGAGGTGAGATTATCCTCCCAAATACTGAAATTTAAAGAGAAAAAGGTTTATTTTTGTTGTCTTTCAAAAGTTAATTGCTAAAACTTGTCAGTCATTTGTAGATAAACATTGGATTCAATGCTTCCAGTGTCAGTTTAGGGATGAAAGACTGAGTGTTGTGCTCTCTGGAGTATAACTCTGTGCTGGTTCGTTTTTTCTTACGAGATTTGGATGTGCTGTTGCAAAGCCTTGGTCTTCACTATGCTCTTAGGTTTTCCACAGTGATTATGACTAGGATCTTTAAATGATACTGTAATTACCATTATTCATAGTAATGGCTTATTAGTAATAATTACTAATAATCTTGATAATCCCCTAAGGAAAAATATTATAGGTGGAAAGCCACAGATGGAGTCATTGTACAAAGAAAGATTCTTTCCTTGAGCCCATCTTGTAATAAATTAATTAATTCCCAGCTTTTTTCTAGGGTGATGAAGGGATTTCTACAGAGACTTCTCCCATTCCAACCCTCTCTGCCCACCTGAAAGCCCTCAAAACTTAGAAGTGGAAGAATTAACAGGCCTCTGCCCTGATTCCTGTGAATAATTCAAGCAGCAGATATAACTTATTTTCATCCAGGCTTCTGTGTCTCTACATAATCTTCATCTTAATTTTCATGGCGTTTTGTGTTTTCATAAGCCTGTGGAGTGTGTGGTAGACAAAAAGTATAGTACTCATAGCTTGGTCGAAAATATGTTACCAGAAATTTTTCAGAAAACCTCTTTCTCACAGGGTATGTTGCCAAATATGTATTGTTTTTATATTCTTAAATTCACTTTTTAAAATGTGCTCTGGCTGTGTTTATCTACGGCTTTAGAAGAACAGCAATCAAAATGAACAGCATTCCATGATCATTTAGTCTTCAGCCCCAATAACAAAATCCTTATTCATTTATGTAAGTGCATCGCTGTCCAGTGGTTTGTCCCATATACAGAATGTGCCTGCAGCTCTTGGCACCATGGAGGGTGTGGAAGAAATATTTCTTATTGGCTGGGAAGGCTCCGTGCAGATGAAGTAACGTAAACCCAAACGGTGTGCTCAGATTTTTTCAATAAATGTTTGTCGTCACTACAGAGCTTTATATAACAGCAGTAAAGGCAAGAAAGGAAATTAGAAACACAGCTGAGACTGCATCTCATACTTCATAATGGCCTAAAATTCTTACTGTTTATTAAAACTAACACCCCTTGTCAGGGTGTTGATCAAAAAGTCCCTGCAGTCTCTTTCCTTTGATCTTTTCATTTTACAAACCACATATATTTGTTGCCATTTCTTTCTTTAATTTTATGTCTAAAACATTGAAACTCAAAACTGCTTTCCAGTAATGTTGCATGATAAGGAGTAATCCTGATTTCATTGAGCAAACTCATCCCTACCTGAATTTGTCCACTTCTAAAGCAAAGAGAACTCTGGTGTAACACGAACAGAAATGGTCAAAGGTGGCACCAGAAAGGATGCTTTCAAAAACCTGTCATGTCTGTGGCCCTAAGCTTCTACTGCTATCCAGTTGGAGTACGGGCACAACCTATTCTAATATACACGTTTACCTTTTGTTTCAGCAGCTCCCTGGCTCCTGCACATGCAAACATTTGAATTTCCTGTTGGCTCAGAGGTGAGATTTATAACAGTTATTAAAGTTGCTTTTCACTGTGAGTTTACTGGGCAGAAAGCCTAAGAGGGCCTTTTTTTAAGGGGTTTAATTGCTTGAATTTACCAGAGGGGTGAACATTATGCTTTCTTTGCAGCACCACTATCCACTAAGATTGCCAGGTGTTGAATTTCCCTGGAGGTTCCCTATTTATTGAAGGAATTCATGAAATATCCATCTAACCAGAGCTGGGGTTCCTAGCATCTCTTTCCCATTCATCATCTTGATTTTGTTTCCTTCATTGATGCTTTTGAATTTCTTGATTGATCCCTTTCATTTCTGTCCGTTCCTCTCCATAAGTGTCCTCCCTTCTCTCTGCTTGAGCACCCTGACCATTAAAAATGGGCCAGAGCTGCCTCAGAATTCAGTGCACCTGAAAGCCTTTGCTGGGTTGGAGAGACAGTTCAGTGTTGGGAGAATACCCATGCTCTTTAGCAGGGTAGAAAGGAAGATGAACAGAGGGCAGCGAGCAGAGAGGAGGGTGAAGTGCAAAGAGGTATTTTGCAATGTTTAAAATAAAAACCTATAAATGCCCTTTAAAATCCATGAATGGACTTCTCAACAGATGGCAGCCCTACTGTCAAGCAAGCCCAAGGCAGGCAGACCATAATTGTTAGCAAGTGTATTGTTAAGGGAATTTACTAATTTACTGATGCAGCAGCCGCTTCAGTTGAAGAATAAATTGGAATATTTTGGTGCATTTCCTTTAAAAAGTCATCCACTTTTAAGTCTATGTATTAAAATGACAAAGTCTTAAATGGGGGTCTCCTTTGCTAAACAAAAGATATGCAAATTACATTTCAAGATTTATATAATGATAAAAACTGAAACACAAAAGAGACATTATCTTGCAAAAATGTAAAAGTACATTGCTTCATGAGTCTATAATGATATAATGTGATGTTGATGTAGTTAAGGATGTCAGAAGGGAGACAATGACCTTAAGAGTTTAAGGCAGACACATTAATATTGATTGATTTTTAAGAGATTGAACAGCAAGAATATATCTATATATAGCCTGGATATTGAATTGTTTGAAAATTTGAGATGAGATACAGAACATTTCGGTCTTGTGATGCTTTAGACCTAATAGCAAGAACATGCTTCAAATGCAGCCATTTGTACTGCAAGAAACTGGATGATCATTTCCCTTGGATTTAGCAGACTGTAAACCTATGTCTCGTAAAAGTCAGTGGTGTTTGACAAGGCTGGGTGATAATTGCTGGCTTAACCACAAATCCAGGTATGTCATATGAGATATCACAAAAGTCCTAATGTAGGAGAGGGGTTTGGGGGAGGGGGGTTAACCTGTTCTATACATATGCAGGTCTGTATGCAGTCTTAGGACTATTTTGTACACATGTGCACACATTCCTGTATGAGGACTGTGAAATCTCAACACTTTCTGGCCTTGAACAAAATAATGTGACTGCATGTCTATCATGTCATTTTTACTTCCTACTTTTCCCCAATGTGGGAGAAGATGGTCAATAACACTTCATGTTTACGTAAGTTTAGGCTCATCTTATATCCATGTTTATGCCAGCAAAATCATAAAGAAATACGCCTCAATGTAGAGGTAGAAGGTGCTAAATATTAAAGTACTTTTTAATTCCCTTTGGGTAGTTCAATTTTCATCTCAGGTTGATGAAAGTGTCATCTCCTTCAAGTACGAGCTTTAATGTAGACTTCCACTGGTCAGAGGAATGGAGACATATACCATGGTTCACCTTTTAGACCTTTAGGGACCAGACCACAGACACCTCGGACACAGGGACTAAGAATTTAACTTGCAGACATTGGCTGGCAGCAGAGAGCGAGTCTGACCTGCATAAGATCTTGCTGAGAAGAGAACCATCAGCATTGTGCAACCTGGAGATTTTCATTCAGAATCAGACCTAATGAACCATGAGGCAGAAAAACATAAGGTGTAGACCACATTTATAAAAAGCTGGGTTTTTTAATATCACTTTCCAGTCTTTTACCTTCTTCTCCCCACATATGAAATCATAGAAAATCAATGTCTGAAGGAAAGAGGAGAGCTGAGAACCTGTAGCTCATTGTAGCCATTTTGCATAGTAGATAATTCTTGTTTTCAAGGAGCAAAGACAAAAATTATCATGTGGATACTTTCCTCCAAGATTAATTTTTTTAAATGTATAACCAGGATGGTTAGTTTTTGGAGAACCATCAAACGGCAAGGTGTCTGGGTGTCATAGCTGCAACCTGGAAACCTCTACTTATTTCCACCAATGGTAAAAGCTGCTTTGATCCTCCACTATAAGAAAATAGCCCTACTAGCCTGTTTAGTAAACCAGAAAAAGACAGTGTCTCCAAAGGGCCTGGCCTGAGCAAACATCCAGAATCCCAGAGACTCCAGAAATTTGAAGGCAGTCAGACTTGATTTAATTCTTTTTACTACAAATCTCATTTCAGAGAATGATTAACGGGAGAAAAGACATAAATGGCAAAGTTTTGATCACGGGAGCTTCTGTCAGAGTACCATCTAGATAAATTAGGAAAAGAATGCTCAAGTTTCTGTGAAAGAAGACTAATGACATTAAGTCAAGATGAAATAGAAAGGAGCAGCATTGCTGGCTGAAAATCATAAAAGACCAGCTTGCCCTGACAAGAAACCCTGAGAAATTTCCTGAACTGAGAAGTAACTGGAAATGCTAAGGAATGACTTTCTGCAAGTGCCAAGAGTTGAAGTTATGCAGGACTGAAGATGACCCAGGTGCCAAATTTGCTTTGCAGGACATGTCAAGACAAGTGGAGGAATGTTCTGGAAGCTTCTGGGAGCATCTGAAACAGCAGCTGTTTGTGGCAGTTCTGCACACCACAGGTGTTCTGCATCTCATATGCTTGCAGCACTTAATAGGGAGCAGTCCCTTCACTTAAATATCAATCAGTTCCACCTGGCAGCAAGCAAGCAGTGGATAAAAGGAGGGTGTGAAACCTGTGGCTAAAGAGTGTTTGTGTAGTTCAGAGAACCTGTTTGTAAGGAGGAATGGTAGTCTCCTACAAGGAGCGGTGGCCCTAGCTGGAATTGCAGGGGAAATTTTACAAGTGAGCTGAATGTATTTGGACAAAGTGATGTTTCTTAGAAGGTAAGGGTTTTTTTTTTTCTTTAGGTATGACAAAAAGGGTTTCTAAAAAGTAAATTTAAAAGAAAAAAAAGTTCCCCCAGAAAAACAGCAAAACACCACCACTTCAGTGGTTAAAAGTGTACTCCTGGAAATCCTGAGTGTTTAAACCAGAACAAAATAGTCCCTTTCTCAGGAAATGTTGAATTGCTGTTGAAGTATTGACTTAGTCTTCTAAGAAACACTGGTATTCTGAACTAAAGGAGCAGGTCTTCCATCAGAAGTGTCCTAGCTGTAGATTTAGATTATAATATAGAGCAGTATTTCTGCAGCCAAGCACTTAGTGTGATCGGTACTAAAACTGTATGAGATTAGCTAATGTACTTTTCTGTGATGTACGAAGTGAATGCTAGGACACAGCATTGTACCTGACTGCAGTAGCATGAAGTTATGCTTCAACAGTGTTCCATTGTAATGTAGGATTTTGAAGGCAGGGAAGCAGTCTCTGGAGTGTTGCACATCAGCAAGAAATTATTTTTGAAAGTAGAAAATAGTTTGAAGTGATGTTTAGAACAAATAAATGGGAGCAGCGAAACTTTCAGTATTAGTGTTACACCCAGCCATGTAACAATAACTAAATGAAGCATGTATTTAAAATTTGGTGAGAAGCTTTTGTACTTTTTAGTTCTGTTTGGCTCAGTGGGTGTGCTGCACTTTAGACTTCAGTCTCCAGGGCTGTCAATCCAACAACTTTCACAAGCACTATATTCGCTTAGCTGAAAGAGAAAAATAGAAGGGGATGATGTTAATAGCACTTAGCACTTATATAGCTTTTTCCTTCCTGAAAGTACAGTGCAAACATGAGGTAATTAAGAAGTACTTTGTCTTAGAGATGCAGATGTATATCTAAACAACCTTTAAGCAAAAAGCACACAGATAAGTAAGACTAACCTATGCCAAATTGCATGTTTTCAGGGTGAAATATTGCAAAATGGCATTTATGGTATCATTTATTCTTGCAGTGGGTCGGCAAGTCCAGCTTGTGGAACTGTATTTCTGCTGGCAGGACTCCTTCATTGTGTGAAGAACCTTCTGTAATGATTTCAGATTTTATTTGATGAAGTGCCTGGTATAGGAAACCACTGGCAAGTGTTGTTTAAGTGGAGTCAAAATATGCACTCAAGTTGGAGAAATGCACCAGTTATTCAATCTGCTAACAGTTTCTGTAGCAGTGCTGCTCTGCCTGCTTCTCTCTGTCAGCTCCAGTGTCTGCCCACCTTGTATTAGGTATTCTGAATATGGCCCACAAAGTCATGTACTCTTGGGCAGATAGAAACCCATCTAATCCACTTGCTTAGAAAGTTCTAACTCTTAAAACGAGAGAAACAGAAAAGAGAGGTTCAGCTGGCAGTGAGAGAAATGAAATCCTTTTGAGGAGGTGAAGGGACGGACTGTAAGGTTAAAACAAGTCTTGGGCTTACTATTTCTCTAGAAATAAGAAAGAAAAGTGTTGGCAGCTGTGGTGTGTTTTCAGTGTGGGGTTTTTTGTTAAAATACAAGTGTTTGTGAAGCTGGGAGTAGACTCATAAGTCAATCTGATAATTAAAGAGTTCTTCTGAGCCCCTGAACTACCAAGTGCTATCAGTGCAGATCAGCCAAGATGCAGAACAGTGTCTTCTGGGATATTTTGCTGTTTTTTGATCCTCTTCATTCTTAAGCCATTATGACTTTAGGATGGCAAATCTGTCAATTTTGCAGTTTCCTCCAGTAATAGAGTTTTGGCAGAAGTGATGCCTGTGCTGTATTGTACTCATGCACAGTTAGGTAACCAATGCATGCTCCATTTAAGAGAGGCACAGAAAGCTTCTCAAAGTTACTGTGTTATAGTCTGTCTCTCTGTGCTGAGCTCAGCTGCTGAGAACAGAGTAGGTGTGAAAAGCCTTGTTAATAAAAGTCTGTTTAGGTTTCATTATTATGAGCAGCCAAATCCAGGCAATACAGAACTTACCAGCCCTCTAAGAATTTCAGTCCTCTGTGGATATGCTTTCTTTCCTGCACTGGATACCTTTCCCAGTTGAACCTTTATGCATTGCAAGCAGAGATTTCTACTGTTGCTTCTGAAGAGTAGAGAGAACAGAGACTCCCTTCCAATTCTGGAGAAGAGAGTGGGAGAGAAGGTTGGGAAGAGAGCTGTATTCAGGGAAGGTTCTCATTTCTCCTACTCACATGCTGAAGAAGAAACATCCAGCTCAGCTTCCTCTGTTTTTTCCGCTTTTTGTCTGAAGTGGGAACTCCTTGGGGTTGCAGGAGGAACAAAGGTGACTGTCATAGAGGATGGACTAGTTGAGGCAGTCTGTCAGGAACAAACAGGACAGGTGTGGAGGAAGGAATGGATGTGGCAGTCTGGCAGACTTGTTGAAGTGATGAGAGAATTGATGAAAGGGTGTAACTAACTGGTTGGTCCATGGGATAGGCCATTTTAGATTGGTTATGTTCCACTCATAGTTGGAGTTTGGGGAGGCTATGTCTTAAGTTCTAGCATGGCTTTTGCTTTGTGCCAAAAGCATCTTATTGACTAGATTGAAAAGTTTCCTACCAAGGCATACTAAAGAGCATGCAGTTGAGCCATGAAGAACTTAGAAAAACACTTCTTCAGAATGGCTCTGTCTTCTGAACAGTGAAATAAACCCGAACATTTCTGAAAGCAAGCTATAGCTACAGCTTTATCTTTGACTATGTGGCCAGCCCTGGTCTGTAACCAATTTGAGGACTTCAGTGATGCTTTTCGGATCACTATGAAAGAAAATCCTAACCTGTGGCAGACTTGGCATGTGGTATGGACAGGCCTTTTTTCCTCAGAACATTAAACCTCTCCACTTTCATCACTGATTTCCTTTGTTGTGGTCTTTTTCATGTTCTGCAAGTTTTACTTAGATATTTATTCAAGTTTTTTAATGCTTAAACATTGATGAAACCAGATATAGGTCTCCTAACCATAAATGCTGCTTGTCATCTCTGTATTGGCATAAAAAATCACCTGAGTATACCAAATATATGTATGTCTGTATATGTCAAAACCCAGCTAGTAATAAATAATGTGGGATGGTTACTGTGAAGCTGGGCCAGTGCGATTTACCATGTATTCCACTGTGCTACGCTTTCACTCTAAAGTTGAAGTAAATTGCAAAGGCTAGTAAAATCTCATTTCACTCTTTTCACTTGTCCAATTGTATTTTCTAAATAACTCTTAAATTTTAGATGATTAATGACCAAACTTAATCAAAAGGAACATTCTTTGTGGAAGAACACATTTTAAGTAGCACATTGCCATACACATTTTGCATTGTTATTGAGTGATAACATAATACAGTTAATGAGTAACTTCCTCCCTGGTGTATAACTACTTTGTCATCTGAAGTAGAATTTAGTCCTTTTCATCTTATGTTATGTCATGGCTTTTGGTGTTAGGTTTGATGTCTGCAGTATGTACCCCTATCAGGAGATACAGAAGGGTGGTATTTCATTCATTCCATTACTGCAATCTTTGCTGTAGAGTTACTTAACAAAAACACTTTGTTGTGTGAAGTGGTTAGTGGTGTAGTCATTGAAGTCAATGTGACTTTCACAATTGATTTCAGTCAGAAGAGGACTATGTTGACTCTGTCTGTGTCATCCCAGTAAAAGATGAACAATGTGCTCTTTTAAGCAGTGTATTGCGTCTAGGTTTTTAAGAGATCACTAATAAAAAATGAGCTGAAAAAGGAGAGGGAGAGATGTGCTTGTTACTGCAAAACTTACCTTCTGAATTGTGTTTTTGCTTGCAAGAGAAAAACTGAGACTGTAAAGTGTGTGCTGTATATTAATATTTATTCCAACTGTCGTCTGATACATTGCCTTTCTGATGCTACACAGTGTTCTCTTGCACTATTTCCCAGCACAATGGCTAATGTCCTGCTCTGAAAATTATCCATTAAAATTTTATCAATTTTGTGTTTTCGTGAGACAGTATGAGGAAATGCCATTGGAAAATTAGATTCCTCTTTGACATCAGGCGCCCAGTCAGCAATCCCATCCCATGTGTTTCTACTGAGACATTAGGATTTGATATAATTTTGGGCAGAAAACATTTTAAAATGAAACAATTGAATTTTCTAGATGGTCTTGGGGACCACTTAGCTTAAGAGAATACACTTCCAAATCAAAAGCCTTTCAATCATTCTAAATATTATTTGGATGGTATTTGCTTTATGTGTAGTAGCAGTTTGAATTTGTATTGAATGTTTGACTGGCTCGTGCTCACATAGATGATGTATGAAATTATTATTTCATATTTTTCTAGTGTTTGCATTGCAAGTGACATCTGGCTGACAGGAACTTGGAGAAATGGGATACGAAGTGAATGCTGCAGTTACCACAGCATCATATTTATCAAAAGGCTTAAGGTTGGTCTGTCTCTGTTTAACATATGAAACTCACAGCGATGAATAAGAAATAGCAATTATTTTTTAACTGAGCTGCTTAGAAAATGAAGATAGATGAAGAAAAAATGTTAATGGTATTCTTTATTCTGCTCATTGAATTAATTTATGTAGACAATCATGCATAGTGGCTGAAAGACAGTTCTCAACTTGTTTGGGGGGGGTGGTATTATACCTTTAAATTTTGGTTAATGATATATAATTCATACACACTGTATCACAGACACAGGGAAATCTGGAATAAGCAACTTACAGCAGTACAGTTTTCTGGCATGGTTTTATTTTTAAACTTTAAATATTCAGCTACACAAGTCTAAGGGTGAGTTTAATTCTAATTACCTTAACTTTGAAATGTACCTGTTGAAATACTGTCTTCAACCAAACATCTACCCTGACACATTTTCATTAAGCTCTTGATGTGTCACTTGTCTATTGGTAAGTTGTATCTTGATAGAATATAACGTAGGCTTTAAATTGTAGTGTTTTGAAGTTCAAAATGTGTTATAAAAACTTATTTTATTTAGAAATATGAATTCAGCCTTTAAAAAAGATATTTTCAAGATGCTTTTTGTTTGGGAGGGAACTCTGCCATAGCGTTTTAGAACAATGACGAAAGTGATACAGTGAAATGTCCAGCTTCTGGCCATATCCTGGCAAGGGAGAAGAATTGGCTGCACTATTCTGACTACAAGGGTCTCTTGGATACTCTTTGTCACTGTCCTGATATCATTCACTCTTAGTGGTTATTAAAACTGTGAACTCCGTGTGGGGAAAGCACTGCAGAACTCCACCATTATTTCCCAGCTCTCCTGGGAAGGAAAGAACCTGGGGACTGTTATGCTTATGGCTGTGGAGTTCAGGAAGAGAAAAGCAAGAGGTGGTATGGAGATGGTGAGATGGGTGGAACAGACTGGGATGGAAAAAGTTGGCCTAAGAGACAGAGATGTCAGGCTGAGTAATCCAAAAATAATTGTATCTGTACTGCTGCCAAGTGATTTTTCTGATCTATGAATTTATCAAGCTGAGAGTACTCTGCATGTTTCAAAACCTGGACCCTTCCTTTTAAACAAATAGAAAATCCAGCTTTGTGGCTCAATTCATGGGAAGAAGTAGCAATGATTTTACTATTTTTCTTTAGATCTGCAATTGCAAATTCTAGTTGGGAAACTTAACCAAAAAAACCCCACATGAAGCAAAAAAAAAGTTGGGACAAGACAACACTTAAGTATTGTTCAAAGAGGGAAAAATAAGTCATTTAACACCCCATTTATGCTGCTTTCATCAGCTCTTTGTTAGCTGCTTCACTTCCAGTGTCCATAATCTACACACTTCCAACTTCATCCTGATTGCGTTAGTTTTCTTCTGTTTATTATTCAAGGCGGTATTTATTGGGTCTGCTGCATAGTTTTACACTTTCCATCTGGAGTATTTGTACCCTGAACTGAGACATCATTAATTAAAAATCTTTGAGTGTGTTGATCATGGTTATTTGTTACATTGCTGGTCCTAAGACTGAAGGAAAACTACCTAGCTGTGGAACTGACAGTGATAAGGTTAGAGATGTATGATCTCCTTTCTTTGTATTGAGATATTTTGGTAAAAACATTGGGATAACATTTTCAAAAGTGCTGATAGATTGGATTTTCAAAGTTATTTAGGGACTGAAAAGTGTAGTGGGCTACTTCTAATATTTGTAATCCTTTTATTTCATACTTGTATTCATCATTAGAAATCTGTCCCTAAATTTAGACATGATATTCTCTACTGTACTTAGTCTTTTCTGTCTGGATTTAGTCTTTCAGACCTGTACCTAACTGTTTTAACATGATGATAGTAACTATACCACTAGTGCAATCAGGCAGTGCCTCACTCCACCTTCAGTTAAGATTCCAGTTTCTCTTTACAAGTTTTCCTGTTCACTTATGCTTAGTGTAATACTGGGATTTCCCTCAAAGCAATGGATCATCTTTTCAAGAGCTGAGGGTCTGAGAAATACTTCACTGCATTCTTTAATATTGTCTTTTGTGTGTTGAATAGTGAAGCCATGCTTCTTAATAGTTTGCCTTTACAGTCTGTTTCACAGAACAAGGATAGGTCAGATTTCCCCTATTGCTTTTTAGAACCTTCCTCGGCCTGTAGAGAAAGTTGAATTGGTCAAAGGTTTGATCCCTGATCCTGGCACTTCTTTCTGTGGGTGAAGATTAAAGTGAAGGAATGACACTCAATATAAACAACCTCTCCTTTTTCAAGAGAAGACTAGTAGCATCTATATGTACTGATACCTTACATGAACTGACTTCTCTACATGATGGTAATGTCAGTTAAAGTATTTGCGTGTGGCTTTTGAGGCATTTTTAGGAGTGATGCATATAGATAAGAGCCAGAGAAATAATGTCCACCTTTTATTTAAAGACTAAAATTAGTTTTAGTTGTGTTAGACTGATGAACTGCCAGAGACATTTCAGTACAATTGCAGATACTAAATATATTGAAAATTTGGTTCGCAGAAGGCAGCAGGAAGGGATAAAAAAGCACCTGGACATAAACCCAGACAAAGCCACTAACCTGAGATCTTTCACTCTTCCCTGTTCTTACCCTCTTGTTCCTAGTTCTTGCCTCTAGAAGAGTTTTTGGATAAAAAGCGATCCTGAGTTATGGAATCATAACAAAAGCATTCCAAAGAGGGTGGAATGAAAAGGAAGGGGAGATCCTGTAGGGCAGCTCATACAGTGCTGGTAGTCATATTTTGTAGTTCCTGCTTTGTGCTCTCCTGTTCAGAAAAACCATAATGAGACCAATTCTCTAACTGACAAGAGTCCATTTAAAGCTGAATTACAAGTAACAATAAAACATTTTAAAGAAATCTAGTCCTTTCTTTGTTATTAACTTCTTCTCTGTTGTGCCAAAGGCAGTACAAAGATGTAGAGAGGGAAAGGAGGAGAAATGACTCTCAGCTTCTGAAAAACAATTGTTATTCTGCCAAATGAGGACCCCAAAGTTAAAGTCACTGGGATGAATTTAACACTTAGAGTATTTGGTTGTTTCCCCTTACAGTCCAGTTGGTGTCTGTCACTTGCCCTTTTCTCATGCTATGCTGTTTCATATCAGTCAGTTGGGATCCAGTTCTCAACCAGTTTGTGAGCACTATTTTTTTTCAGCTTACCTTCACAAAGTCTCAGGGTATTTTATAAAAGAATGCTGCTTGCCTGAAACATTGCTTTCCCTAATGCCAACACACTAGTGTATTGGGTGGTATCTTTCCTTGTAGATTAGATGAGTTAGTATTCTTGTCCATGGACATTCTAGACTAGAAAGTATGGAAGGACTTCAGAATGCCTTTTATACCCCTCTGTTATGGCTAATGCTCTTACTAAATATCTGAATATATTGCTGGTGACTTATTTTTGTCTAATTTAATGTTTTGGTAGAATATTTTTCACCCCCGTATAGCGACTTTGAAATTTTAGTTCTATGTTCTGATTCATATGGTCCTTTTTCTGAAGCGGTTTTGATCCATATTAATCAAATTTGACTTTATAGATTTTTTTGACTACAATAAATTTAACCTTCCAGGTGGTCACATGGCATTCAAAACAGAAAAATGTAACCTGGAGAGCTGCCATAAGGATGGCAATAGCTGTGAACTCCAGTGACGCTTTTGGGGTGGAGGAAGTCCTGACTGTATGATCTTTCTATATGTAGGGGCCTGGTCATTGTGTGTGGACTACTTCTTTTCCAAGCCTTCTGTAAAGATATAATTTGACTCAAAACTTGTCAATCTGAACAGCCCTTTAACAGCTATTTTGACTTCTAAAATTCTTTACAGACATCTTTACCATAAAAGTTGACTTTGGCTCAAACAGATCCCATTTCATACCTAAAATACAATGAGGTTCAGGTTGGTACATGCTAACCATAGCCATGGCTGGAGCCTGCTAAATCCACATAAGAATGCCTGACTGCTTTCCTTCTGGCAAACAACTTTCTATCAGTAATCATTTCAGTATAATATATTTTTCAAAGTAATCTTTTCTTGATCAGCAGACTACAGCATTTCATCATTTTGTAGGTTTTGTTTCATTCATGGGTGAATACTTCCACTAAATTGCATTTACTATCTATTAACTTGGATTTTTAAAAGATCAAATGGCTTCCATATCTCATTATGTTGTTCCTCATAATTGGTTATTTCTTCCAATTTGTTACCCCTGCATAACTTAGAACTTGATTTCTATTCTGTCATTCTATCTAAAAACAGGATCCTGATCAAGAGGCCTGTCTTATGAAATCAAGAACTTCCTGGGAGTGACTATTATGCCCCTATTATTGAAGGAAGCCTTTCTATTGTATATCTACTCTTCAGGTTGTTTACTTTGGCTATCTCTGTTCTCAGAACTGCTCTGATTATATGTTGGGTTGTTTGGGTTTTTAACTAGTTGAGTTTTTACATTCAGTTCTATTAGTCTGTTCTTACATTGTTTCACCAACTATTTGGCTCTCTTGGATCTTTGTCAGAGTTCAGTATTGATCCTGAAATTTCAAAACTAAGTGAATAACACAACCCTTTTCTTTGGGAAGCTGATTCTTTGAAAAGACTGGAATAGCTGTGCAAAGTTATGGAAGTAGCAGTGGGGGAAAATAAGAGATGTTTTAGTTCTCAAACTATAAAATTTACCCTATTATGTGAGACTTCATCCTAGGGCTGTAACTGTGCTTGAAGATGCCCGGAGTACTCATGCTACAATTACTCTGAAAATAAATATACTATGCATTGGCATTTGACTATTCATGTCAAGAATAATTTTATTATACACGTGTTTTCTCATCTAAATTATATATAGCTACTGAAAATACGAAATAAAAACACTCAAAGTGGGAAGATGGAAAAACCAGGTTATTTTTAATGAGACAGAATAGAAGTTAAAGTCTGAGAAGCCGTTTCTTGTTGTCTGAGTATTGTGAATAGATAAATCCCCAGTCAGGGATGGCTGGTGCATACACTTGCGTATTTCCACTGAGGCAGCTTCTGGTTTAGAACTCTTTGCATAGAAAACATTAGAACAGCTTGTAGGCTATGTGCAAATTCATGACGTATGTGTTTGGGTGGACTTGCACAAATGTGTGTGTAGCATTAAGCATCAGATGCAAATATTTGTATGTCCAGTCACAGTTGTGACTTGTTGTTTTGTTTGGAACATCCAAGCAGGCTTCATTAGCAGTTATGGCCCTTGGATGCAAATGTTTCTGTGAGGGCAGAGCTGCCTGCTTAGCTATTTGCAAAAGTTTTAAGGTGTGTTAATATCACTTGAAGCTCTATCCATAAACAAGAGCTCTCTAGATAATTAGTTAACTTTCTTCAGACTTCAGAACTGGTAAGTTCTACTCAGATGAGCTTTTTAAGTTTCTTGTTGGTAATTATCTTGTTAGTTAACAGTCATGTTGCTGGTTTATTAGGTTAGCATTATGATGCATAGGAGTTTCAGATTAACTATTTTCTTAACTTCAGGTTTTGGTTTTGAGATTTTGTTTCTATTTCCCTTTTTCTAGCATTATACAGTGGGAAAAATGTATGCGAGTTTTATATATATGCATGTGTACAAACATACATGACAGACTTTTCTATAGTACAGATTCTTTCACAAGCATTCCACTTGAGCAACCTGGTCTAGTGAGAGGGTGTTCTTGCCCCTGGCAGGGGAGTTGGAACTATATGGTATTTGAGGTCCCTTCCAACTCAAACCATTCTGTGGTGTATTTATATACATATGCTGTAGCTTGAGTTTGGGGGTGATGTGCTTTTGAAAGAAACTGTACTATAGAAACAATCTGTCTGTACAATAGGACTACTAAGGAACTTCTAGTATACCTTGTATACAAGGTATTTCTTGCTATCTTTGAAATACACACTCATACCCAAACCTGAAAATGAGTGTGTATCTGTCTAGGGTGACTGTGCTGCAACAATTGCCCCAAACCAGGACATTCATTTGTAAATAAAACTGTTTCTGAATTCTAACTGCTGTCTGTTGTATTTGAGAAGTAACGAAGTTTCTGCCTAGGCTGGAGGCAATGACCTAGAAAGATAAACAGGGAGCACATGTTCAGTGCTTGTGAATTACTGTTTGTGGTTTGCTTTGATAATTTTGGCCTTCATATAGAAGTAGTCACTTGTAGACAACTGGCAATTACTTTTGAGGCTGTGGGTATAATCCATTAATATACCCTAACCTAATGCAACCATCCAAATCAAACATTCTTCTGTTTTTAAAAAAGCCTGCAGGTAATGGAAGCTTCAGAACATTCATATGTGTAGTCTTATGGTAGAAAAGTCTAAATTCTGTACTCAAAGACCTAGTAAATACCCAAACTTGTATTAATGCCACTTCAAGCTTCTAAGGGAATATTTTGACTGTTTGCCATTGGCCCTGTTGCTTATGGAAAAACAAGGAACTAAATTGGTGCCTGCTGGCTTTTTAATGCATCTTTTTAGGGGAGGACAAAACTTGGTCCAAAGAAAATGGGGGACCCACCCCAATGTCTGTGCCTAATGACATTAGCAGATGCATCTAGAGAACAGAAAACTGCATCTATGAGGTCCTACAGCTATCCAACCTGTCTAATTTACTGTGGAAAATGGTGGTACTGGTGTGAGGCTTCCTCTGTGTGCAAGTATTTCTGATGAATCTGATATGGTAAACGTTAAGTTTCCCAAATGAGGAAACAGTTATCTTCATTCCTATTTGAAGACTTTATGCTGTGAGATCTGGAGAATATTGAGTATGGATTTCTTGTGCTATATCAAAAAGCACAAGAAAATCAGTGAGTCTAAAACATACCCTTCTTTCACTAGTGTTCAACATTAACAGGGTGTAAGAAATCTCATCAGCAACTTGCCTTACAACTGGCATATAGATGCAAAAGGATCTGAGTCCTAGCCCATAGGTGCCTTCCACTGTGGTCATGCTCATGCAGAGACATGCAGATGTAAATGACTGGAAAAAGTCAGCCTCAGGAGGCTTTAAACAGTTGAATTCTTCTCTCTGGTTTTAATTGCTTCTTTTTGCAGTCAGTCTGTTAATTGTGTTTGTTGTGTTTATTTCTGAATCTTAGTTTACTTAGCCCATCTATAAAAATTTGTCTCCTTTTGGTACTGCTGCATCGCATTTCTGAAGAGTAAGATCATATTGGTATGAGAACAACCAATATGGAGGATTTCACTTGTGTCTTTTCTCCAGTCTTAATGTTCACTCATACAACAAGAAATGACTAAAATAGAAATTTGATAACCTCTTGCTGAACAACCTTGATTTCTGATTTGTACTCGTGTTGTCATTCCATTTGCATACAGAAATAATTTCTTTTTTCCAGCTGTTATGTTATTGATCTACATCTTTCAGGTAGTTATCTGCAGTGGTGCACAAACATTTATAGTTTAATATTGTCACTTTGAGCTGATTTCCTGTAGACCATGAAAAAGTTTAGCATATGTTTAATCATCTTTAAAAAGTTTCAAATAAACTTTGGAAACAATTTGTAAGTGGGTTTTACAATGATGGATGCCTTCACATGATCTTTTTTGATGCTCCATCCTTTTGTGACACTTGGTAAATATAGCTCAGACCAATAAATAGAAATTTAAAATAGCTTATACCTTATACCTTGCTTACTTTGTTTGGGTTGTGAGTGTGTGTTATGTACACAGGCATTCTGTGTCACAGCCTCCCAACCCAAATGGAAATAATTCAAAAAGCTATCTTGGCTATATCTTGCCAAAAGTGAGACCAGAAGGTAGTCTTAGCACATGCCTCCTGCTGGGCAATTACCATCAGAGATGGTGTTAACTTGGGCACTTCATGGTATCCTCAGCAAGTGAACCAAACACTGACTGGCAGTTTTGGGATGGCCTTCAGAAGACAATGATGCATTGGAAATAGACTGAGAGTATCATATATGCTTTAAAATGTCAACTAAATCATCTCACTGCAAGGGTTAGCTTGAATTAGTGTGTATTAAGGCTTCCACCAAAACTTGCCTACTGTGGATGAACTCATGTGACATGCAAAGCTGGAATTACAGCACAAGCTAATACAGCAGAGACAAATCCTAATGTGAGTTTGAATAGGTGTTTGTCTCTGAAAAGCATACCACCTGATTGTCTCATACTAATCATTGCCAAGTTGATACAGCTGACATCCAGCTGACTTGTCTGTTTACCTGTTGGTGAATAAAATGGTATGCTTCCCCTTAAATACAATCCGGAAGCCTAATTTTCTAGTTATGCTGTCCCTCTTGTGGCTCTGAGGAGTTTCTTAAAGTTCTGGACACAGTCACAGGCAAAAGTGAGTTTGGAAGGAGTTAAGACAACACCAACCAATTATTAATGTTCTATATGAAGAAAGTAAAAAAGAAAAGGTTAGCTGGCTGACATCTGTCTGTCTATCTGGGGAGGCTTCATGGTAGTGACATCTGTTAGACTGTGGACATAACTTCCAACTGGGGAAACGGTGTCTTTAAAACTGTTTTTCATAAGGTTGAACCAGCTCTGGTCCTGGGTTACTCCACAGCAAAAGTACTCAGGTGACTTAAAGCCAGACAGATCATGAGGTGCTGAAGATATGTTTTACCATACCAATTATTAACTGTTGAAGGCTTGAGGCCTTGTAGCTACATTTGCCTTAAGTCCTTGCCTTTCCAGTTGGTAGTTCTAGTGAGGATGGGAGGAAGACCTGCTGTCACACTTCTGTGATGCAGAAAAAAGCAGAAGACTTTCTTTGTAATAGTGTCATCAACAGATGAAGAACTTCAGGAAATAAAGTTTTTCAAAGACTGGTGTTTGAAGGATTAAACCCATTAAATGGAAGGAACACCACAATTGAATAACTCGGTATTAAAGGACTGATAAATTACTAATCCCATACACAGCTGACAGCATATTTTGTCTTTTTATTCCTCCAGAAGGGGAAGGCTGTTTCTTGATCAGAATTCTGAAGTGGTTTGGTAACAAGGGAAACTGAGACTTGAGACTATAATACAGGTTACCCTGTGTTGTGGCAGGGCAGGGGCTTAGGCCTGGAGGGGAGAGGACAGCCATACTTGATGTGGAAAGGTAAGAATACATACCATTTCCCTTTGGAAATGGTAGGAGCCCTGTTAAAATGAGTTATTTTAAGTTTAGACTGAATTAAGCACTTCAGAATTTACTATGGATAACAATCTAGCATTGGCAAGAGAATGAACATGATGACCTAATACCATAAAGATTATCTGTTTCCTGTAGTTCTATGAAATGCCTGACTTTTGTGGGATTTGATTCCAATGTGACCATCAAGAAAACAGAATAAGGAAATTTTTCTTGGTGTGGGCGTAATGTTCCCATGTTTTTATGGCAGTCCTAATCTAAATGATCTGAAAATCCATAAGTACAGAGCCTTCAGGTTTAGCTGGGGCAGGTTGCAAACTGCTGAGCCCTGCTAAACATCCTCATAGCTGCAAAAGGCACAGGGTTCTTAAGCTTTTATTTGAATAGGCTGTAGCTATTATTAAAATAACCTTCAAGTGTTGACTCAAAATCCCTTCACACTTTACTAAAATTGTCCTGAAATTTCTGTCATTCTCACTAATATGTTTCATTTTCCATCCCACATGCTGTACTTAGCAGTGTGAGAATTTCTCCCTCCTCTACCTGCTGTATATTAAAAGGTGGTGCCATTTTTGTAAAATAAATAAGTAAAATGAAATTTTCTCTTTGATCATTTTCTCTGTTCTTATTAAAAAGTACTTTGCATTTAAAGCTGCCTCTTGTCTATTGTTGTTTAAATGACAAGTCCATATCAGGCGCTTTAAAAGTTTGCGGTTACAAATGGAAGTGTCTTTAACTATTTATAATGATCTTTGTTTAAATTGTCTTCACATGTAGAAGCAAGGTAAGTGAGGCACAGAAAACAGTGTCTTGCTAAAAAGTCAGTGTTTCTGTGAAAGGATGCATTCTTCTCAGGAAAGGACTGAGAAATTTTTTTCTTCAGCATATGAAATATTTACTTGTTAGGCAGTGTCAGGAATACCCATTTTCCATAGTGCTGTACCAGCCCAACCCATCAATGTGCTGGTTAATTAAGTGTGACCTAAACCAACTTGACTTGAGCTCTGCATTAAATGCACAAAACCCATTTGAGCTGACCAGCAGCAGAAGTGGTACTCAGAGAAATTGAAAAGGATTTCTCCCAAATGCTTTCTACTTACTTACAGCACTCAAGTAATGGCTGAAGATTAGCATATGACATGACAGATTACATTAAGTCATGTCTTTCCAGTGCTTTATGACAGCACTATCACATTAGCTTCTTAGCACTGGCACATCGAGGCATGCAAATGTTTTCAGACCCTCTTATTCAAATCTACAAGCTGACATGGCAGCCTTGATATGATTATTAGTCATTTGAGAGACTTTAATTCACGTCATCAGATAACAGGTTCTGCTAAAAGGTTAGAGAAACTGTCTGCTTTTAATGAAGCCCTCAAAAAAGACCCTCAAAAACCTCACTGCTCACAGAGAGCCTGATTTGACTTTATTGACAAGACCTCCCTAAGAATGAACTTGAGTTGAATAAGTAAGCAGGCATCTAGAGTGAAAAAACACTGACTCCATTTAAAAATTAGACTGAGCTGGGTTGAAGTCCTATGTTTCCAGCTCCCATTTTCTTTTCTGGTTTTAACCTAGCTTTAAAGACAAGGTGCTCTGTCTGGAAAATGTTTTCAGCATGTGATGCTCAATGAGGAGAGGTGGGCCAAGGACTGGTCTGCTACCTTTGTAGCAGACTTTCATTGCCGTACTGAGTGGAGGGTGGTTGTAGCTTACCACAAAGGGTTAATGGATCTCACAAGAATCTGTACAGCACAGTTATAAATTCTTTTTATGCTTTTCAGTCTGCATCAATTAAAATGGCTTCATATTCAAATGTCATGGTGAATCCAAATTCCGATGGAAACACATTGTAAGTTAGGCACCCCTTACATCTGTGATGGTTGGCACAAGGATGGTCTGTTTCAGATGGAGGGATGAATGAGGTGAGAGGGGATGTTCTTCCTGGGCAGTTAGAAAGGGAAGGAGGCCTTTACTGTTAAAAGTGATACTTGTTGCTAGAGGAGTGGTTTCTCTTTGCAGTAGGTGTGGGAAGATGGTGCTGTTCCCAGCCAGCACTGTCCCCAGGCCACAGATAAATGTCATAAAAATGCAGAGAAAGGAATCTGAATTCTTAAAATAATTTTGGCATTGGTGTCTCAGTGGCATCAGCCCCAGTAGAATCACAGAATGCTTTGGATTGGAAGGGATGTTAAAAATCTAATTTTAGCCTCCTGCCATTGGTCTATGCCAATATACTAATGCCCAAACTATGCCAGGCTTCCAGAAGGCTACCGGTGTCTCTCTATCTGGAGCTTATTGCAGACTTTTGTTACCTGATCCTTGCTGAAGGAGGAGGCTGGAGCTTGCTTGTAGACTCTGTAAAGCACCTGGTTTAGAGATCAGTTCTGTTATGCTTCAGACTTTCTCTAGAGCATTGCTTGGTTTGCCTCTCAGCAGTATGCTAACTTGGAAATGGTAGAGAAACGTACTTGGGTTCACAGACATTGCATCTTCAGGCTAATTGTTCCAGTTAACTTTATTTTTTTGTCTTAGTACTCTGAAAAGCCAACTCAGAGTTCCTACTATAGGACTCATACTTTGGTTACTAGAACATGCATAGTCTGAGTGATTGACTGCAGCCAATTCGCCTCAGTGTACAAGACCTGGTTTGTGTCACTATTCATGTTGTCTCTCAGTGTCACCTCTATAGTACACATGCCCCAGTAACTCTGTTTTAGTTTCTTCTGAATATAAATGTGCCAGGTACAAAACAGCTATGTCCTGCAGCTTGTCTTACTGGATCCTCCTGTCTTCATTTGCTTTTCCACTCCTGCCGCTTTGGTGTTCCAGATTCATTCAACCTGTACCTCATACCTCTAGGAAAGGGGTAAATTGACAGGATGAGCAACAAGGCAGTGGAGTCACCGGCGGCTTTGTTACTGCTCCCACCTTCTTTCTTGAGATCTTTTCTTTTCTTAACCACAGCTCCTCATCACAAGACTCTTCTGTGCTTTGCCAGCATGGACCAACCTTCTTTGGTCTGCCTCACTGATTCTCCATCTCCTCTCGCATCCATCTTAAAATGCATCTTTCAACCTTGCTTATGCTTATTAATTTCTCTCTCTCTCATTAGATTTATGATCAAGTACTTTGTTAATCATACAATGTCTTTAACTGTGTTATGTAATTAAAACCATTATTTTATATAACTTTATACAGTCTTTTGAGACCCAGCTCGTGTAAAGGGTTCTATACAGTGTAGCTACAGTGCTGTACTCTAACCAGATCTTGAATATTTTTTCTCTGAAACAGTAACAAAAAATCTTCAATTATACCATGTTATGTCATTGTTTATAAATCAATGTGCAAGACTAAAATTAAATATTTAGACTTAACTGTTAAACTTGTCCACATTGAGTTCTCCCACTGAGCTTGGACGAGATTGAAGGTTTCAGCCTGTTTGTGGGACACTGTGGCAACTGGCAATATAGGCAAAGGAAACCAGAGGGAGGTGTAGGGCAGCGCTTTCAGGTGCTCCAGGGAAGCTTCTTGCCCATGGCAAGAATAAAGGATACAAAATTACAATCAAAGGTCATAACTGTAGCAATACTTTTTCTTCCTCATGGAATAAATGTATGGATGTTCTTACCACAGATTATCGTTGAATTTGTAAACCAGATTAGGTAAAACAAGTGAAGAAAAAGGTTTTAGGTATGTCAATACTATGTAGTAGTAAAGATTAAAAATATACTATTGCTGTGAGTTTTCATAGAATAGGGAAAATAAAAAGTGATACTTATTGGAGTTGGCACAAACCGGGTGAAGGCTGTTTCTTCTAAGTCGTCTGTCATTTCACTATGGCTGGGTACTTGCTGTGAAAAGAAAATTCTGTGTGTCTTTCTCCGGAAGTTCTACTGGCAGCAGAAAACTTAAGCAATCTGTTACTGTGCTGTGTGGCTCTGGGTGTTGAGATCCCATCCCTTAGGTCCTGCACCACCCTCCCTCTCTCTCGGTGGATGTGTTGGTGTCAGCACAAGCCTTGGGTTCCCAATCTCTGCAATCTGGCACAACCCCAAACAGGTTCCATCCTGCTTTATGGGTTGATTTCAGTAGCAGAGGGAAATAACAGGAAATGGCTTCTAAACCAGAGATTCCAGTTGCTGTCCCTTCAGCTCCAAATCCAGGAGGGTTTAGTGGCGATGCTGATGGTATTGGGACATCTGACCTGCTTGTATCTCTTCTGCAGACTTATTCCTGATCCTCGTTTGCCTTTTTCTGAAATACATCAAGTGGAAGGCTGGGATTAGAAAAACACAAATTATTTTAAAAGCTCTGCTGAGTCTCTGAAATGTTGCAGATAGTTCTGCACTTGTAGTTATTTCCATCTTGTAGTTTAATACAAGCTAGAAAATCCATACTGTTTTGCTCCCCTCTGCCTATCGCTTTTGCAAGGAATACATGTTAATCAATAAAGAATCTATTCCTCCCTTTTCATTACTTCTAGATCCCTGCCATACTCATATTCTCTTATCCAGAGGTTATGAACAATGCCTCTGTCTCAAAATTTTTTAAAATGTAATTTAGGCTAGAATGCTGGAGAGTGGCAAATGCCAGTGACTTGAGAGGGTTTCTTGACCAGAGGGTGCAATCTCCTGCGACAGCTAACTACAGCTCTAATCTTCATTTGCACTCTCTCAGTCCTGTAACAGATTGCATTTCTCTCACCCTTTCTCTGTGTGTTATTAATTCTTCACCTTTAAAAAGATTAATACCTTTCAAGAAATGGACTTGTGTGCTGATTCAACTATTCTGAGTGCTAATATATGGAGCCCACAGCACTGAGAACAGCAGTTTGATATCCACCACCTGATGGACCTTGATGTACAGCCACTGTTATCTCAAGCTTTCATGGTTTGTGAGGCTTAACACTTACCGTACTTGTGTATAAAGGTGCTGCTAGTGGGAATGAAGCAGTTGCTTTAGGACTTGAGAGAACTACAGGATAGTTTTAGATTAATCTTACCTGCTAGTTGTACATTTTGATGTTGAAGGGCTGACTTCAGTACCTGGATTTCTTGTCAACAAAAAAGCTTTCAGTGACCTACCTGGGGATCAACACAAACATAAGGTGTGATAAAAGGGAATGGGTGAGGTAAGTGACAGAAATAGCAGGAATCACTTAAATCTGGCCTGTACTAGAACAGATGATGATGTTGACCTCACAAGTTATCAGCTCTTTCTCATTACATTATGCTATTGCTGATACAGAAGTATTTCAAGTTGTCTGCCACTGCAGTCTTCAAGAATGAATTTGATAATCTTCATCTTTAAAAGCTGTCATTCAAATATGATGCTTTCTAGCAGTCATGAAAGTAATAATTCTCATTATTACTGCTACCTAAATTTGTATAAAATAACTTTTTCTTAAAAACCAACTTTGTCCTGCTGTTATACTCGTTTCCATGCCTTGAATGGCTTTGTTCTTACAACATATTTTTTTCTAACCATTTAATAATTCTAGAAGTTTAAAAAGTTATGCAACTAAAATTTTAAATTAGCAGCTGGTATTTCAGGAGACAGTTTACTAGCAGAGGCAGTTCCAGGAGTATTTTAAAGCAATATAAAGAGAGCTGAAAGTAACACAATTTCTGAGTAATTATCTTTTCTCTTTTGGCCTGTTCTATCTCTTCACCATCTTGGACTGTCTCACACAGGCATCTTTCTCTCATTTTAGTCTAGTTGTCCTTCATATATCAGTTCTGAGGCTTTGTGTGAATTAGGACAGATGACTTTGAACTCCATCTATCCAGATATGAACAGATGTGTATTATCTATCTGACCTTAGCACCATATGCATTTCTGTATCACCTAGTTCCATGCTACAAAAAGTTATTTGAGCTTTAAACAAGCTTCTCTGAGCATATTGGACTCGCTGTGTGCTGGGCAATTGTGGGTTATGTATTTCTGATTCCAAACTGCCTCAGATATCCCAACAAACACCGTGTTCTGCCATACAAACATACAACATACTTCAGATTGCATTTGACTTATTTTAAACGTGAATGTGGTGCTTAAACTGCCCCTTAAATGTCCCTGTAAAATATATATTTAAATCCTGGGCTGTGTATGACTGAATTTGATTTAGCACTTGGTCTTAAACCACAGTTCAGTTTTAAAGTGAGCGAGTAATTGGGTTTTCCTCACAGTGACAGAGGATCTAGGAATGAAGTTGCTTTGACAAATATTGTGGGCATTATTTTTTTATAGCATGAAACCTTACCCTGTTGTCACTGAAGTCAAGGGTATCCATTGATTTTACTGAAGAGTGGAAGCAGCCCACAGCCAGCAGGGCTGTAAGACACAGCTTAGCAGAAATAATTCCTTGGGCTGATGGCATTGTCCAAAATACTCTTGGCAAAAGGAGCTGATTTAGAAAGCAGCTCAATACTTTTTCTTGGTGATGTAGTATGGCACAATTGATAAATGGGTGTGCTATTAGTTGAAGCTTATATGACCCAGAGTTGAAATTAGCTAAAGACCTTAGACATAAACCAGTATTGATACAGCCCTAGAGGGAAAATATTGCCTTATTAATAGTTGACATTCATCTCTTGCATTTCTCTGAATGCATCAGTGCATGCACGTACACACATGCATATTCACACACATGTATGTGCTACACTTCTAGTCTGTTGGAAGATATCATCTTAAGGTCAGTAGAGGGGGTACTTACCTTTACAAGGCACTTGTCCATGCCTGTACTTTTACATCTTCTAGTACCTCTTGAAAGCTCTCCTCTTCAACACTCTGCCTTACCACGCTGACTTCAAAAGAAATTACTGTGTGATGGTAGCAACTGTGCTCTGCACTATGTGGGTTCTTGCATGGACAAAGAATAGCAAGTTCATCTGAGACAGATCTGTTTTATATGATATGCTGTCCTTTGCCAGCAGGCTCTTGGTAATGTCTTCCTCCAGTTGTAAAGGAGCCTGAGCAACAGTTCTGGCAATGAGAACGTCTGGGCACTGCCATCTCTGCATGTGCTGTGGATGAGCGTGTTTAATGGCACCTAATGGCAGCCTATCTTGTCAGGCAAACTGAAAAAAATTACCTACTAGGCTACAGGGTTCTCGGAAAATCTAAATTATAATTGTATTAGAAATGTGACTTTTGGACATATTACATTGAATTCAGATCCTAGAAGAGCAGGTGTTACTGGTGTGAATAGACACATTGCTTTTATTTCAATAGCCACTGTAAGCCAGAGGGCTATAAGAGGTCTGTTGTCAGATGATGGATAACACTTCATGTTAAAACTAAGCAGAAGGGAGTCAGTGTGGTCATCTAACAGGGCCACTTGTTCACATCCAAGGAACTGCTGGTTTAAATGCTTCCAGACACGCTGTATCAGTGGAATTCTAAGGAAATACCTACTGTAACATCTGGGAGGGGGAGAAGATGTAAGGGTTAATCCTTTACTGCTCAGAGTCTTAAATGTAGTTGTACAGCAGTAGTGATAGACCAAAACAGCATCCTGTTAGGTAGGCACACCTCTTGACTTGGTGGAATGGTTCAAAGGAGATGTGGCTCCATGTCTTCCCATAACCTTCATCTGTGGATTCTTCCCATGTTTGTAGGCCCAGGGTAGGACAGATATTAGACAAACTCACAGGGAACTAGCAAATGGCTGTAATCTGGTCTGTAAAGAAAGAGAGCTGTAGAACAGAGGGAGAGGGGTTTGCTGCTGGGAAAGGCTGAAGGGACCAAAATACACAACTAAACATGACTTAGGCCACAGCAGAAGGAACCCTCTATTTTTTTTTTTTTTGCCTATTTTAGCAAGTCCCAAGTGTTTAGTAGTAGCTTGTTCATTTCATGATAAAACCCAGGAGATTTTAAGTAACACAATTTAAAAACTTGTTAAAACACTTTTTAAAATTTTAAAAATTAAAAATCTGGCACAGCATGTTGCCAGCTGAAAGAAACAAGTGTCAGAGGAAGATGGGAAATAGAGTTCCTCAAGGGTTATAGATACCAGGTCTCAACTGAGAAGGATCATGGAGAGACAAAAAGAGACATTCTGTCATAAAATGAATCAGGTGCTCTGGAATGATGGAAGTCTGAAGGACATACTGGTGCCAGCAAGAGCTGGCTAGAGGATGCAGTCAGTCAGCACAGCTGATACTAGATGCCTGCTGAGATAAATAGTATGGAGAAAATCAGATAAAAAGCGTATCTAAAATCTGCTGTATAACTGCATGTTTTAATGTTATTGTTTTTAGCTACAGGCAGACTTTAAACTGAGCTGGTTCTTACTGGTTTTTGCAATTTTTTTGCATGGTTCTTAGAAGTTTGCATTGGCACACTCTAGATTATAGCTGGATTCTGGATAAACGAAATGCTTCTGTTTCTAAGCCTGCTAAACTCTTTAACTTCATAAATATTAGCATTCATCTTCCTGCTTCTCCTTCTGCTCATGCTAGTCTGTGTTTGTGTATCTGTAACCACCACACAGTCCCCAAAATATACTACCTCAAAAAGTGATTCAGCCCAATAATTGTGCCCTGAGGCATATAGCTGAATGTTCACCTCAGAAAAACAAATAGTTCCAGTAAGTGAGCTCGTGTGTATCATATACATATATAATCTTTTTCAGAAGACTACTTAGAGCAAAGTGTTACAGTGCTTTGTTGAAACTTAGTGTATGTTTATAAGAGTATCTGAGTAATTGATTTGAGAGGCCCTTTAGTAGATTGGGACATTTCCCTTTGGGAAAATGACAAAATTTTGGAGGAACATTAGTTGCATTTCCATATATGCCAATATAATTTTGAAGATTTGAAGTTTTAAGATCTGTTGTAAATTATCAACCCATTCCAATCATAACTATGTAGAATTATGTGAGTGACGTACGTGTATGAGAAACTTAGCTGTAACATTGCTGGTAGCTTTTCATAAGAAGATTTCTATGGAGTGTTCATTTGAGACTGAAGACAAATCTCTGGTTAAGAAATGTGTTAGGTTTCAAGCAGGTAGTTCTTTAGCAGTTCTGTCCATTCAGAATACACAGCATACACCATAATGCTCTATAGCTTGGCTCAGGGCTCCATAAAATTTACAAAACAAAGTTTGACCATAAATGTTATGACAGTTTTATAGCTCTGTTTTTGTAGGAACATTAACTTGCCAATCTGTTTTGTACGGGCATCTGTAGCCATAGGTGTAATTCACTTAAATATATATGAAATCAACTCTATATATGTGAGTTTCTTATAAGGTGTTTTTATTCAGTAGGTATCAAAGGTTTTTATGAAGGAAGTTAAGGATGATCATTGTCTCTACTTTGCAGGTGGGGAACTGAAACTAAGGAGGGATTTGCAGATTTGCTGAAGACCTAAAAGTAGTTCACAACATTGAGGGGTGGTTTTCTGAAAACCTTTAGACACTATATGACAAACCTTATCTGCTGAACATTTGTGCTCTGGTCTCTTGAACCTTGCTAAAAGTGTGCTATTACCCTAGAAACCCCCTATCTGCATAGGAGCAGATCTGTGATGTGTTAGCTGGAGTGATGTTATTTTGTTGAAGTTCAGCTGGAGGTTTTGCAACTGAAGTTAGGGGTGCACCAAATCTTACGCCAAATGAAAACCCTGCACTGTAGTTTCCTTACTTGCTGAACAGTATGTATGTTGCTGAGCATACATATAAACCAGAAGAGTATATATGTATGTACTAAATGCAAGTGTATGTATAAAATACATGCACATGCCTCCACGAATGTACTTTATATTTTACGATCCATCCTTTCCTTTCTCTTTGTAGCAACTCGTAATCCCATTTTCCCCTTCTTTTCTCGGGCTTCAGTTTTAAAGCAACCCTTGTGGCCATGGGTTTTGCTTTTACAGCATTTTCTATAGTGCCAACTGCAGTTAAGTGTTTATTTGAAAAGCTTAATTGAGACTAGCTCAAAAAAACCCTCCTCATTATTTTTCAGAAATAAATCTTACTATCACTTTTTATTATTGAAGTGTAAGTGTGGAACTGTTGAACCGCAGCTTCTGTGGTGACAAGATTAAACAACTGCAGATTTTGTCTGCCCTTCGAACACTCACAGTTTGTTCTGATGAGATCCCATCCAGGAGTTATGGGTTAGTTTAGGCTTGTTTGTTAGTAGCCAGTAGCTTTCACAGAGATATGTATAGATGATGGACTAGACTATTAAACTAGTCTCAAGGCAGCATCTGCGAGACAGGTGGAAATGAATGCTCTAAGTTGCATTTTCTTCCCTATCTTGAAGTTAATCTACATCTATTTGAATCATTACTTAGTAAGCTAAGATCAGCAGGTAAAATGGTCTTCCCAGAAAATGTTCTACCAGCCAGTGATTTCTGGAATACAACCCTTGTCCTGATTCACAGCCCTGAAGACTGTAAGAGAGGGTGGTTTAGAGGTAATAAAACCTTCAAACTCTTGGCTGTGGTGAGGAAATTTCCCTTTCCCACTGTGGCAGTTTTCTAGCTACTCTGTGTTGCTCAAGCCAGCTGAAAAGCAGTGTGGAATGTGTATTAGAGTACAACACGCTCTCGAGAAGGTTATCTTCTAACTGAAATCCAAAATAAAGAGACATTCTAAAATACAGTCATGAAATTGTGTACCAGGTTTATGTGCACAAATCTTCATAACAAACAGTAAATGGGGAAATTAGTCATAAAAATCCAATTTACCAATAATGGAGTTTGTGCCTGTAAACTCTTGAGCACCACTTTGAAAATGGCCACTGTAATAAAAAGGGAGTAATCAGATTGGATTGAAGCATTAGTAATCAGTTTTTCAAGTGAGCTCTGGTAAGGAATGTCTGTGCTCATTTTGGGTGTATGACCGGACACTGTGGTACTGGCAGAGGCTTCTTTCTAGCAGCGAGTCGCACTTGGCTGCCTCTCATTCCTCTGTGTCTTCAAAGAAATGTGAAGAGTAGAACGAGTGTTAGTGAGGCAAAACATGAGGACATTTCCAAATTCTGGCCTGCTGGCTGTAGTAATTGATTGCAATTGTAGCCTTTTTTTTTTTAATTTTTTGTAAGCTTCTGGCTGACTTGCCATGGTTTCATAAGCTCCCTGTCTGATAGGCAGGCTGGGTAGAGGTAAACAGGAAAGACGGGGTGTTCCCCATCAATCAGTGTTCTCTGTGGAAATGTTTATTTTACTTAATTTTACTTGGTTTAGTATCAAGGCTTTGTTAATGTAGTTCTGAGAATAATCAATCAGTTTGGGCAGAAGTTAATGTAGGGAATAGATTTTAAATATTGAGTTATATTTATAGAAATCGCAGGTTAGATTACATGTAATTGACAGTATCCTTTAGATTGACAAGTGAGATCGGATCATCTTATTTTCAATAATATTTTATGTTTAAGGGCGTTTCTGTAGTGGTTTGTATTGCACTTTAAAAATAGAAAGCCTATGCATGTGCTTCTGCTTGCTAGGGTGCTGCAAACTTGATTTCTGAGGTTGCTGACAGCTTCTGAAAGATTTAGGAACTGTCAGCAGGAAACATTCCCATAGAATCTGTACTGTGAACTTTTTCTGGAAAAACAGCATCATTTAGCAGGTAATATATCTGCAATAAAAATACAGTTATGCAATAATGGCTCATTAATATGGTAAATCATAACATGGTCTTTTCTATTCAATTTAAAAAGGAACTTGTGGAAAGAAATAAGTTCCTACTCAGCTAGTTGCTGAACTTGGTTCTTTTTGTATATTGCTGCTTTTTAAACTTTGAAATAGCTATTTGATTTGTATGGGAGATAACATTTAGTCCTGGCATTTTATTTCTGAACAGATTTCCATTTGGACTTAGATTAGTAGAATCAGATTTTTTCCTTTTTTTCTTTTTGACTATGCTAGGAACTGCTGGATTACTTTGTTTGGTATGTAACTGCTAATTTATCCTTTGTGTCTTTACGATCTTGTCAGTGCTTCATGTCTTCTGTAGTTTTTCTAATCTAAAATAATCCCAGTGAAATCCTTTGATTGTCTGTTTGGACCTGATCCACTTCTAAAGCAGGAATGTAATGGTCTTTATGGCACTTACTTGGAAGTAATTTATCCAACAGTGAATATAGATACTTGTTTTAATAAAAATATGCTTTATGGTAAGCAGGGACAGCTATTTAATTAGCCAAAGGGAAAGTAGTTCATGATACAATCTGTTCCAATCATTTTGGACATTAAACAAAAAGTCAGACAAAGTTATTTATGTACATGCACTTTATTTGGAGTTGTTTTGTGTAACCTCTTGGTAGAACTTTACAGAATTATCTGGATAAAAAAAGTGGATGTGTACTTCTTGAAAAAAAAATGTAAACAGGAGTTTCACTTATTGCTGTCAGTGCTTCAAGTGCATATATATTAAAGCAGTTGACAGTGGCAGCAGTGCTCAGTTTATCCTGGATAATACCCTCTTTCGACATTTGGTGGTTTACATCTTTCTGGTGTGAAGACTGATATAGGATGCTATAAAAGCATTACACTCTTCTCCTTTCTAATGTGGATTTTTTCTATTGCCTTGAGCTGCCTACTGCATGGATAAATAAGATGTATTTCTGAACCCTAAGGATTCCCATGAAGTGCTGTAGAAGCTGTTAGGATTTTAGTAAAGATTAGAGCAGCATTTGGAAACTAAATGGGGACATGCTTCCTTCAGGTCTGGTTGTATGTGGTACTGGATGTTTATATGATACTTTGTGTTATAATTTGCTGTTAGTAGGAAATATAAGCGTATTCACAGCAATGCAAAGAAGAAACAATGAGTATGAAATACTTATTGTCAAAATGTACTAACTACAAGGCTTAATTTTCCTGCAAAATTGTCTTTAAGGGACTAATCAAAAACCTATCTGATTTCATTTTAAAACTTCTATGGACTTCAGTGGTCTTTGGATTATGCATCAAGGAAGGAAGGAAGTCTCATTTATCCAAACAAAGCTGGAGCTGTTGCAAACATGAACCACTGTTGAAAGGTCTCTCTGAATGGGCTCAAGGTGTTGGCCTTAACATTCAGTGACTGTAGTAGATATTTTCAGTTGGTAATTTCTCTTCCCTGACCACCATTTTGTCTGTAGAAAATTTTCCAAGGTCTTTTGACTCAAGATGATCACCAGGATGTCCTGAGTAACTGATTTCATATGTAATTTGTCAGTTCACAGGAGCCTATCCAGCATTTTGTGTAGTAAAGCCTTCACTGTGCTGAACAGCTACAGTATTTTCTCAGCATTGATAAGAGGCAGATATCAAATATACTCATGCAAGAGGAATGCCTGTGGCAGTAGGAGTGAAGTCCTAGGGCTGAAATTTAGTGCAAAGAAAAATATAATTAAGGAAGGTCTTTCATTGTGTCTTCAGTTTCTTGCCTCATTTACAGTAAGTTGGAAGAGTTTTTGATATAAGACAGCGGGTAGTGTGTCCTGATAGTTTCCCTCCTCCTCACAAATATGTATCACCAGCTGGTTTATGTGACCTTGCTTGTTCCCATGAAGTCAATGGTAAAACTGGAAGTAAATGTGGCCCATGTACAAACACAAGTCCTGACATAGCCTGGAAGCTACTTAAAGCCAACAGACTCATGGCTTCCTCCTTGTTCACTGCAAGACGTCAGAGATGAGCAATTACTGGAAGCTGTACAGGTGTCTCAAACAGATCATTTTATACAGCTACATGATGCAAATAAAAGCATCGTGGTAAAAGGGAGGGGTGCTTTATTTGTCACGTTACAGTGCATTTCCATATTAAATCAATTTAGTAACTCAGTTCTGGCAAATTACCAGAAGGCTACTCACGAGTATCAGAGACCTGTTGTGTCCAGTCCTAGCATGATACCAAATGTTAATAAACAGCACAAACTCTGATCAAAATTACATTTTAAAATTAAACAATAATTAAGATGGCTGTTTATTATATACAAATAGTAACTGACCGAAAACCCAGAGGAAAATCTGTCTGAACTTCCTAGACCTGATTGTCTAAGGCCTGTTTTCTGGAAGGTGCTAATTGCCTCCTAAGGGATGCCAAATGCTCTCAAATCCCATTGAATTCAATGAACTCCAATTGATGTATTTCAGTGAATTCCTGATGAAGTCAGCTCTCTGAGCACTACAGACTCAAGGGCTCTCAGCAGTATTCAGGATCATGTCCTACATGGACAAACAAAACAATGTTAGTACAGTGTCCTGGATGACAACCAGGAAGGTTAATAAATCAAGAACATCAATTAGGAATTGTGTAGCTGCACTGCTCATTTATGCCTTCATTCTTTGGAGGCAGATGCATCTTTAACTTTGTGCGGTGTGACTAGTCCCATTGATTTAGATACAGGGAACTATTCAGTGCTACAACTGAATATGCACCTAATTCCTTCCAGGGCCAATGCCTGAGGGGTTTAATCCTATCAGATTTAAGAGCAGGGATGGGACAGTTGACAAGCTGTCTGCCACTTTCTCATCAGCTAGACAGCTGAGCTTTCTCAGGAGCTGATCCTCTACCACCACCATTAATGGTTTGGAGCCCATTTGAGGGTTCAGGTGCTGCTGCAGAGGCAGCTCAGTTGTGTGTGCAGGAGCACATAAGCATGCATGTGATAATGTCAGTGGTAACCCAGGGTTAAAAGTGCCCTCCCTTCGCAGAGCTACCAGGGTAGATATGAACCTTAAAAAAATACAGCAAACACTTCTCACCACTCTTCTGGAGCTTTTGGGACTCCAACCTCCCTGTGAAGTTGATCGTTACGTTATATTGGCAGCACTTATCTATTACAGACGTGCAACTCTGCAGTGAAATGCAGTAGCTGTTTCAAAGTGACACTGTAACACTCATGAGAAATGACAGGCACACTTTAATGACCACAGATCATCAGATCCTTAGATTTAGATCTTGCACAAAGACCTTCCAATCTCCTAACACCTGGATCCAATACTGAATCACAAGGAAGACCATTATCTATGGCATCACTAAGCTGTTCCTGCAGTGGTGAGCTTGCTTGGAGGTCTCCTTTCCAAATACTAACTAGCCCAACCCGTCTTAGCTTTTAAGATCACAGCACAAGGTGGTATGGCTGCAGGCCATAACTCTAATGAAAACCTGGTACAGTGGGTAGATTGTTCCTGGATCTCATTATAGGCAATTGTTCCACTACTTCTGCTGTTTTTAATTCCTAAACCTAATATTTACCTCTGAGCATTCAAAGTTATTTTGAATTTTATCTTGACAAATCACTAAGGGGTCTATTCTTCTTTCAATGCATGCATTTAACTCTCATTAATGTTCATATGAGTTATGCGCAGAGCTCAGCTCCAGCAGGTTTTTCCAGCAGGGCCTGAGTCTCAGCCCTTATATGGTGTTTCGAAGTTTCTTATGCTTCTGAACAAACATAAAATTCTTCTGCCTGAATGGAGCAGAACAGTGCTTCCTCCCACACTCTGCTGTGACCTTCTGGTCTGCTACACAGATCAGGCCTGCACTGCCGCTGTAAGGAGTCAGCCCCCTTTTCTTTCCCCATTTCCAGCCGTGCTTACGTATGCGTACTGGGAATCCTGGGGGCCTGATTTAGCAAAGAACTCATTCAGGCTCAACATTACAGAAGCCTTGTGCAAGCTTTTACTGTAGGGAAACTGTGGGTGTATTTTTACTGAATCAGGCTCTAAATTATGCCTAACGTTCAGTTAACCGGAAAGGAAAACAAGCCTGGGCATGTTGCACACCATTTTGATGTTCTGTGAGCTCTCTGGCAGTCTTTCAGTTATATTTCCTGAAGAGGCTTTTGCTTTTTTCTTCATATTCTTGACAAAGTGTTATGTATCCTGATCTGAGCCTGTGATATCTAGAAACAAACAAACCCTAAAGGAATTAATTTTTAGACGCAGGAACCCAAAGGTTTAAGAGGATGACTGTTGTTCATGCTGTATTAGCTACTGTAGCAGGAGTTGAGAGACTTAGCATAAAGGTTTTGGAAAATTATGATTTCCTGAGGCTTCTGCATCAATACTTTGATACAGTGCAGGTTACTTTATCAAGCACTGACTGAAGCAATCTCAAAGAAAATGCTGGAAATAGAAGGGGCTATTTTGAAACTTAAAAATGCCTCTGCAGGGCAAGGTGCATTCTCCTCTGCCTGGTGAAAGGAAAATAAATCTCTTCCTAATAGAGAAGAGCTGTAGAAAACAGACCTTGAAATACCAATGTCTGCATTACAGAGATCTCTGGATACTGTCATGAAATAGCCAAATATGTTGCTTCTAACAGTGCAGGTAGAGCTGGCTCGGAAACCGAATTTCCATTCTGCCATAGATTTTAATGTTTTCTTGGAGGTTGGAGGAAGGAAGAGGGGAGAATTTCCCCCCCCCGCCCCATTTTTGACAAAAGCCAAAACCACAGGAAACACGGTATATCCGAAATGAACTGTGCTGCAGGGAACACTGAGCTGACTGATGGGGTCTGACATAATTTTGGTCAGTTTTAGTGCTGTGAGTTGCAGAGAAGAATCAAAATGGAGGGAATCCTGTTGGCGCCAGGGCTTTCAGAGCCCACAGCCCATCTTACAGTGAGGACCCAAGATTTCTAGACCACTTGGCTCCCAACTTGTGGACCAGTATGGGAGCCAGGCAGCCTGCACAGATATCGGAACTGGGAATTGGAAGGCTTTGGGATTCAGTATGATGACAGATGTCATCCAGCAGACACCCAAAAGCTACAGACTCTGAAAGCCATTTTTGGTTGCTTAGCCAGGGTCCTTGCTCCCAAAAGCTTTGGTTTGACTGAAGTTGGCAGAGGTTCCAGACAGATAAGAATACAGTTCTGAGAACTTCAGTAGTAGGGCATACATACAGCAGTCTGTGAAACAGCGCTTCCCAACAGCTCAGCAGACAGGCTGGCAGAAAGCCAGATATGCCAAGACCTGTCTGGCAGACAGGATTTCATCAGATGTTGGCTGAAGAGAGACTTTGCGGAAAATACGTAGATTTTGATGAACCAGCATTTTCAACAAGCAAGTTTCACTGGAGAATTCCCAGTGAGGTCTAGTTTCCAGCAGTTTGAGATGCTTCAGATGCTGTTGGTTTTAGACCAGCTTTTAGTAATTGCTGTTTGTTTGCATTTTATAAGTGCAAAACTCAGATGTAGTAGAAGTTACCTGTTTGGGGGCATGGGTTACTAACAGAAAGCTAGTTTCTAAATAAATACAGCCTATGTTCTGTAGAGAAGGCCAAGCATTCTAGGAATTTGCCTCCTTTCTGCTTCCTAGATGGAGCTGCTTGGCTTGTGACACAGTAAGGGTGTAGGGGAGTAAATAGCTGCAGCTTCATAGGGAATAGTGCTGTTTGAGATTTCTACATCTTCCTAGAAGACAGAGCTAACAACCTCATGATCAGTTAAAGGTTCTCAATCAGGACTCCCTCTCTTGCACCCTTAGGAACTAAACATGCTGCATAACCATGCTCTTGTGGATATTTTAGTTTGTCATGTGAGCAGAACCCACTGCATTTGTTTTTGTTCTCTTTAGCTTTGAGACAAAAATAGCTGTGACAGAGCCTACCACTCATTTGTTGCCCTAGTTGTTTTTTACAGGGGTGGTTTTTGGGGCTTGTTTGACCCTGGTAATTGGTTCCCTGAGTACTTCCCCATTTCCTGTATGTCTTGCCAAATCATGCAGTGATGCAACATGGTCGTGTAATGTTCCTACTGTTTCAGGTAACAACCTCTTTCTTAACCGCAGACTAACTTATGTCGCACGAGAAAGGTGTTGTTGATGTGTCTGACGGATCAGAATCTCCCATCTTTTTCCATGCCCATGTATTCTAATGTCACTAATCCAACACATCATGCCTTGCAGACAGGCAGGCCAAAGTCACGCATTTACACGCTTTCATGCTTAAGAAAGTTAGAGTAAGAGCTAAGAACTGCATCTGGATACAAGCCATAATAATCTTATTTTTAATATACTATTTATTTTTTCCATCCTCTGGATACTTTTTCACAGAGATGGTGCAGTGAACTGGGCTTTCACCAGTGATGAGAGTGGCTTTGAGAATCTCACAAGACAGTTAGATATACCTTGGAAAGAACAATAACCAATCCTATGTTTTTACTAATTGGTGGCACCAGCAAGCTCTGCAGTTGCTGCAGTATCTTTGTTTTAAAATCGTGAGATCATTAGAGGTGGTGGACTCTGCTTCTACTGCAATGGTTAACAGGCTGCAACCCAGAACACTTCTACATGCTTCTCCACCCCCTCAGAGATTGCCTTAGTCATCAGTGCAGTTATAGCCTGCAAGAAAGACAGATTATTTGCTGAAAAGTGAAGGAATTTTACCGTTCTGTGGTATTGGAATTAATATATTATTGTTGGATTCCAGGCCTTTATTACTTTGATGTCTTTATTTTGACTATGGTTCTTGAAAAAGGAGATATGTGAAAGAGCTTGTGACTTAAATGTGTTTTATGTTCGTGTATTAAAGGCAGTGTGGTGGAAACATGCTTGATTGAGAGCTGTAGGTATTAATATAGCTAATTGACGCTAAACTTGCTACAGTACCCTGTATTTACTGAAACAACTTAAGCTAAGCAATGGTTATACTGTCTTATACTGGAAGGAAAAAGATTGTTCATTACATCTGTCATTTAGTGTTAGGTTGCTGGATGTATGCAGTTTCATTCTGTCGCTTTGAAGTAGCACTAAGATGCTGTGTTTACAGCAATCCTGGGGACTAGGGGAAAGCAGATCTGATATCAGTAGTATTGTCATTCAAAACTCACAGGCTCTGGTGGAAGTCATGAGAAAAAGCACAAGAATCACACGTGTTATTAGCAACACAGCAGAAACAGTGTCCCAGCATTAGAGAGTGACCTGAGTCTTTCAGCTAGCTCGATGTAGGCCTGTCACTTTCTGTATCCAGTCTTGCATAGCCAGCTATGTGCTTGGTTCCATGTCTGGTCTGAGTGCAGATGAGCAGTTACCCTTTGAAGGTGAGTTGACCATAGGGACAACTGTTGTATTTGAAATAAGTCACCAGAACTTCTCTTTCTCAAAACCATTGTCCTCAAGGCTGGGAGTAGGAGGTCTTGCTTAAATTTGCACAATTAAGACAGCAGTAGATGACACTTGCAGCAGAAAAGGTTATCATATGTCAATAACTGTAAAATCCCAATAACTGACTACCCAATACGCTCCTGAAGAGGAGTCTTGAGACCTAATTTATAGGAATTCTGAAGGAATAACTATCTAACTCTGGGTATCAAATCTGCTATATTCAACAAGTGCCACATGCAATTGCATTTGTACATCTCAAACATGCCTTGGTTACCTGATCAGAGAGATAAAAACATGATTAGAAACTTCACCTTTCCAACCAGTGTAGTTACTGACAGCTAGCTCAAGGAATTAAGAGAAAAACATGCTCAGAACACTGTTTAGTTATGGGGTTGTTCACAGGCTGTTCCCCCTTCTCCTGCATGTTATTTCTAGTTTAGCTGAGCATAGCCTACTGTGTTTGGGGTTTTTGATTTTTTGTTACCTATTGTATTAATGGCAATCTATACATACTACTTCTGTGGGTCTGTAGGCCTAGTTCTCTTGCTGGAATACAAACAGAAGGTGTGAAAAGTTGGCCTGAAATGTGATACTTTATGCCAATGTGTGCCCCAGTGGCAACAGAAAGGATTTGCATTTCTTGCCTGATGTTTTCTGTTCCTCACCTTGAAAGAAAAAGGAAGGTAGCATGGTCTATGTCCTCTGCAATCAAAGCCTTTTCTAAGTGCATTGGTATGTTATTGTAACTTGCCTTTTTCCCTCTTAAAAGTCTCTTCTGTAATACATTATAAATACCAATAAAATGTTAGTAGAAAAAAAACCATAAAATGCATGTTATTTGTTTTAGAAGTCTATGAGATACTGTGAGTGTAGGAGGCTGGAATTTTTTACAAGGGGGAGTATTATTTTCACTTTTTAATTTCACATTGACCAATATTTTTACTTTGGGTAAAATAAAAACATACATTTTCCTGAGCCTTTACCAAGATAAATTTTCTGAACATTAGGCATTCCAGGATCTACAGCCAGCTCCTCCTGAGAGGCCAAGGACTAGATCCATTTGCTCTGGAATATGGTTTTGTCCCTTTAATCTGTCAGCTCTTGCCAGTGGCAGCAATGCAAAGTATGATGGACAAAGCAAATCAAAACTTTAAAATGGACCGGTCCCTGCCACCTCCTCATCTCTCCTGTCCTATCATGGTTTAGGTAAAGAATTGTGGCCAAGAGGAAAGACTGAGCTTTTTCTTCCCCGTATACTGGGGAAAAGGCAAGCAAAACAAGTGCTTGGGGTGCAGCTCTTCCCCATGCCCTAGGGTAGCAGAGACAACCAGGCACTGGGATAGCATAAGGAATGTTGGGGTAGAAAGTCAGCTGGTCAGCTTGGTCACCTCTTTCCATTCCTGGCAATGAGTCACTGTAACCATGTTGTTAAATGAAGTCATCTGCTACTTCTTCTCCAAGCCATGTTATTAATACATTTCATAACCAGGCAGTCACTGCTCATTTCCCAGCATTCTCAGATGCTTCTTTTTTATTTTGCCAGAAGTATCTGAGCCATTCACAGAGCACTGAGGATGCCTAGTAGGCTGATTGTCTTGTGAGATGGTGACTGGTGTGCCTTCTGAGTCCCAGTGCAATCTCTGAACAGTTCGTTTATGAATGGGGGATATTCCCATACATTTAAAAAATGCTTCCATTTATACTTTGACTCATGTATTAAAAGTTAGAAATACATGCATTTTCATGTATTGCTGTGCACCAGTTAGATGACACCGTAGGGGGAAAACTGTATCCCCTCTCTTGGAATTTTGAAGGCATCAGTATTGCTTAGCCCTGCACTGCTCATGCTTAGATGCAAACAAGAAAAAATCCTTTTGCACAAGCAGGTTTTTATTGCTGTTAACACACAGTCACCCATATGCACAGATAGAGCCTTTTGCCCAAGGACCTCCCAGTGCCTTTGAAAAACACACCACAGTGAGTCAGTAAGCATTCCCAGTCTGACACACAAGTCCTTATGTCCCTCATACAGAAGTTTGCACAGCAAGACTGGTTAAATTTCATCAGTCTGGTTAAAGACTAAAGGTAGGTGCTGAACCAACCACCTTCCACTGTAGTCTCTTCTGTAAGAAGGACATGTGTGAGTACTCTGCAAACCTTCCACGGGTATCTTCCACTGGCTGTGTGATGTTCTTGAAGAACTCTTCCAATTCTTCCTCCTTTTACTGATAGCAAGAGACCAATTTTTCCCCTCTTGTAGGTGACCTTTGTTTAAACTTTCAAACCAATCTTTGTTTAAACGTCTACTGGAAAAGTGAATTTTGCTCTATTAGGGAGCCAATGATTTAAACCACTTCACAGAATCCTATGATGGTTTGGATTGGAAGAGACCTTAAAGATCATCTAGTCCCAACCCCCTGCTGTGTGCAGGGACACCCCTCCACTAGCCCAGGTTACCCAATGCCGCATCCACCCTGGCCTTGAACCCTGCCAGGAGAGGGCATCTACAATATCTCTGGGCAATGTGTTCCAATGTCTCACCACCCTCATAGCAGAGAATGCTTTCCTTATATTGAACCTGAATCTCTCTTTCAGTTGAAACACATTCCCCCCCTTGTCCTGTCACTCCCTGCCATTGTAAACAGTCCCCCTCCAGCTTTTCTGCAGCCCCTTTAGGTACTGGAAGACTGCTCTGAGGTCTCCCCAGAGCCTTCTCTTCTCCAGGCTGAACAACCCCAACTGTCTGCCTGTCTTCACAGGAGAGGTGATCCAGCTCTCTGATCGTTTTATTAAATTTGCCAAAAATTTTATATTGTTTTCTTTTCTTTGAAATTCTACAAATGATAGACTTACTCATTTTTAATAAATGTGAGAGACTGGAGTGCAAATGAGAGGCACAGATGTCTCCTCTACACAGACTGCAGCAGATTTTTGGATTTTCCTTTCCAAAACTTGACATTAGAGCATATGGAATTTTTATAGTAATCTTATAGAAAAGATTACTACTTTGGCAACTATTTTCTTGTTATGAATTTTGAAAAATATTATTTGGGAATTGAGGGTGAAAAGCGTGTTTCAAAATACTGTGGCACTCATTTTTATATTCTTTTAGTCGAGGTCCTCAAGTGACTGTTGGCTTTCATACCAGATCAAGTTGTCTGCAGTGCAGGCATCGAGGAGTTCTGTATGATACAGCTGGGCAAGTCTTCATGTATGCATGAAACGGTCTTCATGATTGGTTTAAGTTGCCAGCATGTGGAGCAGCGAGTGTTTCTCACAGCCAAAGGACTACACAGGAGGGCCTGAATTATAATCCACATAGCAAAATAACCACCTTGTCCATTGTGAATATATTATTATTTAGTGACAGGGGATAGTTTCATGTTCACCTGCTATTAGCTGGTTACTGATTCTGCTGTGCTGACCTGCCTGCTTGGCAAATTGAAATAAGTACAATCAAAACAAAGAAATTGAGCTGTCTGCACTCTGGAAAGGACTTTAGATTTGTCTGTGGCAATGATCTACGGCAGATACTTGAGATAACAGGAGTCTACATCAGGAAGGTGTGGGATGACTTTTCTCCCTTACAGTATTCAGTGTCTTGATAATACATAATATTCTGAAACTTACTCAGATTTGGAGGGAAAGATTTTGCTATTCTTTCAACAGTTTTTTCAGAACTCACTTCTGATAACTCTGACTTCTGGGTTTTTTTCACTGTAGAAGTTGTGTCAGTTTTGTATTTAAAAAAAAAAAAATTGGCTCATTGCTAGTGGCTATAAATGGTATGGAATGTTTTGAATTCCCCAACCTTTAACTTGATTGAGGCTTTTTGTTTCTTGATTGTGACAGAAAAAAACATGATTTACCTTCTGTGTGCCATTCATTAGCATGCTTTCAATATGTCCTCCTCTTGTTCATCTCCCTTCTAGGGTAAATAATCTTAGTCTTTCATACCATTCAAACAGTCTGATTGTTACTGACTATATCTCATTAGTCCCCTAACATTTTTTTTGCTTCTTTTCTGGCAGTTGCAGATTTTGCTAGGGTTTCATTGGTTTCTTAAGGTTCTGCTCTTGAAATAAAAGGTGCACATTCTTTATTTTGTACATTACATTGTCAGCAATTAATTTCTTGTCCATTGCATAGCTGCTTGTGATGTCTCAGCATATCATCATGGTCCTCCTCTGTCTGAAGTTAAATACCATTACAGGTGCTGCAGATGCTGCTATCTCACTGCTCTTGGACCTCCCAAAGCATTAATAGACAATGAAATAATCAGAGGTGTAGTACAGAACATGAGGCCTTCAATAGTTAGTCTTTTGCTGTACAAAAAAATTACCTGAATGCTCTACTCTTACACAAATTTTTACCCCAGCAGCATATGTCTTCCTAACCACTTTGCTTCCTCAGTAGCGTCTCCTGAAGCCGCTTGTCACAGACCCTTTGTGGCTGCAGCTACCTGTGTCAAGCGTCTCTCCTTACCACCATCAGCCATGGACACAGCCTTGTGAATAAATACCACAGCATCGTGACCAGAGATTGCTTAAACAACAGTGCTTATCTTAATTGCGATAGTTAGGGTCAGATCTACCGTTATCCCAACCGTTCGTGCCCCACGTTGGGCGCCAAAATGACTGTCGTGGTTTTGCCCCAGCCGAGGGCCGCACCCCACACAGTCGCTTGTACTTTTAAAAGGAAGGGGGAGGGAAAGTTGGGGGAGGGGGAAAAGGAAAGGAAGAAAGGAGGAAAAGAAACCACAACCTAGAAACCAGAACCACGCAGGTTGGGATAAGGATAGTTTACTAAACAATAACAGAAAACTAGATATAACAACAACAGGAGTTTAAAGCACAAAATAGATGAAACTGGTGATACACAATGCAATTTCTCACCAAACCACACAACTCAGGCCGCACAGCTTAGAGCCCGTCCCGGAAAAAGCCCGACCGTCCCCAGAAACTGCACGTCCTGGCGTTGTCTCCTCCTCTTCCCCCCAGTCCCCCTTTATACTGAGCATGACGTAACTGGCATGGAATGTCCTCTTTGGCCAATTCGGGTCACCTGTCCTGGCTGCGTCCCCTCCTTTCTCATTAGTAAGGAAGTATGAAGAACTGAGAAAGGTCCTTGATTGCCCGGCAACAACCAGAAACATCAGGGTGCTATCAGCACTGTTCTCATCCTAACACCCAAACATGGCATTCCATCCACTGCTAAAAATAATTAACTCCATCATAGCTGAAACCAGGACACACAGACATGATGAATCACAAGAGATTGTGACGCCTGGTTTCCTACTACTTGAATCAGTTTACCAAATTCAGATGGTCAGATGTATGATGGATAATACAAGGCTCTAATTCCTTGATCAATCTGAGATGCCTCTTACGCACTGAGGGCACAACATTCACTTGGCCCAACGCCTTCGGAACAGTACCTTTCTCAAGCAAGAGCTTGCCTTTTGCCAGCAGCCTAGCCAATTTATGCTTCAGACCTTCCGAACTCTTGGTGTAATGTCATCATCTGTACCTGATGACTCATTGTTTTTATAATTATCAGTTTGCTCAAGAACCTTTTCCCCTGACACCTCAATTTCCCAAAGTATATCATCTTTATTAGTAAAGAGGAGGGAGCTTGGATCCTTGTTTCCCACCTACAAATCTTTATTAAATGCCTGGGAACATTATGCTTTAAAGCATGCCCTGGATGTCATGATATTTTCTAATGAAACCAAATTTAGAGATAGTAAAATCCACCACAAGTAGAATTACTTTTCCCCTCAAATTCTGTAATTGGTCCTTTTTGTCAGCTTAGTGAAAGTAGAACAGTATGTCTAGTCTTTTTACCTAACCTTATCTCAGTTTTCCAATTTATATGGTAACTGGGCCAAAAAAATATGTGAATGCATCCCAGATTTGCTCTCATTTGTCACTCAAGAGAAAATAAAATTTGTGGTTGCAAAATCGCATCGTTCCCACGTAAAATGTTATATTGAAGTAATAGAGAGTTCAGATATCACCCCATTTTCACCTGACACTCCCCTGAAATTCTTCTTTTTTCTTATTTATGGGTCAAATATTTAAGTATTTTGCCACCTGTGAAATTCTTTGCTGGAATTTTAAAAATTAAAGCAAAAATCCCTTATTGAATGGAATTTGAAAAGTGCTGAGCTTACAGTCCAGAGAGGGCAGTACATGGCACCATTAAGGATAACAAGAAGAAGAATTCTCTGATGGGAACTCTAATAAATGTAGTCGCGTGCTGTAATAAAGAGCACATGAAAATGGATGTGGTATAACAAAATTATTCATAAAGAGAAATGCAAAAGGTTGTCATGCTGAGTGGTTAGCATGCAGTTATATGGAGCACTAACAAGGCCATCACTAGAAGCTGAGTGCTGGCATGCTCGCGTGTTTTCTAACTAGCAAAGAGTAAACTGTTTTTATCTTGGAGGATATAGACAAGGCTGGAGTTGAAGGGGTGCTAAATCTTTCTGCTGATTGTTAATAATTCAGAGCCAAATGGCAATAGCAGCTCATGTAGGTCAGTGTAACAAACAAAGCAACTTCACTTCAAGATGTTTGATGGAAGCTTTTCAGGCTAAATACTTTACTGTTGCTGTCTCCTGGATTCTTTTTGATACAATATTATCATATCCTCACCCTGTGCTTTGTAAATAAACAACAAGAAGTGTGTGTGTGCATGTGCTCACAAGTGTTAATGAAATATAGCAAACAAATTGAAATCTCATCAGAAAGGTTCACTGTGGAAGCAATGAGATCTTGCTAAGCAGCTATGGCAACGTTAGAAAACCAGAGACTGAAATTCTGGTTGCATTCCAGAAGTACAAAATTTCAGGGAAGTGCAGTAATTCAGAGTTGGGTTGGCTAAGCATTGTTCCAGCAACTCACTGAGCTAAAACATCATTTACCTGCAACATCAATATGATGTGAGTTTTATACTATCATTTAAACATTTAAACAGCAACAGCTTTACAGCATGGACTCAAGATATGGCTGTAACTAATACTGTAACAAAATCAATAGACAAATGTTTTAGCAAAGGGCAGTCGCTGCTGTTTTCACTGATGTGTGTTTGTGTGCATAGCACAGTCACACCAATGTGTTTTAAATTCAGCGCAGAGGAAGGAGTTTTAAGCTCAGGGATTTAAGGCATTCGAATTTCTTCAGACCAAAATCATATCAAGACACAGCTAGGAGTATCGGTGGCCATGTCTAGAGCCAATAAAAATCTGTGGAAGTGTTTTTCTACTGAAATTGGCCTTTGGGGATTTTCCTTTAAGATTACATTTTAATTGAAGTAGTGAGCCAGTTCTGCATGTGGTGGAAGTAAGAAGGCCGCTAACATTCGCGTTCCTTGCAGAGCCCTGCAGATTTGTGAGGTTAGTTAAGACGTTTCTGTTGGACTTCGCCTTCAAGCCGTGGAATGATGAAACACCCTGTACTGTTTCATCAGTGCCTCTCATCTTCAGAAGTTGATTTTAGGCAAGCTATTAGTGGTTGTGGTGCTCAGCTGGGCTAGTAGCTATTTGCTTTCACATCTAAAGTATTTACATCAATCATCATAAGCATTTTGTCACCTCATAATGTTCTGGATTTAAAAATACGTATATAGAAACAGGAAGAAAGGTGAAAGCTGAAAGGGTGGACAGTCTCCGTGGCTTGCAGCAGAAAAAGGTCTCTGTAAATATCAAGCATGAAAATTATAAACTTGGAGCATTTACCTCCAGAAGTTACAACCTGCTGAATGCCTTTGATCCACACAGCTCAATCATTAAAGTTACTAAATAGGTTTTTCTTCATACATATGCCTCTTGCCCTGCATTTATGGGCTTAGAGTACCAACCTAGAAATAAAGACTTACATTGATATTTATTTTTAAATTAACATAAGCTCCAGTACTTAAAGCCTATTTCATGAGAGGCAGGTTGTCTTTTTCCTTTTATTTTTTCCCCAGATTAGCTGTCCAGAAACAGAGTCAGAAATAGAAATCATTAAATAAAATTCAGAATTAAAATGTTCTTCCCTCACTTTAAAGAATTACAAAGAACAGGTTTTATATGAAATAGGAGGTACATTAGATTTGCTTTTCAACGGAGAATGTTTGTGCATGCAGCTCGAGAGGAGCAGGCAGTATCAGGAAGGTGATATAAGCTGATGTATTTTAGTCTACTTTTAGGGCTGGCTAAAAGCACATGCATGATCTGTTTCAGTTGTTCACCTGCAAGTAGTAACTGTTAAGTTACAGGCATGTAATAATTTTTAAGTATGACCCTGTATCCCAAGATATTATTCTGAAGCCCTCTTCTAATTGTCAACAGTATTAAGTTTGTTTGTGTGATAAAGGTATCACTTGCTGGCATAGGACAAAAGGGTTAATGAATAAGGAATGCCAAAAACCAAAACCACGTGTTGCATTCGGAAATGTTTCTGCAATAGTGTGTCACTGTTGGGGTGAGGAAATGTCACGTGCAGCTTCAGACTATTTATACTGCCTAAAATCAATTTTGAAAAATGTAAGCACTGGCCACAGTGGGGCCCTAGCAAGGATTTGAAATAAACCTCCCAAGAGGAGGATGTAATTATTTTCTCTTAATATCTAAAATATCAGGTTTAAAGGGAGAAGGTAAAAGCATTCATTCAGCACAAGTGCCTCGGTGTGTTTATTGAATGGAATCACACAGCCTGGAGGCCAGCGCTGCGCTGCGTCACTTGCGTGCTATCCCACTAATTTTTCTGGGATTAGAGGGGGTGTAAATGAGCACAGAATTTAGCCATGGGATTCTAAATCCTCTTTGGCTGAGAAACCACGTGTGGGCATGTGTAGAGACCCGCGGCCTGCTCCGCGCCCCTGCAGGTTGCTGTGGTATGCTTGTGGGGTGGGGTCCCAGTGGCAGGAATGCCAAAAATCTTTTTAATCTTATTCACCTCACAGAAGTTATAGCCAGCCTTGACAGTGGCATTTTTGCCTTCAAATGCGTTGCTGTTTTAAAAACTAGACAGATGCACTTTAAGAAAGCTGTACTGCCCTGTTACTTCTCATTGCATTTGTGAGCTTCCACCTGTCAGCAGGCTCGATCATGTTCAAATAAGACAGACATGTACCAGCTGCTCTGAGCAGCAGCGCATGAGCATGTGGAGCTGAACAGGAAGAACCTGTAACTGTACCTTCGCATTGCTGAAAGATAACTGCGTGCCTTTCATTCAGGAACTGCTATTGATGAGACATTCTTCTTTCCAGCTACAGAGACAGATCGAGGTGAACCCTGAGTATTGGAGGGTTCAGCAAAGTGAAGGTCACAACCATAGAGGTTCTTTGGCTGCTCTGGGGCTCTGTGAGGGCTGAAGGTAGAAGGTCAGAGTGACTTAGACTTCCATTTTAAGAGGCATCATAGTGTCTTATCCTGTCACGATATGTACTTGATCTTGCAAAGTAGTGAAAATCTCTTGAAAAGTATTTCTGCTGCTCTTTGGCATCATTAGTAGAGAATTTGTATTCCCCGGCTTTCAGGAGTGTTGGCAAGCATAGGGTTTGGTCATCTGTGATGTTAGGGTCATGTACAAATTGGACTCCGGGCCTGAATTCAAATTTCAAACATGTCCGGGTGACTGGAATTCAGGCACCACGGATACTCTGGGTCCGTCTCTGATTTTTACTTGGGAGCAGAACAGAACAAGCCAGGTCTGTCTAAGAAAAGATATTTAAAAACAAAGATGTGAGACCTACAGAAAGGATTGCTGCTATCTCTGGGCCATATTGTGCCATCGATTTTTAGGCTGATCTTTTAACTGATTCCAGTTGGGACTTAGACTTAAAAATTGTTGATACAAACTGGCCCTATGTGATGAAGAGTAACGGCTCAGGTTTGCTCACAGCTCTGGCAGTGTAAATCCTGCGTCACAGGCCTAGCTGGAGTTAAGACACCGGAGTTGGAAGGTCTTGGAGCCTATTACTGTGGGGTAAGGGAGGGTGCGGACTCAGAGCACATCAGCTGCTTCAGCGGCTAGGCCTATCTGCACCCTCTCTCCACTCAGCTAATCAGATAATTCAAGGCGGCTTACCTCTCTATGAGAGAAAGATAAACAACCTTGAAGTTACCACAGGATAAAAGCGTGCACACAGGCAATTACCAGAGAGCAGCTGATGCACTGTAAGTTCACACCCTGTGTTGCCCTGTGGTAACTTGTTTGTAGGCTGGTTCTCTCTGAAGGCAGTTCTGGAGAGCAGGCTGCAGCCCTTTACATCACCCTAATGACTGCTACTCAAAAAAATACTTGCAGCCTGTTAAGCTCTTTCAAGAAAAAAGGAAGGGATGGGCTAAACCCAAAAGTCTTCCTTTTGGGGATATTTTCCTTATGTTTTGAAGTAAGGCCAGCCTGACAGTTCTTACTAGTTAGTAGGAGTACTGAAATGTAGTTCAGTTGCTAGCCTTAAGATTTCAGCTTCTGTCTGCTGGAATTTGTTATATCTGTCAATAAGCAGATCACAGTAATAATTACAGTGGTGCCTGCTGACACCTCTGTGGTTAGCGTCTGCCTCTAGTTTTGTTCTAAATCCACGTTTATTAGGAATTGTAACTTGGACAGAGAACCTGCTCTTTAAGATTAATTTGCCCATATAATTATAAACTATTGCTTTTTTTAATCCAGTTACTTTTACATTTACAAAATGCCAAAAAATTAGTCCTTAAGAATGGTTTACAGTGTAAGAAGGCTTTTTATTCTTTTTATTTGATCATTTAAAAATCCCATTGTTTGCCAGATTTTCACTCAGACCAGCAATGAAACAAGTTAACACCTCAGATGCTGGAATATAATAAACTACAGAATTGGCCCCAAACATATGTTCTTTCCAGAAGCCCACAAATCTTGACAAATGTATGGAAATATTGCTTGGGAACATATTGTGCTGTTGGAGACACTGAAACCCACAAAACAGAGAACTAACTTCTGCCATCAAATAAACCCCTGCAACTCGATTAACTACATTCTGATTAATGCTATAATTTGGCCCAGAAAATTTAGGGCAAGGGCTGAACCTGTTGGTTATCACATAACTGCACTGAGCTATTGCATGAGTCTCAACCCTCTTTTTTGTCTTACAAATCATTGGCCCTGAAATACCTATTAAAGGCATAACTGGGTAATTTATAGAAGAAGGGCCAAATTCACCAGTGCTGGGTCTGGAAGATATAAATAACACTTTCTTGTTTCAGCATGGCTCGTTGCACTCTGCCTTCCTTTGGTGTTTTCTGATGATGGAAGGAGATTAATTTAATTTGTGGTTGGGATTTCATATGAGCCTTGCTGTTAGCAGCTGCTGAATCAGTGCATTCCTCTATTGCTCTGGCCATTCACTGCTTGGCTGTCTAGCACACATTTTGGGCAGCTGTGGTACTTTCATTTCCCTGCTGCCACCACTGAACGGGGCACTGGGCTTTGACATAGATTGCTAGAAGCTGACACAATTTAGGTTTGAATTTGTTCTGGAATTTTAGCTTAAATTTGTTCCCTCTGATCAGTGCCACTGAGCAACTGACTGCCAGTCTGCTGCTTCTAATCAAAACATCATAACATTGCTTTAATACAGATATTTGTTTGGAGTAATAATAAAACACCAATTTTTGATCAGGAAAAAAGTTTGCGCTCAGAACTAAAACTATGTTTTGATTGGGATATATCGGAGTATTTATGGAAAAATTCTTTTGACCAGAAAACTTATAATAAACTACATGCTACATTAAACCTTAAAAAAAAAAAAGAGAGAGACCTCTGCTTTATATTGCTTCCAAAAAGCAGATCATAGCCCAACAGTATCTGGTCAATGCTGATGGATAAACGGGTACTGTACTTAAAACACAGGGGAGCCTTGAGGCAGGAAATGATATTCATTTATAGGTACTGGTGCTTCATTAGGAAATCATAGCTGTGAACCAAGATTTTACTAGTTCTCATAATGTAAAAATCTGATTACTTTGATTCTGTTCATTGGCGAACTTTTCAACTAGGGGCTTTAGCAATAAATTTGGACAAAACAGAGACTGTACAATTTCAAAGCCACTCCAGGAAAATGCACCTCTGCTGGTGTTTCATATTAGAATTTATACTATCTATCATTCTAATAGATTTTCTGTATGATTTGTCCATCATATCATGAGAAAAAAATGCTATCTTTTCTCCTTGATATTGTACTTTTTAGAAAAGCAATCCATTTTCTAGTTTGTTCCTTTGAAGTAGCTCATAGCATGTGAGGTCCAGCATCAAGAGTAATTAGACTAAACCATGCAGAAAACCCAATGGAAGTCGACAGGTGAGGATAGCATTAACTGCTTAAAAACTAAAAAACAAATAATAATGTTTTAGAGGACAAGGAGGATGAATTTGAGTCCTTTTTTATATGTACAAAAGCAAATAGGATATTTTTTGCATATCATGTACTCTGATGTTCTTATTTAGCAAAAAAAATAATTAGCATATTGGGATTAACTTTCCAGACCCATGAAAATCTATCCTTTATTTCTTAGAGGGAGTAAATGTAATAAGATTACTACAATAATAGCCATGCTGCCAGGATGTTCCCAAGCAACAAGTTACACGCAGCTTCAATGTGTGCACATCCATCTACTTTCTCTCCAAGGTAGGAAGAGACTTTATACCCAGTTATGGTCCCTACCTTTCTGCAGTGAATTACCTTTTGAGTTTATGTGTAAAATTTGCATGGACTTCGGAAATCAAATTCATAGACTAATTTGTTGAGGTTCCTGTAAGTTTGTTGTATGTAGCATGTTTTCCTCAACCAGTGGTCTTTCAAAGAACCAACATATAACAAAGGAATGGGCACTACTGCTGGTTGGTAAAGAGATATGCTGTTTTTCTGTGAGCTCCATAAGGAGATGCCTGTGCCATGTTTCCACTTAACTGTATTATTAAAAAAAGTAATATAAACACCTCTCCACCTGCACCTTTAAACCCACTCTATTTATATATATTTTTATACATATGTAAAGGAAACTGCCCGCAGAAGCATGTCTTGCAGTGTAAACTTAGATATAGCACTTAGTAACCTTGAACTAATCTGTGAGTGTATCCATCATTTCGAGTTATTATATGGGCACAGCTTAACTCACTAAAATTAGGTACTCTCCATCGAACGTTAGTAACATACCTGAAAGTCTGAAATTGCATATGAATAGCTCGGCTCTGGGCAGTGCATAGGAAGGGGCTCTATTCACACTGTGAAATTGAACCTTTTGCTTATGTCTGAAAGAGGATGTGGAGCTATTTATCGTCTCCACTTTAGAGGGATACATATGGGAACAGTAGTATAAGCAGCTTGTACAGTCTTGTCTCCATCACGTTCTTTTTAGTCCTAGTATGTTGGTATTTGTTGTCCTAGTTGAGAATAACAACAACAATGTTTTAATTAAATATGCAAAATAATGTGCCAGCCAGACTGGGACTGTTTATCAGACCACATAAGTTATATTTTGGATTTTTTGTATTTGCAAAAAATTCAGAACAATGTATTTTCTATTTTTTAAATAGGAGGAAAACAAAACAGAGAAAGTGAGAGCTATAAGAATGATTAGACCTCTTGTAAAAGGTTTCTTAGTGCTGCTGCTGACCTTCTCAGTCTGTTCTGCTTTGCTTTGGTATGTTTAACTGCCCCAGGAGGTCATTACAGACAGTGGTGACTGTTTTGTCAGGTCTTATTGTTTAATTAGATCACAGTTTATGTCAAAATTCTAAAATTCTTTTGGCACATGCCAAAATTTTCACAGTTTTTAGTTTTTAAGTTGAAATATTTCTCAAACAATAAGCAGCAGCTACAAGGGAGTAGACAAATTTATTTAATATTTACAGTGTGCACTTAAAAATTTGTGCCTTGGGTTAAATTCATTGAAATGTGACATCTTATTTTCAAGAGTATCCTATGGGTAATCCCTTGAAACTTGTATTGACATTAATATAAGCCTTAAGAAATAGGCTTGCCAAGGCTCACATTATCTATAGGAAAGTTAATTTTTTTCTACTGATCTTGCCTCCATTCATCTGAAATGGTATAAGGTTGTGTAAACAAACCCTCATCTACAGAATTAGAAAATGATGTTTTTGATATGCCTTTCCTGCCCTTGAAATTATATGCCTGGAGTATGCAATCTGTGATGTACCATGTTCTGCTAATGGTAAGATAATTGGTACAAATTTCTAGACTAGAGGTAAATGCCAAACTGCAGTACCACAAATTTGTTGCTTGGATGATCTACTTGTTTCTGAATACGGCAACCTACCTTTTTAACTTTTTTTTGTGTGCCATGTTTAATTAGAAGCTATTATAGAAATTAGTGGAAAGAGAGGTATATTACTCATTCCTCAGCATGTTATTCAAGAATAAATTTTTAGTTGTCATATTCTTATTCATCTTGTGCAGAGCCAAATCAATTACTGCCTTTGGAAGGATGCAGTTCCCAAACTGAGCCAAGAGTGATGATATTCAAAGGATCAAAACACTGAATGACCTCATGCAGGTCCCATGTTCTAGAAAATGTAACCGCTCTTTCCAGCTTTCTCATATGGCCTGCTGAAGTATATTATCTCTCTCAAGACACTTAGTGTCTCTCAGCAAAATAAACCCCAAAGCTCCAAATCTCCCTCACAATAAGCTATTAATAAGGCTATTCTGTGTCTTGATGCCTCAGTGTATGAGGCAGGAAATCATACAAGCTTTGGGGGGTAATTTATTTCTCTACAGCTATCACCCTTAGATATCTTGGTATCACTATTCTCCAAGCATCTCTCTGTTGAATATTTATGGTGAATGACCCTGCTGCCAGGGACTGCCGTGAGCATTGTAGTATATCAGTGCCCAGGCGTTTGATAGAGCAAGGTCTGTGCTACACCTTCAGAGCAAGCACTATCATTGTCCCTCCAGGTGTAACACAGGCAGCTGAATCACTCAAAGACAGATAAATGACAACTGTAGATCCCAGACAACAAGTGAAGGGTAAAGTATGTAAGGGAGGGACTAATGACTGACACAGCTGGGACTAAAGCCCTGTGAGTAGGGCAGATATAAAGTGAGGGTACCCCAAGGAGGCTGGAACTGCTTTGGACTGACTCTGGGAGGGAAAATTGACCTGAGAACCTTGATGTCTCCTGTCCTGTGTTGCCTGAAAGGAATAATGGCAAAAAGTAGTGACTCTTACACTGTGGAGAGGTCCAAAGGTGTCTGGCTAGGCCCAATATGCTAGCTTGTGTTTTGGGGTTGGGTTTGATGTTTCCAGCACCCATGGAAGAGGAGAGCCCTCATCAGGAAGATAGCAAAGCAAATGGGCTTGCTCCAAGCACAGTCATAGGGGGATGCTGTACAAAATAATGACCAGAAATGTTGTAGTCATCTTAATAAGGCAAAACACGCCTTATTAATACGCCATTCCAAAGGAGACCTAAACCTCCCTGAAGCCTGAAGGAAGAATCAGCCCAAGGGTGAAGTTGGCTCCATTTCCACCTTCTCTGTATTTGGCTAGTGGAAGGGGCATGTGGGCCAGCTAAACCTCCCTTGCAAGCAGCCACGGTTCAGTCCCTTGCTCAGTGTACACAAGGTCTGACCACATCCCTCATTTGCTGGCACATCGCTTCCAAATACCTGCCTGCCATGACTAATGCTGTCCTGCTTTATCAGAACTAGCCTGTTTTCTAGACTGGCACTTAGCCATGGCTAAGTCCTGCCTTCTGTCACATTTAACCTTCCCCATGCTGCAGAAATTTTGCAGCCCTCTACTGTCTGGGTAGAGACTTGCCGATAAAGAAATGTTATCAGCAGGCCCTGTGGGTTTGTGTTCATAGTTTTAGTGTGGCCGTTCTTTATTGTCTGACACCCAGTGGTAGCTCTTCATACCCTGTCCCGGTTGCAGGCCTTTCCTCAAATACATTTCTAAGAGGTGTATCAAGCATTTAGTGTCACCGATGTGCTTGGGATCTCTGGAGTATGCTTTTACTGACAAATTGCTATTTACCCAGTTTCACTGACATGTAAAAGCCATCTCCGAAGGTATCCTCAGTTCTCTGTGTTGACTTGTAGAGGCTAGAGAGAAAGCAGAGAGAAGCTTTTCACCCTCATAGCTCTATAGAGAAGATCATCATGTTAACTCTGCATAGTTGGGGATAAGGCCAACTCTCTGAGGATAAGCATGCCCCATGCTTTCCCATGCTCCAAAGCGTGAGGAAAAACAGATCCACTCTATGTGAAAGGGTATTTGAAAAGAACATTCAAGAGTGTGAACCATTATTGTAGGGACTTTGCTATAATACCTAATATAAGTGTCTTACAGACGAAAGGATAATGCCCTTCAGCACCACATCTTAGAGGGTTGAGAGAAAATTCAGCTCAATTTAGATCCTAGCTCTTGACTCAAAGAACTGTGTTTATTTCACATCTGATTAATCTGGCTTTCTTCTTCTGGATCGTTTTGCTGAGCTCATGTTAAGGATTTCTGTTTCTGTTATTATTTTATTATGAATATTATGTGAGGGCTAAGTATGTATATTGTGGTGCATGTGTGTAACATAAGGCAAGCTCTGCCCTGAGGTGCTGGCAGTCTAATATAGCAACAGCTACTGTAGAATGTGTGGAATCTGATTTTTTTAGATAACAAATGTGGTTAATAAGGCATCTTGCTCAATTTTTGAAAAACTTAAATTGCCAAATTTATTTTGACAGAGTTTTAAAAATGAAATTGATAGAATTATGCTACATGACAATGTTTATACTCAGAATCAATATGTATGGTAGTATGTTTCAGGGTGAGTTCATAAGGCTGCAGCTACTTTGTAGCAGATTAACTGCAGTACCGCCCCGCTGCTACACTGATTTCTCTCCTAAAGATCAGTGTTGACAAGAAAACGGGTGCTGTTTGTGGTTTTCAAAGAGCATATTGTATGCAGATATTTGTAAACAAAGTACACTATTAAATTATTACTCAGTATTTGTTCAATTATTAAATACCTTTCAATTAGCATTTACTATTGGTACTTTATCACTGAAATGCTGCACTAGATAGGGGCAGTGTGCAATCATGGTTCCCTCATAGCTCTACAAAGGAGGGCCACAAGCATGATGAGGGGACTAGAGCATCTCTCTATGAGGAAAAGCCAGGAGACCTGGGTCTGTTTAGCCTGGAGAAGACTGAGAAGGGATCTGATCAACTCTTAAAACTATCTAAAGGGAACGTGTCGAGAGGATGGGGCCAGACTCTTTTCAGCAATACCCAGTGATGGGACAAGGGGCAACGGGCACAAACTGGAACATAGGAAGTTCCATCTGAATATGAGGAAGAATTTCTTTACTCTGTGTGTGACTGTACACTGAAACAGGCTGCCCAGAGAGGTTGTGGAGTCTCCTTCTCTGGAGATGTTCAAAACCCGCCTGGGCATGATCCTGGTTTTGCTCTGGCAGAGGGGTTAGATCAGCTGATCTCCAGAGGTCCCTTCCAACACCTACCCTCTGTAATTCTGTCCACAAGCTCTTTTCAGAAAATTAGCTCTCTGCAACTCTACCTACCAGTAACTGATTCCTTGAATATCTGTGGATTCATTGCACCTACCACACAACCTGTTGTTGCCCAGTGCCCATTGTAGGCACTGATAACACCTTCCCAAAGCATTATTATGATGTTCCAGACCTGCTTATACTATCTTGAGCCTTCCCAGAAAGTAATGTTTTAAAGGTCACTCTTAGCGTGTTTTCTGGCACTGTAATCAGGAAGAAGCTGTGTTAAAGATTTGGGCATTAGGATAGTGCCTTGCTGATGTGAACATGCCCACACTGCTCATAGTGGAGTGATAGCATGTCCCAGCACTGCTTTTACTTTGAAGACTGCTGTGCCCAGTTTTATGGACAGCAGATTTCTTTCTGACAGAGTGTAACAGGACCCACTCCCCAGGTAGGCTGTGTGTGGTGGTTCCAGAGATATCAGGGTTGGTCTCTTCTCTCAGGTGACAAGCAATAGGACGAGATGAAATGCCTTTCAAATTGCGCCAAGGGAGATTTAGGTTAGATATCAGGAAGAATTTCCTTACCAGAAGGTGTGTAGATGAAGTCCTTAATGACATGATCTAGAGGTGGACTAGGCAGGGTTAGGCTGTGATTGGACTTGATGATCTTAAGGGTCTCTTCCAACCCAGGTGATTCTATGATGCTAGGTAGGAGCAAGATGCAGCATAACCTGCACTCAGGGAGGCTCTCTAGAGCCTCCTCACAGGCAGCTACTGAGCCCTGTGTGGCGAGCCAGGGTCGTACTGAGAAAACAGTGTTGAATTTGAACTAATTTGGTCTGTATGTGGAGTGATAAAGGACTTTGTTATTTCTAAAACGTGCTGCAATATATAATGTGTATATATATCTCCAGCAGGTAAGAGGCTATTTAAGCTGACGGTAAGTGGGTAGAAAAGGTGCTATATCATCTTCCTCTCTAACTTTGAGACTCATCAGGTTTTGCTCTCCTCTGCTTAGACGGCGGATTGGTGAAGCAGCAGTTGTCTTTGATATGCTATAGGAAATTCTTATTTAATTTTCAACAGCGTGGTCAATGTGTCCTTAAAGTTTCTTCCATTTATGTAGCCTGTGATGACTTTCTGTGCTGTCTGCACCTTCTGTTCTGATTTGTTTCACCTCTCCTATGCCTGCTTTCTTGGCTCTTTGTAACCTGCAAACCCTAGTCATTTCTGTAGCTTTATATGTTATAGGCAGTGGATTTGAATTAGGTACCTAGCTCACATAAACCTCATTCTACTGATGAAACATTCTTAAAGCCTTGACTTTTATGTCACTACTAATCAGCGCTTGGCTTTGTTAGATTTCTAGTTTTCAAATGTGAGGATCAAAACAGATGTTCAGGCTTGTTGAGGGCTATTTGAATAGCTTCAGGCTGTTCTTTGAGACTGTAGTGGGATGGAGCCAATGGGCAAAACAAAACATTTTGTTAGCAAAATGAGAAGCTTTTAATTTTCCTCTAAAAGGTTAGGAATTTAGTACAACCTGTTCACATCATCATGAATCACCAGTGCAATATCTAAGATATGTTTATGGTTGTTATTACTGCAGGATCTCTACAGCTACTGAACAAACAAGCCTAGGCTTTTTTTTTTTACTGAATGGAGACAGTGAAATGGAAAGTTTGGAAAAGCCATTGATAATACTGTCAGTGGGTGACTATTCCAATTGTGAATCCCAGACACAGTATTTTAGGGTGCTAGTGTAGGTCTCTCAAATTCTACATGTAGAAGTGTATCTCAAAAGTGCTTATTCAGTCTCTGCTCCTATTAGTGCTTGTACAACAGGACTGAAAATCAAGTTTTCTGTCTCACAGATGAGAATTCTGACAACTAAGCTGTAGGCATGCTTGCTCTGTTCCTTCTCTTGCTGCTCAAGCTTTGCAGAGTGGACTCCATTAGAAGGGATTCCAGCACAAGGTGAACAAGGGAGTTTCCTCCCTTTCAGCATAAGTTGTAGTTTAGTGGTTACAGGAAAAAATGAGTTCAAGGTGATACTTAGTACCTCCTGAGGGAGAGTTGGGAGAGAAACTGGGTAGGGCTCTATTAGTTGTCTTAAATGAAAAAAGGGAGAAATTACTTCCTATACTAATTGCAAATGTCTGGTGTTTGGATCTTATCAAGAATCCTGGTTGGAAATAGCAGCCTTCATGTATCCTAATACAATGCTTAAGTAGTGGTTATTGTAGCTGTAAATTACACCTTCTGCCCCAGAGCTAGCTTGTTTCAGCCAGTTTGGAGCACACAGAGGCTTACATCTCTGTCCCCCTCATCACATGAATGTACTCTTTTTCTTTAGGATCTAGAATTTTAATACTTTGAGGGAAACTAGACTCCTGCCATTAGGATAGGGTGTGTTGCCCTGGAAATTTAGAGTGTGACATATATGTTATGAAATCACAGTTACTAATTTGAAATGGTAGAAAATTAATCTTATATTTCTCTTATGGAGGCATGTCAATTCTTCATTCCTGCTCCTTTCAGAAAAGCAGGAGGAGCAAAGCCATAACTAAAATAAGATCCCAACACACAAGTTTGTCAGATATGTGATTGCAGGTCAAAGATGGTTGTTAGCACATCCCAAACCTTTGGGAGGAACTGGGTTAGAAGGCCCTCTTGGAACCATGTTTTGAAACGTTGGAATCTGTTAAGATCTGAAGGCCTTCTTGCACTGTTTCTTGTGCTGGCAAACCTTGTGTGGTGGCAAACCAGAAAAAGATGGCTTTAGAAGTGGCTTTTTTGTCTTGCAGTTAATTTCTCTTTCGTGATAGTCTTTTCATTTACATCGCTCTCCTGATGTCTTGGAATATGATCTACACTAATTTGGACCTAGAATCTGTACAACATATTCTGAGGCAATATGTAAGTTGCACATTACTAAGTAGTTTGCCTAAGTAAGTAACTAAGTCTCAGTACATATGTCTAAGTGAGTCTCAAGGGGGTCTAAATTGGTATGATGTGCACAGCAAGAAGTCTGGAAGAAGAGGTAAGCTACCCCAAATTAGACTTCCTCCAGGCTGAATTGGCATTCTTCAATTTACTTAGATTCCCCTCAGTTGTTGGCCCAGCATCTTCTCATAAGTCAATTTCTATTTCACACTCTAGAAACAAAACACAGTAGAAGCACAGGACTTTGAATCTAATCAGGCTTATTATCTGGTTTGATCATTATTTTGTAGCCATTTGATTGCTATTTATGATCTGTAATAGAGGTCATTATTTTATTACGTGCTTTCTGGGTTTGATTAAGTCACTTAAATAAAGGCTTTCTTTCAGTTTAACATAGTAAGAATAATATATTTCTGATTTCTTATAAATCTGAATTTCCACAAATCTGCATGTATTGTACTATAAAAGGTTTTTGTTAGAAAATACAGGTACAAGTAGATTAATAAAGTATAGAACTTTGTGCAAGCTAAAAAAGCTATTTTTATAGAAAAAAATATTTTTGGTTTTAATTTTTAAGCATATCATCTCCAATGCTGTGATCCCATTGTTGCCCTGACAGGCTTTGAGGGTAAAAGACTTAGTTCCTTATTGGATATGTAGCCCTTAACAGGAAAAGGAAAGCAATATTACTCAACAAAGTTCACTGTTTTAAAATAAATTTAACATTGTTAACATTACCTTGTTAAAAGTTATTTCAGTGAGTGAGATGTGTAGTTGTTCAACTGCTTTGCACATTTATGAAGAGATTTTTTTCACAAGTGTGGTTCCCTCAGATGTTTTTTCCTCGGGTTTTCTTAAGGACCTCTAATGGACTCTAGCAAGAATTTAATGCTTCTGAGGAAAACTGAGCTTAGGTTAGTATTACACAGGCTTGAACGAGCCTGTAAAAATGCCTACTAGAGATACTTGCTGATCATGTTGTTAAATTGAGGATTCTGAAAGAAAAGAACAAGGAGTAGGGGGCAGCTCCTCCAAGGAGGCAAGAGGTGTGCATGTCTTGCTACTATGAAGAGAATTAACTCTATCCTACCAAAACCAGGGCATGGTTTTGTGCAGGCCAAGCACAGCTGCGCTGCTGATAATCTATTATGTTCATCTACACAGCAGGCAAAAATTTCATGAGAATGGGCAAGGTTGGGTAAATACAAATCATCTAGAAGCAAACAAAAAGATCCATAACATCCTGCAGACACTTTGGGAGTGGTGGGCTGGTTTGACAGTAGCAAGCCAAAGAGCACCACCGTGCACCTTCAGAAAGAACCGTGAACTATATGGAACATATTCACCACTGACCTGGTCCCAGTGCTCTTGTGTGCCAACTCAGGGCTATGTTGAAGGTACTTCAGCAATGTCCTGAACTTGGCTTTCAGGCAGGGCTCAGTCACACTCCACCCATTGTTTAGACACCTTTCAGCTTCCCACTCAACAGCAAAAAGACTGATTTCTTAGAGGCTGCAGCCAGTGTGTGACTTTGTGAGCAATAGCTGCAGCATGAAAGCTCACCAAATGTGACCAGAAGGGGTGAGAAGCAGGACAAGAGGAACAATTATGCTGCTTTTCTTGTGCTGAAAGCAGTTTGGGCAAGCTCTGGTTCTGACTGATCTAGTGTCATGAACTTTTTTTATGCAATGTGAAAATATGGATTGCTTTCTAAAAAATATGCTGCTTGGTCATGAACCTTAGGATTAGAGAGAGATGTAGCAGGAGACCAGGAACAAGAGATTGTTTTCTATCTGCCACCCATGTACTGTAGAGTAACACTGTTGTATTTAAACTTGAAAGGTCCTGGACCTTTGCTGTGGTACTGTGTGGAACCTCACCATCAGTAGTAAATGTGCTCACTCTGAATTGTTTCCCAGTGTACTGGTAACAATCCGGGCTCACCACTTTTCTGGATGACTGCTGGTGGTGTCTGGCTGAAGACTTGCTGGGAAAGGTAGATGTAATGATATATTACTGTGATGTGCAAATAGATACTGTGTGGTTTGTTAGGGAAACCAAGGCGGGAGATGGCTGTATTTTTGACTTCTAAGTTCACAGTCATGTCATCTCACTCTAGAAAAAAAACTCATTTGGGGAATCTTGTGATTCTACTGTTTGTTTTGGTTTTTTTCTGACTGAAAGTGATTGAGCTTGAAAATGGTTGGGTACCCTTTTCCCAGCATTCCTGACTGAAGATTGATCCATCATTTCGGTGTAACTGTCATAATTGTCTCTATATTTTATACTTAAAGTGACCTTAGCAAGGCTTCTTTATATTAGGATCGTGTTCTAAGACGAGGACGCTTAACTCGAGTATTAATTGCGTCAATAAGCTTATTCAACAGAAAATGCCTCCGTTTTCTATGGAAGCTACTCACATCCGTCTTTTCAGTGTAACATGTTTCTCTCTACATGGTTTCTGGTCTAAAATATTGCTATTGGTATTAGTTATTCAGCAAAATAGGTGGCTGAACCAGAGAGACCTTGTTTTCTGGACCAGAAAACAGCGTGCAGGTTGAAATTTTGTTTTTAGATTTGACTTTTCCCTCTTGGAACAAATTCACTGAAGTCAAAGTCTCACTTTTTATAGCCTTAGTAACTGTTTCTGGATTTTCAAAGTCAATTCAGCTCTAAGCTGAAGTAATTATGGCACATGCTATAAACCACAAGCGCTGTAAACTCAGCATGGACTGCTGTATCACCATCTTGAAAGTATATCAATCTCCTTACACTTTAATTTGTTATACACACTGTTTCTTTGGTTGCTTTTTCTTAACCTCCCATTCCTTAATTAAAAGAAATGAGAATGGGGCCTCTCAGGCCACTTTGGAACAGTGAAGCTGAGAATTAAAATGGATTTAGAATAAAAATGGATAAATTGTACCCTTTTTCCCCGCATTGTCCCTTCTGCTGGAAAGTGGTACACTGTTAACTTAGGGCTATTATTAAATGAGACTGCTGCTATCTGTAAGGATCCATTGGCTGCACTAATTATTGTAGCTGTGCTAACTAAATTCAACTTATTTCTGAGCGCTTAGAACCCATACAATAAGTTTTTTCGTACAAGGTATCTATAAGAAGTTGGCAAGGAAACTTTGGATGTTTTCTCTTTAAGGATTGGGAGATAATGAAAGAACAAACCAATATTCTCATACCTGAATATTTCCTTTATGTTTATAAGATTTGCAGAGAAACTTTTTTTTCCTAATTTTTGTAAATGTGTGCTCATCCCAGTTTTTCCCGGTTCTGAATATGAATCCCTGACTACCCCAAGAAAGCTTAGGCATTGCAATGTTTTTTCCAGCTCAACCAGTAACTGAAAGCCTCATGAGACGACTCGCAGATTTCCAGCTCAAACCTGTAGAATCAAGATGGTTACACAATTTATATAAGGTGGTGATATATATGTGTGATGGTTAGCTATAATAATAGCCACAATTTTCAAAGTTGCTCAGCATATGCAGCATTTGGGTCCTCTCACCCTTGCAGAATGGTGATGAGATAGTTGGTCCAAAATAACTTGCAGAAGTGGGAAATTATTTTTTATTACCTTTTTACTTGGTTCAAACAATTCTTTATTTTAGTCATTAAGTGTCGCTGCATATCATAATTATTACATCTTTATTTAGCATTTCTAGGTGGTAGCCATTCAAGGGTTCCAAACAGGAGCAAGAGTTTAGCTTCAGGGAGTACTCAAGTATCCACGTTGGAGCGTTTGAGTAACTCTAACATGACTATATATATATATATGTGACTCAGCAATAAAAACCTGACCCTCCCCTTCATAAGGATTGACAGAATTCTGGTTCCACTCGTGTAAAAACTGAGTGACAAAGAAAAAGGAGACCTTGATGGTTGCTACCCAAAAGTTCCTCTGCTGTTAAACATCGATACCTTATTATATGTCCTTTCATTTTCTAATTCTGGCTGTTCTGGACATGAGGAACAGCTTTGTAAAGCTCCAGAGCTTCAAAGAAAGAGGCTGTCAACACTAAAGATCTCCACACTGAAATACCTTTGATGACAGGAGGGAAAAAATTATATTATTGCCTGGGCCACTGTCCATAAGGAGATAGGTGCAATAAGTGTGTTGCACTTTGATCTTGAATGAAAGGTCAATTAAAAAACTCTCACTGACTGTGGATAGCACACCCCAGGAGCAACAACATGTATTTCAGTCTTAAAATACTGAAAGGTGGAACAAACTTCAGCGCTGCCACATGTGACAGGGTGCTTCAGGAAACTTAAAAAGATATGACTTTTAGAAACCCCAAAGAAAACAATCAGTGAGCTTCCAAAGGGTATGTTTTTTTAAAGAAAAATCATATACCATTGTTTTCTACAATACTTGCTGACCACAAAACAATGGGATTTCTTCTTATCAATAAAGTTACCTGTAAGAACCTTATTGCTTGCCATGCTAAAATGTAGTGGCGGGAGAGGCATTTCTGAGGCTGATTTCCCCACCACAGAACCAGCATATTTTAAAAAGAGGCAAAGTGCACTTTATGAGGAAATGAGAGAGGGCCCAAAATGCCTTTTAGTTTATTTTTATAATAAATACCATTAAGCAGAATTTTGAAGCCATATATTTTTATTTTGTATGTAATGCTTACAATGTAAAAAGGAGCCATTTCATGAAATAAGTTGAAATAAGCAGTTGCTAACAATGAAGTCAGTATTTTATTGAAACCTGATAAACTTTCCTAGATAATTTGGGATTTTTTCCACAACATTTTTCAAGGGTGGTTTGGCAGAAATGAAAAACTATTTCTGTGGCAACTTCATTTGGACATGGAAAACCTGTTTCAAACCATTCATGGCTCCACCTCTTGCAAACTATTTATTATGTACTATAAATTGCATATAACATGTAACATAAAAATTAAATAGAATTGTTCTGGAGCCATAGATACAGATTGAGAGTTAATTAAATGAATGTGTGGGGAAAATCTGTGAGATACAGGACTAGGGGTTCCCTGCTGTACCTATTTAATGAAGTCTCATCCATCTGATGGCTCCTGGACCCACTCTTCAACACTTCCACAAAAATGTCACTTTCTTTATGGGGGAAGAGTGTGGAATGTGCTTTACCCACATCAAGTGCACCATTTTACAATTCCAATCCAATTAATTAAGCCTCTATTCTTCATGCATGAGTGGCTGTCTCTCAGTTACACACCCAAGGCAAAGCTCCAAGGGGGCCAGCCATCCAGCCAAAAAAAGAAGGTACATTCCCAGCACTCATTTACTTAAATACGTATTTTTGGTAGAAACAAAATGTTTAAAATTACTACCAATCGAAGTGTGCATATTTCTTCAGGGCCACAGCATCAATAACTTACATCTCAGGAAAGTGAGCTTTTATTATTTTTATTTTTAATGCAGAGTCATAATTAAAGCAGGGAGGAGAGGACAGCCTCCTCTGTGAATGAGAAAATTAGACTCAGTGTAGTGAGATGGGAGGGTAGAAGGAGACTTCTGATGCATGATTAAATGAGGAGGCAGTATGTTGAGGGCAGATGAGACACAGCACAGTGGGAGTATGGAAAGCATGGTGAAAGAAATAAACAGAAGACAAGATGTTAAAAGTACCATAACCTGACTGTGCTCCTGAAGAGTTAAAAATGAACTGATCATCTGTCAGGAAACCACACAAGAGGGAGGAGGACTGATTCCAATCCCACCTCCCTGGGTAGGAATGTTGCTCTTAGCTACTCTTCTCCCTTAATCAGATATTTTTTTCTTCTCACAGCACAGCATAACACTGTTATTTTTAGCATGCGGTTTCTAAGTATTTCTTATAGATCACCTGTCATTTCAGTGTTGGAAACATCCATGCTTTTTTTTTTCTGTTATTTCTCGTCATTTATGCACTTCTTGGTTACTTTGCTTATACTGTTCCAAACATCAATCAAATTCACTGTGTCATCTGAACACCTGAGATCCAGGTCAGGTAAGCACATGCTCAGGTTCTCTCTTGTACTGCAACCTCACCCCAGAATAAAAGTGCAAGTTACAAGTAGCAACACGCATAAAAAGCTTTGCCTGCTGCCTCAGTATAACCTGTGTGTTGATATGATGTCACAGGCAGGGATGACCTCTTCCAAAATTAGCCATGGTAGCAGCAAGTGTCGCATTTCCCTCTTGGTAGTGCCCACCAAATGGTACTACTCTCTGTAGGAGGAATCATGTTAGTGCTGCCCAGAGGCAGTGGTTGTCATTGTGAACAGTCAATCATTTTAGTAAAAACCCCATTGTAGCCATTCTTGGCTTGTCAGAGGAATTTGGGCTGGGGTTGGAACTGGCAGGCCTAGCTGGTACTGCAGCATTGGGTCTCCCCTCCTTTCCCAGGGATAGTTTCTGGGCCAGTATGTAAAAAATACCAGTGCAAGTATGTCACTGACAGGTGCTGTTTGGCCAGAAGATTGTTTCACCTGTTGCAATTATACCTTGGAACATTTTTACACTTTGCTGCAGAGGTGAGATTTCCCAAATGAAATTATATTTTCCAGCTGGATTGCAAACTTGAGGCATTTCACCCATTTACATATCCCTTCAATCTGTCATCATTGATGCTAGAAGGGAAAAATATGAAATGGAAAGGAGAAGCTGACAAGTCCTAAAATTACAAAGTTATTGATTAAGCCATTTGACTTGTTCTTTTATTCCAGTATTGTACTCCAGGAAACAAATGTTTAATTTATTTTGGATAAAGGGCTTCAATTTGTGATAATGCCGTGAAAATATAATATCCTTACAATCTCAGATTTCTCATAGGAAAATGTTAATGAGTCTTTTCTATTACACTAAAAATACTGTGTAACAGAGTTGGTTGAATATTGCTCAGTGTTTCTGAACATTTGTCAGACTTGTTGGTTGGTTCAAGAAAATTCATATCCCATTGTACTCACTATTTGCCTGAACAGTTTTTGTTTAGGTAGAGGTTGGTTTATTCCCTAAGATGTATCAGTTCATTTGAAAACAGGGAACAGACACACTATCAGGTGATTAAATGACCAAGTGCAATCATCATTGCTAATAATAAATGTTTTAGTCCGCAAGCAGCCTATAAGATCAAAATTGTTCATTAAAAATGCAAACATACTTTATATTATGCAAAGTCTAGTATAGGTATTATTCATCTGCAGAAAAAGGATCAATGCCCGACTGTCAAATGCAGTTATAAAGCACGTTGCCAGAATTCAGACCTGGTTCACAAATATTTGTTAAAGGAAAAAAAAATTTGAAATGTTATCACAGTTCCTGCCCTGCAGTTGATTAAACAGCATGTGTTGTTTAATAGCATGAAATATTTTTCTTAAAATAAAAGGAAATATAAAGAACTAAGTCATTATCTTTGTTTTGATGCATTGGCAACATTACAGTCCTAATCAGAGTACTCAATCAGAACTGGGTCTTCTTTGCACATAGTGCTAGTAAAAGATATTCGTTGCCACAAAGTATATAACCTAAAGTTATTTCAACAGAATAAATGCCCTTGAAATTGTGAGAACATAATTCATCAGCTCTTCCCTAAATTATATAGTACAGTTCACTAGTGAGCACTGTGTTCTCTCTGAATATTAAAATTTGACATATTATAATTTTATAATTAGGGCTTTATTTGGGCTGGAGAAATTTCTGGGTTTTTTTTACATTCTCATCGCATTCTTAAAAAACATTTACTTTTTAAAGAAAGTTATTAATACTGGGGAAAAAAAAATCTCTAAAATTGGGTATGAGTGTTGCCAATGCATGATGTTATACCTGAGTCTGTAAAGAGCCCGAAACAATAATGTCGAAAGGTAGGATTTGCAAAATTTATTGTAACATATAAAATTAGTTCAGATACCCCATGATAATAATATGAAAAATTTAAATGATGGCTTTTGTAACTTTTATTATGCCTAAAACTGATAAGAAAAGAAAGGGTCAGTAAAGTATTAGTGGTCTCACACAAGGTGGTTTTAATAATAAACCCACTGGTTTCACTAGGCAGTTGGCTCACCCTAGGTTGTAGGATTTAGCCATGGAGCTCCTCTCCACATGCCTCAGGTATGCTGCTTCACTCCCTCTGGCCCACGTTAAGACTTCCCTGGCAAAGGACACTTAGTGTTCATTGGACTGAGAGCCATGGGCTGTCATGGAATTGAAGGTAGGCAAGGCCAGTAGAAAGCAATCAATCCATACACGTGATCTTACGCTGCTCTCAAGCACCCTGTCAGCCTCTTCTGGGAAAGAGCACCACTGAGTCACATACAGCACAGCTCTACCCATCTCACAGTTCGTGACTGACTTCGGTCATTGCTCTCAGTCCAGATTTGTCATAGCCACTCTTGTGTTGGTTTTGCAACAAGGAGGCACAAAACCCATTTCTCTCCCATTCTGCTCTAGAAAGTGAAAGAAAAAAAATTATGTATCATAGTAACTTCATTCTTAAGAGCAACAGATCTGGACAAACCCAGCTGTAGGACTGAATGAAAATTCTGGATTGAAGTAGTGATTTTGGGTGAAGTTGCAACTAGGGATCAATATAAACTTCACGATACTTGCCCTTGCACTCAAGTGAAATTCTAAATATAAACCACCTTGAACTCTGGAGTAGTTCAACTTTGTTTTTCTATTTCTTTCCAGTGAACCCAACACCAGTTTTAAGTTTCTCATGACTCTTAGGTTTTGTTATAAACATTTTCACTATCTCCTCATGCATTATTTCATTTACTGTGAACTCAGTAATTAATTGTTGGGGTTCTTAGTAATTGTATGGGGATTTCTTATAAAGCTTTTTGGCTGTGTTTGTTTTTAGAGCCTGTAAATCTCACTGTATTTTATAAGGCAACAGATTACTCAGACTAAGACATTCAGTAATATGTTAAACTGTGTTGGTGTTTTGTTTTACTTCTCAAAGAACTTTCATAGAGGCTTGGAGGTACTTAGTAATATTAATAAAGAAGCATAGTACTCAACAGATTAAACCAGTTGCTTCTTTTGCCTACAATCATTCAAAACATATTCTTATTCCTTTCCTTCTTTCTCACCAATAACCTCCTAATATTGTCAGGATTGATGTTATCACTTACCCACTCCAGAAGGACATATTCCTGGGAAACTAATTAGTTGGAGGAGAGAGTTGGGATGGGAAGCCCCATCTATTTTAGTGATTTTAAAAAAAAAATAAATAGTACTTTTCGTGAAACTGTGATTCCTAATAGAGTATATTTTTTTAATGCTAGTAGTTTTCTCATTATTGAATCATCCTCCATTCATTTGCCCTCCCCCTGTAGCAAAGTAAGAAAACCAGATTACTGTAAATTTTGGCACAGAAAGGTATTTGCATCATTTTCTTAGAAGTCACATGCTTTGGATTTCCTCTTGTTTATGATCTATTGAAATGGCTTCCAGATGTTTTTAATTATAAAAAGTTTTCAGGAAAGCAAAGTAATCCGTAATAAAATTTCCTCTACATTTTTTAAAATAGCCAATAAATTAGTGTACTGTAGCTTATCAAACTGCCACATAATTCTGCATTTGACCCCAGTGCAGCAAGGTCTGGCATTTTCTTAGACAACTAGTTTGGTCAGAGGCAAAGCAGCTTCCCCGGGCATCCTTTCAGTTCCTCTTCCAAGGGAGCACGTTCCCTTCCTGGGGCCAAGCCAGCAGCACGACTGCTCATTGGTGTGAGCAGCTCCAACTTCCTACACAAACGTAACTGCTGCACCGGCAGCTTGGTGACGTGGGGTGTGCCAAAGTTTGGAGTCAGGACAGAGAGGAAGAGAAAATAGTTTAGCTGCTCGTATGCTCATGCTGTGCTGCATGAGGAGATTTTCCTTTATAAAATTTGGGCAGGTGCCCAGAGTGCTGTGGTAAAATCTAAAAAACACAATAAAAATAAGATGAGTTCAATTTTCAGGGACAAATATATGGGTGGGGGAATGGCTTTAATCGTAAAAGACATTTTCAAGTGGTCAAAGATTATATGAGGGGCAGTGGCTATGAATCCTTAAAAATCTTCCCTGACCCTACCCCATGTATACATTCAGCTGTTTGTTCATCCTAATGACACACCTCAGGGGGGTGCTTAGTCTAAGCCTGTATTTGTATCAGGAGTTAAGGTAGGCAGGGTAATAAGAAATAGAAACCAACTTTCCTAGTTCGCTGATTTTTCAAGCTGTGTGTGTATGCATGTGTGTGGTAGATTTTTTTTCCCCCAGAAATTTGTAACTAGAAAAGAATCAAGATCTGAAAGAAAAGGTATAGCTTAGCAAATATCTTGGTGAAAGAGTTACTAGGCATTGGATGAGACTTGCTGTTGGTTCCTAGGTTTACTGGCCTGCACGGGTCTTTAGATTTGTTGTCCATTAAGATCTCTCTCTGGGAAACAGGGACTTCAGCCTGAAAGGCAGGAATACAAAAATGCAAGCATGTGCACTTGGTATTACCCAGCTATGGGGATTTTTTTTTTTTCACCCTGAGATAAATTTGAGGCATTAGGTTAAACTATGTTGTTAGGAACTGTAAAAATGGGAAAGCATACAGGATCCTAATGGACTAGATCCTCCTACTTGTAAGAATCAATTCTCTTCTGTGGATGGAAAGGGAAGGAATCACACACACAAAAAAACTTTATATGATACTTTTCCAGACTATCTAAACACAGCAGGACTTGTAATAAAAGCATATTACTATTAGTGTAGCTATGCCACCTTCTCAAGTGGTATAAATGTTGTCTGAATGGTGAAAGTGAGCTCTGTTGGCTTGCACCACTTGAGACTCTTGCCTTTTCTCACTAATTTGCCTTGAGTACTATTTCATCAGCTAGATTTGCAAAGAACAGTTAACAGCCATGCAAAACTCCATGCCTTTTTTGCATTAAGAGGGTAAAAGCAAGGATTTCACCTGCGATTGAGTCTACTTGTATTTATTGCAAAAGCAGCACAGCACAGTTTGGACCCAATTTTAGCAGAGAGGAGACAGAGCGCCAACAGATGTAAGACAAATGTCCCTTTAAAGCCTCTTAAAAACGGTAACACAGTAGCCTTCCATCAAAATAGAAATTCATAATCAGTAATAAACAAGTTGAATTTTTTTTAAAGACTCTCAGAAGTAAATTACATATGATTTAGTGCTTATATGCATAAGGGTAGTGGCTGTACACGAGTACTCCAGGAAGGAGGAAACTGCTGACCTCATTATAGCGACCAGCATGGCTGAGAACTTTGACCAAATTTTGAAGGGGACATAAAATGCTAATGCTGCCATTCCCCTAAACCTTCCACATAAAAATCCTCTGCCACAATCCCTATTCTTAGAGTACTTTAAGAACTATAGATCCAGTTATTTCTGGACAGGAGTTGTGCAGCACTACTGATGCTGGCTGGTCACGCATTCCTCTGCTGCTTGTGCTCCATCAGTGCTGTTGTCTGTATTTTGGCCAAGCTGCCACTGAGACCAGAGGAAGTTGAAGTTTGATTTAGGCTGAGATGAAGGGTATCGCTTACCCAAGAACATCTCATCTGCTGCGGTAGGTTTCTGTGCGGTGTTTGTCTTTACCTTGTTTTTTAATGTTAAGGCGGGAAAACCTTTTGCCCTTCTGATGCAGTGGTAATAAGGACCTTTATAGACAGCGGTGAAGTGAGTTGATTCACCTCTTTGGAAAACAGTGTATTATTAAATGTTTGACTGCAGTTGTTTATTCTTTGCTGAACACTAGTAGTACCTGTAGTGCTTGCTACAGAGACAGATGACTTACTGGGGCGTCAGTATAAAGCTGAATCTCTTCACTCCGTATTTCTCATGTGGAGGGTGAGGGGATTACAGTGCAAAGGAAAATTTTCATGGGAGACGAGCAACCTCAGTGGTCTAAGTCTGATAATCACTCTTGCTGTTACCAAAACTGAGTAGAATGGAGCTAGGAAGAAACAACTAAAGCAGAGGATACACGTATTTCAATCAATCTTACAAAAATTCTGTAACAACCAACCTTCTGTTAAATTAATGTGCTGTTACTTAAACTTGCAGTAGCCCCAAGTTCTTGTATATTTTGAACCAGCAGAGAGTAGCAATACGGATTTTAAAAGATCATGAAACTTTGCTTAGATTCCTTTTCATTCCACTGCTCTTCTCTTGCCTTAGAGTCAAGCTTGATCCTACTCCCAAAGGGCTGCCACTGACTGGAGGCAGTGGCAGAGCTGCCCGGCTTAGGGGGAAATGGTGGGCATTGTTCTGCAAGTGACTTTTTGAGTCTGTGAAGTGTCAGCAGCACTTTTCTTAAGCAGCGGGTGTCCTTTAGGCACAATTTCACAGACAGAGACAGGCAGTTGTGCTGCATCTACAAGTGTACAAACTCTTCCTGTCACTGCCCGCCATGCTGGTGGCTCGAGACCTCAGTCCCAAGCAGAGGAAACTGGTGTTTCACAGCAAAACCTGAGGAACGTGTGAGAGAAAAAGTGAGCTACAGGTAACAAAGAAGGTGTACTTTTCTCTGGAAAAAAGACTTAAAAGTGCTTCCTGATATTTTTTTTAAACTAAGAATGTACAAGCCATAATATAAATGTTAGGGAAGGAGATGGCAGGAGTCTTACACTGCTCTCAAAATGGCGGTGGTTACTGACCTTAAGCGCTTGCCAGGGGCTTACTGAGAGCGCTGTGAGGGGAGCAGAAGTGGTGCTGGTATCCTGCGTTCTGGAGGTATTACACTGAATCTAAACCACCTGAGAACTGTCTTTTATTTTCACATTTCATTTACTCTTCACAGTTGCAAAACACTTGAGAGAGAAAGAGAAATGGGACTAAGGTCTTTGGGCAGCTGTGTTTGTGGGAGTACAGTTAGGTGTCTGCTCCTCAGCCTACCTGTGGGAATAGGACTGGGGAGGAACTTGTGGGATATTTGCTGTCTGGCTCATCCATCAGGGACTATTTATTTGTTCATTATTTTATGAAGATTGTACAGGATAGAGAGTGCAGTTCCTCACTGATCAGACTTGATGGGAAGTGCAACACTACAGTCTGCCTCCTGCTCTTAGAGCTAGTGGTGTACAGTAGGCTACTTGTAAAAACAAGCCACAACACCATGCCTTTGTAGAGACTGTTAGTCCTTTTTTTTTTTTCTAAAAATTTTTAAAGCATATAAACAGGACATTGATATCCCTGTTGCACAGAGCTAGAAAAGCAATTGTGTTAAGGAGGCTATCTGCACAAAGTTAGAAAAGAGAATGCTAGCATAGCTTTCTGTACATTAAATTTCTGTTAAATAAAAGGGAAGGAAGGAAGGAAATATAAAGAGCTGGAAGCAGTCACATCACCCAGGAGGACTTCAGGGACACTGAGTGTGCAGAGATGGAGTAAGGAAAGCCAAAGCCCATGGGGAGTTGAAGCTAGTAAAGGGTAACAACAAAGATTCCTGTAGGTAGATTTGCAGTGCATGGAAGGCCAGGGAAAATGTGGGCCCACTGCTGATGGGACTGCTGAAGAATATGGGGGCAGACCCTTCTCACAAGTACCCAAAAGACAAATGGCAATAGGTATGAACTGAAATACTGAAAATTCCACTTAAATGTAAGAAAAAGAGTTTTTATTTGTAAGGGTGATTAAACACTGAAACAGATTGTCCAGAAAGGTTATGGAGTCTCTGTCCTTGGAGATACTCAAAACTGGACTGAACACGGACCTGAGTGACCAGTTCTTGCTGACCCTGCTTTGAGCAGGGGTTTCCACTGGGCTGTCTCCAGAGCTACATTCCAGCCTCAACTATTCTGTGATTCTCTGGAATTCCATAATTTGCAATTTAAAGCAATACCTAACAATCTGGACTAAATTAATCTCTCTGTAAATCAATTGAATATTTGTTATCAGAACTCTGTCAATTTAATCCAAACCAAAATGTTCTATAATAGCTTTTATTGAGTTGGAGGCCAGCAGAAATGTGTGCAGCTTTTTAGTCCAGTGAAATGTACCTGTTTTTTTAACAAATAGTCTTTTCTGAAAGTGAAACTGGCTGGAAGCAAAAGTGAAATTTGCTTTATTGCTTTTTGTTGTTCCAACTGCGAGAAACAGCAAAAGTAAATGGAGGTCATAGGTAGTGCTATGTAAGCTGAATTAAAAATACAAATTTGTTTATGATAGCAATGCTGCTTTTAGTAATATACTGAAGAAATTAAAATGTTTGCTGACACCCTTATTACATTGACAGAGCCCTTTTCATCTTTTGTTTGAGCTTTCTGTAGCTCCTCCTCTTTTCGTCAAATTTCTCAGACCCAACTCAAATGCTTCATGATTGTAAATACCCATACAATGCGAGTTACTGTAATTTGTATATGACTGTAAGAGTTAGACTAGTGTAAACCATGCTAAGAAAGTGAGTAATTTACTCTGGAATGAGTGCAGCCCACTGCTGTCATTTGCTCCAGGAAGAGGGATGCCCATTTGTGCCTGTGCATGCCAAGAAAGGTGAAGGCTGAGTCAAAGCAGATCAGACCTGCTTTATTTTACACCATCCTGTTAGATGTTTTGCTGATAATTCTGACGGATCCTACCATTTCTGTTCTTGGGATGCTAACTTGCACAGGTTTCTTCTGCTGCTTGTACCCATGAATAACCACCATGTTAACAGCCTTCCTCCGCGCTGCCTGCAACTACAGCTGCTGACCATAACCTACTTATGGTTGACTGTGATTCCTGGGAACCAGTGTATTTTTTTGCCATGCCTTCATCTGGTTGGGCTCACTTTAAGTAGCACATTTTGCAGTGTGAATCAAATTAATGTATATTGCATAGACTGCATGGCATTTAGAAAGAATAGTGTCCCCCAGACATCTCCCTAGCTGGATGGGAATAGCTGACAGCATTTTTTTTCATCACCCCTAAACTTAAATGGAAGAGGTATGTGATGCTCTTTATTCCTTAAGCAGTGTATTGGAGTTTGTGGCTATTTAATTCCCTCTGTTGTAGGCTTTCTCCATGCTGATTGCATATGACCCATAGATACTCCCTCATATACCTGCTACATGGACTCCTTCCTCCCTCCTTTGGCAGTAATGCTGATACTTGGCAGGAACAAGGACCTTTTCTTGCCTCTCTTATTATGCGTGAACTTCCAGTACATAAACAGATTCTTTAACTAATTTAATATGCACAGTTTTATCTTATTTATTTTGTCTTTATTCCAGCTCCATCTTGAAATGACTCACTGTAAAAGATTTATTTAAAGTCTTGAAGTTCCTTTTTAATGCAAGCTCAGATTCAGCCTCTAGCAGTGCAAGATACTGTAACCCAATAACACTAAGTCTTCTTCATTCTTAAATGTTTCCCTTCTTCCTTCCCTTGTGGAATAGGTGAGAAAAGCAATTGCCTCCACTGCTTAATGCATCACAACTCAAAAACTCACTCCATCCATGTAATTCTGAATCCCAGCCCAGCTGGTGGTTCCTAGATTTCAGGCATTGAATATGAGTTCAGCACTTTTAAATTAATCACTCTGAACAGTACTTCTGTTAGAGTCTTTGTTGTTGTTGTTTTGGCTGGAAAGTTCTTCCTGATTTTTAGGTGCAGGCCCTTTAAAAAGAGCTTTCTCATAAATGTACAAAATGCAGAGAAAAATACTAAAATATTCTGGGTTTTTTCCTGTTTCTTTAAAGTGCTTCTTCTCCTTCTATTGTCTTTCAGTGCAATAAAGGTGGAGGGTATGCTACCTTTGCATATAGCTGGTCTTATTCTGGATTACTTGTGATTTCATCATAAAATGGACACCTCAGTGTTGTTGCAAATCCTGTCTCTCGAGGAGCACTTCTTATCTTCTACCATGAGTTAGTGGGGTAAAGATTCTCTTTTTCATCTGTTGGCTGTGGACAGTTCTCTTCAAAAGCAAATTCATTAATAATGTGCCAGCTCTCACTAGGAAGTTAGGGTTTTAATAATCGGCCTGCTTATGAAAACACATTATCTACTCTGAAAGCAGAAACAATGAGAATGTATAATGAACTGGGATACATTTTCAGTTTTGATCATTAGCACACAGCCCTGGTTTTCATTCTTAGTTTCTTATTGATGCTAGTTGGATTGATTAAGAAGAATATAAAGGAAATCCCATAGTTTTCTTTTTTAACTCTTTCCCCAAGGATGTTTGAGTGCCATGCTGTTCCCTTCCATAGAGGCAGACAGGGTCTCTGAGGTGCTGGCTTCTTTGTTGAACTCTGAATGGGAGAGATGCTTTTCCAGTTAGTCTGGGTGAGGTTTCTTACAATTGTGCAGATAGTTAAACATAAAACTACCAAGGGAAGTTTCTGAAAAAATCTTGCCCATATTTATAATGATTACAAATAAATAATGTCAAAATAAACATGGCAAATTTCATCTACTTCTAATACTTTATTTGTAACAATTTTCACATCTTAAAAAGAAAAAAATGCATGCAACTATTTTGCACTCAGTTTGGGGTGTCTCCTTGCATCAAGTTGACTGAAAATTAGTATCATTTCAATGAAAATTCTTGACTTAAAATTTTTCATTTTGAAATATATAGAATAGCTTATCTTGTTGAAAAACAGTATGCTCTGAAAAAAATTCAGATATTAATAATATTTTTGGAAGGATTTCACTCTTTTAAGACAACAGTTTTTATAACCCTTTGGATAATGTTTTCAGTAAAGTATTTAAATGAGCCACTGATTAACAGATATGTTAAATGTGGAGATTTTGTTTAGTTTTTTGCAAAGCTGAACCTCCTGGGGAGAAAAAGGGTCTGACAAAGAAACAGTGAAAACTAGACCCAACAGGAACAAAAAAAGAACAATTTGAAGAATTGTCAGCCATCTTTATTCACAAACAGAAAGTTCCTGAGACAGAGCTGTTTGATGTTCCTCATTTCTGGAAGAATGGGTGTGGCAAAGACAGGCCTGTAGTCAAGGCTTGTTGCCTTGCTACTTCATTATCATGAGCTGCTTAGATAAGAACCTTTAAACTGTATTCCTCAAAATGTTTTCTGGAGTGTTTTAGTTGATTTAAATAACTTTGCCGTTATAACTAGGGTTCATTTTCACTAAAGCAGGTGAGGGCATAAATAAGCAGTCTTAGCTAACAGATTTGAGATCACCCCCAGGAATGAGTCGTGACAGTAGCCTCTTCAGCTAACAGAGCTATGAGCAAAGGAGGAGGATCTGTGAACTCAATGTACTTCATCCAATGTGAAAGGCAAATGATTGAGAAAGGGTATAAGAAAATCCATATTAGACACAAAACCTCATCTAGCTCCATATTCTTGTCCAAGGTATGATCAAAAGTTGAAGAATGTAGATGTTCCCCTCTGGAATATTCTTCTAAACACAGAAAAGCTGTCCTAGCTTTGTTGAGCCAGAAGATGGGGGCTTGGTTTGGGTTGGTTTTTTTTACATGGTAGGCTTTCATAATTTTTTTTCTCCAACAATCCAGTCACTTACTGAACTTGTGCAAGCTTTTGCTTCCAGAGTAATATCTTTCTTCAAGATGTTCCAACATTGCATTGTTTTGAGTGTGATATCTGCTCACGTTGTTTGATGCTTCTGAGCTCTGGTATTGGAAGAAGCACTGAACAGATCCCCATTTATCTTTGCCACACAACTTACGATTGAATAGGTCCCTAGCATATTCTCCCTGTGGCATGTCTTCTCTACTGGAGCATCCCCATAAATTTGGTTGATTCCTTTACAGCAGTCATTCTGCTGCTTTTATTATCCTTGCCACTTTTCTCCAAGCCTTTTCTATTTCCATTATACCCATTTTAGAAGTGGCATCAGAACCAGATACAAGGACTCTGCGCATTTATGCACTGATACAACCATGGTTTCTTTCACAGTGATTCCTAACTTTTAATTTCCTGGTTTTTTTCTGACAACTCTGTTGTTCTGACCTTGTTCATCTTTTCAGCCTCTGGATGAAGCATCTGAATCCCCAACCTTACTTCTGTAGCCCCTTTAAAAGCAGACTTCCTAAAAGCTCCTGCCGGATGATGCTGAGTAAAGCTGAAAGTCTAAGTTCCTGGGAGCAGGGTGAAAAGAAGGTGTTGGAGGCAGGTTCCCGAAGGTGGAAAGCTGATGTACTTATGCACTGTGCAGTTTTAATAATTGATAAAGTAGTTAAAACAGAGCTCTTGAATGACTGTGCAGGGTGCTGAAGAATATTTTTCCCCAGTTGGACCCCTCATCATACATACGGTATTATTACTGTAACTGTATTGTACCATATAAATGAATGATTTATGTAGTGATTTATCCACTCTTCCATGACTATGTGACCAATCTCTATTACTAGATCATATTCAAACCTTTACAATGGCAATATATGCAGCTTTGTATTCCGGAGCATTACCTGCTCTTTAGGCAATAAGACCTGATAGGGCGTACATTATTGGCCACTAGAGCATGCCTCCATGTGTTCATTAAGCACAGTTCTGGAGGCTGCAGTCAGGGACTGCATCCACAGAAGAAGCAGGTTTCAGGCTGGCCATACAATCCCAAAATTTTTTTCCTGGGAAGAGAGTGAACATTTTATGTGAGACCAAAGAGCAGTTAGTTTTGCTTTTACTCAAACTGCTGCAAGATAAAGAAAAATGTTAAAGCATGGGAAGAGACATTCAAGTGGCAATCACTTCTCTCCAGGTTTTAACTAATGGTTCAGTTATTTTTGACTGGTGATGCTGCGGTGAGGAGTTATGCCATTGTGGCAGGTGCTGCTGTGAAATTCTTTACTCTTCATTCTGAGTCAGTTGCTTTTCCTCTCAAGTAAGTTTATCTGGCAGGTGAGCCACTTTGATCTTTTGTTTTGTGAGAGAAGAGCTGTGGGACAATAAGGAATGGATGGAAGTAGTGCTTTTAAATGAACATCAAACTAAAATTAAAGCTGCTGTTGTCTGTGACCTACCTACCTGATGTCCCTGTGTCTTTGGAGGTGTAGTGGCATTGGACTATACTGACATGATCTTCCACAGGAAGCTGTGTCTTGGGGTTTAGGCTTCATTATGTGGTGATTTGAGGACATTTGCCCTTAGGTGGCAAGAAGTATGTACCTACACTGTGACTACAGAAAATCCATTCTGGCGGTTTGGGAATTCAACGGTGAGTTGACACTGGCAGGAAGTAGATCCTGATTGTTTACTACTCCCAGAATATTCTTTTTAATAGAAAGTGAACGATCAAAACAGCCCAGCTGCCAATGAAATGAGATAAAAGTAGTAATTCACCTGACAGACTTCTAAATGTGTGACTCCATACTTTCTATTTCATCAGCGATTTAGCCCAGACTAACATTTATTTCCCATGCAACTTTTCCAAGGATTGGACTTTTCATTTCCTCATTCAGCCTCTTTTTCTTAAAAGAGATAACAGAAGCATAAATACACCTGATACCTTCTTTGTAACAAACTGGGGGAGATCCAAAATGTCCAGCTGCCAGAAGTCTGCTGGAAGGGCAGTTAGCCACAATGCCACATGTGAAATGCCCCACAGTACCCCAAGAGAAAGTAAGTGGGAAATGTTTGGAGCACAGTAAGTTGTATGAGAAAGAAGTAAGGGTGGCCTGGACAGCGTAGCAGAGCGTCCTTCAGAGGAATTAAAACTTGAGTCACATTTCCATTTGTATTAATTGTTTAAAATTGAATTAATGCTATAAAATAGAAGTGTCTTCCATATCAAAGACTCTCTGACACTGCTTCCTAAATTGAGGAAGAAAAATCCTGGCAGAGGGAGAACCTCTATCCTTTCCTGTTTGTAGAGAAAAACTTAGCCAAGTTCCCTCAAAACTCTGTGTTGCTTGCTTTGTGGCTTCGGTATATATATATATATGTGTGTGTGTATATATATATATAAAAGTGTGTATATATATATGTGTATGTATATATATGTATATATATGTATATGTATATATATATGTGTATATATATGTATATGTGTGTGTATATATATATATGTATGGAAGCCCAAATCCTCCTACACAGAATCTATACAGATGCATATCCTGAAATTCTCACAGGTGTCTGAGGGCTGGACAAATCCTGCCTTAGAGCAGAATTCTTAATTTTCTACTTATGTTTTTGCCCCCTTTTTTCTGCCTCTGGAAGTATGGAATCAGTTTTCACTGCAGTGATATCTTTGCACTTTTACAGGCACATGAGGCGCCACTGCAAACTTGGCTTGCAAAGCAGTTGATTTAAAACAGTAGAAAGCATTTTAAGATTTGTTCCTCAAAATTTTGTTTATTACTGACATATGGATATGGAAGGGCATAATTTTGGTAGCTAGATCTAATCAGCACTTTGTATATAAAGTGCATGAGGAACACCAAAAATGCACATCAATAGCGGTCCATCTTGATGTGTTTGCATTCCAGATCATTGTGGACTGGAAGTTAACTGCTCCTTTCAGTTCTCCTGGAGCCCAGCTGGTCTTACTTAATTTCACACTATTTTATATTCTGTTTATTACTGAGGCCAACAAATATTTTATTTTAGCTGTTTGTACATGTTAAACAAACATAGGATCCTGGTGGAATGTCTCTGGCAGAAACATACTAATTCTTTATACCCTCAGAGTCCCTTCCACACTTGAAGGGGAGGGCTCAGCTAGTTAAATTAGGCACCCAAACAGGAAAACCACAGACACACGATTACACTTTCAGCCAAAGCTAAATGGTGCAGCATGAAAGTTGTGTTGTTGTTTGGCTTCTTCACAGTGAGGCCTGCATGAACAGAGACAGCTGGCAATGACTCTGTCAGAGCCTGCCTGTGGGAAGCAGGAGAAAGGGGATTCCTGCTTCATGGAGCTGGCAGAATTGGTTTAGCTGTCCTCCATGAAAAGAGGACATTTTGGTTTCTAGACATTGCATTAGGTGCCCAGAGACTGGAAAAGTCAAATGATTTTTGTCTTCATTTTTCTGCAGATTTCTGTCCTGTTAGAGGTCACCAGGCCGTGAGCACTGCTCTCTATGTTCATGAATCTGACAGGGCTGCTGCTGAGGTTGGACTATCAGTAGAGGTGGTGAGTGCCTCCTGTGCTGACTGCTTGATGTCTTGATGGTTTGGAAACATGCACAGAAGATACAAATTGGGGCACTTGCAGGAATATTTCAAACCCAGTCTTTCTCTTTATTGCCAGTGATCAAACCACTCGTGTTAGATTTAAAAAGAAAAGGTACTACAGAGAACTCCTTTAAAAAAAAAAAAAAGAGTACACCTGTTGTTTTCATTGTAAGACTGTGGTGCAAACAATTCTGTGGTGTAGCTCCAGAATAGCTTAAAGACACCTTTTTCTTTGTCTGTTGAGATGTCAGCATCTCACGTTCAGGCAGGGAGGTAGAAATTAAAGATCTAACCTATGTTCGTGCCTCTTGGCTAATTCTGGTGGCTTCTTCCTATATCCAGCCTCTACTGCCAGCACTACCTGAAGTTCTTGTTCTTTGGTTAGGAAACTTAGGCATTAACACCGATGTGGTTATACACCATTTCAGTGGCTGGATGTCCAAAATGGCTAGGTGTATCAATAGCCTTAGCTATTATGATGGTACACATCTTGGAAACCCTTAACGGAGATAGAAATCTGAGTATAGGCTGCTAGACCAGTCCTTTAGAGAGTGACTGTGAATTATCATTTTGACTGTGGCCTATCATGATGAAGCACAACTATGCTACTTTATTGTTAGTAGAGATTGAGCTGTATATTGTCGTCTTATGCTGCCATTGCCAGACTACAGCTGAAGAGTGCTTGGGACTATGAACTTGTGCTCAGTAAAGCTGTCTGGTTTCACAATATACTCCTTCATGGAGTGTATTAAGTCTGTGAGCTGGGCTGACGTGTATTTTGCTTCTGAGGAAAAGCCCAAGTGGTGTTTTTTAACAATGAAACTGTAAGCACTTTGGTCCTTGGCTACCTTAAAGCCACAGCTTCGCTACTACATGGGGTGCTGCAGCAATTTAGGTTGGCTGCAGTAACCAAGCTAGCAGTACCCTCATTTAACTGGGAAAGAGCTTGTTACTGTCTTTTAAAGTTCTTAAGATCTGAAAATCATTTTCCAGCCCTTTGGTCCAGAAGAGGCCAGGCTTCTTGATTTAGCCCATGCATCTAATAGTAGCTATTTTATTTTCAAAAGGACTGAGCCGAGTTGCATGCAAGCTTTTTTTTGAATGATGAATCTTTTTTTGTGATGGTTTGATGGTATTGTAGATATCGATTACAGTTTAGGATTGTTGCCTCAATAAAAATTGCTCAGGCGTGGTATTTGTAGAGTAACATAACTTAAGAGTGATCAAAGATGTAGAACTCCTGTTTTCTATGTGAACTGAAATTTTGCTAGTCTTTTCTCATGTTGGTGGGTGGAAAAGGCTGAGGGATGGATGTTTGTCTAATGAGGGCAGGATGCAGCTGGGAGGAAGCTTGGAACTCTGTTGCAGGGTCTGCAAACAATCTAGTCACATCAAATAGATGCCCACTGGTTGCCAAAATCAGTGAAATAGGGAGATAATGAGGATAATGAAATAAAGGAAAAGAGAGAGCTGTTGTTCTTTAATAGAGTGACCTTTTTTGAGATGTGTCATTTGTACCGGCACTCGGATTAGTGTTGGGCCATGTTGATTTTACAATACTTAGTTGTGTGATGGCTTCTTACCAAAGCTGAGGAAGCACCCTGTGGCTGGCCTCACTCTAGGCTTGATAAGCTATTACAGTAATGCTGTAGTTAATGGTTTCTGGAAAGTTGATATCTATCTGTGTTTAAACGCATACATTTTGGGCTAAATATTGAGAAATTACAGGTATGTAATGCAAATCCTGGGTGTGCCAGCCAAGCCTGTAGAAAAAAGCTCATTAGGATTAATCTCTAGCAGGGTGACTAATGCAAAGGGAATGAGGTACTTTCCTCCCTGAGACAGCAGAGATTTGACATAGCTTTCAAAGGGGCTTCGCTGGAATGCTGTCGATTGCTTTGTGCTATAGGTATGTTAGCTTATTTAATTTAGAACCGCTTGCTTTAGACCAGAGAACACTATACTAAATTAAAAGAGATACACAGCAGGGTACTTCACAAATAGATTTAAAACAAAGTATCTTACTTGGTTTGGAAGAAATGAAATACATAATTGCCCAATGTACATTGACAACATTAAAGGCAGAAGCATATGAATGCTGTCTTACCTCCTGCTCTGATCTTTGAGCTTTGCCAGATTTTTATGCTTTAGGAACCATATTTATGAGCGATACATTCATTACATCTCATCTCTGTCTAGTTTTCACAGTGACTTCCACATGTACTATCAGGAAAATTAGTTGCAGCCCAAGATTACTAATGTGGTATTTTAGGAAGGAGTAGCTAAAGACAACTCATTTTATTAACAGTTCTCCAAAGTCTTTCTTAGGTGGAATATTACTGGTAACGTTTCTGTAAGACAACAGGATTTTTTCCTCTCAAGTGCTGTAGTCACTGCTAATAACAGTCAAATTCTTTTGAGTAGTATGTAATTGTTAGCCCCATAAAAAGCAAATAAATTGCTGGTTTTATCAATAAAGCTATACAGAGCCAAATACCAACAGAAAGAAAAATTCGGAATAATTTACTGTGTTTAACCATTTTGCAGTGCATTCCCAAGTAACGGTGGTATTTTTAGTTTCAGATTGAGAACTTTGTATTTTGCCTCTGTTTTTTCAAAATTTCATCTGTATTACATGTTTGGTTCTGGATATCAGGCAGGGTGAATATATTTGTAGATCCTTTCTAAAACACTTAATCATTTTTCAAAGAAAGTTAACGGAAAGGGTAGATTTTCTTGATAATCCTTTCAAAATTAAAATATAACACAAAAACACTATCTTTAAGTGACATTAAGGGTCTTTCTTAAACCAACTAAAGCTGGGAAATTCAAAGTGAATAGCTAACACTCTGTTGTAAACTGCTTTCATGTATTACAGCTGACAGCGGGGAAACAGAGGTTCAGAGAGTGGTTCAGATAATAATCTTAAATTTGGACATTGCCTGAATCCGAGTAGTTAGGAGAGCAGGATAGATGTCTGACAAGATCACTCTTTCTCATGAGAGATGTGGCATTTCCTTTTCATGGACATGCTGAACATGTTTTTTTTTGGCCAGTTTATGCTTTTTTCCCTGGATAACAGTAAGGGCTGAGTATCACAGAAGTAGTTTCCAACAAGGAGAGATATTAAATGCGAATCTGAAGTCTGGAGGATCCTGATCCCAGACTTGCTTTCTCTTCCATCTCTAGTTTAAAAAAAAAAAACCAAACCATAACCAAACAAAATGAAATGCCAACTAGCCAGAACCTCCTTTTCCTCTTTGGAAATATCAGAAGGATCCAGATATACCCCAGTTTTCATTTGGGGACCATGATGACCTTTCCTTCATTAAAACCAGTTCAGTATTCTCTGTTTTTACACACTTTATTACCTTCATATTGCCAGAATATAATATACGCATTAGTTGGGCACAGCAGGACTTGTTAGAGAGAATCTATTGTAGAGCTCACGTAACTCATATGATTCATAGATCTTTCTAGAAGTTTATTAAAATTCTCCAAGTATTCTGGCATATCTAAAAATGGGGAGATTTTGTATGTCTTTGTGTGATTCCGTTAAACTGAATGGCAGTTTTTTGTGTAGAAAATGGAATTTAACATTCCTGGGTGCTTTTTTAAAATAAGCTAAAACTGCAGTTAATTTGAGGCAGCCAAGAAACTTTGCCTTTTAGCCACTAACACTAAGGTTAGCCCATATTTTACAGAACTCTTGCAAGCAGAGCCTGCAGTCTCTGATTAATGGCAGAATCTCCTTTCAGTTTTTCTCTGAACGCATTACTTTAAAATTTGCATAATTGTTTAAAGTTGCACATTTTGCTGATACTGCCCCTATTACATGATACAAGGAAACACAACATTACATTACATTACCGACAGGATCAAAACAGAAAGTGACACTTTTATGCAGTTGTGTATTTTGTGAATCAGGACAGTAATTGGAATGTATTAATGATTTCCTTGACTCCCCCTTATTCTGCTCCACCCCTGCTCCCCCTGAAGCCTTCCATGTAAACTCTGAGGATATTTAACACAGTTTAAGCTGTCCAGTTCTATGTAGCTCCTTGTAAAATAATTTGGCGTGATGATTCCTACTTGGTGAGACGTGCTCAGACATAAACCCACGTATACACATAGCAGCACATAAAGCATGAACCTGTTAAGGATTTCACCTTTTAAGAAATGACAGAATAATTACAGGACAACATGTCCTTCATGAGTAAAAACAACTAAGCTAAAGTGCTTTCAAGGCTGGCGTGGCCTACTTCTAGCAAGCCGCATAAATCATAAACTACTAAGGGACTGATTCATACACTGAGTGATAAGTGGAGTCTATATAATGGTGTATATAAATATGTAGATAATATACACGTACACTGAACTGAATTCATTCTTAGTTACAGCTAGGCAATCGAACTGAGTTGATATAGCCCAAACCCTGACTTTGTATACAGATAAAGTATAGAGGATGAACCGTGTGCTTCCTTTTGAAGGGTAGTTAAGTTATTCCATTTTCAGACCTCTTCAGGTGGGGATTGTAATAGTTGGCAAATTGGCCTTGGGCTGAAACTTAGGGTGTTAGAAGTTCTCAGTCCTGGAATGAGTGTTCCTGGCTTTAAAAAAAAAAAAAAAAAAAAAAGGGGGGGGGGTTGTGTGTCTTCATCTAATTTTACCTGTTTGGGGTGAATAAAAACAAAAGAGTTGATGTTTGCAGTATTTAAAAGAAAATATGCCTTAGCGAAAAATACAAACAACCCCAAACCAGAAATTTCATTGGGCTTTTCAAGTTATTGGTCTCTTACAGTAACTTTCTGGTAAATAAATTGTTAAACTTCTTTGTATGTTTTTTCTGACCTAAAATCTTTCAGATGCTGTGGATAATCTATGTTAGTGGGATGATGTTTCTTTCTCTGAACACTTTAACTGGACAGATTGCACATATGCTCTAGCATTACTAAAGGCCAGGTGATTCCTGAAGAGCTATAAGCAAGGGTAACTCAACCTCTGAAGGTTATCCAGAGATTTAAGCTACATGAAAATGATACTTGTTGGAAATACCTACTTTTTACAGGCAGGGGTGCTGCTTCTTCTTGCACACAATATTAGGGCCACAGTTTCAAAGGTACACTTGATAGACTTTTCTTTGTGTACAAAAAACCTTTGCCCCTTAATACACAGTGGCATATTGGTTGGTCTAGATAGCTAACATTTGCATGCATAGGGAGTAGATTCTGTCATTTATGCATGTAGATAATAGAATTTACATGCACAAAACTCATTTGGACTCGGCCTCAGAACAGATTGGGAGGACAGGTATTTAAGATTTGAGGGACAGATGCACAGTAGGGGACTGCTGGGGTAAATGATGGTTGAGCCTGGAATATTGAAATAGGGATGCTAAAGAAAGGGTGAAGACAGCACTCATCTGTGTTTGAGTTGCACAGAAAGCACAAAAGAGTTTAAATACAAAGAGCAAGGCAGGAATTATATCAAAGGTCACCTTTCATTCTGAAGAGAACTCTAACTTGAAACATGAAATTTTCTTTTTTGAAATATGTTTTTGCCCTACGGTCTCTGTCCAGTGATGGCCTTTAATCCGCCTTTCATGAAATTTCAGCCAGAGCATAGTACTTCATGTCACTGATGCCAAGTCATTTAGCAGAGATTGTAGACATTCAAGGGTCAGTCCTTCAACTCAGAGGAGTCTTTTAGGCCCACTGAAGTGAATACTGTGATGTTGGTTTTGTGCCAGCTGAGAAAACATGCTTGAATATTTAGATTATTTCAACATTATTTCTGTTTGTAAAGTATCCCTCTATTTCATCTTGGTTAGCCTAGAATAGCATTCTGGTTCTGAAGTTCAGGGACATGTTTTACAGTGTAAGAGGAAATCAGTACACAGATCTAAATGTTGCCATTTGAGACCCCAGCTATACAAAGCTTGTCACCCACACCGGGGCCACAGCACACAGAAAAGCATCTTCTGCAGACTGTGAAAAGCCTTTTACGTTTTAATAGCACAGTGGTCACTCAACCTAGCCCAAACCCACTTTTTGCTTAAATGAGATCTCACTGAAATTAATGAGTCACGCTGGAGTCAAAAGGATCTTTCTCTGAGTGAGGAGAAAATTCTTGTGGCTCTCTTTTGGTGCACTGACTGTGTAATATCAAGGCCTCTGCAGCAAGGCACTTAAACACAACTGGGTGAAATATGGAGAGAACAGAAGTCTTAATTTCGAATTTCTCGGGTTTGTCAGATTATGTTATATAGTATCAGATTGTTCTGTGGAAGCTGAGGCCACAGGAGTCCCATTATACTTCCTGGGCTAGATCCTGGAGTGATGTAAACTGGTGTAGTGCTACTAGAGTAAATGGAACTGTGTTGATTTCACTAGCTCGGGATTTAGCCCACTAAGTCTGAGATAGCTATAAAACCTCACTGTGCACTTTGAAAGTTGTACCCCATAAATGCTTCCGCAGTGCAGTTTTTTATAGTGTCTATAGGAAACCCACTTTGTCTCTGCGGGTTAAAAACACTAACTAACCAAGGTCAACTTTCTGTCATTCTCGCACCATAACTGTTAATACTAATAAGTGGGGTTTTAAGTGTACTGTCTCTTAGTGTGTTTGATCGTTGTTTTGATTTTTAGTTTGTCTTTTGGAACTATTTGTATCATGGACCATTTTTTACAAGTACACAAAAATAAAAGGACTGTCTCAGTGCCCTGTGTAGTAGAGTATCCTCTGCCAATGCTTGTGTGTACTTGCACAAAAATGCTAGACATGTATACACACACACACACGCACAGGATCAGTGTACAGAGTGTCCTCACACATCCACATTCCTCTTTCACTTGGTAACTAATGAAATGACGTTTTTATGAGAGTGCATTATATCTCGCTGTGTTAGCCATACTAGTGTCTAGACTGAACTCCATTGCACTCACTGACTGTGATTTGGCATTGAGTTGAGGTTGTTGTCCTGGCAGAAAGGCATTTGAAATTGTTTTGCAACCTTAAAAGTAGATTTGTTTCTGCAAGAGGAGGAAAATCATGCTAAGTGAGGTATAGAAGCAGACATCCATGTGCTTTTCCATTAGCCTGTGGTAGCTTCTATTTTGGTAAACACAAGGATAAATGTAGGAGAATCCATTCATTCCCAAACAGTTCAAAAGAGGTTTGTAATCAAATGGCTTCTAGCAATCTTTATTTTAATATTTCGTAGTCAACTTTGGGGGGAAACTCCCCATTTTCTTTCCCTGTATGTCAAATAAAATGCACTAATGGCTCTGAATGCGAGAAAACATTTCTCTAAAAATATTACATAAGCTTCGACAATACCTTCAAGGTACCTAATGGCTTTCTGGATAGGCAGGTAAACAACCCATCTGTATCTGATTGCTTACTGAGTGTAGCTAGTGGATGCAGTGTATATTTTTCTTCATTAACTGACAAATTTTTGAACTTGTTCTTAGTACAAGGGAAGGGAAAGAAGAGAAATTAAAAGATCAAAAGAACTTCTTATTGAGGTGTGGACTTTATAGCAAGAGTGACCACAGTAGTTACCCCACTAACTCTTAGTGTAAGCTAGGTTCTGTAGATAATTGATTTTGCAGAATGGCAGCCAAACTGACAAAAGAAAAGAAAATCTGGATCAGATTGTATTCACTTAAAAAAACACCTCAGTTAAATGAAAGGACTGAAACCATTTCATTTGTCCCGTGCAGCATTAACTGTTTGATGTCAGGTCCTGGTAAAGGAAAGGAATGGAATTAAAGAGTAGGTTGATGAAGATAAACAAATAATGGTCCTGCCTTTATTATTCCCCGATGAGATGTGAAGGAGCTGAGTGCTGGTCACTGGTCTGTGTGTATCCTGCAAAAAGAGTCCTGTGTCTCTGAGGCCATGTGTCTTGCAGTGGTGAAGTGTGGCTGCAATCTGTCTGTGTGTGCCCCTGCCAGTACTCCTCAGTGGGAAATGGCATTGCCACGAACCTCTAGACCCTAAATTGATCTGAGTCGAAGGAAACCACTTTTCCTGGGTTCCTGGGGTTGGAGTGAGGTGGCTTCTCTTTTTAATCCAAATAATTCCTGTTACCTGGTTGACACTGCAGACCTGTGAAATGGAGAACTGGGGGCTGCATCATTAATTAGTCGTCTTTTCTTGGAGAATCTACAAGAATGGGGATTCAAAGCACCCTCTCCTGGGAGCAGGTTGTTAGCAGGCACTTGGGACATTCTCTTTAGAGGCTGCAGACTCTGGTTCAGATTTCAGCTATGAATTAGTCAGTGAGTGGATTTGAACTTGAGTGTCTTGAGAGAAGCCAAGGAGAACAATAGCAGCTTCACACTGTGTCATGCTTCAGCTCCAGCGAGTAATGCTAAATTGCTTGCATTGTCACAACCACGCGCTTTCCCTGGTGATCCTAATGGGTCCCTGCAGATCCGGTGGGAATCATAACACTGGCTGCATAGGTTTTTAAGATTGTTTCAAGATACCATGGAATACATCCAGAACCTAGAGTGATGTTTTCTTTGGGGCCCCAGACCATAGAATGTTTAATTACTGATGCCATTACTAAAAATAGCCATAGGAAAAGGCACAGTTTAATCTTTTAGAAAAATGTTTGGGGAATGGGGGTTACTGTGACTTGTTTTAGAGCATAATTTCCCTGTAGATTAGAATCTATATAATTATAGTAAAATTATAAAAATGGATTGCCTGCCCTTTTGTATTCAGACAGTGGGCACATTGTACACTTATTAAACCAGCGTTGCTGTTCCTAACTTCTTGTATATTTTTCTTAGCCCTTTCATTTCATATGCTAATCTTCACCTAACTTGTAAAGTTTTGATTGGGTGCTTGATGCCAGTTTCAGAGGTGATGTGTAATTTGGATTTCCTTGCATTTGCTCAGACATAATGAACCCAAATTGTAGCTAGTGGGATATGGAAGCATACTGCAAACTGGGAAAGAATGTAAGCCAGTAAATATAAGGGAGTCCAGCAGGCATCTGACTTTGAATGCAGTGTATACTGTGGGCTTAATCTACATTACCTTTGTCAACTCCTAGACTCCACTGAACTTTTTTGAGTTAGTCATGATGACCACTAGATTTGTATTCCTCTTTACTGTTGAAGTTCAAATATTAGTATTGGGACACATTTTCAAATTGACTTGCCCATCTGCACTTTAAATTACACTGGTAGTAGCAATTATTAGATTTTACATTCCTGAATATGGATAATCGTGTGTGTCAGAAGACTCAAGAATGTTAGGCAGCTGAATTTTCAGAATGAGCCAAGAGCTGAAGAAATGGAAGTCACCCTATTGACCGTGTAACATGTATCCACATCTCTGAAAATTTTTTGAGAACTTAGAAAATTCAAACTGCAACTGCAAAGCACTGTGTATCCCCAGGCAGCCTTAATTTGCATGATCAGCACTTACTCAGCAGAGTACCATAGGTATTGGAGACCTTGGTATATTAAACGGGTCACATTTAACTGTCCTTGAACAATTTATCCTATGTTATAAACGTAAACAAGCTTTTTGTCATATTCAGCATCACTGTTTCTCTTTTCTCTACGTTTTCTTTGATATGGGGGAATTTTTCTATAGGAAATTTTAGAGGGTCACAGCGAACATGTTATGCTGCTGTCCTCCCATAGTCTTGATTAAGAATTCTGCATTTCTCTTCTTTCATTTTCCTTGTTTTACCCTGAGAGTTCGGTAATTCTATCTGAGCAAAAAATAAAATTAGAAAAAGTTTGATTTTAGAGCTGAGAATTGTAGGACAAATTACACAGTGTCTTTTAGCTTTCTGAATAGCCTTTGAAGACCGACCATCTCTTGTCATGTAAATGCACTGTCATGTAAATCGGCTGCCCACAGATCAAGCTGTCTGTAACCAGAAAGACGATGCAAGAGACCACTGGTTTTCAGAAGCTACAGAAGAAAAGTAGTAGCAGGGTTCAAATGTAAATAAAGATGGCAGGAAAATGTTCTTTTCTCCTTCACAATAAAACACAAACATGGCCTTCTTTTAACAGGCTTTGGTGTTTTCCTGTGATGTGTTAAATAAAAGGTTTCTCTTTTATGTTATAGAAGGTACCTTTCTGCCCATTAAAATTCTCTTTTTTAATAGCATCCAGGAAAAGTTTATCAAAAGCTAGTGAGTGGTTTTAGAGCCTGAATAGTTCAGAACAGAGCTCCATGAAGTTGCTGTATCCTATGCCAAAATGTAAGACAGTGCAGAGAAAGAAGAGGAAGAGAGTGCAAAAAAAGGGCAACTTTTAACATTTAATTTACACAAAGAAAGCTTTAAAAAGGGTTGGTTTTAAGCATGCTATGAGCTTTGATGTAATTAGCTTGCTGTTAAAACTTTTGTACACTAATGTCTGAAAGAAAGGGACTCTAATTAAATTACAAATTCTATTTGCTGTGCATCTCTCTTTCACAGATTTCTCAGTCTATAGTACTGCATATGCAAAAATTCTCCGTCTAGACCATTTCCAAAAATCCCAGATATAGTGAAATCTTGGAAGTCAAAATTGAACATTGCTTTCTGTGAAATACTGGCGATATGTCACCAAAAGAACCGGGTTGGTTCAGGATTATTTGAAATTTGGCCTATTCAGTGCGAATATCTAAACAGATTAAAAGATTGAATCCTAGGGGAACTGAACACTCCTGCTATATACAGGACCTAAAGAACTCAAGATAAAACCTTGAATTTCAGTGACTGAGTTTAGAATAGCTTTCTTAGCAAGAATGAACTTTTTTTTTTATTAACAGTCTTTTTTTCATCTTTCTTTTTTTAGAAAAGTCTTAGCAATATTCACGTTCTTAAACAGAGGGTTCATAGGACACTTTTAGTGACAGATTGCCTTTCAGGACTCTTTTCAATACATTACTTCCACAGTGTTCTTAAATTCTACTGTCTTAAAACAGTCAAGTCTCCCTTCAATGTGTTTTCAATTGCAGATTGTGGCAGTTTCATCCAACAATTTTTAGGAGATAACTTTTAATTACAATAATAAGAACCACATGGTCAATGATTGATGTAAACCTGATGTGTTCTCTTACTTTATTAATCTTTTTAATTAGAGACAAAAGAATGCTTTATCTGCTGAGAAGGAGAAGAGATGAGTTGTGATCTGCTGCACTTTCATGACTTAAAAAAATTCGTTATTCATTAGAAGTGTATGTTTACCTGGATACAAAGAATGAGAGCAACTTGTATGGAGTTTTCTCCACCCACTATGCTTAAATTTAATTCTGTGTGGTGCCCATATGGCACCATGCTGTTGAGGTTATGCTACTCTTGTTAGTTTTACTTTAGATCTACAAGCTTCTTTTAAGCATAGTTTACAAACTCGATTAGAAGGCAAGGAAAGGAGAGACAGTTTAACACCACCAGATGTCAGAGCAGTTGCTTGCCAAAGGATAGGTTGCATGAGATGTTGCAAAACACCTATGAGATGTCTTGTTCTTTAACACTCCTTAGCTTTAGGAGTTAAGAGAACTTAGCGTGTCTTGGGTCCACTGAGGCTATGGGTTGAAGCGGTTGTATTTTAGGATGATGTGAAAGACACAAAGAGGATGATGTTGATTCAGGTACTAATGCAGGTCTTTTGAAACAGATACTGTGAATATTTCATATGAACTGGTTTACCGCATTCAGTTGCTTTGAGCATACTGCAGGTTAGAATTGGTTCCCTCTGTGGCTAAGGTACTTTGAAAGCCTACAGGCTTAAGTTTCACACATTTGCCTCTAATTTTTGTGTCTTGCACTCTGAGTGCGATTAATGGCCATGGTAGAAAAAGAGCACAGAGGCTTTTCCCTCTTACTATTGTGATTTATTCTTTCATATTACGTAGTGCCAATAGTGTATCAAGTGAGTTACTAACAAGTAAAGGCAAGGTCTCTGCTCCAGAAGGTCCATATTCTAACTAAAAATATGACATCTCAGGGCTTTATAGAGAGGCATGAAGGTAATGAAATTTCTAGGGAGGAGAGGAAATTCGAAAACTTACACTCATAAGATGTCAAAGGCAAAGTCTGTTTGTGATACCTGGATTTTGTGGGTCAGATGAGAAAGCTGAAATTAACCTATATGAGCACAGGAATTTGTGGAACTTCATAAAATGTTCTACAAACTAACAAGGTATCCTGATTTTATCTGGGATAGAGTTAATTTTCTTTCTAGCAGCTGGTGTAGTACTGTGTTTTGGATTTTGGATGAGAATAGTGTTGATAACACACTGATGTTTTAGCTGTTGCCAAGCAGTCAAAGACTTCTCAGCTTCTTACACTGCCCTACCAATAAGAAGGCAGGAGGTGCCCAAGAGGTTGGGAGGAGACCCAGCCAGGACAGCTCACCAAGACTGGACAAAGGGAAAACCCTATGCTGTATGATGTCATGCTCCATATGTAACTGGGGGGTTGGCTGGGAGGCAGCACAGCTCAGGAACTAGCTGAGTATCAGCTTTGAGTGGTGTGCAATTGTGCTGTGCATCTCGTTTTGTATATTCTATTATTATTGTTTATTGCTTTTTCTGTTCTTTGAAAGTATCTTTATTTCAACAAATGAGTTTTACCCTTTTTCCTTTAGTTTTACCCTTTTTCCTTTAGTTTTACCCTTTTTCCTTTAGTTTTACCCTTTTTCCTTTAGTTTTACCCTTTTTCCTTTAGTTTTACCCTTTTTCCTTTAGTTTTACCCTTTTTCCTTTAGTTTTACCCTTTTTCCTTTAGTTTTACCCTTTTTCCTTTAGATTCTCTCTCCCATTGGTGGGAGGTGGTGGTGATGGTGGTTGTGAAGAGGGGGCAGGCCAAATGGCTGTGTGGTGGTTGTAGCTGCCTGCTGGGTTAAACCATGACACAAGGAAAGAACAGCACACACTTTCAGAGACCTAGAGTTGTGCAAGCTTCCTGCACTGCTTTAGCAATAGCATATAAATGACATGGATTCCAGCCAGTGTTGTGGTCTGGTAGTCTGCGCTAGTGTGTTGGGATGCTGACTTTGGGCCTGATCCAAATGTCTTTGAAGTCAGTGGAAGACTTTCAATTTCAGTGAGTGAGCTGAGGAGGTGTTTTGAGGTACTTTCTTATGCCAGCCAATTTGGAAATATCAGTGGGAACAGAGAAGGGGAGAAGTTAGTTTTCCTGTATCAACTAAAAGGAGGGAAAGGGGAATTTTATTTTTATTATTATTTTTTAAGAAACATTTGCCAAAAGTTCTTTATGCCTGTTACCACATAAGAAAATGGACTGAGTTCAGGATAGGGGATGGTAATGGAGAGAGAAGAGCAGTCTGTTGTGTGGCCTCACATTGTGACTGTTTGGTAGAAGTGGGTGTGCAGCTCATCATTGATATAAACATTTAGTCAGATACGGTCTGCTTTAAAGTCATTCCAGACAACCTTTAAGTAGACCTAGTAGCACTCAGTGCCATTCAAACTGTGACCTTGTCTGTAAATTATTTCCCTATGATTGCTTAAGTGGTGATACTTACAGCAACAGAACTGGAAAAGTTAGGCCTTTAAAAAAAAATTGGCTTATATTACACTTATTGAGAAAATGGTTGTTTTAGCCAAGCCCATTCATCCATCCCTAGGCCTGGACACAGTAACTCTCTAGAACCACTCTCTACTGTAATGAGAGTGGCACCAGGGAGTTGAAGTGCTCAGAAAGCCTACATTTGTTTCAATCTGTCACACTCAGTATAAGAATGTATAGTGAAAGCATGGAGGGGATATTGCATTTTAGGATTCATAGAAGGGTGCCCTGGCATATATTCCTACACACACGTTTGTCATATCTAAATTATTGAGCAACTGAATTTAGTAATAATGACCATGAATTAACCATCTGTCAAAGATAAGGAATGTCTACTTTAACCCTTCAGGCAGTCACACATGCCTTTATATGGTGCCCACAGCATTCCTTTGGTTGCCAAAGTGGAAGCGTGGCAGCAGACCAAAAGTTAACATGGGGGGAGGATGCATTCCCTTCCACTTTCTGAGATATTATTATTCTTTTGTTCATTTGTTTCAGCCAAACTCTATCAGTATCAGAGTTGTTTCTGCAGATTGTTTTGATTTTGAAAAAGAATGACTGCTTTATGCTGCAAATACATTTCAGCTTTAAAGAATCAGGATCTTTTTTAATTATCCGTAATGTTACCTGAGAAGAGATGTACATTGCATAGAGGGCTTAGAACCAAAACCTATTGGATTTTCTACTTAAATTGTCCTCCATCCTCCACTTCAATCCATCATCTAAATGAGGCAGTATATATCTTTAAAAATGAAGTACAACTGTATCTTCAAAGAGTCCAGAGTAGTTCAGAGATCATTTGCCAAACCAACTTCCTTGCTATGTACTTCACCCTTAAAAAATGAGATTGAATACCCAACATCCAGAGAAAAGCTTATAAAGTAATAAATGTAACAACTCATTTAGAAAGTTAGCAAGCCAACTGATGGACATCTGTGTGGTAGGATTTTTCTGTTTTGTTTTTCCTTGCCTGGACCAACTTGCCTCCTCATGGTTATTTTCTAAGGTCTGTTCTTCCACAGATTACTAGCCTCTCTCCTAGGGTTTTTTTTTTTTTATAAAGACTAGTTTAAAATAGTAATGATATTGCAATTAACTCCATTTTCAGCACTAACTGGATCATATTATGTGGCTGTAACTACTAAATCTATTTTTAAACGTACATGGGAAAAAAATTCAAAACACATCTGTCCATTTTCTGAGAGACTGTTGTGATAGTCTTCACAAAGACATTTGATTTCAGTAGTCTGGGAAGTGGGTGTCTGTAGCATGTTGAGAAATGCAACTTCTCCCAGTATAATTTGGGGGGTTGGGGGAGGGTTGTTCTTTTTCTTTTAAAAGTGAGCTGCTTTCCCTGCCTCCCTTCTCCTTTTCAATATGTTATGATGGTCTTAAGTTCTCCGAACTGGTCCACTTTGACCTTATAACTTGTAGAGACATCCATATGGAAAACACAAGGTGTTTAATGACTTTCATCATTTCTTTGGGAGAGGAAGAGGAGTCAGGGGAAACAAAGTTCATTCTCCATACAGTAAGCTCATTGGTACACCCAAAGTGATCGGTCTTCTCACCTGTTTCTCAGTAGCAGAAGGTAGTCACAATGGCTGCCTCCTTGCTGCTTGGGAATTAAGAGCTGATGGTGCTGAGGAGAAAGGTTCCTCGTCCTTTACTATGGGCTGTGAAAAGCTGAGCAGCTGAATGACTGCTAATAGTTTTACCAGCTTGAGGAGTTCCTATGAATCTCCTGCTCCATGCATCATCTCTGCAAGAACCATCTACTGCCTGGTTGTAGCAGTTTCAGGTTCCTTTTGCATAACCTGGGTTTACAGGGCTGAGGATCTAGCTAGCACTGCAGCTTGCAGTAGCAACAACGTGCAGTACTCTTCCCATAATGAGAGATTGTAAATGTGCTGTTGTATGCATTTTGCAGGGTCTTCTCAGTGGCTATCTAGGACATCCCTCAGGTTCAGATCAGACTTTCTCCATTTCCACTTTGTAAGGCTGCTTTGCTGCTAGTCCCTGAAAAAAATCCAGAAGTGGAAAGCAATACAGGCAACACAAAAAGAAATACAACTTCTCAGTATCAGCTGAAGCTATCACAGGGTATGGGGTATGTTGGATTTTTTTTAAAAAAAAACCTCTTATTTGTTTTCTGAAGAGTCACATTCCATGAGTGGTTAATTTGGGCTGATCTGTGTGTTCTATATCAGCAATAGTTCATTTTGTATGTATGTAGCTTTGTCCTGCAAAATATTGTACAATGGGGTCCCTTAAACAGTCTTTATCTTGCAGTTTTAGCTCCCCACCCTGTACCTCCGCCCCTTGAAATGTAGGTGGTCACCCAAAGTAAACAGAATTCCTTCTACTCCCTCCACATCTGCTATGTGTTATCTGGCACTCACCTCTGACCCTGATATTCATCATAAGAATAAGAACTGCATCCTATTCAGCTGGTGGCGTGCACTTTAACTCCAGTGATCACTGGTTGTTGAAATAGCATGTGTCGGGAGCAGAAATTGCTGAGACAGCACTGGAGTGTTCAAACTGGACTTTCTCATGTACTTCTGGATGTTTAAACAGAATTCTAGATAAGCAGGTCAGCACAGTATACTTGGGGACAGACTTTGGTAGAATTTAGGATTATACTTTAGTTTAGTGAATGCAATGAAACAAATTTGATACTGACTCTTAATGAGAGGGACTTCGAAAACAGACTAGTTCTCTTCCCTAGCTGCTGTATCAAATGACATTATGCATCTGTATAGCGAAACAATATTCTTCTGTATGGAAGCATTAAGATTGAAAGTATGTTTGTGTTGCAAACAGCAGTTAATGTTCCTCTTTCTTTGCTTTACTAACACCATCCTCCATGACCTAGTGGTATCATTCAAGGAACTGCGTAATGAGATTTAAAATCTGACCCTAAATGTGAGGATGTGTACGTTAGCATGGATACAGATCTGGTCTCTGTGTTCCTGCTAAATGGAACACATCTGAAATTTTCCTTTTTTACAAGGATGATCAGGACTTCTGTTTGAACACTGTGGAAGAAGAAATAAAACTGCCAATATGCTCACCAAGGATGGATTGATTAATATTTTGGGAACTTCCCAATTGGAACTACTGTTTCTGATACTTTCCTCTCTTTCGTGGCAGAGGTGTGAGGCAGGAACCCTCTGCTAATCCCTTAATCTTCAAACTCACATCTTCAATTGAATTATGATCATAGTCATGAAGTGCTCTCAGCTAAATAATGTGGCTTTGGTCTGTAGGATAAACTATAAGAATCTTATGAGCCTACAGCTGCAAAAGTTGTTCTTGTGTGGGCAGTTGTAGTCAGAGGGGCATCCTGTGGATTACAATCATCTAGTAATGCTCAGTGATACACACCGATTATCAGTATGTAAGTAATTTTTTTTTTCCTTGAATTGGTCATGCCTCTTCACTTGCCAAGTTTGTTTCCTTGAGTATGTCTGTATTTATATTTAGCAAAATTAACAAGGGATGAAATAGGTGCTGGGGATGTTAATTATGTAATTATACGAGCAAAGACGTACCATGTAATGGGCAGAGAAGAAAAATTACAAAGAGCTTACATGAAGAAATTAAATCCCATGTTGGGTTTTTATTAAGGTCCTCATTTTTTCTGTGTTGCCAGTGGTCACTGGTGACCTCAAATGCAGAGGTGAAGGGTTTTATTTCTTGTTTGAATTTATTTAAGTATGCACATGTGCATCTGATATACATCCACATTAGTTATTCTTTTTTACTGGCAGATTAAAATATGGGAGGCAGGATTCTCATCCAGGAAATCGTCTGTTTGAAAAAGACTGTAAAGTGAAATGAAAAGGATCATATGAACTTTAGTGGTATCTAAGTGGTTTCAGTTTGCGCATTGTTAAAAATCATGCAGTGTCCTTTGGTGCCCTTTTCATCTTGTTTATTTTAATAAAGAAGACCAGTTAGTTTGAAAGGTAGTTCTCAGTGTCAGAACTGACTTCTGATCACCCTATCACTTCACGAGTCTTTATGCATGAGGAATACTTGAAAGTATATGAACACATTTGTGGGGATTTTTCTTTTTCTCTGGAGAGATTCGATTATTTATGCTAGAATTCTTCTTATTGTGAGTTATTTTTATAATTGAATCAAAACTGTTGGGGCTGATACAGCCCCAAGTTACCTTTGTGATCTGAAAAAATCCTTTAAATGGTCATATAGAATAACTTTGTCACTTGTTTGTCATAGCAGTTTTGACAATGGGTCATTCCATAGATGTCTAAAATGATCTTTAGCCATGTTTTATGAAGCCAGAACTGTAATCCAATAACAATTTTCTGGCTAAGTGCTTCTCAGTTGCCACTGGGGACTAACTGCATCACTGTTGCTGCTCTTAAAATGAGCTTAAGCTGAAAGGACACAAATTTCATATTTCTTTCCTTATTTTCTTGAGTGTAATCTAAGAAAATAATATTTTAAATAATTGCATTCTGGTTCCTGAGGGACATCAGCATAATTGCACTGAGGATACCTTTATTTTTGTATGCATTTATTTATTAATAAAGAAATACATTCCAACTGTAAACCAAATGATTGGTCCAGTGGCACAAAACAATAAAGCAATGAAGCCTCTAGGTCATTAAATGGGAATATAGGGATTGAATTACTAATTTATATTGTTTTAAATTTCATGTTATAAATTATAGGATTCTAAGATGTAAGGGAAAAATGTTCCCCATGATGTAGACTACCTACAGTTCCAGCTGGGAAGATTTATATAAGGCCCATTGGAGATAAAGGAAGGAAGGGGTACTGGAGACTGAGACTGACGTGGTTCCTCTGGTACATTGGTGGGCATGTTAGAGAAGACACAACTTAAAAAAAGAAAAAAAAAGCAGCCAACCAAAAAACACCCCCAAAACCCTATTTAAATTTGAGGGTACTCTGAAGGGATTACTTTTCAATATGGATAGTTTGAAATACTGGTTTCTGAAACTCCACAATATGAAGGTCAGGTAACAGAAGAAATGAACAGTGAGATAGATGCTTCATAAACCTTAAGTGGTTTCATTTCATTTCTATTTTATCTCTACTCTCATCTACCCTAGTGTTTTATTCTGTGCAATCCTGTATTCAAAACTTTCCTGCAAATTTTAGTCTGCTGTTAAGTTCCCTCTATTCTGATCATTTTAGTTTGATTTCTGTGTTTAACAGTCTCTGGAGTTGCCTGTAGAAGCAACTATAAAACCCATATAAGACAGTATGTTCTCTTTAGAGTTATTATGTTGACAGGATTCCTACTATTGGGACCTAGTCCTCTGATTTCAGAGATGAAATCTTAACTCGCTCTTATTTCAGCCTTTGAGACCACAGGCAAGTCACTTCCTGAGAACAGCATGTGCCTCAGTGTTACACCCCGTCAAAAGTTGTGTTTGTTTCCTTCTTGAGTAGTGAGAAGTGTTTCACAAAGGCTGCTCTCAGATTTTCTGGAGAAATATTAGCTAATCTTTCCCTTTCTTAAAAAAAAATGCTAATTAATCTAAGCCACTTGTATGGCAATCTGTCATGAATGTTCAGGATTTGACAACTGATTTAATGGATCTGAGATGATGTGATGCTTTCAGCATTTCTGCAATGGAACCACACTTACTCTGAACTTACACTGTCCCCCCACATCATTCAAGCCTTCTCCTCATCCTCTGTAGGTTTCTGTTTGGAAAACAAATAAACACAGCAGGGTATTTTAATTTTGTCTCTATTCTGTGCCACTTTTAGAGGGCTTTAAGAAGCCACTACAGTAAGCAGTTTAATATATCTACGAAATAGAATGTGATGTGATTGTTTTACAGTCTTTCTCAGGAGGAAGATGCAGTTATGATGGGGGTATTTGCCTGCTTGAAGTGTAGCCTTCCTTTGTAAAACAGCTTGCTCAGTTATTTCATTTGCTCATTGATGTCCTTTGAACTGCCATTAATTGTGATAGACAAAAGATCAAGGTTCTTCCAGATGAAAATTTGCACTTGTTTCATGGAAAGGGAATCTTCAGTCTCTTCTGACCATGAGACATGGGTGGCTCCCCCCCACCTTAGAGTCAGGCAAAAGCTATATGTCCTCAAGCAAGTCAGCAAGAATTGAGTCCCTTTCATTAGTACCAATTCTGTTCAAAGCAAGGCAAATTTGGATCAGGTTCCTCAGTGCTGGTCCTGTCAGAGGCAGAGATTGCACAATCTCTCTGGTCAACCTGTAAGTGTTTTGCTATCCTCATGGTGATTATTTTTTTCCTTTCCGTTTAACAGTGTTTAATTGCAATATTCTTTGTTGCAACTTGGTGTCAATTATCCCTCATTCTATTATCTGTGCACCTCTCAGAAGAGTCTGGTTTGTTCTGTCTCAGTAGTTGAAGATTACTTCAGAGTGTGTTGGAGACTGGCTGCGGTTGCCCTCATTTTGGTGAATCCTTTGTCTTGTAGAGCTTCAGACTTTACAAGAAATAGTATTGTGCTATTAGTAGTTCCTTGGGCCTTAATTTTAGCATTTTGATGAACCTTATCTAAAATTCATTGAACAAGGGTAAACAAATTCTTATACTTTTGTGTAATGATCAGGTTTTCTATTTTAAGGTCTAAAATGTGAGTGCATTTGGGTTCTTTAGATGTATAATTTGGATTTGATAATCATATTCTCAAAAGCTGGTTTATGAAGGACAGTCATGCCTTTGCAGGTCATACTTTTTGCTACAAAAACTCATGACACTTTAGTGCATCATCTCACCAAAGCTGAGCGTATTTCCCTTGAGGCAATGGCTAACCACCATAAACCATGATTGTTTCCAAAGACCCAGGGGTCCTGAGCTCTATTTCATGCTAATCATCCATAATATATTTCTATACCTTTCTATATATACCTATATATATCTTTCTAATGTATATCTACATATATCTTTCTATATCTGACTCAGAGTATGTGTTTGCATAATATGACATCTGTAAATGGAAGAAAGGTGTGAATTATCAAATATGAACCAGATTTTAGAGTGATAAGACGTTCGCTTTTCATTACAGATCTGACCTTGCTATTCCTCCTGCCAGGGGATGATACTCAGAGGTTTTATGTATACTTGGCTGAACAAGGTAATCTTAAAAAAAAAGGAATTACTAACTGTCTTTCTGTTGTTTGTGGTTTTGTTTTCTAGTGTTCTCAAATGAAGGATAATCTGAAGGACAATGTATTTACAGCACTGGTAAGTCAACTGATTATGTTCATATTTTTTTGACAAAATATTTAATTTATTGATGTGAAATTGACAGTTTGGAAAGCATGGTCTAGGTGGTACTCTAGAAGTACTAGCAAAGTGGCAGACAGAGAGCTGGAGAATAGAGACCTTAGCTGTAAGTTATTCTAATGCTGCTGGACCACTTTCAGGGCATAAAACTATATTGTACAAATAAGTAATTTTTCCATATCAGCTTTCTATTGAATCTGTTTATTGAAGCACAAACTTCCAAGTCCGCAAGTCCTTATACACCAGATAGAATTCAACCTGTTGTTTCCTCAGTCAGTTTTCTGTGTGAATTCCCTTCTCATGTCTGTTGGATGTTTATGCCCCTACCTTCTCCATTCAGCTGTCTCCTGCCATTGGGAAGCATAAAAGTTGTTCTCTTCATCAGCCTCTGGAACAAATAAGCAGGTGGATTTAGTCTGTTATTTTAAAGGTTATGTTCCTCTAATCTGGGAGTGATGAGATTAATTACTTGAAAAGTAAAGAACTTGTATTTCTCTTTATTTGCAATAGATACTGTTTTTCTGAAATCACCGAATCGTCTATTTCAGGGATGTGCTTGTGAAGAAATAAGTCTCTGATCATATGAATTAAAAGCTTAAGTTTATATGAAACAACATAAATGAGTTGATAGGCAAATATGGCTTGAGATCTTTAATTCTCACTGATTCTTGTCAGCAGTATATTATGAAACTAGGAATATTTTACCATCAGAATGAACTACTAAAAAATTGTGCTGGACACTGTGCTCCAAGGAGCTTCTACTAACATCAGTCAGATGCAGCCCACCTGGGAGGACACTGTTGCTTGCTGCTTATAATTATGTATATTAATCCTCTGATGAGCACAACATGCAAACCACGGCTCCTATTATCTTGTCCCTTTCCTCACATCATACTTCCTGTCCAACCAATTTCTGACTCTCTCTGTTGCTCCTTTGAAGTGGGTTTGCTCTCTTCAACTCCAGCACAGGCATTTCTGCATATGCAGCTCCCAGCTGCGTTCTGCAGGCCTATATTCCAGATGCCTGTGAGGACCAAACAAAGCATTACTGTCTATAGTACAGAGTACATGGGAATACATCTGGAAGAGGGAAATATCAGCTGCCTGATAACAAGGAGATCACTGTGGAGGAAGAACTATTGTAAGGAGTTGTGGCAAGAGGAGGAATAAACTGTCCATTTTAAGTTACTCTTTTTTTTTTTTTTTTCAAACTTTGCCCTGATGGACTAGGAGGTTTAAGTCTATTGCTGGGACATTAGCTATTTCTTGTCTGGGGTACTACATTTAGTATTGTACATTTAGTTCAGTTTTGGCAAATGAGATTCAGGATGGGAGAATGTTTCTCAAATATTTGAAAGCTGCTTGCCTTTGTGGTCCCTCAGCCTGACTATGTGCTGTCTGGTCATCCTATGGGCTGCATATACAGTATGAGCCTCACAGATCTTTGGGGAATCTTGGAGAGGTTGGGTGTTTGTGTCTCAAACACTGTCACTGACTACAAGTCAACTATGTCTAATCAGACTTTCATTAATTCAGGTAGGGTCCTCATGATCCTCACATCACTTTGCATGGCAGTTTTCAGAGCATCAGAATTGTTATTCAGGTGACTGGATTTGGTATCAAAATATAGGTTGAGCACATAAAGAACAACACTGGCAGCTAAGGACAAAAAATGGAAGTATGGGGAGGATATTGCAAGCATTACTTTAGAATGAGGGTGAAATTGCTTTCCAGACGGAGTGGCCATCATGTGGTTAAGAAGGAGATTTTAAAAGTTTGCCTCAGTATGTGCACAAGAACACTTCCTAAAAGAACAAAGTCACTTGTGCTATAGCACACCTAAAACAGGTTGTGTCCTCTTTCATGTTGAGAATAACATCATAATAAGGATTTTTTCTTGGTGAGAACAACATAAAACACTGCTCTGCACACTTGATTTTTATAAAGTCTAGATTTAGAAGGGATGTGGGGCACTAGATGTCCTTTTTTTCTATTTTGGTATTGGGGGAGTTGCAGTTCTAGTGTTAGCTTCAGCACCTTATGAACTATATCAGTGTAATGTTGTTGCCAAAAAAGCAGCTATTAAATTTGGACAAGTGGCAGTAAATGGACAATAGTAATTTTTCTCACATTTAAAAATATTTGATAGTTGCAATGTTATAGTCAGGAAAGGCAGCTTTCTGATTCTATCATTTCTATTAAACTCCACTGCTTTAAACTAACTGGCAGTAGGCTTTTTTCTACTCACCAAGCAGTTTACTAATTCAGATAACTCCTCAGTCATCAAAGACTCCTTTGGTTACACCACAATCATTGTGACAGTTCCAGGTAAGAGTATTTGGCAGGGATAGCTCAAGGGTTCATTCTTTTCAGAATGTTTACTTTACCTGACATATTTTTCCTGGGTGCCACAGTGATTAGTCATCTGTAAATTATTTAAGGGTAACTAAGGAATACTATTTTCTCCATGTAGAAACAGCTAGGGGGTGTATAATGAAAATAAATAAATAAAATCCCTCAACACTGAAAAAGACATGCTAGGAGAGAACTAAAATAGGTTGCAGAGCAAGCAAAGCTCTCTGTAGAACTATGTGTTCATGTGTACTGAGTAGGGCAGAGAATGTTGATTGCCAACAAATTTGCCTGAAAATTCTCACTTATAAACTGCTGTAAACAAGTTTTGTTTTGGTTTTTTTTTTTAAATATTTTCAATCTGGTTTGGTGGTTTCTGGAAAGGAAGTGAATATGTATTGATCTGTATAAAATTTTGAGCACTTCTTCCCTCCCCCCCCCCAGTTGCATCTTTCTTTTGTTATTTGAAAATACTATCAAAATCTGCTGTCAAAGTGTGATTTTTCTCTCCTTCAAGTAGTGATTCCTGTTGGGAAAGATGCTATTGCTTGGTTTAATGAACTGAAATGATAGAGGACTGTAGCATGACTCTTAAATATTGCCAGCAATGCTACTGAGCCACAGGCCCATGGATAGGATTCTGTGCTATGGCATTTGTGGAGAGCTGGATCACTGTGAATTTTTAGAAACCCAATAATTTACAAATAAAACCTGAGGTTGCAAATTGAGAGTTTAAGATTGGGGTGAAATCTGGTGGATGAAAGCAGGGACAGCACTCACTCAATCAGCAGTTCAAATACTTTGTTCAAATATTTCAAATCCAATATGTTTTTTTTCCTCTTCTGTTAAGTGTGTGCCTTCAGGCCCTTTCTATTGCATGCTTTTGAAAACTTGCTCCAGAGACAGAATTATTAATTTCCTCCCAGGTTTCTGTATAGCACTCAACACTACAGTGCTTCACAAACCATTAATGAAGTTATTTTCACAACACCCTGGTGAAATGAGGAGGAATTATTGTCCTCATTTGACAGATGGAGACTGGGACACAGTAATTCAAGGTTGAAAGTACCTACTAATTTGGGAATCCAGTCTGAGACATCCTGCTCCAATCTTTTTCAGAATATTCAATATTGGATAGTGAGCTGAAAACACTGCTCCCTGCAACTTCAGCTACATTTATGAGTGATCAGCACTTTGTGCCAGGCACACCCCGGGTTTCAAGTCAGGCATGGAACACAGGAAGAACATACAATTGGTCACCGTGTGAAAACCTTGGTTTTAAGAACCTTGTCCTGTATCTCATAGGCTGACTTTTGACAAAAGTAGGTATAGACTCAAAACTCTTCAGGGCAGTTTTTAAACCACCTTAAGTAGGAGACTGTCTTTTTTTTTTTTTTTTTTCTTTTTTCTTTCCTCCTGCATTCCTCGCTCATTACATAACTCTGAACCTTGGCAATGCACAGGGCAGCCCTTCTCATTATCAGGCAGCAGCCTCGTGCCCTGCATTGATGCATCCTGCAGACAAGTCCATGCTGCACCACAGGAAACAATGACCTTTTGGAAAACTCAGTTTGTGATTATATAGTAAGTTGTACGATGATGTGTTTACCAAATGGCAGACACTTCTGTGTTTGATCACAAAGTCTGTCTGAGGTCTATCAATGAAGAGAACTACAGAGTGCTAATGAGATGGTGAGTACGCTGGCATAAAATGGCTCTGCATGAGTTTGTGTAGGCAGGTAGAGCTTGAACAGTGATGCTTACTGCTTAACTACAGTGATGCTTACTGCTTAACTGTACTATTTTCTCACATTTCCCATCTCCTGTCCCTTGTTTTATACCTACATCCAAAACATTTTAGAGTACAGGTTACTATGTTTTGCTTCTATAGAACTTTAAGTGAATGGCCTTGATCGAGGAACCTCAGCTGTTCTGATAGAGCCCTTCTTCATTCACATTATTTGTGTTGTCACCTGAAAAAAATTAGTCTCAACTTCTTGACTTGGGCATGTTGGTTGATGAGAAGCTCAACATGACCCAGCAAATTGCACTTGCAACCCAGAAAAAGGCAACTGTGTTCTGGGCCACATCAAAAGAAGCATGTCCAAACAGGTCAAGGGAGGTGATTTTGCCCCTCTACTCCACCCATGTGAGACCCCACCTGGAGTACTGAGTTCTGCTCCAGGGCTCCTAACATAAGAAGGGCGTGGAGCTTTTGGCAGAAGTCCAAAGGAGGACCACAAAGACAATTGGAAGGCTGGAGTGACTCTCTTGTGAAGACAGGCTGCGAGAGTCAGGGTTGCTCACCCTGCAGAAGAGGAGGCTCCAGGGAGACCTTAGAGCAGCTTTTCAGTACCTAAATGGAATACAGGAAAGCTGGAGAGGGGCTATTTACAAGGCATGATAGGACAAGGGGGAATGTGTTTAAACTAAAAGAAGGGAGATTAAGGTTAGCTATAAGGAAAACATTCTTCACTATGAGGGTGGTGAGACACTAGAACATGTTGCCCAGAGAAGTTGTAGATGTTCTCTCCTTGGAAGTGCTTAAGGCCAGGTTGGATGGGTCTTTAGGCAACCCGTGCTAGTGAAGAGTGGGAGAGCGTCCCTGCCCATGGCAGGGGGTTGGAACTAGATGGGGTTTGAGGTCCTTTCCAACCCAATCCGTTCTGTGATACTTAATTGAAGTATCTGCTTTATAGACTGTCTTCTGTAGACATCAGAGTTGGTGATCAGTGACAGTTTACTACGTGCGTTGCCCACCTAGAATGTTGAAGGGAGAATTGCAATTTGTTCACTAACTTTTGTTTCTCTTAAGTGAATTTAATGTGTTTTATACTTTTCAATTTGCTGAAGTGCTGGTAGTTTATTAAAATAGAACATTAAATTGACCTGTATACCTGTATCACAGGACTGTTGTGAAGATTAATAATTAGATAATGTTTGTAAAGCACTTTTTATAAGTGAAAAGTGCTATAAAGTGCTAAGTATTATTATTGCAGCATGATAGAGATCACAAAACACAAGTGAATTAGCTCTAGGTTTAATCCTTATAAGGCAAAGCATACCAGGGGCAAAATAACATTACAGTTATTTTTCTTACAGCCAGCACTTCATTAACTACCACATAGGGTTATATAACGCTATGAGAGTCTAACTTAGTAAAGTTTATAATCGTAGCAGGAAAAGTTCTCACGGGTTTTGCAGGCAAGACTTGCCTCTAAGGTCACACAGAGTTCCTTCAGCTATGCAGCAGTTAGTGCCTCTGGTTGCATGTTGGGACGTCATTGCTCACTTTGGCTCTCTCTAGTTTAACCCCTATCACAGCAATGCCTCTGTCTAGGTTAGATAATACATTTCACTGAATACAGGTCTTAACTGCATATAAAGTGGCATTATGCCATTGAATGAATACAGTCATCTGTATCTTCTCAGGATCTTACTATGTTTCTCTCACCAGCTCTTTTCCGTAGACTCAGTGTCTCAATCTCTGTTTTTCCTCTAAATTTCTACTTATGTGAGAAAGATGCACCCCAGCAAATCCATCACTTGTTTTCTGGCTCCAGTCAAGTCTTTAACAGCTTTGAGAAAGTCAATCAGCACTTCCCTTCCTCTTTAATTCTCTCTTATTGTTTATCTTACTGCACGTGGCCTATCACTACTGCTGCAATCATTGCTTTTTCCTGAAGATGCAACAAATGCAGAATATGTTCTCAAGTCCAGTTCTGGCACTGCCTATTTTCTGTCCCATCCCCTGCAGGACAGTCTTGAGCCAAGACCTTGGGAAGTGGCGTTAGCTACTTGGTATAGCTGCCTGCTGTTTTCTGAAAAGAGGAATGTGAAGTAGCCTTGTCAAAGAAGTGGTGGAAATAATCCATTAAGAAAAATAACATGCTTCTTTCAATTGGAATTAATATCTCCTAGGCTGCTTGGTTGTGGGGTTTTTTTGTTTGTTTCGGGGTTTTTTTGTGAGGCTGGAGTGTTTCTTTATTTTCTGCCTTCCCTCCCTTCCTTCTATAGGAACTGTCAGTAGACAGCCTCTTAAATCCTGACTGCTGGTATGTGGACTGACTCTCTACCATTCCCTCTTAATTTTACGTTAGCCCCCCATGTCTGACTGAAGCATACCTCTGACCTATCTTTAAATAAAAAATGTGCATCAAGGCACCATGTCCTCTACTACAGTTCATGTCCAAACTTCTGTGTGAGTTTAGTGCATTTGTTTGCTTCTGAAATGTACAATGTGTGTTTAAATGTCAGATCTTCTATATTGAGTGCTGAAGAGAAACCAGTTACTTACTGAACACCAGGTACCTGAGCTTCAGAGGAACAATTCCTGTACATCAGACAGGTGTTTGTCAGGATTTAATTGCAGTTCACAAAGGAAATCTGCAAAGCACTGTGCTGGGTGAATCTTGCATTCTGAAGAGGTCACAAAATAATGGGTTCTTAGTGTCTTTAGACATCCTCAACATACCCTGCTTCAGGCAGTCTCAGGAAGGTGACACTGGGGTGCTCTGTAAGGACTCATTCTTTCTGCCTTCATGTCCACGTACTGACTGTGACAAATACCATTACTGTGTGGGTTAGAACAGATGAAGAATGGAGAGACCCACAGCTGTGTAATCTGCCCTGGTTATTTAAGGTTACCTTCTGGGACTTGTCCATATGGTAGCTGTGTTGGCCTTTCTTAGGGAAGTAAGGCAAGAAGACATGAATCCGATCACAAGCACAGCCCCAGCGCCTCTTGTGCATGCTGGTGACTTGGAGAGGTAGATATGAGAAGTGCTAGAATTAAAATGTTGCTGAACAGGCAGAAAACTTGATTTGGCACCTACTGGTATATTTCTATTATATTTGTGGTTTTATGCAGCAGTGGGATTTTTGTATGGGTAACACAATGAGGACTGGGATCTGTACCTCTATGAAGGAAAGGGAAGCTCCACCTTACCCAAATTGGAACCAGCTGACTCCAAAAACCAACAGGGTGGAGAGGGGATTATTTATAGTCAAGCCAGCAAGAGGAGGATTATTTATAGCCAAACCTGGAAGCAAGGCGACAGGTGGTGAAGAACACTTGGGTTGGACAAAGACATCTGCTAGGAATGTCAGCAATACAAAGGTAACCCTGTATCCAGTAGTAAATGATAGGACAGAAATTACAGCTGACCTGGAGGAAGAAAGGTTGCAGAGGCATATTTGAGGGAAGTAACAATGTGTCAGACAAAGGAATTAACTAAAAGCAGGCATGCCGCCAAAAATAAAATCTGTGTACCAATGAGAGACTTCAAGTCAAAGTAGGTGAACTAGGTGTCTGGGGATGGAAGAGGACTGACCTTCACAAAGTAAGTGCAACTCAGCTGATACAAATGCAATATTGTAGTACATAATTACTAGCTGGACAGAATAGATCAGATGGCGGAATAATTCAGTTCATGGCTATAAACAATATAGAACAGATCAGCCATGAGAATGGGGTGTACCTTTCCTGCAATTCAACCGGCTAATATTTCTCAATGAAAAGGCATGCAATAACTTGACAGAGAACTGCTGTTGTTCTAGTACAGTGTTTTAAAATGTTTTAGGAGTATCGTAAGCATTTCCAGTTCTTTTAGTGTGGGGATATTTTTAAATCAGAAAAAAAGTCACAAGAAAACAATGGTAAGCCTATAGTACTTGTTGCCTGCTCAGTGAAACTATGTTGAAGACCTGATTGTTGGTCTCACTAATGTTGCTTGCTGTTACTCTGGCATTATATAATGTAGACAGAAATGCATAGAGACCAACTGCTTGAATGTAAAGAACGGTTGGTGTAAATGAAAATTGTTCCCTGCCTATGAGGAATGTCAAAGAGGTAGCATTTACCCATCTGTAAAATGGTTGTATGTGACAACAGGGCAAGGTTCAAAGAATCAGTTTCTTCACAATTCAGGTGATTATGCTGACGATCAGCTAGTTTTTCAGACAGGCACAAATGGAGAGCTCTCAGTCATACATGAATTGCCTCAAGGTATCTCTCTAAGTAATAGTGGCCACAGTATAGGTTTTATGTCTTTAGGATAAAGAGCACAATAAATCTCTGTGGTTCAACACTGGAAAGCCAATGGTGGACTATTTAGATCATTCTGAAATGTGCTGTGACATGATTGCAGTGTCTAAAGCAAATTTGATTGGCTAGAACAATCTGTCATGCTATCTTGTATTCTGGTCATTTTCCATTTTAAAAAGAAATTGATGAAGAAATGTAAACTTAGAAACAGAAGAAACCCAGAAGTAGTCAAGGAACGTCTTCACCATGGGTAAGACTTCTGCTTTTAATTCAAAGTAGGGAAAGGTACAAAATGAGGAACTCTAAAAAGGAGAGGAATGTTTGGGGGGGGAAGGGAATGATTTGGTAAGCAAGAAATACAGAACTGGTCAAATGAAATTTCACGCATCTCATAATTAGCATGCAGTACTTGCTGCTGTAAGATATCATGGGACTTAAGCACTTAGGAGGATCGAAAAAGATCAGACATTTATATGGGCAATGAGAGAATCCAAACTACATTCAGTAGAATAAAAACATTAATACATTAAGATGTAAAACTTTATGCTGTGGGCAGGAGTCAAACACGTGGACAAATGTTCCAAGGAAACTCCATGCCTGAGGTGATTACTCCATAATTTTCCCACTGGAGTTTTTTTGTGCTTTCCTTTGTAGCAATAGGTACCGATGCCATTGAGGATCTGTGAGGAACTCTGGGTTCCCTTGCATTTATGCCTGAGGGGTGGGTGGCAGGGGGCAGGGAGGGGAGAAGAGGGCGCCACAGGAATATGCTTCTATTTGGTGCTTCTCAGGAGGAAATAACTTCTAGACAATTCTAGAGAGCACAAGCAAAGTAACACATCAGGGTCTGGCTCCTCAGTTGTGTAGAATAAAGACCTAGTCAAGTTATCCTTCGTGTTCAACGCCCCACAGCTGAGCCAGGAGTGAATTCTGTGCCATGCAGAGTCCTAGATGACTTCCTGCAAAACCACTGTGGTCTTTCCCCCATCATCTTCTTCAAAGTAAATTTATTGCTTGAAGTACATGAATGCATTATTCCTACTCAAAAGCAATGGTTCCTCATATGTTATCTGCCTCATGCTGGCACGCTGCAGGCCGCAGGTTGCAAGTGGTCTGTAAGCAGCAGTGGATGTTAGAGCTGTTGCCTTGGCATCTCCATGCAGCCCCCAGCCTGCCAGGTGAACCAGCACAGCAGATGTGCTTTCCACCCCAGCACTCCATCCAATTGGGACTGCATCTAGCCACATGGCGGTCTGGTCCCCTGTCCTCTGTTCTGTATTATGAGATTAAATCGCTTTCCCAAACCAAAGTGAGAGAATCTTCCCAATTAAAAATGGCAGTAGATTTCCACTTTTTTTGCTGCTCCTCCTCCCCCCCAACAGGTAAGGCTTTTAATCCTGTCTTTCACTGTTGCTTGACCCTACGACTGCTGTAGCCACTTCCAGGCACTGAACTAATCTGAATGGCAATGTGGGCAGAAAAGCACAGTAGCCACACTGTATATATTATTAATTTGAGAAGGAAGAAGAAACTGCTTCACACTGCCTCCTTTTCATACTTCATATCTCTAAAAGTAGCCAGTTAATTACATTCCATGGTTACTGCTATTGTAATGTGCTTATTTGAAGTGCAAAGATGATAATCGATTCTACAGTCTTGACTACACTATTAATGGTTTCAATACCCACATTGTGTTTACATTTTGCTTTATAACTAACACTTAGCTGTTGTGGTTTTAACATGTAGTAAGTAATTCAGTGAATACTGTCTCTATGTAATGCTCTTGCCATTTCATTCTGTGGTATTAAGTGTTGTTTTTCTAAGAAGGTCTTGAAATATGGGGCATTATGTATGAGTTATGCTAATTTGTTAGGGCAATGAATACATTAATTTCATTAGTAAATGGCCTCAAAGCAATAATTACCAGTGTAGGTGTGTCAGAAACGATCATGTTCAGTTTTGCCAGTTAATTATTAAGATTTTGTTCTAAGGGACCCAGATTTGACATCCAGCTTCAATTTAGCCATAAATAAAAGTCTAAAGTATATCAGGCTGAAGAAATCTAGCCAAGAACTTGTTTTGCTCTTAGAAATTTCTACATTTTGTCTAATTGTGACTGCCAATAAGATGCCAAAATAATTAGTGTCAGTGATACGAGGTTTATACTATACCTCCCAAAAAAGGCACATCATAATGAAAATAGCAATCACACTTTCTCATTCCTTCCATCTCGCCTTATGTTACCGGATGCTGAATTATTCAATGGTAGTATTACTTGCTAGCGCAGTATTAAATTTGAAATGGCTGCAGTTTATTGTTAAAGCTGAAGGGTTTTTAAAATGGAGTTTACTTCTAATGGCTTTAATTAGGTTTCTAAGTTACATCCATGCACTTCTTGAACTTCATGTGGTTAACACTGTAAAGGAGACAAATGGAGTCACCTGGATTACTTTCCATAGATGTGACCCTATTTTTAATTACAGTGGACCTGTTGACAGCTCCTAATAGAGCACTGTTTATATGCTTTTAGGCAACTTACAACTGTTATTTTTTCCAAAGGAAACTTGGAAAATGTGTACATGAGCCGAGATACACATCTCAATTATTGAAATGGTGGCAAATAAGAATTCTCCAGTGTTTTATTTTTGTGGTCTGCTTTGTAAAATAGAGGGACAGGCACCCTATGTTCTCATCACTGAAGTTGCTTACCGCGTCTTTTGAAACACGTTTTTCTGTTATCAATTGCAAGGTGGAACTTTTCAGATCACTACAGAATAGTGCTGGACTGTCTCCTAGTTACATCGTCAAACATGATGCACTACTCATTGTATCATATGAAAATGCAGCGTATATGGAAGCAAACGATGTATAGGGCTCGCTACCTTTCCCATGAATGGACCTGAATAACAGCCAGTCCCAGCAGATATTTCAGCTCTGAAATGCATTTTATTTTGAATGCAGGACTCCAGCCAAACTCTTCAGATTTAGAGTGGAGTCCAGTCCAGTAAGTACGTATGCTGCAGCGTTTGCTTCCTGACCTTACTTCATAATCCCAAGCAGAGTCAGTGAATAATGACATTATGTCCCGCTTCTTAGATTTACAGATACAAAGAGTGGGTATCTAATTGTGGCTTTCTTCTTTTGCATGATTGATCACTTTCCATTAGTTAAGCTGATCTTCAGTTTGCCTTGGGACAGATCTAAGCAAATGCAACTGATCTCCCAATGAGTTTTGGCATGTATCTCGGCTGCCTGGTTACTTTACCTTCTTTCTGGTCAAGCTCCTGAGAAACCTAAGCACATAAAAAACCCCAAGTACTATGATAATTGCAGCCCAGCATAACAATTTCTCATGTGAGACTGCTGCTTTGCTGCTCCAGTATTTGTTTAGGTACCCAGAAACGAAGGGAATGAGACCGTTTCTGTCCCAGATTTCTTTTTCCCAAGATACTGGGAGGAAAATGAGCCTTCCTTGTATTTATTAGGCAATTAAGTGAAATGTATTGACAGTTTTCAAACAAAGCTAGTGTGGCACAAATTTATCAGAGTAATTTAGGAATACTCTTCACCATAGAGATTCTGGAATATGTAGCAAAATGTAGACAAAATCTCTTCATAAATTTTACTCCCAAAAGATCAATCCCCTGGGAAATCAAGTTTTGGGAAAAGCTGTCAGTAGCAAAGGAATTTTTTTTCTTCCCATGATCAAACATAGTAGTCTTTCAGGGAATAGCTTGCCATCAAGTCTATTATTTACATGCATGTTCTTATTTTTTGCCATTAGAATTAAGTTTAAACATTTAAGGATTGATTTAATATTTATGGCATAGTTTAATAAAAGTTTAGTGATGTAAGGGAGCTGGTTGCAAAGATGTGCTTTGCACATAAGCCCCACTAGAAACTCATTTACTTACAGAATCAAATGCTAAGTAAAATAAACAGCTTGGCTTTCTACTGACATTTTATAGCCACCTTAAGGGAAAGGTGGGGAGGGGGGTTGTGTTGCCATGTGGGTTTAATTCGTGAACTTCCACTCAGAGTGCTCAAAGGCAATACGGTAGTTGAGCCAACTTTCTCTGTTAAATCAAAAAAAAAAAAAAAGAGGGTTTTTTATTTATTTTTTTTTTACCAAATACAGGGGATCAACTGCAGCTGCAAAGAGGAAATTTAGAATTATCATCATACCAGTATCAGAAGGTCCTTTATATTTATAGCTTCATAAAAGTTCACAGCTAGAGTATTTGCTGCCAACTCATAAAAGAACTAATGAAAATTTCTGCAGATTTTTTTTTCTTGGACAGTGATTTCTTAATCCCCTAAATCCTGATGAATTCTTATATTCAAAACATTTGTAAAAGAGGAGGGAAAAGGAATTCTCGGTGTTTCAATATAGTAGATCACTCTTAAACTCACCATAGGACAAACTGTGCTACAGTTTTACTTGGGTAATGCTGCCATACTCTAAGTGTACCCAGCAATGCCGAGAAGACTATAACCGTGTTATTCAATGTCAAAGAAAGAAATTATAACAGTATATTTTCTTTGTGAAGATAAATTGCTGTATTGATTGGATAAACTTTAAAATTTGATTTACAATCATAACAATGATTATTGCTTCAACATTTAAAAAACCCTGTCATTAAGCAGTAAGTTTCTTTCAGATAAGTTGTATTTGTTAGTAATGAAAACCTTGTGTTACCTTAAAGGGTGTTGTTACTCAATAATTCACAGGTTCTCTCAATTTTTTGTGACTAAAAGCAGAAAGCTTCTTTTATTTACATTCCTAAAACTATGAAAATTATATCAGTATTTTTCTCTCCAGCTGCTGTGGAAAACTGTTCCCGAAAGAAAAGCCAGGGATAGTAATGAGTTAGGTGAATATTTATAAAATCTGAGGGTAGTGTGTGTTTTGGTGATTTTTCTAGTTACTGATCATCTTCTCTACCCCTTCTAGTTGTTGTTGTCTTTATAACATCAAGGCTGCTCGAAATTTGTCACTTCTATGTTTATTGCTCTGTCCCTTCTTTCCTGCAACCTCATCTTGTTGGAGAGAGCATCTCCCAAGAGTAGCATATATTTTTGAAGTTTCATACTTAAAACTTAAACCTGGAAGTATCTTTGAAATTATGTAGCAAGAAATATTCTAGCTTATAATAATAGAAAAGCGTCACTTAGTGCTACCGGACTAGAGAGGGTGTGTTTCAAAACCAGAATGATTCCAGCCCTATTGCTGTAAAATGATTTACCTCTCAGAAAGTGGAGCTAAACATAATACAACTCTAGTTTTGTATTTAAACATACGTTCCTTTATTAGTAAAGTGACTTGCATAGGTGTGGCACTGCTAACTAGGAGGAAATCACAGGAGATTCCAAAGCTTTATAAAGAGCAGAATCATTGAGAACTGTCCTTTTTAGGTGGACTGCGGAAGGGAAAAGAGTGGCAAGTATTGGGCGAAAAAGTTTCAGTATTTTCATCATGCTGGTTCTTTAGCTTTCCAAGCTTCTGAATAAGGGCAGTGTCTATTTTGATCTGTGTACTTGTGAAAACTTGTGAGAAAACCTGCTATTTTTTTCTGCCAAAGAGTACTAGTGCAGTGAAACCTGACCTCTTTCATAGATCTGAGAGGTACCTATCAGAGCCGAGCCATTCTGGCTGTCCTCTCAGCCCAAGTCATTTTATTATTTTGTATGCAGCGTGCCTCAAGCTGTGAAGCTATTTGTTGAACTAGGCTGTGTTACTGTTTGACTGAGAGGAAGACAAATGTTCCATATTATCCTTAATTTCCACATAATTGTTTTAATCTTTGTTTTATAATAAATGTATAAAAGTGCCCTGAGGGTACCTTTTTTTTTTTTTTTGGTATTGTAGGTGTCTCATTTAGAGTTCAAGCAAGGTGGGAAATGTTCAGGTCTGCTTTTTCTTTGTCTCACCTGAATGGTTGACAAGATGCACTCCAAAAATAAAATATTCAACCTTTCTCATTGCAGAACTCTACCTCCACATGTGAAAGCATACGAGGCCGCGTTTCCCATCCATCTCGTTCTGGATATGTTTAGCAAATTAGATTAGGACAAGTGACAGCTTTGGCTGGAGAGATGTGCTCCTGCCAGCTTCACAAAGCTGTCGCTGGGGTATCATATGTTCCAAGTTAAAAGGAGCTGGGAAGTGAGGGAAGAAGGAATATCTTTCTTGTGACTCAGCCCTACTTCTTGTCTTGCTCTTGACTGCCTGTTTATTCAAAGAGGCCAAACAAGTAGTCTTACATACAGAAAATTACAGTCTCCAGAACTAATGAAAGGTCAGGATTTATAGGAAAACACACAGGAGTCTCCTATGGAATCCTTTCAGGTTGGCACTCTACCTAGGTGGTTTATGTTCAGTTAATGACAGCTTGTCTAACTTAGTACCCAGCTGTCTTCAGCCTTCACTCTCAGACTCTCTAATTCATAGTGGCATTTTCAGCTGTGTCCTTGTTTAGGGGTGGCTACTTCTGGATGCGACCCTACCTGTACACCTGAACTTCACTCACACAGGCCTGCTAAGGTGAGGACTCCCACGGGACTACCCAACCAAGGTGCACACTTCCAACACAATTCCTTCACACCAGTCTAATGGAAGGGAGTTCGAGAATCAACAGAGCATAAACTGATAAGGAGGTGAAAGAAGGTCCTGGAGAGTTTTTCTGTTTGATGCTGTAGCAGTTACAATAGTTACAACCTATCTGCAGAGTTTACTGTGAAACATTATCCCACTGTAAAATATCTGTGGGATGCCACAGAAATCCTATAGAAACTGTAGCATTGTATAATACATTTCTATAAGGGCATTCTTGTGTGGTTTTGATGGGAGGTAGTACAGTTCCTGAAATGAGTGGGGTGGGAGTCTTGCCTGTGCCTGCCTGACAGAACAGAAAAACAGAAACTTCGGATAGTTCCTTCACATGTTGTTTTCAAGCTTGAAATAGAGCCTCATCTTCAGGGGAAAAACAAGCATCCTGATTTCACCAGATGTTTAGTTCCATGGTCCCTTTAATAACAAGCCCAGTGAAAAGGGGAAAGTCGTATGAATACATTTTTTGACATTTTGTTTATTAGCGTTTTATCTAGGCTAGTAGTAAATGAATAGACTTGTCAGCAGAAATCTCTTGGTGAAGCAAATAAAGAATCTTAATAGGCAGGGAGAGCAGAACTAAAGGCAAATTGCTCACAAAGAGCTCTAATTTATTGGTTTCTTTTTCATGAAGATTCTGTTCTGGATTCTGGCTTTGCCAGAAGAAACAGCTGAATGATGACAGGGATTCTCAGAAAGAAACTGTGCTGTCTGGTAGGAAAGGGGAAGACTTGAGCAAAGAGTCTATTTCTTGAAAATACTTCATACCGCACAGTGAATTATTTTCTTAGTTTGATATGTTGGGTTCAGTGAACTGGCCGAGTCTGCATTTGTAGAAGGGCTGTGATGCCCGATTCCTCATGTAGGTGACTGGCTGTGGTAAAAGAACAAGTGAATTTCTCTGAGTCTCCATTGTGCCAAAGGTGCAGAGCCCTGGGTTCAGGATATGCAGCTGCATGGGACATGGGACTTCCGGCTTGTGTACACACCTGTACCCACTGGTGTTACTGGCATACTGCTCTTGGGGCCAGTAGAGTTACTGGGAGGTATGGCACTGTCTCATTTCTTTCTTGCCCCCCTCTAGTTAGGCCAACCAATTCTCCCAAACCAGGAAGAAGCTGCAAATTCCAGGGATAAATTTTTGAAATGTGTTAGGAGTATGTTTAGTAGTTACAAGCTGGACATTTTCTAATTTGTTGTCGGCTGTGCAGTCAATACCAATTGCAAATGTAGAGCATACAACTGAATAGAGTTGTATAATTAGTAGAAATAAGTGTTGTCCACAATGCATTCCTCCCAAATCCATTGGTGCAATAGAGACTGTATCTGTGGAACTCTTCAGCCAAGTGGGCACGAGAAGCTGTCCCATGTCACAGTGCATTAGAAGTAGCTGTGGACTCTTTCTCAACATAAGCTGTTGTTTACCAAGATTACTAAAATTCTTCTTACCTAACCCATTCAGCCTTCAGTTTTATGTTGGTAGCATCACAGAAAGTGCTGCGTTTTCAAAAAAGTAATTGCTGAGTGACCTCATAGGGCAAGTTCATCCTCTTATTCCTTCCCTTGCCTTGGACAAGCAGAAAGGCACAAAATGTAATGATGCATCCTAAAAAGAGCTTGAAGTTAAGATGGAAAAAGGTGGAGAGGAATGGAGTGAAGCAGAATAGGACAGGTCAAATTATTATAGGGAAATATTTTGTTTCTTTGATTAATTGAATTTCCTTTTCTAGTGTTAGCCATTCTCTGAGCCTCCATCATTGTCACCTGATCTGTTAGAATGTCCTTCTGAAGTATTTAAAAAAAACCCAAACAACACAACAACCGCCCCCAAGAAACCTCAACACCTAAGGAACATGGCAATCTGGAAGTTGTGATATTTTTAATTTGGTGCTTTGTTGGTATTTTAATTTATTGCTCTATTGGAAGCACTCCTGGCTTTCAGGTGGAAGGAAGAATGAAAGAATAGACAGTAGAACTGGTTTGATTATGTAGACTAATTGCATGTTGGTTTTTTGTTTTTCTTTCTACTCTAACTTGTTCCTAAAATGAATTCCTTCCATAAATCCAGTAAAATAACTACTGTTCCAATAAAAGCTTGTCAGGCTTTCTATCCTGCTGGAAGAACAACCTTAGAAAACAAAACAACTGTTGTAGCAACTCAGGAAATGTAGTTTCTCCTGCATTGCACGTTTTCTTTGTCCCAGACCCTGACAGAAGACAGGTCTCCAAGAACGTCCTTTAACAGGATTGTAACTTTACATAATGTTTCAAGGAACTATCTGACAATAATTCATCCAGCACCGGTCATTCATCCTATTGTAATACTCTTTGCAAAGGGCCCTGTTGGCTCTCTACCCCATTAACCAGGTGCAGCACCATTGCTGAGACTTCACTGCTCTCCCCTCGTGCAAGTCAGGAATTAGCTCCCCACTGTCAGGAGATTCAGATCTTCATCCAGTTCTTCACCAACTCCTTTTGTTAGTAAGTGCTTTCCCCTACGCCGCTGTAATTGCACCTTTCTAAATGGACAAGAAAACCTTTTGACAAAATCTCTACAAACAGGAATTTTGCTGAATTACAACTCCCTTTCTCCTGAAGAAGAAAGAAAAAGGGTATGTTTGTTACATTTCTTCACCATGAAGATGCTTCTCTTAGGTTGAGTCAATGTGATGTGCATGGGAAGGTTCTGATATGCAGTGATTTTACTATGCTAAAGCTGCTGTAACTTTTAAGAGTGAGGTTTCTGGATGGAAACTAGAGACAAGAGGAAAAGTTTATAAAGTTTTTTGATTTAGTGGGGATGGGCAGGAAAATGAGGAAGGGGAAAAAAGACTTGACATCTACAGCTGTTTAGTCAGAATCTCCTGACACAAGCTCCTTTGTTAGGCCATAAGATGAGAACAAGAGTAAGTTCTGATACCAGTTTTGAAGGTGCCAAAAAACTTTTCCAGATCAGAAAAAAGCTTTCCCATCTCTCAGCCAGCAAGAAGTGGTCTCTAACTTACTAGAGGCCCTTACTTACAGCTTTGAAGACGATAGCTTGCAGACACTGGGTTTCTGGTTTGGGGTTTTTTTTTGAATGGCATTAGTTTTATGAAAGTTAACATTAAAGGCAGCCTTATTTATCAACATGAATATCAAATTAATTTCATATTGCTAAATGAGTAGGGTGATGAAACATTTAGTTCCTTTCAATAAACCAATCTCTAAAGATTTAATTAAACATTTAATTTTATACCCCCTATTTCCAGTTGCATCTGTATAAAGAAAAAGAAAAATGTGATCAAAATATTCAAATATTGTACTTTTTTGTCTAGACACTTCTGTTTTGGTGTGGAAATATATAAAACTTAGATTCTGTAAGTTGCCTTCTCAAACTAGTTTTTATAACAGTATTTCATCAGACAGTCTTAATTTTCTGCATGACATTGTTTCAAGCTGACACAAGAACTGGACTATGATATTTGTATATTCAACTGTGTGGCTTAACAGGGTTTCTGCTTGTGTATGGATTTATTTTTAAAAATATATTTTTATTTTTACTTAGGGGAGTATAAGAAACAAACCCTTCCAAAAGGATTTCCCTGGCTCTTAGGTGATTTTGCTCTTCTCTTTTTAGCCAGGGAAGCTTTTACTGGACTGTTCTAAAATATGCTCTAGTATTATAATCAAGGGATTATTTGTTCATATATTGGACATAATTTCCTTTTCTTGCAAGAATGCAATGTGTATTTCTTCAAGGAGAAAGGGATTATTTTAATTTAAATTGCAGACAGAACAGGGACAGATTATCATTAGAACTAGGCGAGGGCAGGGGTAAAAAAGGCTTCTGACTTAGGTAGAGTCAGAAGTTAGGTAATGTACTGCTTTGATTTAAATTCCCCAGCTAAAAGAGGTTGTATTGGAAGGGATGCCATGCTGGATATCTATGGAAGAGCTGTGAGGGTCGATCATTTGGTATGTGAGAATTAGTGCATTAACAGTACTTCCTGCTGGAATATAAGCAGCCTGGCAGGCAGATTTCATGTTTGTGTTCCCTGTTTTTCCTCTTCCCCAGTCTCACCACAATTAATTGAATCGAAGCCTAGACAGAAGTGAAGCACTCCTATTTTGTTACTGTCTATGCATGGACTTGATGAAGCACATTTCAGTCGTGATGCTGGCTGTCCCCTCAGTTATCAGAAACTGGCTCTGTCAGTGATCAGTCTGTCCACAACAGTGGCCTCTGTGGGTCCCTCTGTGCACCTATGCTGTGTTCAGGTGCTTTGTTTGCTTACCTTTCCACAACTGAACTGTAAAGCCTGAAGGCAGTAGGTGGAGGGTTTTCCTGTCTTCAGCAACTGAGACAATAAGCACAATCCAACAGAAAAGTGTGACTACTTTTTTTTTTTTTAAGTATCAATAGCATTCTGTAGTAGGAAATTCTATTGCTTGAGTTTTGTGCTCTTTCACTTTTATAATCCCTGGGCACAAAGCTTAGGGGACTTGATTTTCATAGTATGCTGTAGGCTTGATGTTTCACCATGGGTAGGGTGAACTGGTGTCTGTATCTGAGGCGACCCCATGGTTTGGTCTCACTGACCATTAGCTTTCAATTCAGTAATTTTACTGCACTGATCAGTTACTCAGAAATTGCATTTTTCTGTAAATGCTAAGCATGTCACTGCAGCTACACTACTGGCTCTGTGCTACATGTTGCTTTTTAGGGGGACTGTTATTTCCACTCAGTATTCTATATTATATTGTACAACAGAAGTCAGATTGTGTTTTTTCCTGCCTATGCTAGAATGAAGTTTGCCACCCATTGCCCATCTCAGTGGTTTGTGTGGGAAGTGTGCTTGTGCAGGACTGTGGTCAGCAGAGCAGAGCTTTGGCAGCTCTGAATAATGATGTTTAACAACATGGGAAAACCTGCCGAATCTGGTGCTTTTCCTTGCCCTTAGGAGTCAGACTCTGTGAGCAGGCACTTAAGCAATGAATGGGAAGAGGAAAGATGCCCTAATTTCTTTATTCTTCTATGTGAATGATGTAGGTCACAAGTAAAATCTTTTTTATGACCTGCAATATTGGGATTGTATCTATTTCAGAGCTCATTAAGTTTTGATAACTAAGGTGGTTTAATGACATGCTGTACTGTAGGGTTTTTTTTCTTCAGTCTGTATGTATATTTAACGTGACGATGTTTTACATGTGTAATTCAAATGGGAAATACTGGAAATAAAAATTAACTGTTTTCTTTTCAAGAAAAGAGTTCGGGACTACTGTCATTTTAAAGGTAGCTTTAAAATATTTTTTTTAATTGGACTTCTCTTTTGTCTCTAATAAGTGCTTTCTAAAATCATACCCTAAAAATGTAACACTTTTCTTTTTCATCCCCTAGCTTTATACTATGTGGTTGTCAATTCAGTCTCAATTAGTCATGTCAGGGTAGTTTTCTGACCCCAGAAATCATACAGTTTGTGATATGGCTGGGAATTGTGATAGGAATTGCTAAGCACCACGAGGGTGGGTTTTTCAAAACCCTTCCACTAAAGACTAGTAAGATATTTTATGCCTGTACTGTCTGCAGTAAGGAGAGCCATAAAACATGAAAATTCTAGACCTGCATATTCATATTCAATGGAAGTAAATTACATTGCTCAGTGCAAGTGTTTTCCAGCTCTAAAGCAAGATTTGTTGTGTTTCTCTACCTTTATTTTTACATGTGAGATAACTGACTGTGGATAGAAGCATGGAGTAGTGCTCTGGCCTTTCATCTCTGGAGACAGAGGGATTTGTAAATTGGATAAAGGTCAGTAGGGAATGTTAGTTTAGTTGGTGATGTCAGAGGAGTTCTCTAGATCACACAACCACTGTGCAATTGGCGAAAGTATGGTAATAGGCTGTGGTCTGACAATTTAATGAGATATCGAGGGGGATCAGAAGGATCGAGAAAGGTTTTTAGTATCCACTGGAATGCTGTGCAAAAATCTCTCACAGAAAAAGGGAGCTGCTTTAATTATAGCCCTGAAAGGGAAATGTGACTTATTCTGCCCAACTCTGGTCTGAACAGAAGTCCACACTGGGTGCTGTTTTGTGGTATCTAAACATCGGAGTTTGCTCAGATCATTCCAGAGAGGTCAGAATGTGCCTTTGTCATCACACCAGCTTTCATCTGAGTGCACCTTCACCTCGCAGGGAAAAACTAATAAAAGGCATACAGATGCCAGGGTGCCTGGCGGAGTGCAAAAGGCTCTCTGGTGTTTTCAGCCTGTTTGCACTAACCAGTGAACACTGCCATCCTGGGACTACAATGTTACCAACAGACTCTCCTCAGACAGTTGAGGAAAATGAGGAAATTGTAGAGCTGTGTTGGTTTCCTGGCACTTCGTGTTGCCCTACTAATAAGCAAGTAGACATAGCCTTTTTGTGATGATAATATCGTGCACACAGCTGTAAATTATTCTCACAAGGAACTAATGTATTTTGTTTCTTCTCAGATTGTCCAACAGCTTTGCAACATCTATGAAAATACTTATTGTTTGGAAGTTGCACTGAGAGTAATTCCAAGAATATATTCTTGGTTTGAGACAGATCCTTTGAAAATACTGGGGGGGGGGGGTGTGTGTGTGTGTGTTCAGACTCTGAGAAGCATTTATACGTTTTGTTAGTCACTTAGATCATGTGGTATTTTTCCTGTCCCTGGCTATGCAAGGTTGATTCTTAAAAGTAACTATTTTATTTCAGGTGGAAAGTGCCCTTTCCATCTGCTTTTCCTTATCACCACTTTGATGAACATTTGTCAGTGAATGCAGTTCTTGTGTTGGTTTTGTGGACCACTAAAATAACAGTCACAAATGCAGCCGCAAAAAGTTGAGTTGGGGTTTTTGAGCAAAAACGTATTTTAAAACTTATGAAATCTTAAACTAATGTTAGGCTATTAAATAAGCACACAGTGTATTAGGTGATAGGCTGGCTGCAGGTGTATGTCTTTTCTCTGGTATGTGTCTGTGTGTTCTGGTTCTGGCCTGGGCTGCGCCCAGGGCACTGGACCTATTCACAAGCTGACTGCAGGCACAAAATGTCACCATGTTGCATCTTTCTGTTACTTCTGTCAAGTCGGTATTTGCACATGCAGCTGCCTTTGGAAGTGGACAGTGTTGTCATACGCTTACATGCACAGACATATGAACTGCAAATCTTCATCTCATTTCTCCTGGGGCTTTTTTGGTGAGACTTGTTCTTTCTTTTCTCGCAAAATGACTGCAAGCACAGAGAGATTTGAGTGCTTTATCAGCATCATAAGTATTCTTTGAGAAGGCTCCCCACATCTTGAAGTCCATAGCTATGGAAAATAAATCCATATTTTGAATATCAATTTTTCTTTTAACCTATTTGTAAATGATTTATTGTAGTGGAAAGTCAGATGATGATAAGATAACACTGTTTAGAGGTCATTAAGGAGTTTTCAGGAAGTTTCTACTAAGGTACTGTTCTTATATTGTCAGTACGATAAGAAAACTAACAATTTATGTCAAAGTTTGCAAAATGTGTTTGTCTGATAAACAGTCTGCTCAAGGGACATCAATCATGTTTCCTTCCCAGAGTATATTGTATTTTTCATGAAGTGAACTTCAGTGACTCTGCACATTCATGTGTTTGATATTGCAGCATCTTAAGCAGCATCTTTGCTGTTGTAGTGGCTGTAGTGCAGCGTGCGGCTTGGTGCCATGTACAGTACCAGGCACTAATAGCCAGAAGCCTTTCCTTCTGCAGAAGCTGGTGATTGTATGTTCTTCTTTAGCCAGGAGAGAAAATGATTGATATGATCTCTGTTCCTGGACCTCAGAATATGTTTCTTCTCTTGAAGAAAAGATAAATTTGGTGTGGAAGGTGGTCAGAAGGGAGCTACAACATAAGGCTGCTTTATGGAATACCTTTCTGAAGAGACATTCTGCACCAATAGCACTGAGAAGCATATTTGGCTAAAACCAACTAATATATAGACTACATAATCTACTTTCTCACTGTTTTTCTTAACGTGCATTTCAGCTTATTACAGTATAAATCACTTTTCAATTGCCTTGAGCTGAAACAATGCATCTGAGCTTGGGTTAAAAGCCTGTAAGTGCTTCTTTACTTGAACAAAGTGAAATCAGGTTACATTAATAGAAGTATTAATTAATTTGCCCTCATTTATTCAGTAGAATTAGCATTATTGAAAAGCCTTTACCATCTTCGAGTACAGTTACAGTGTGTGCAGCTTTAGTGACAGAGTTTCATCTGTAACACCTAGTGATGTGTCAGATAATGTAGAAAATTATTGTCCAATTTGGAAACCTGAGACATTACTGAGAAATGCTGTGGGGTGCATTATAATGAAAATACCAATCCACATTAGCCATGGTTGCCATAAGCAAAAATTTTAATGTCTTGGCCAAACCTACTTAAGGTTCATGTAATAAACTCACATTCCTAATTTTATTAGGGATGTGCCAAGTTAAGCACTTTGCTGGCCTTTGGACAGATTTGTAGCTTGACTTCTGCTGAATTAGTGTTGACTGACAAGAGGGCATTGTTTTATAGGATGCTATTTAAATAAAAACCTGCAGGGTATTTCTGTAATGTTGTCACTTCAAGTCCAAACTGGAAAAAAGAAATGTGTATTAAGGAGGAATCTTCATTAGCTTTCACGAGTTTAATCTAAGGCTGTCAAAAGCTTCCTTATAAGGTAAGACATTGTAATGCACAGGGACAAGCCTCATCTTTGTTCCAGGTTTTAGTACTAAAGCAGTCTATTAGACCTACTGGAAATTGGGGAGGAAAAAATTCCTATTCACTTTTACTTGGCAGAGTTGTGTGTATAGAATAGAATGTGATCCTATTTCCGTCTGAATATTAGAATGGCAATTGATGATAGCCTTTTCTACTTTGTAACTTTATTATGTGTATGTCACTTGTTCCTGGCAAAATGTGTCATCTTGTATTTATTCATTGGCCAGTAAACATGCTGACATTTTCAGATGTGAAGCAGCCTGGTTGGTGATGAGAAAAATCATCTTTCCCTTAAAAAATGTTTGATGGAACAGTCCTTCCCCTTAAAATAAAAAAACAATTTTTTTTTTTTAAAGAAAGTGCATCTTCTAGAGTTAAAATTAGACTCAGTGTAACTGTTGTGATTCAGTGAGCAAAATATTGACCCTAACAAATATCACTAATATTAATCTGTCTATCCAGTCCTCCCTTGCTATATATATATTTTGTGTATGGGAAGGACTATGCAGCCAGGCCACACCTGTATTACTGTGAGTAAATTGCTCAACATCTTATCTGTGATCACAAATTCGTATAGCTGAGTTGACCAGTTGTAAAAGGAGGAGTTATTCCTGCTTCACTGAGAGACTGAGATATGCGAGGAATGGATGTGACAGCAGTATTATGTTGAGCTTCAGAACTATCATCTGACCAGTTGAAAGCCTTACTTTTTACAATTAAATTATGAAATATGTGAAGAGAGTGTAATTAGCACCAGAATATCCTTATTTTGTGCATAATAAAAACCATATGATATAAGGAAGCAGCTTCACTGGAGAGAATGAAAAAAAGGCAGGGGTTGGTGTTATAACTTGTCAAGAATACATGGAGTTATATATGAAAGATTGCACAATAGATTGATTTTAGGGAAAGAGATATTGTATATACTGATTAAAGTCTATGTAAATCAAATATTGGAAATATGCCAGCCATACCTAGCAGTGCCACTCATGCAATGGATCTCAGCTATGTCTCACTGATTTTCTTAAGCTTTTGGTAGCTATTACATGCTCTCACCCCATCAGCTGCTCAATCCAGCAGGAGTAAGGTGGGAGACTGAAATAATGAGAAATCAGCAACAAAATCGGAATGTGAGTTCTGACTAGTAGAAGAGCAGCTGAGGAATAACTGATGTCAGTGTAGTTTAAATTCATGCAGAGAATTTATTGGACTGTGTCTCACCTGTTTAACTGTAAGTTTGATATGACAGAGTTTACCTCACACTATATTTGATCACCATTATGTATTACTTATAAAGCTCCATTGTTGTGCAGGGTACTTTACCAAAGAAGCTTAATTAAAGGGTTCTACTTCGAGCTGATGAATGCAATAACGGAAGGTTTACAGAGCTTTATGCCACAAAGCATCGGTATATGCACTGGGATGGTTGTGTGACTGCTGGTCAGTGATGGAGCCATTGAAAAGCTGACATGGGAATGTACTTAAACACCTCTTCATTAATGTAGTATTCACATTAGGTGATAACTGGGTTAAGAACCTGTTCAAAATTGTTCTAATTGCTGGTTGATCTTCTCCATAAAGGAATACTACATATGTTTTTATCAGCATTTGAACTAGAAAAAGTGATGGAGAAAGGGTGTTTTAGATTCTTTTTCTTATTTTGTTTTTATGTGGGTTAGTATAATTTAAATACTTCAGTATAATTTAAACTTCACCTACTGAGAATAGCAATTAATAGACAAGGAGGGTATCTAGATCTGTGAGTCCTTATCCTTCTCCTAGTGCAATCAACTTTAATTGGGAGCAGCATTGCATGCTAATCTAAGTGTTTTCTTATCATCTGATACTGTGTGAGGAGCTTGTTTGGATATGTGGTCAAAAGTCTGAGCTTTGTGAGAGAGCACTGGGTGTGTTTATTTTGTGTTGGTAGGGAAACCACTTCTTCCTTCTGTACATCAGAGGGTTGTACATACTTCTTCTGTTTATGTGTCAGTGGCAGAGGTACTTCATGCTTCAAGTCTGTGTTTTCTAATTCTGCTCTAATTAATAAGCATTAAACTAAACTTCCAACCTCACAAATCCTTCCCTGACAACTTCACACCCTATTAAACCCTAACTTTTTTGTCCCTTAAAAATACTTCTTTCCATAATACAGTACTTTATAAGTATATGCGTCACTGCTAGTAGAGTGTACTGTAAGCCCTCTTAGTCTAAAAAATGTGTGTTTTTCCCCTAAAAAGTATTCAGAAACATTCAGAACTAGAAGGCTTAATTTAAAAGAATTATTATCCTTTAAATGTATGCACATTTGCCTGTATAACTGAAACCTATGTATACAGTCAGGTACTTGTCACTTAAATGTGTATTTGCATATTGCTACCTCCCCTGTTTCTAAAATGTTAACCTCCTTATATTTGTGTTCCACACTGCTTTTAACATGAAGAAATCTGTATCTTTTTTTGTCAAATATGAAATAGCCATGCATGTGACTATTGAAATCTGGACAATTAGAAGCTGTGTGACAAGCAGATACAAGCTCTGTTGAATCTCATGTTCTTTCCAACAGTTTCAGGAGAAGCTAGATCAGGCTTAGTGAGAAGAGGGGAGGAGAGAAGGATCAAGGATGCAAAGGAGAGTTCCCCTCCAAAGTGCTGTAGAAATCTGAGAGCAATCAAAGCACTTGCTCTTAAATACCACCAAACTCAAGATTCAAAAAAATTACAGTAATTCAAATCTTGGAGCATAGACTTCCATATGGTTTCAGAAGCTTGCCATCTCAAGGAAAATGTGTAGGAACCAGGTCCTGGGAGCATTCCTGTTCCCTGTGCTACTTCTGCTTTTAGCCAGGATCTCTGTATGTATGTGCATCGTCACCCTGGGAGTAAGGAACAGAAGTTAATGGCTGAAACATCAGGTGCTGATACCATGTGCTGCTTCTACTTCTCCTTTTTACACTCTTACTGTTTTCATGCTGATCCTGCTTTGACAGGAGAACTAGAGCATAGCCATGTCCAGAATATCCTCACACAGCCTGGTGGTTGGTATACTGCCACAAGATCCAGGAATTTGGGGTAGCCCTAAAGGGGCCAATAACTTGGAGCCTCCTATTTCCTATATGACTGGACTTCGTGAAAGAGGAACCAGCTTCTGTTTCTTCTCTCCTTGGGTATGAGCCTGCCCTTGAAAAAGCAATGTTTTTTTTTATTAACTCTCAAACCTGGGAGATATGTCAGGACTGACTGTTATTTTGAAGGGCTAACCCCAAATCTCAAATCTAGAATCACCAGTCTGCTTGTAAAAGAAAGTGGTGGTGAATGCTTACATTGATCCATATTTTTTATTTCTAAGGAACATTTTTGAACTGTCCTTCTATTTTTGTGGGTTCCATTAAGTGTAGGTTTGATTTGGATTCAAACTTAAATTCCTTTGGATAAACGGTGCTAACCAGTCTTCCTTGCATGCTTCTTGGAGGGGTTTTGTTTCCCCAACAGGTATATGGTCGAGCTTTGCACAATCTGTTTGTCTCCTACTTCTTTCATCTGTCCCATTAAATTTACTTTTTCTTCCCTGCAGTCTGAAGACGCTCTTGCACAAGTGATGTCATCTCTAATCTGATTTTCCATTTGTATCATGGGTGATGCTAACCATTCTTTAAGTAAAAATACAACATGTTTCTAATATGCTAAGGAGCTCCACGGATAACCGTATAATTTCAAAATGCTACTGATTTTGTTTATATGCAACATAATCTTTTACAGTTCTTAGTCTTTATTTGAAGCATTGCAAAGTGGATTTTTATGAAAGGTATTATAAAAGACTCCTTGTTTTTTTGTAACAGATTTGAACATTAACTGATCAGAGTTCAGATAAATAGTCTTTACTCTCCATTAAAATATTAAAAAGCCTTTGGTAGGAAACTGGCATAAAGATCCTTCATTCTTGTTTAATGAACACTTGTTGGCAAGTATAACACTTTAATAGCTTTGCAGAATGAATTTTGTGTGAGCATCCTCCATTTCCCTGTCAGATACTTGTCCAGGTGCTAGGAATTTATTGGGGGAAGCATATTTTTACTCATTAGTTCTGTATTTGATTACAGAACAGTAAAATATGAACCCCTAAGTCCCCGAGGCATTGCTGTGTACATTGAGATTAGTAATTGCATGTCATTGTGTTTTCCATTGGAATTTATATGGACAGATAGGATAGGTGCTTCTTAAGTAGGTTTAAAAGCAAAGCAAATTTGTATTTAATCTTTTTTGCAGGCATATTTTCCCTAATGGAGTAAAGGTTAGGCTAGATGATACATTTTAAATACAGTTTTAATTTATTTTTCTTTTTCTTTTGTTGAAGTATGAGGTTTTCTTTCTGACAGACTAAAGGAAATATATTGTAGCTGAAAAATTTGACTCTGTATATGCTAATATAAACAGAAAGGAGGAGTTGTGGTGTTGTCAGCAATGGGTGTTTATGAATATATGTTTATAGAGAATATGTAGACAATGTTTTTATGTTTGGCCAGCTTTTAATGCTATAGTTATGAATGAAAATCAAGCCGCAGCTCTAAGGACAGGTTTTACTCGAGCAGAATAAAAGAATCCCATGTTTTAATGTTTGGCATGCCTGTTCTTCAGGAACAGCTCAACATCCATTTGAAAGTTTGCACAGTAAAAAAAACCTCAAAAAAAAAGAAACTGATTTTTAAAATTAATAGATTTGAAACATGAACTTCTTTTGGGTCCTGTTGAAGGGTTAAATAATGCCAAATGTGCCATCCTCTCCTGTATAAAAGCACTCATAAACGCGTTTTCCAAAACTGAATCTAATGAGGTACTTAATAGTCACAAAACTGGCACATTTGATAATTAATGTTGCTTACTGAATTTTTGCTGATGCAGTGTAGGCTTAAACAGAGAGAAATGTTAACTCAACATGTACTTGAACCATCAGCTGTTTGGAAACTTCTCTTTTATTGACGTGAAATACCTGTGTATGAGTGCCTAGCAAGAGGCCTTTGTTAGCACACCTTCACCTTAGCGTGAGAACTGTAGGAGTTTCTAGTTTGTTGAGTATGTATGTCTGTACAAGGCATGCACTATTGGGGTTGTGTTCAAAGGAGAGGCGGTTACTGTGCCCCACTGGCAAAAGCAGAAGTATGTCCACTTCTAGTCATTGAGGGAATCAGTGTTCAGCTGAACTCCCACACTGACATCACGAGCTGCAGGTGTGTGTTGTGTGCAGTCGGACCAGGAGCCTGCAGAAACGGGACGCAGTTACCATGCCACTGCATTGGTGGCTCTTCTATTATACCAGCTGATTGAACTTGCATTGTCCCATGTTGTGCATAGCTGTTACTAGTGCCATGTACCTGCTTCTTCAAAATTGTTAAAGGATGATGAGAATAAGGTGTAATTTGTGCAAAAGTAGAGATTTACAGGCTGTAAGAATCAAAAAGTGGCTATTTAAACTAGAATGCGAAGACTGTATCTTAATAATGTAGGCAACAGGCAATGAAATTAGGATGTTTAAGTTTGAGAAATAAATGTTGAGAATGGATAGTAAGTACGTTTTTCTGTCTCTTTCACAGTCATGTTCTACAACAATAGTGGCAGGCTGTTTCTTTGCTGGTAAATTTCCAGTGATTTCACAGTACACATATTGAATACACTACATGTTACAGAGCTGAGATTCAGAGGATTTTGAGGGAGAAAGAAATGTTGAAGGGTAATTGGAGCCACACAGGGAGAGTCGAGGAGGGATCAGGGTAGCAAAAGAAGGCTCAGAGAGGATTGTAGAGGCTCTAGGGAAGCTGAAAGTGGATCAAAACAGGACAAATGGAGGTAGAAAGGATCAAAATGCCAGGGAGAAGGAAAAGAGAGGATTTGAGCTGTATAGGAGTTTAGAGAAAAATGTGTGATCAGACAGGATCAGACCAATTTTGTATTAGTTGATGCAAGGTCAGGGGAGCAGGAAATAAGGAGAGCTGGAAGAGGTATTTGGATCCTAAGTATATGGAGGAAGAAGTAAAAAAGAAGCAGAGAAAGAATGAGAGCCAAATAAAAAGAGCAAATATTAGAGCTGCATGAGGAATACAGTAGAAGTCAGGGTATCAGGAGAGCTGAGTGGGGATCAGAGAAGAATTACATGAAGAGCTATCAGGAAAGCCAGGAGCGGGTCAGAGAAGCTTATAGAGATTTGGTCAGAGTGGCCAGAGGGGCAGAATGATGTGGCTTGTTAGCCTATTGCACAGCATACCTCAATTAGTTCAAAAGCCCTTATGGAGCATCTCAAAGGGTAAAAGTACCAAGAATATTAGCATGTTATTATATGGCAGATTTGATTTATTAGCAGAAGCAAGGCTCTTACCTAATTTATCTCCTGTGAGGATTGGGATGCTTGGATGTTGTCCTGGCTGCTGCTTCAGAATCCAGCAGTGATTTCTCAAGACAGCTGCAGTCATAAGGCACAACCTAAGGATTTTAGGTAGTTTTCCTTCTGAATATCCCAGCATCTGGAGGCATAAGACAGGGCCTCTGCTTTATTTGAACAATTTTTCTAAAAAATAAACTGATGTCTTGAAGCAGGCAGATCTCCTGAGGAAGTCTTTATGCAGGTGAATTTTACCTGAAAAGCACTCTTCAATAAATGCTTGCTGTTGTGGACTACGGTAACATAAGGACCATACACTGCCTTGGTACAGTGAAGGTGCTTCTGCCTATCCTGGCCTCTATACAGACTTCATCGCTAAGCCAGAAAGATCATTCATTTCATAGTCATTTGCTATGGGATAGATAATTCTGGCAGATGCCATCACTTGCCTCTACTGATGGCATAGGTTTGTCAGTCTTCCCAGGATATAGCATGAATGTTTTTGAGAGGAAAGCACTCTGAGAACATGCATTCTCATTTTGTCCTATTCATCCCCACTCAAAACCAAACTGAATGGCATTAATTATCACTTCAGGTAGTAAATCAGTTTCTCATTTGTGAAAGGAATGCTTCGTCTTGAGTTCCTTTTTGTTGTGTATACCCAGAGGGCTATTACAGATGGTATTGAACTCATAAGAATCATTTTAGTGTTACTCTAGCACAAAGCATAATATAAATGGATAACCTTGTTTTCCTAAAAAGCCGTGAATAACTGTGGCTTTAAATTCAATGATTCTCCTCTGTCCTCCTCCCGCCAACTCTAAAAACGTGTATTCAGAGTCTTACTTTAAAGTCAAGGCAATGTGCTGATTGACTGTACTGACATAATTGTGTTAATGACAAGACACTAAGACTATATTGTTAGATGTCGCTTATCATCACTATTTATTTGGCTCTGTTCTGCCAAGCTTGAGTTATACTTCTCATACATTGTGGTTTCAGTCAGTCACTTAAACTGCTTCAGTTGAAATAACGTTTTTTACAAGTCTTTTTGCTGGAGTTCAATAGAAGGAATTATTCCAGAGCATCATTAAACAGGGTTCATAGATGGTCCTCACTGAAAGACACAAAGTTTGAGCACTTAGAAAATGAATTCTTTGATCAGTAAAATTGTTAGTGAAACCACTTTTTTCTCCCTTTTTTTCTTTTTCTTTTTCTTTTTTTAATACATGTATCTGTTTTTTCGTAAGTTAATGCCAATAATGTATTTTAATTGACAAAATATCTCTTCTCTACAGTCACAAATGAGGTCTTGCAGGTACCATCTCAAACTTTTGAAATGTCCTCTTGTTTAATGGAAAAGCATGCAAGAGGAAATGCAGACAGTTTTATGCTATGTTGCTTCTATGAGTCATCAAGGTTTTGACTTACATTTCTTTTTAGATTATCTTTCAGTGTCTGGTTGTGACTATCCTTGCTGTCTGTTAGCGGATGCTTGATATGAATGTAGTTCAACAAGTAGTAATCTTTAAACAATACTCTGATCATGGGAGGTATCAAAAAAGATTTCAGTTAAACTTGATGTCATTCTTCCCTAGCCCATTCCATTCTAAGAGAAGCATCATCATTAAAAGGTGAGCAGCAAATAAAATATGAACAGCTAGAAGTCATAAACAGGATCTAACTTATTCAGGGATGGAAGCCATTTCAAGGTTGCAATTATTCCACATTGTGTGCGGATGTACTTCTTTCTGACTAGTGCTAATTGGGAGGTATAAAGCTCTTTCAGCCATCCTGATAAATTCAACACTGAGGTGGTTTGTTCAGTATAGGCTCGTTTGGCCTGTTGTTTGTAAATCAGAATAGCAGATTAAAAAGTTTATACCCTGAAAAAGAAAGTTTGGATTCATGTGGGCATTTTCATTATAGCACAGATGTCCTTCCTTGGAGAGGGTTGTACCTCCTATATTAGTGATGTCAAACATGAAATAATAAAAAGATTTGGGCAAACTTTGTCAAGACTTATTTATACACTGAAAGGGCAATTTTAAGAGGGACTCATGATAACTATAATGCCTGTGATGTTGCTGAGGAACCACAGAGGTGGGGATCTGAGTATAATTAAGTAATTCGTAAATTCAGTGCAAACATGGGCTTGCTTCTGTGTGACTGGGATATTCTGCCACACAATTCTTTCCAGGAACTGGGACTACTACAGGCTACTTCAGTATGAATAGTTAATAATAATTTTTCATACAGTGGCCATAAATGCCTTGAATGTAGTATCAGATAGTTACAAAAATATCCTAAAAACATTATGGGTCACTCTTATCATAATTGGGAGAGAAAATTTTACGTTTGTGATCAGATTGATAGCAGTCAACCTTCAGTTAAGCTGTCAATGACTGTAAAGTGGCCAGTTATGATGGAATGCATATATATGCATTTGGTCTAACTTGCTTAGTCATTGTATTTGACTTGCATGAAGTAAAGTGTTAGTAATACTCAATACATATGACTATCATATAAGAATATTTTTTTTTCTTTTTTTTATGGAACATTCTGACTGTGTAGGAATCCAGAAGCTTGACAAGTTAGTTGTTCTGCAAAATGATTAGGGGAATAAATTGGTTTAGTTACGTTCTCATTCTGTGATAATATTGAGAAATTATAAAATTATGCATGCTTTCTGTCTTTGTATACACATGCACCCCAAGTGTATAGTGTGTGCATGTATATATAGTTAGCTGTCCATTGTGCAGGGTGAAACATACACACATGCAAATAATTGTGAAATTTGCTATTTTGCCAAAGCAGCTACTCATCATGACTTACTGCATTGTAGAGATTTGAAAAGCTACTGTAATGCCTCCTTTGCTGTTGTCTCGAGTCATTGTTGGCTTTCTTCATAAAGTTAAAATCCTGGTTGGAACTTAGATAACGCTTCCCTGTGTTTGCCTATAGTGCTGGTGTAGTCTGTTATAGAGGTAGAGGTAGGTTGTAAAGTTCAACGTAAAATTTTAATTGCTCCGAGCCATCAGATGCATTAACCATGAGCAATCAGTACAGGTTTAAGCGTGGATATTAAGCTGAAGATTCACTGCAGCCTCCCACCGCATGGGATACCAAAGATTTGAAAGATCAGGACTTTGGGTTATCAGATCTTTGGGACAGTGAATGCATCTTGGCCTCTTGTATACGATGCAGACCTAATTCTGCATTAATTCTTATTAATTCCATTGATTTTCATATGGAGGTAAGAATGTATATTTTTATATGTAGCTTCTTTTCAGATAACCATTTCAAATTTCAAATGTTAAAAATCTAGATCTCTATTTTTAGCCTGTTCCCATAAGTGGGTTGCAATTGCTTCTCTGGAGAGTGCTACACTGGTGGCCATTCTAGCTTGTTTGTTTTATTTTGTGTAAGTGTAAGCTTTGGACCTGAAAACACAAGTGCCTACCTCTGCATACATGTAGCTTCACTGAAGTCTGTGGGGCTGCTGATAGTCATTAAATTAAGTATCCAGTAAGTGTTTCCAGGCTTAGAGTCTTGGATCAGGGGAAAAAGATACGAAGAAAAAATTCTTGGTTTTGACTTTTCATTAAATCATCCTGTGTAATTTCTGTTCATCTCCACAACATAATTCTGTTTTTTCTCCTCACTTAGATGTATTGCTTTTGGTTTTGTTTGTTTTAAAGATAGAAGCTCTTTAAATCTTGGTAGTTATTTGCTTTGGGTTCAATGTCCCTCATGCAGGAACTACAGATGTATTTTTCCCTTGAAAAAAAAAAAAAGTATTAATTTTTCAATTTTGGACTAAGGGTTCATGTCAAAGATGAAAGAAAAAATAATTATTTGTAAGCTATATTAAACATTAGCCATTAAAAAGGAAATTGGAACATGTCATGTCAAATATTGAGAGAGAGAGAGAAACAGAGGGAGGGAGTTGAGAGGCACATTCCTTGAAGTAACTAGAAAGAGTCTCCTGGTGAAATGGAGGCATCCTGGGGATCACCGACTTTAATTAAGTAGAAATGATCAAGGCACCAGGGTACTTCCGGGGGATTAATGACTGACTGGGAGACTCGATGGCCTCAGGCAAAGCTGTAGGCCATTAACCCCAGCCAATCCTTCGTTTTTCAGGAAATGCCCTGTGCCAAGGTCATTTTTGCTATTATAGCTAAGGATGAATCTTTTTCATAGTCTCATGACAGTCATGGAGTCCATGATTTTTGTATTGTTTTTTTCCTCTTTTTAATATCTGACTTGTGACATATGGGGATATTTTCATTAGATTGCCTGTGCTGTGTCAAGCTGTTCTCTCACTACAGTTCTGGTCCGAATTCTATGAAGATTAGTACACGAACAGCCCACTTGCATATTATCCAAATGAGCATCTAGGGATTAATCAATACCCCAAAAGCATGTTGGATTATTAAATCTGATCCCAAGAATAAAAGTTAGTTATGTTAGTGAAAACAGTCTTGGATCTGTGTGGATGACTTGTACTTTTAGCATCCCATGGCAGCGTTTCAGAAGTTGTTGTATGGCTTTTGCTTCCCTCTTGCTATTTCTTTTTTTCTGAGAGTCTGAGAGATCGTGGGATGTATCGAAACGCCCCTTCTCCCCAGTGAAAGAAATGGCTCCAGAGAAGGTGCAACCAAGCAATATGTTTTTACTACCAACATCATCTGCTCTTGTTTCTTGGATTCAACCTCTCCGTGGTTCTTGGATTCTTCATGCCCAATAGCTACCCTGCAAAGGGCTTCCCATCTTAGCTCCCTTACACCGTGAGCAGAGACACAAAGCGAAATTGTTGCCAGGGATTGAAACCAGGTTTAGAAAGGCAAGGGAGCAAAAATGTTGTCCTCACACTGAGTCCCACCACATTAATAAAAATAACGTAGCTATTATTGGGCATTGTTGCACTTGGAGGAAGAAAAGATTTCTAGAAAATATGGCCACTGCTGTAGTGTTCCCAGACTCCAGTGCCTTTATCTCACTTTTACATCGGCAGACTCTTACTGAGCTGGGGACTTTGTAAGGTTGTGCATCCTGGGAGGTGAGCCAGCTAGCTAACCAGACTCTCAACCCCCCTTTCCACCCACCCCCTTTTACTGGAAAAGCATCTTAGAAACAACTGCTAAAAATAGAATTGTTGATTAAAATAATTTAAACTAAAAAGCTTTTAAGCAATAGATCAAGCTCTTTAGCTTTATGAGCTAAAGGTAATTAGAAGCTGTCCACCTAATACTCTTGACACAGAATACTGTTGCAGCCACGTATAATTTTATTGCTTATCTGCAGAGGTCAGAAGCAAGGAACAGACCCTGTGTCTCGTTTAAACACTTCTGCTTCAGCTACTGTTCCTATTCCATCTTATCTTGAATAGCTCATGCTGAAATCAATTCATAATATTTTGCTTGTTACACTTAGAGACGTTATCACCTACGAAGCATGCCTTAATAGTAGCTAGGAAAACTCTAGCCAGCCTTCTGTACAATATACATTTGTCCTCGGCTCAGAAAGCAGCTTACCTGGAGAGGAGCCAGCAGGTCCAGCTCAGAGGAGGCTGCCGCAGTGGCAGACTGACAGATGCCTACTCTTACCTGCCTGGAGCAGCCCAGCATCTGCGAGACTCTGTCTTCTGTATGTGTTTTACCTTAACGGACGTTCTCTTTTGGCGTGGCAGATGCCAGCCTGATTCACTGTAGTCTGTTGCTGGTCTCTTACTCACTTGTATGCAGGGTCGGTCAGTCTTTATATATATCTAAATCTATTTATGTGTAATATCCTGTATGCTTCCATAAAAGCAAGTAAGATCGTTTTGCTGGTGACTTACATGAATGATTCTGATATAATGATGGCAGGCCATAAGGCCTAATAGTCTAGTTATTTTAAAAATTAATTGTGACTTTCACAATTGGTTTCTATCCAAATCTTTCTGTTTAATTGGTTAGATACACACTGGACTTTGAATTATTGTATGTAACTACTGTTGGGAAAGGAAGAATGATTATTACTGTTGCCATGCTTGCCATTTTTCTGGTTTCTAGGAGCAGAGAGAGGGAATCCCAGTCCTTTTTTTAGTTTGGGTTTGGGGGGAGGGAGGGGCCTGAAAAAGCGGAGGCAGCAAGTGCCTGTATATTTCCTAAGATCCACATCAAAGACATCAAGTGAGTTTTCTTGCTGTTTGTCTGGAGAACCAGTGAGGATGCTCATTACATTCCTTCACATGACACTCACCATGTCAGGTGAGTGGGATGTTTGATTTTCCAAGTTAGGACTGTGGAAGGCAAAGGTAAGGTTTTCTTAACTAGAAGAGTAGTGGGTAAATAGATGTTTCCATTGCATTCAAGGGGTAGAATAAATTATCTGTCTTATGAGGGGGAGAAAATAGTTGGATAAAGTAATGTGACAGAACACTTATGTTTTTAAGATACCTTTAGTCAAAGAAGACCCAAAAGTTCTTCAGCTCATTTTGAAATGAAATTTTTTGTACCAGAAGTTATGTTAGCAGCAGCACCACTATACACAATGTTTTTTAAGAGGAAAAGTGAAGAATAACTTCTGCAGTTGAAACTGCAGGGGGAATTTTAGGTATGCAGGATGTAATTACTAGAACTGGAATTTGGCCAGGTCACTGTGATTAATCTTAACACCCGTATTCTTGTTAAAATTGCCATGGATTTTTTTTAATGATCAAAAGTGGTTAGGAGTGGACTACAGCTTTCTGTTTCACCCACCAGAAATAAATGGAAAATAACAAGGAAGTCAGATCTGTAATTTGATTTGTAGTCCATCAGCCATTGATGTGGAATTGACTTAAAAACATTTCAAATAATAAACAATATATTTAAACCAGAATTTATTTTTTCCAAAATCAAAAGAAGTTTTTGTGCTTTTGTCTATATATATTTATATATAGGCACACATGAAATATGTTTGTTTCATGGCAGCAGGGTTGTTGTAAGCACTATAGTATGCAGACACTGCTTTTGTGGAAAGTTCCAGGATTTGTGTTACCGTTCCCCATACTGTGAAGTCTAGTTGTAGTAACAGTGTATGACCTGTTTCTAAGTAGCAGTATGTTTAACATGAACTATGTTTGTTTCATCTTACTCTGATGTGCTGTAGAATTCTCCCCAAATCTCAGCATTGCCGCTCTCTTTGTTTATGTATTTATTGATAAAAGTGATGAAAATGGGCATAATTTAGAGTTTCTCCACAGCTGACATCAGTCAAAATGAGTCCCTTCAGACTAATGCTGTAGAAGTAGGACCAATGAAGCTATCGAAATGGAGTTTTCTCCTCTCAGAGCAATTGACTTCCACTTTCCCAGACAGACTGACCCCTGCCAGCACAACTGACACTTGAAATCCCACAGCTAAATTTTATGGAACCAAAACTCTGACCTAGCAAGCAACATTTGAGCTTGAACTGGATACTAAGGATCAGAGGTTTATTTAAGAGATACATCCATTAATCACCTGTACCACATACTTGCTTTTGCAGTGTCTCTTCAGAAGCGGCATCTGTAGAAATGCTCTGAACCACGTTTTGCAATTTAGAAAGCAGAATATAGCCTTAATATTCCAATGAGATTTGGTAGCTTAGCCAGAGATGTAGTACAAAAGCATTTATGGTTCATGTTATATTAATACTGTGGCCTGATTATCAAAAACCATTACTCTTGGTTATCTTGCACAGGCTGAACTGAGCTGCTATAAGTCAGGCAGACTGCCTGTACGCAGTATGTTCCGTGTTTACGATAAGAGTATTTTTAGCATAAAAAGGAATTTGTAAAATTATTTTCCTTTAGCAATTGGATTTATTATAAATGTGTATACTCTGAACTGCTTTTCCATGTGCAAGGGAAAAAGCGTAAAGAAACTAGACACTCAGTGTCACTCTGTTTTCTAATGGGCAGTTTTACCCCTGGTCAGATGTAGGGGTCTGAATTTTGAAACAGATTCACTGTTTACTTCACCCTTGGCAGAGACACAATAAGCTGCTTGCTTTTCTTCTCTGTTTTGTTTTGATTTGTTTTCTCTTTTAGTGATGTGCCTTATGGCTCCTTTTTTATTGTAATGATACTGTATTATATACCACAGCATTTCCCTATGGAGTAAAGTCATTGTTTCAAAGTTCTTTGTGGAGATGCATGCATTTAGGATTTTTTCCCAGCAAGGATTGCATTTGTTGTAACCTCTAATGCTAATGCTATTGTGGTTGACTTTTTTAATTTAGTGCTCCCTTACAAACAAGCCCTGTGAAAGTATCACAGTATTTGTAGAAAGAGAGTAAAAGAAAGAGAAAGAAAGAGCTTCTAATAAAGTATTGGGCTTGGTCCCAATACTAATTTTCCTGTCCTGGTTATCTGTTTTTATTACACATGCTAGTCCGATAGGGATGTGACAAATGCCATGTGCTCTTACTATCCAAAGCACATGGGAATAGGTTAATTCATATCTTCCAATGCAGCTCTGCAGTTCTCTAGCAAACATAAATACAAGAATACCTATATGGTGCTGTCTCTGTCTTCTTATCCTGTCCTTATCGGAAGAATTTTCTGAAACCTTTGTTTCAGGCATTTAGTCTTTTCTGCATAAAGTCATTAGAAAAGTATTTCTGACAAAT